>JALIRH010000023.1:8046790-8717761 GCA_023055505.1 Callipepla californica brunnescens | reverse complement strand
ATCATAGTATTTCATAAAATATGAATTATTTTACATGACCTCTAATTGTTATTGCATTGCAATCTATTTTTTTTTTCCTTAAATGAACTATTTAAGTTCTTCAATAAGGTGGAAGAAATCTGAAGAAGAATGAAACTTTTAAACAAACTGTCATATCAAGCTTGCAGGAACTTGACAAGTAACACAACTCTTTTCATGAAATGATACTACAGAAGAAGTGAAAAATGATACAAAAATACAATTCTCGTTTGAAAGAACTTATAGTTAACTTCCACAGTAAAAACAAACAAACAAACAAACAAACAAAAACACACTTAAAATCCAAATATATGATCTGAAGCAGTGCTTTGGGCTTTTTTTCTGTATTTCTCCTCTGCAGGTATTTTTAGAAATAATGCTTCAGAAGAAAGAACCTACAAAAAAAATCTCAGAACTCCAGGTCATTATTTCTCCCCAACCATTTCACACACCTCCAGAGTGAATACTAAATATTTTAAGTGGAAATTAATGAATTTTGCCATATTTCCAAAACCATATTTTCCTTGGAATCAGCACATCAGTTTCAGTGTACTGTACTTTCTGCTTCACTAAACCTGTATGCCCTGTGTTTCACATCCTCCTTGAGGCATGGTTTAAATTTTGATGAGTTAGTTTCTAGATGTCCAACTTCACTAACTTTAGGGTTAAGGCAGTAATAAAGGGTGTACAAAAGCAGGTGTCTGTATTACACACTGAAATTATTCATCCCCTGACTAGCTACAAAAATCTGAAAGATTCAGAAACATTAAGAATTTAAAGAGCAAAATCTCAGGACATTTGCTTATATTATGACTTAGAAGGGAATTATATTGTTTTACCCCAATCAGACACAACTGAATTATGTAGAGAACTATTAATGAAGAGCAGTAAATCAAACAGAATGGGAGAGGAAGTTACATTAAGAACTCAAAAGGAAAAGACGGATGAAAGAGGACAAACAGAAGGAAAGTAGGTAGGAGAAGACTACCAACAACAAGTCAGAAGAGAACAGTATATTTACAGAGTTCATGAAGAAATAGTGATGTGGCTGTCAAGTATTTGGAACTTAAATGGTGCCATCTGTCTATGGACAGGAATAGGAAGAAGTTTGGCGTTGGTATATTCACAGTTGTAGGTGCATTAATAGAGTAATACTGCATGTAAGTAAAGAAAAGAGCTATTGAAAGTGTACACATATACAAAGACATTGTCCTGATCCCATGATCATCATGCAACTGTACTGCAGTGGTGATTCAGATTACTTCGGAACTCATTTCCTCTTGGTTTCCAGTACCTAGCAGCCACATGGAAAGGCTGTCTTCCTCACATTAGTTTCTGTTGGCAATTTGGAGAAGCCTGTAAAAACAACCAGTGGGTGATTGTTCCCTTATTTGCTAAACTAGAAAATACGTAGGTGTTTAATGGTTGTGTTACAACATACGTCAGCCCATGCATGCTGCACATAACAAAAGAAAAAATGCTCATATCATTTAAAAATATGAAATAAATACAATTTCTCTTAAACATTCATTGGACTTACAGTGATTATTGATTATTATTAACTTATTAGTGATCAGTACTTTTCAGATTGTTTATTTTTTTCAGCTGCTTCCTTGGTTAAATGCAATTATGAATTTCAAAATTCTTCACATAAAAATTGCACGATATACTTTCATTTATTGTATTGGTATGTTTAAGTTACTGATGTTAAAATTAGCAACTCCTGCCTTCACAGGTGTGCACACTTGCTTTACACTGATTTCTTGCATACTTCTGAGTTATCAACAAAATAATGAATAAGCTCTCTCTTGATTTATAGAAGAACATTTAGTATTCAATAAGTATTTTTTTCTCACAAAATAAATTGATTTTTTTAATCCAAGACTTCCATCCAAGTCTCAAAATAAATATGTATTTTTATTTTATTTTTATTTTTCTCTTAATGCACTTGTCTGTCATTTTTTTCCAGTAATTTCCTACATAATCTATATGTAACTACTAAAATAATAACTGAAAGAAAAACATGATTTATTTTGGAGTCATTAGGGTATGTTCTCACATGGGGACTACTTCTAGCAATTTCTTTTAAGTCAAAATATAAACATAGTGTTACTGACATTACATTTTCTCTTACAATTATACTGCCATCAATGACCTACTAAGTCTGACCCCCTCAGAGATTAGTTTGAGCAGAAATGTAAAGACGCTAAATATAGAAGAGCACAAAAAGCTGTTTTGGAGTATGGAGACCGTGAGAAATAAGCTTGTCACTCATTCTCATGCTTTCCCCTTTAACTGACATACATCTGCATTAATACATGGTTTGTCCTAAGTGCCAGTAATCTGTCCTGGGGGAATTAAAGACTAAAAGAAAATGCTTAAAAGGTAAGTTCCTGTCAATGACTGGTAACATATTAGTTTATTGCCATATGAACACAAATCTGTACTCAGGCACAGTATCAGAGTACTGCAAGTGCTACAGACATTTCTCAAAATGTGTTTCCTCTTTTTACCAGCAGCTTTTACTCAGTCTCTGTCCAAAATAATGATCATGTTGATTCAAACCCTTTGCTGTGATGAAATAAATAGTGCTTGGCAGGCACAAGACTACTGAGAAAATGCTGTGCACACAGTAGTGCTTTGATGAGGTCTGCTCCCAGATAGATTCCTACAGTTGAAAACTGAGCCATGATTAGGACTTTCTTTCTATCTGTTCTTTTTAGACAGTTTTTTATTTTTTCTTCCAACAGACGATAGAAAAGGGTTTCATAGAGTTAGTAAGGTGACAATATACTCTTGATGACTTTTACAGAAAAAATGCAGAACTTAAATGTCCAAAAACATCAACCTCACACGTGCATCTTCTCATTTCCATGACATCTTTTTCGTAACTTGTGAATACAAGGAACTGTGGTAACTACATTCCCAACCCCTGAATAAAATAAAATACAATAAAATAAAATAAATAATAATAATAAAGAAATGAAAAGAAACTGTGAGGGAAAATGTACAGCAAAAGAGAGGTCTCATTGGTGTCACAAAGCAAGTCTTCCTTTAATTTGACCAATGAGTCTTTTGTCTTGAGGATGGTTGAGCAGGATTGGATAAGAGTAAGGTGAGATGACAATACTGAATTGATAATATTTTGAATAAAAAATTTTGCACATCTCTTTTGTTTTGTTTGAATAGGGTTTTAGGATTTTAGTTAATTTTTCCCTTTGAATTGTCATGTTAGATAACTTACGGAATAATAATAAATGTTGGTAAGCATTATAGTGAAAAAATATTTTAGCAACACATGTTCATGCATGGTTTAGGAGTTAAAAAAATCAAGCACCTTATTCTTTTCAGTTTTAATAACCACAAGTGGAAATATCATCTAAAAGACTAGAAGTTCTTACAAAAGGTAGCTTGTTGGTTTCCATATTGCGTACATTTACGTATGCATTTCAACACAGTTAAATTTTTACTGGAGACCTCAAAAAATCACGTACTGCTCATGCTTTTGAAAAGCAGATATTTAAATAAATATAATTAAAGAGAACAGTTTAAATCAGTTTAGTTTAGCTTTAGAGGTTACAATATGGATATTTTTATCTAAACTGTGGCTTCTTCATTGGTCACAAAGGAGAAATTAGCAAATTCTTTTGATAGAATTATATTAGAATTATATTATTTACTTTACAGAAATAGATCTTTATTATATTAACTTTGTGTTTTTTTTCTGCTTTCAAGTTCAGAATCAGTTGATCAAATTCCAGTGATATTTCTACACAAATAGTTAAAACAGGTAGAGGGACCTTGGCACTGTGTCACTTTTAATCCATGTTCTGAAATTTCCAGCATGCTCTTTGGCCAGGTTTTGACTCATTCAACCTAGCACTCTCTGAAAGGATGCCTTACATGTTGGTTGACAACACACACAAAAGAAATTTCTTCGTAGGCTGCAGGTCATCCCTCTTCTTCAGTTCTCCAGAATAATTTTGTCATCATGAGCTTCAGTTTACTAAATATTGAGTTCTGCTGTACATACAAAAGAACCATAGAATCACAGAATCATAGAATCATTTGAGTTGGAAGAGTTCTTAAATACCGTGCAGTTCCAAATCTCTTGTCATGGGACAGATAACACAGGGCCCCATACAAACTGTTGTTGAATACCTTCACAATTTGTGCATCCAAATCTCCTCCTGGCAGCCTATTCTATTACCACCCTCTGAATTCCTTCTTATGTTTAAACCCATTCTCTTTTAGTTCAAAACCTTTTCCCCTTGTCCTATTACTAGAGGCCTTTGTAAGTACTGGAAGACCACAATAAAGTCTCCTCAGAGCCTTCTCTTTTCCACACTGAACAAGCCCAGCTCCCTCAGCCTTTCTTCATGGAAGAGGTATTCCAGCCCACTGATCATCTTCTTGCCCTCCTCTGGTCCCTCTCCTAAGCTCCACATCTTCCCTATATTGGGCAGGCCTGGATGCAGTACTCCAGACAGGACTTCTCAAGGGCACAGTAAAGAAGGACTATCACCTCCCCCTCCCTTCTAACTCTCTGCTTATGCAGCCCAGGTTTTCGGATGGAGATAGAGGTAATTTTCTCATATGATGCATCTTTTAGATTTTTGATGAAAAGGGTGTTGACAGCAAACCCGTATTTTTGTTGTTGCTGAGCAGTACTTACATGGAGCTTCTCACCCTGCGCTACCAGAGAGAGACTTGGAGTGTACATGATTATGAGTAGGAACAGAATCAGGGCAGATAACCCAGACTACCTAAAGGTCTACTGCATACCATATGGCACTGTTCTCAGCAAAAATAAGCTGGGAGGAAGAAAGAAGATGGGGAGGTGTTTCTAGCAATGGTGCTTCTCTTCTCCAGAAACTGCTAAGTGTGATGAATCCTGCTTTCCTGGAAGTGATTGGACGTCTATATGCCAATGTGAAAGAGTGAATGAATTCCTGGTTTTATTTGCTTGCTTCTGCAGCTTTGCTTTACATGGTAAGGCTTAAACACCAAAAGTGCAAGTCAAGTCAATGGGGGTGAACATTTTTCAGTGGTGAGTAACACAGAACAAGGAACAATGGACAGAAATTGTTACACGGGAAGTTCAATACTAAGGCAAGGAAGGAGTTCTTCACTGTCAGAGTGACAGACTACTGGAACAGGCTACCATGTTGTGGAACCTCCTTCTCAGTAGATATTCAAGACCTGCTTGGACACTTTCCCGTGTGACTTACTGTAAGAAGCAGGGATTTGGACTCAGTGATGTCCAGAGGTCTCTTCCAACTCCTACAATTCTGGGATTCTGTAATTCTGAAACCATCTTACCTAGTAAACCATCTCATCTCAGGAATTCTTGCACTTTCTAACTGTCTCTCCAAACCTATCAGGAAAGAGTGATAGAGCAGCTAGGTGGTGCTGAGCCTCCTGATGGGAATTAGCCATTCAGAGGGACCACGACAGGCTCGAGCAGTGGACCCAGGTGAAACTCATGAGGTTCAACAAATCCAAATGAAAAACCCTGCACTTAGATTGAGGCAACCCTCACTACTAATACAAGATGGAGGATGAAAGGATTTAACACAGCCCTGTCAAAAAAGACCTGCGGGTACTGGTGGATCAGAAGGTGGACATGAAATAGTATGTGCCCTTACAGCCCAGAAAGCCGACTGTATCCTGGGCCACATCAAAAGAAGCATGGCCAGAAGGTTGAGGGAGGTGATCCTGCCCCTCTACTCTGCACTAGCAAGGTCTCACCTGGAAAAGTGCTGTGTCCAGACCTGGAGTCTACAGTACAGGAGAGATGTGACCTGTTGGAGTGCACCCAGAGAAGGGCCACAGAAATGTTCCAAGGAATGGAACACCTCTCCTACGAGAACAGGCTGAGAGACCTGGGGCTGTTCATCCTGGAGAAGGGAAGGCTCCAAGGTGACCTTATAGCGGCCTTTCAGTGTCTGAAGGAGAGTTACAGGAAAGAAAGAGACAGGCTCTTTATCAGGATCTGTGGTAAAAGAACATAGGGAATTGGCTTCAAGCTTAAAGAGGATAGGTTTAGGTTAGATGTAAGGAAAAAATCTTTTACACAGACGGTGGTGAGGCACTGGAAGAGGTTGCCAAGTGATGTGGTTGATGCCCTGTCCCTGGAGACATTCAAGACAAGTCTGGATCAGGCCCTGACCTAGCTATGCATGTCTCTGCTCATTGCAGGGGAGTTGGACTACATGGCCTTTAAAGGTCCCTTACAACTCTAAGGATTCTATGATTCCATGACAAGAATATAGTATACACTGAGAGTGGTGAAAGTTGGGCCTACATAATTAACTCGAAAAATAGTCCTATAATAACAAGTGTTGAGAAAGTAATATGACAGAGTTAAGAATGAGTGTAGCTAATTGGCATACTGGTTAAATAAATAATATTTTTTCTGCTTGCTTGTCCAAAAAGTTTGACATATCTTCATTGCATTACTAGAAGCTGCACACAAAACCAAAACCTCAGGGACAGCGAAAAGGAACCATCTGGGCTGTAAATGCTGTAACAAGACAAGGCATTTTACAACTTTGTCATAACCCTTGAAAACTGACTGGTAATCAACTACCGCTGAGTACAAGGTGTCATTTTCAAGGAGATGGGAGAGAAAGTTTACATGGTTATAAAGTTTAGAAACAGATCAAAAGTCAATTTCCTTTAAACTATCAGCAACATACTCTATGTCTGCAAGTCCCTAACAAACTGTTGACCTTCTGCCAAGGCTGTTTGCCACTGTGTATGTAAGAATCACAAGATAAAGATCTAAGGTTTCTTGTAAGATTGAATGAGGACACTCAACTCTATGCTTGCATTGTAAGATCCTTAACAGAGGGGGAGTAACATGCCTGGAGGTATCTAACAGGAGACAGAAATAAGTAAATAAGTGTTTAGACAGTACTAGCTGACAGGGATTCTGGAAGCAACCTCAGCAGGGATTTGCAGCCTTCTAGTTAACAGTGCAATTTATCAGCAGGCATACAGCATATAGCTTTAGTACTCAGTAGTCTTCCAGGTCAATTTCCAGCATCTGGCAGACCTGCTTTTATCGTAACAGCATTTCTTTGTTGGTTTGGTTTTTGTTTCTTTGTTTGTTTGTTTTCCAAGGAATCTTGCTGAAATTCTAATATCATACGAGACTTATTTTCACAGAGAATGATAGAGGAGTCCAAATCAATGAGTTAGCTTCAGAACTGGTGTGCAAACATCTATCTGAAAATGGACATCTCACAAGAAATTAATTTTAACACAGATACACCTATTTCTGGCAATGTACTTATATTCATTAAAAACTCACTTTTTTACTATTATTCATAAACATTCAAACTTCTATATGGTATTTAAGATGATATTATAAGTTCTGGGTCCTTCCTGTGAAATTCTTGATGCCTCCTGACATCAAAACATAATTTACTGTAAAGGAAATGGAATAGTCATCCATGTTAAAATTATGCTCAGCAAGAAGTGTCATGGTTTTACAATTTTTGTCATTGGTATTCCACATCGTAACATCATGTAGTGCACTGGGAGTTAAAGAGTTAATGCTCCAGCTCCTTGGATCATCAATAGCTCTGAGTACATCTGTCTCAGAAGAGAAGAAGTTCTACATACCCCAGAGGACTTTGCATTGCTTTGCACTGTTTCAGTTTCTGCTCAGAGGGAAAGTTAAAGCTGTTTGGGTGTCACAAGACACGCTCGTTCCCTTTGGATCAACCCAGCAGTGGGTGCTCACTGCTGTCTCATCTTCAGCGTTAGCATAAGGCCACTCAGACACTCTCATTTTATTTGATTTATTAGCTTCAATTCCAATTGTATTGTGTTATTTTGCATTCTGATATCTTATTTAATAAATCAGCTTTCCTTCTCGGATCATTGCTGCTGTTTTTCTTAGGCCCATCTGCCTTATCTTTTTCCCCTTTCCCCCTTCCCCTTTCCTGGGCTGTGGGTCTCCTGCCCCAATCATCAGGCCGAACCAGCCTGTAAACCCTTGGCATTCTTTGGGGAAAGATTTGCTATCATACAATAAGGTACGTATAGTTTTCAAGGATCATGTGTGCCCCTGGGAGGTAAGTGCTATTTTTGGATTGACTTTGCGACCAGCTAACATTTCTGAAGCTTAGAAACCATAACATTCAGTAGTCTCTTATGAGGCAGGATTAAATGAAGATGAAATAATACAGATATAAATAATTTATGATACCCCATCATGTTTCTGGAATTTTTTCTCTTTCTATACTTTTCAGGGCTTTACTGCAGACATTAGCAAAGTCAGTTTTCCAAGACATTGAGTGATTAGAACTTAAAGGTGTAGAAGCATTTATTTGCATTCATGACAATAATGAGCCAAAAATACTGAGATTATAAGCAAATTCACTTTGATTAGAGATTCACCATTGTGCACAAATCTTAATAGTTTTATAGTTAATTGGATTAATGTTGTTAAAGTAACAACTTAGGAGTGTCTATGTAAATTAAATACAATACCAACTATGTTGACAAACCCTATATTATAAATACCATAAAATACTGATAACACATCTCCTGGGAGAAAAATTGATCAGCTTAACTGCAGGAGTAAATTGCTGAACTTCCTGCACAGCTGCTTAAAATTAGTTGCTTGGTCAATTTTTAAAACATAACATGACTAAGTAGGAAATCATTCCTGGTGTTCTGAAATTACAATATCACTGATGTCAATTAACAATTAACAGGGTTCTAGCAGTCAAGATAAATTGTAATTCATGGTTTGAATTATAGCTTTCCTAGTTTCTATTCATTCTAATAGTTCTGAGCTCATCAAAGAAACTGCATGAAAACTCCTGTTCTAATGCACTGTGCTACAAACCTGAAAAAATCCTTTATGAAATAGAATGATTCTGCAAGAATTTCAGTTCAGATTATGTTTAAACATTAAATTGAGGCCATATGACATAACTTCCAGTTAAACATTCCATATTAATTCTCTTTTTGAACAGTACTTATGTTTTCACTTAGATATATTTAACTCTTACGTATATCAACTATGAAATACAAAATGGAAAAAAAAAAAGATTTGTGTCAAGTACTTTAAGAAAATTCCTGGAGTCAGGGGAATATTTTTAATATAAGTTGGTCTAAAACAAACAAGATGTTGTTATGCACAAACTCTCCAATCTGTATAACCTCTGCCCCTCACAGAAATCTCCACAGCATCTTTTCTCTGCAAAATTGTTTTCTTTATATTGCGTGCATCTTTCTTTTATTTCTCTACCTTAATCTTCCAAAATATATCCCAACAACCTTGTCATCTTGTTCACTTCCTCTTGAGAGGAGAGGAGAGGGGCAAACAAGGTCTGTTTCTTGCTCATCTTCTTCATTCTCAAAACTCTATAGGAAAGAAAAGGACAAGCCCTGCACAGAAGACCCTGAGCTGTATTCCACGGGATGCTCTGAATTGGTGCAAGTCTGAAGAGTACCCATTAGCCTGGCACTCCGAAAATCTTCACTGTGCTTCATAGTGTTTTCCCATGTTAGAAAAATGGTTCAGAAAATATAATATTTAGTTTGCTCAGACCTGAAGTGCTCCTGAGGGAAAGTTAAGGGAGGCAGTGACACAACTGTGCAACAACCCACCTCCCATCACTGGTGTGATCATTACATTTCTCTGAAGCCATCTGTTCAGTGTTAATAAATGTGAGTACTGATAATTGACTAAAGCCAGAAACTCTCTGTTTTGGTGCTACATTAAATTGTCTCTGCATTGCAATAGAATTCTTTTGGCCTTATCCTTGACATCCAAATTAAGTTTAAATGAATGCATGGTTGTTAGAGCAATTTCACTGCATAGCAAAGACTTAAGAAGGACATGATGCTAAAAAAAAAATTCCTTTAATACACAAATAGAGATATTGTATTGTGTTTTCTCTCTTTCTGTAGCTTTTAGTTAGTAAATTCACATGACTCAGATACATGAATATTTGAAGGACAGCAAGAGCCTTACCATCCACAAAACTTTGACAATGTTTTGACATGTCCTTTTTTTTTTTTTCTTCTTTTTCCTTTATTTCAAGAGCACTTTCAACTCTTCTTTACAAAGGCCTGTGGGCATTCTTTCACAGTACTCATCCTGTTTAAATTTATAAAGTACAGAGTCTAGCTTGGACATTGTTTTCCTGACTGGCAGGAGAATGATGCTATTGTAGTCTGCCATTCGTGAGCAATCTCTGAACACAAAAACAGAAGAATTTAAGTAGCAGAATTTAGGAAGGTTTGCATTAGGTCTACTATCCACAGCTCCTTAGATGTTTCATTTTAGAGGTGAGTAGCCTATACAATAAATACATTTTTTCTCCTCAGACAGTGTTTATTCTGAGTAATATTTATTTCAATCTCGGGATCCCCCTAAGAGCTAGAAGTTTATACAGAAATAACCAAAGGCTTCCTGGATGAGCAAGCAGAGAGATAGAATGAAAACTGGCTGAATGACCAGACCAGCACATGGTGGCCAGTGGCACAAAGTTGTGCTAGAGGTCAGTAACCAGGGGTATATCCGACAGCAGCTCAGTCCTACTCAACTTAATTAATAATATAGATGTTGTAATAAAGTGTACCCTCAGCAAGCTTGTCGATGACACAAAACTGGTGGGAGCAGCATACATGCCAGAAGGTCAAGCTGCCATCTAGAAGAGCCATGTTAGGTTGGAGCAGGCAGGCATTCAGCCATTTCCAGGAAAGCAGAGTTCATCAAGTGCAATACTATCTTGGGAAGACAAAATGCCATCATTCTGAACAACCCCTCCTTACTCTTTTTACTCACAGTTTTATTGCTTAGAACAGCACCATAATTTAGGCAGTATCACTGTACGTAGATGAGGAGTGTATGAAGATGAGGCCTGGAGCAGGAAAGGCTGAGACACCTGAGGCTGTTACTCCTGGAGAAGAGAAGGCTCAAGGGGAATTCTATCCATGCCTACAAATATGCACACAGAGGTCAGATCAAGGCTCTTCTCAGCAGTGCCCAATGCCAGGACAAGGGGCAGGAGGCAAATACTGGAGCAGACGAGGTTCCCACTGACCATCAGGTGGCGTTTCTGTGCTGTGTGCATGATGAATCACTGGCACAAGCTACCTAATGGGTACAAGGTCTCCTTTCTGGAGGTCTCCAGAAGCCACCTGTAAACGGGAGCTTTGCTATGGGTTGAAGTTGAGACAGAAGCATTCTCTGAATCTGTGATTCTTCCTCATTAAATCAGTCTGATGTTTTGTTTAAATTATCAAAATAGTCTTTAGTTTCTGCGGGGAATAGATGCACACTTTACAGGAGAGAAAAGAGTAGCATGTATATAAAAAATGTCATTGTATTTCTCAAAGGTTAGCTTCACTCAACTTATAATTAAAAGGGAAGTGTCTACCATTTGTAAGTCAAGATACTGTTGCTTCCCACATTGTTTTATGGGAGACTTTACTGTTAAAAAAAGTCTATATCTATATCTATATAATTATCTATCTATCTATCTATCTATCTATCTATCTATCTATCTATCTATCTATCTATCTATCTTTGCCTTCTAATTTTTTATCTAAGTCTCTTTGATCTAGAAAATTCAAAACCTTTAAAGATTATGATTTCAGAATTAAAAGATGGTGAGGTAGGCTTAATCTGGTAGAATATGTTGCTGTTAATATTGTAAATTAATAGATCTAAATAACTTAAAAAAATAAACTTTTGCTTTCTAAGTGTTCAAAGAATGACTTTGGAAATGTTGAAATCTCTCCAATTCAACACTGATACCCCTTTGTGGACATGTTTTAGTTAGGAAGAAATCAAAATAAGACCTCTCAATGGAAGCATAATCCAAACTCATATCTTGTTTAAATATTGTCATATTTAGCTTGAACTAATGTGCTGAATGAATTGCAGAAATAGAACAAAACAATATTTTTTTTCACTGCATCTCTACATATAGAAATACAACATACCATGAGCTGACTATTTCAGATTCTAGATCGGCTTCAATTCAGAAGGAATTGTTAAAGTAATTTATCAAAGCCAGTTCTGTTCTGACATGCGGTTTCATACACAAGCACAGTGATCAACAGAAAGGCCAATTAATGCCTAAGACAGGGAAATATTTGAACTAATATTAAAAATGATAATAAGTAAATATTTTATTTCAGGATCTGATGAAACAATCTGGCAGTGAATATGGACAGTTTTGTTTGTTTATATATCAGCTGCTCTTTGATAGCAGTCATAATAAAGTTTTACAGATTTTTTCACTAAATCGGTGCTTTATGAATCCTTGTACCAGTGCAGCACAGCTCTCAAAATTTCAACCTTTTTCTTTTACAAACATAAAATTAATTGGAAAAAATGCAATAAAAGTTAAAAGGTAAGCTGAACTATGGGCAACCCACAGAACTTCAGCATTAACTCTTTAACTCAGTGCACTCCAAGATGTTATGATCTGGAAAACAGATAACAAAAACCATGACAAGCAGCCTAAACTATAATATCACCTTTCTTCCAGCTTGCAATAATCTGCTCTTGAGAGAAAAAAAATATATATTTCTTACCTTTTGTTTTGATATGCTAATCCATGCTTCCATCTAAAGAGAACTTAATTATTCTGGAGTTACATTTTGATGGCCGTCCTAGACCCAAAGCACTTTATTTTTATCTCTACCTAAGCTTATACTATGCCCTAAAACTCAGTCACACTACACTGATTCTTTTAAATGGACTGACAATACATGAGTTTTTCCATTGGCACTACAGATACACTGCACTTAAGATATTCCCCAATCACAGTAAGTCGTGTTATATTGCTCATAGTGGAGAAAAATTCTTCAGACAGTTCTGCTTCTACGAGTCAGGACCCAAAAGTTGTTGAATACATACCACATATATTTACTTTCAAAGACTGACTCTAAATCTTTAATCTGTATCCTCTGGTGAAAGGATTAGATGTTGACAACAAAGAGAAATGAGAGTTACTTAACACAATGCAAGAGCAGGTTACAGCAAATTGTAAACAAAAAGAACCTTGAAAGACTAAAATCAGAGCCATATATATACATATACATATATATATATTGTATCCTTTCTTGTTATTCTAAAAAATCTGGGTCAATTATAAGCACATTTATATATAGGTTCCTCTGAAAGTAATGTCTCCTGTTTATTTCCATGGAAAATACGATAGAAAGACCATAATAACACTGTGAGATAGAGCAAATTCACATCTACAGAGCACTCTTTTTCAGCATAATCACAATCACTGGTTATGCATTTTCACCAAGTGATGAACAAGAGCCTGCATGTCAGGCTCGTGTAAGTCTTCATGGCTATCTTGACTACGACTTGTCTTTCACATCCTCATGGAAGGATTCAGTGACACACTTTTGCTTAATCTGTGCTTCCCCCTGCTGCCACCTGTCATACAGCAACAAAATGTCATTAAATATTGGTGGCAAGGTTCAACCCCTCCTGGCATCCTACCAATATCCACTGCTGATGTTGTGGGTCAATATAATAAAATAAGAAACAATCGTTTTGGAGCAGACCTAGTAGGCCTTTAAGTCTGGACATTTGACTTAAAAGGTGTAGAGAAATAGTTTAATTTCTGGTGTTTTTTATTTGGTATTTTTTTAGCTTATCTATATAGCTGAATGTGATAGAATGTTAGAGCTTAGATCTCTCTGGTCACAGCTGAGAACACTGCAGTGTCAGTGTACAAGATGAGCTGAGAAGTATATATAAACCAGTGGTCCTGATGTGATGAGACTTTTTTTTTTTTTCCTTTGCTTTCAATGTGAGTGAAATAAAACTTATGAAACAAGGTATTTTCTTATTTTTCATCTTATTCAAAGTTTATAGTCAGAGAAACTTTATATTTTATGTCTGTTCCCTAATAAGTTTTTATTTTTTTCTGCTTAACTTCCATGCTTATGTAGCAAACTCACAAGGTTTCCACTAAATATATCAGTATAATACAATTAGACACTGCTCTATATTTATCACTCTTCATTAAATGTTGAGTTGAATAAATCATTTTACCTCAGTTTCCAAAATATTGGGGGAGCCACAGCACCAAACAGCACTACTCTATCACTTTAATATCACCTGTTGCAATTCTCACAAGTCTTTCAGTCTCCACTTATCTCAACACTTATTGTAAATGGCTTTTAATTTTGTAATGAGCATCCTGTATGCACAACAGTTTACTGGAAAGTGAAGCTATTAAATGTAATTACTTTGTCTTGTCATCCTCTCCAATAATAATCCACACATTGTTACAGTAGTTACTGTCTGGCTGTAAAATAGGGGGATGTAAAAGAAAGATTTCTGTGGTTGGAATATTTAAGTGGATTACAGACTGTGCTCTGAAAACGATTCTGCTTCACAAGATCCTTGTTAAAATAAAATGAGCAAGATGGATTAAAGCAAGGATCAAATAAATCTAATTGGCTTTTGATTTTTTTCTACAAACTGCTTCAAGTCTTAGTCACAGATTTCATTTCTTGAACTCATTACATGGAACATTTGCCACTTAAAATCCACTCAAGCTGTCAATATCATCTGGCATTCAGAGGTGTATACATACAACTCTCCAAAGCTAAAATAATTAAATAACTCATAAAAGTCAAAATTAACCAATAAGTGGGACAACAAAAACAACAACAACAGAAGTATACTTCTATGTTAAAATAGCTATTATTTTATTTTATACATCAAAACTATTCTATACTCCTTTTAAGGTATATGTTCTCAATAATGATACTATTGACAATGATACTATTGAGAAAATAAACCTTGTATTCCCTGATTTTACAATTATAGAAATATAACTTTTCCAGTATAAACTGTCACATCTAAGTGAATAGCTATAAATAACCGCTTTGTGGGGAAAAATTTCTATCCTTTTTGTGCGTGTGTCTTGCTTTAGAGATTTGAGAGGTTCCTTATCACATACCAGAATCTTCTACTTGTTCTATTTTCTTCTTCAGTTGTGAAAACATTGTTCATAGAAGATCTCAGGTGGAAATATATCATCTGTCACTGCAAGCATTTTGCACATGTTACAGTTACTGCTTTCAAAGTAAATAAAGCTGAAACAGTTTATGAGTCACCTTTCCAAGCATTCCACCAGTCCTTAACCTAGTAGATGTGGTTGAGATAAATGATTTTAAGAACAGACTAGGCACATACATGGAAAGTCTTGGCAGCTATTAACAATGAACTACACGCAAACTTTGGCTCACCAATGACAGACAAAAATCACACTTTTTTTCCTATTCATTCATCCTCTTTCCCTGGAACAGGAACGGTCCCTACATAAAGCTAAATGAATCTCAGATTTCATTCACTTGACATTTTCTCATATTCTTAAACTTTGTTTTTCTGTTTTTCTGTTGTTTTCTTGCTGAACATTGACGGAGCTCAAACAGTACAGTGAGGTGGTGCGAAGTGTGCTTCAGCAGTGGCAACAGCGACAGTGGATCATTTTTGCTGATACAGACTTTTGTGTGTGTACCTGGCAGAAATGCATTGTTAATGGTGATGACTACAACGAGAAGCAATATTTTGTGGCAGAGAACTTGCCCTATCAAACAGTGTTACTGAGTTCTTCATATCTGTTGTAGTTTCCATGGAAATAAGAAAAATAAATAGGAGTCACTACATTTGGAGCAACCTACCCAAGGCTATTCCTCTTCACTCAGAGAGTTCCAGGCAAGCTGGAAGGTTGGTCCTGCATGGCATAAGTGTTTGGGGTAGTGTACTCCTAGAGACTTGGCTACCAGAGTTACCTGCCACGAATCAACTGTACTAACATAAAAGTAAACCCCAGCTTCTGAACAACTCTGGAGAGAACTTCTGCAAATCTTTGGTGCTGTATCTGATGGGAATGTCTTTAACTGCTCCTCTTGGTTTGCTTTGCATGAATGCTGCTGACCCTTTTTAAATTGTAAATGACATAAGGACATTCCTGTTATTTCAGGTTGTTGGTTGATTTTATGGCCGACACTGGGGAGAGGACGATGTGAAGAAAAGTGGAGCACCACTTCCTTAACTTCAGAAAAGTACATAACAGTAACAAATGCCATTTATAAAAAATTGTCATTTATTTACACTTTTTGTTAGTCACAGAATCACAGGATGGCCTGGATTGAAAAGGACCTCCTTCCTTGCACAAGGATAAAAAGCTAAGCAAAAGCCTACTTCACTTTTCCTAATGTTAAAATAAATATTAAATCTTCATTAGAAACAACAGAACTTGTCAAAATCTATGCTTTTGATTAAGAAACCATTTGAATACATTAGTATGTCCTAAATTAACTTACCCTTCCCTATTTTCAATGCTACTGAAACACTAATTACAATAAGGAAAACAAATAATGTTATGATATATAGCTACTTTCAACATAATCTACATAATATTTCTATTGAATGAATCACATCTGTTAAATTACTGCTAGATTAGAATTAATGAATGGAAAGTAGACGTAAGTTTCATTACTGTGTATTTTAAGTACTAAACTATACTAAACATGTATATATTCATACCACTTGAAATAAAATAACAACTATCACTTTTTTCAAATAAATTCCTTTCCTAAAATCATCACGAAGAGTTTCATAAACAAACAAAATGCATGAATGAATAAACATATAATACACCAGTATTTCCTAAGTAAGGATTGCAGTTCAAAATAGTACAGCATTTATTCACCTTAGTTTAATGGATTTTTTCCAAGACAGGATGAACTCATAACTTAACTCTCTTTGAAAATCTAAGATTTAATGTTTCTGAGATTTTTTTTCCTTGCCATTATTAACTCCTAGTGTTAAAACTAGTCTCAAAGTCTGAATACAGAGTTTGAGCTGGGAACTCCTGCCTTTCTAACTCAAGTGGTAGAGTTTATACTCCTAGCTCTGGTTACCTCTGATTCAAACTATTCTGTATTAAAGAAAAAATCACAAACATGGTTGAACTATGCTTTTTATTTTCAGTTTCACTTCCTTTGACACATCAATACGGAAGAATTTCAGTAATTTGTTTAAGAAAAGAAAAAAGTGGCATAGGAACAACACTATCCATGCTACAATTGCTAATGCATTCAACATCATATGACCCACTTGTTAACAGATAATTTACCTGGCTCCACACTGGTACGAAAACAACATCTTTCCTTAGTTTCAGAATATGTTCCTACACACTCCTTGCATTCTTCATAATAAAACATATATATTTATACAGGATGGATCTTCATAAAAAAATTGATTTGACTGAATATGTTTGAATTGTTTATATTATATAGAAATTATGATTACTTTCTCTGATTCTGCATTTTATCTTCATTTGCTTACAGACTTGTGCCCAGCTTCTAAAATGTCGCTGAAACAGATATGTTCTCATTATTTACAGATTCTCCAGAATTATTTACAGATTCTCCAGAAGCTGAAAGACCATTCAAACTACTTTATAATTATTGAACATTTGCCACCTGTCAGTTTATGTTTATTTTTCATTTTTGTAGTAGTAGATTTTAAATCTAATGTAACATGAGGAGCTGACATGCTTTATTGATTCTTGTTATTACACATTATATGTATACTACTTTTTTACTATCTTGGTCACCTTGCAGCCATGACAGTTATCAACATCTGCCCATTTTTAATTTTTTAACATTGGATAAGATTTCCATTCTTAGTATAACTTGTATTTGATTCTATTTACTATGCATTCAAACAATGACCTGTTCTTTATTTGCCTTCTAAGGAAACTAAAAAATGATATCAATATTTGTCATTGCCAGGACCTATATGTGTCTACTCATCTCTCACAACAGGAAGAAAGAGACGAAAAAATAAAATTCATAGGAGACATCCTTTCAGGAGACAAGGACTAGGCCTCGGTAATTTTTTGTGATTCAAAATGAATAAAAATCTGAGAATGACACCTATAGTTTACAAGCAGCAAATTGTGTTGTGTGTAAAACTTTTAACCTAATGTTTTCAAATGTTTTGCCTGGTAATATAAGTGTTCATTGTTATTACATGCTAAATGAAAAACAAACAGAAGAAAATTATAATGTATCAGATCCAAGGATTTCATGAAACATTAGAGAAGAGATAGAGAATCATTATTTTTTTTCTGTAGTAGTTATCACAATACCACAACAAGATAGCAGTTTGTACAAGCAAACTTCATGTACTAAATCAATTGCTTTATGTTCTGTGGCATGCTAAATAGCATCATACACTGTTCTATTTTAACTTCTAGGTGTTTTTCAAGAAAGCAGCTCTTTGGGACATTTTTCAGTGTGGTTACACTGCTTGTTTACTCTTCCAACCAAAAGGGAAGTAGAAATAGAGCTAAACAGACAAGTACTTTCACACAGTATGACTTTCATTTCCAAACAAGTCCAGTCTGTGAACTTATGATTAAATTACTAGTAATTTCAATTCAAATAGCATTCAGTTCTTAGTATATCTTAATTAGACATACTTATGCCATTTATAATTTTCTTCTCATTATGAAAGAATGCTGTCCATGCTCTGGTTACATTTTCAGGAGTTTAGGAGTAAGAGAATTTCCAATGTACACTTACTTGGTCACAGTCAAGGTGAAGATGTTGAATTTTTCAATGATCTCCAGCCCACTTAGATGGTTCTATTTCCTTATTTCAACTACTGCTTTGGAGAAATTTTGTTAAAGAGAATAACATTTTATGCCTAAAAGCTTCTCCTATGTTTTGCATCAATGTCTGTAAAGAGTTAAGAATTTATTCAACAGAGGATTTATAACTAAATCAGCAAACATGAAAATTGGACTTGTTATTCCACATATTTATTTATGTACTGGGCCAATGGACTCGCCATTACTTTGTAAGATTTGGTACTCATTATTACTCTACCCCGATAAATCCCACACTGTGCTATTCATTCAATTACTAGGCTGTGTAAGTAACAAAATGACAACCATTTCTTGCTGTATATTAGTGTTCATTCCCATCTGTGAATATTTCACATGGTCATTATTTGAATAGTAAGATGAAAATCGCTCAAGGTTTGCCAAGGACTATTTTTATCTTTTCTCCACTCTCTACTTTCTACTAGGTATACGTGATTGGAATATTATAACCACAAATTATTTATGCTGGGAAAAAGTAAGTGTGATTTAGGAATGAAAACCCCATTATTACATTATCACTCTTGGAATCTGTAGTCATATAAATTTCTTCACAAGAGTAACAGAAGGTATAATGAGAAAAAGGATATTCCATTATATTATTAGGAAGTAGGAAAGGAGGATGACTTGTGCAGAGCTATTTTCTTTTCTGGAGCTATCTAGCTATCGTGAATAAAACACCTCCTTCAGGTCTAATGGAACAAAACTAGACTCACATCAGCAAAATTCTTTTTCATCCTAAATAGCCCTAATATTTTTAAACTCCAATTTATGTAATAGTCCCATCTTGGTAGCTGTATCATGAAAAGAAGATATGTAAGCATTTGCAAAATGTACTTGCACACCTAAAATAAGCCTCTGACCTTTTGTGAGGAAGTCTGAGAAAACTGAGACTACCAAGTGATAATGTCTGCTTTGCCGTGCTGCTTAGGACTTGCAGCTGCTGAATTAACTGGAATCTTCACTGCAGACTTAACACCTAAAATTAAGGCATTGTGAGCCCAAGCACTTACGAGGACCTTAAATTCATTACTGAATGCAGCAAACACGGTAGATGTGTGGCCACATGGAAACTGTACGAGAATATGCTATCAGTCTCTTGCATCATAGATCACAGCTGAAGCTGTCATGTCAGCTGGCTGATTGTTCACATGGCTGACATCAACACATGGCTGACAAGTTCAATATCCTTGTCACTACAGTGAAATTCAAGCCTACAAAATCCTTACGAGAGATCCTATGACACATCCTCCATTTATTTTTAATTAACATTCAACCACAGTGAGTTTATTCTTTCCATCTACTTGGTGTAAAGTCAACCTGAGGTCAAACCCCCAAGTTTTAGGAAACCAAGAAGGAACCAAAGCAAGCTGCACTGCACTGATTCCACCACTTCTCTAGGCAACCTGTTCCAATATCTCACCACTCTTTCTGAGAGGACATTCTACGTAATATCTAACCTGAATGTCCCCTGTTGCATACCATTTCCTCTCATCCTATTGTTGTTGCCTGAGAGAAAAGGTCAACTCCCATCTCTCCACCCTTTGAGGTAGTTGTAATGAGTGATAAAAGTCCCCCTGAGCCCTCCTCTTCTCCAGACCAAACAGTCCCAGTTCTCTCAGCCACTCCTCATAAGACTTGTGCTCCAGATGCTTCACAGCTCAATTGCCCTTCTCTGGACAAACTCCGGGACCTCAATTATTTTCTATAGTGAGGGGCCCAAAACTGAACACAGTACTCAAGGTGAAGCCTCACCAGAGCTGAGCGCAGGGGAACAGTCACTTCCCTGCTCCAGCTGGCTGTGCTCTCTCTGAAACAAGCCAGGATGACACTGGCCTTCCTGGCCACAGTGCTGGCTCAAGTTCAGCCAGCTGTCAACAAACACCCTCAGATTCTTTTCTGTCACACTGCTTTCCAGCTGCTTCACCCCATGCCTGTATCTTAGCATGGGGTTGTTGTGACCAAAGTGCAAGACCCAACACTTGGTCATTCTTGCTGAACCTCATACAGTAAGCCACAGCCCATTGATTCAATCTGTTCAGATTCCTCCACAAGACCTTCCTTCCCTCAGTCAGATTGACACTTCCCCCCACCTGGTGTCATCCGCAAAGTTACTAAAAGTGTACTCAATCCCTTCACCCAGATCAAGAAATATGTTAACCAGGGCTGTTCCCAATACTGACCCCTAGGGAACATCACTAGATGTAGTAGCAGGTCACTAACTGTTCCTGTGCCTGTAAGACTACCTTCCAGAGGGGTGACCAGCCTTCTTGGACCCCTTTGCCCTTCCAAACTGTATCCCAAGATCCTCCTTACTAGCATTCAAAGTTTGCCCTCCGGAAGTCCAAGGTAGAAGTTCTACTGGCTCCACTCCTGACTTCACCAAGAGTTAAGAACTCTACTATTTCATGATCTCTCTGTCCAAGACAGCTCCCAGCCTCCACATCTCCTACCTGCTGGTGAATAGCAGGTCTAGCAGGGATCCTTGCCTGGCAGGCTCTCTTACCAGTTGTATCAGGAAGTTATCTTAACAGCACACATACTCAAATGTGTAGGCTGACATCAGACCATCAGGAGTGTTATTGCTGTTTTGGTCCCAGCAATGAAAGAGCACTGAAAATTCTGAGCTGGGGGACATGGCTTTATTATCTAGCAGAAAAATTACCAGAGAAGTTCTTTGACACTTATTTCATGTATCAACTGTTATCGACAGCTGCAGCAGTGGTATTTATTTATTTATTTGGTTGGTTGGTTACTTATTTCAGAATGTATGTTTAGAATGTAAAATTTATTTACCAATATGTGGATGGAAATTTCCTTAAAGGCCACCAGCAATTACTCTTGCCATAATAAAAACATGTGGGTTTTATTCTTTTCCCTTCTGTCTTAACTTCAAAGAAAAAAAAAAGAAAAAAAATGAAAAAAAATGAAAGAATATTCTGTAATAGACTTTACCTCCCTCTCATTTCAGAGCTTCTTTAATATCAACAGTGGAGATTTTGCATACACAGCTCAGTAATTTTTGGCTTTTGGGAGTATAAAAATAAGACAGCTATGTTTCCTGTAGCTGATTTACACAGGCAAACACCTTACATCCCATCAGTACAGATTAAAGGGTATGCAAGACTCTTTGATGGTCAAGTTCAAAAGAAAAACAAGATTAATATATCTTCTTTACCTGATGGACTAATGTAGTTACTGAAGCTAAATGGCTTAAATATGCTGATTTGTCACAAGCTTGTGTTTGAGAGGAAGGTGTATTCAACCATATCATGAGAATATAACAAAGCTTCATATACAGTATTCTGTAACACATGAGCAGTTCTGAACAAAAGAATCATTTTTTGGTGCTGTACAACAAAATTTTGAATCTGCAAGAGTGCTGTTTTACAAATCAGAAAGATTATTGTGTCATTTCTCAAGCAAATATCACATAATCACAGAACTGTAGGGAAGGCACCTCTGGAGTACATCTAGTCCAACCTCCTGCTAAAGCAGGTTCCTTACAGCAGGTTGCACAGGCGTGTATCCATGCCGGTTTTGAATATCTCCAGAAAAGGAGACTCCACAGACTCTCTGGGCAGCCTGTTCCAGCGCTCCATCATCCTCTAAGTACATAAGTACTTTCGCATACTCAGATGGAGCTTCCTGTGTTCAAGTTTATGACTATTGTCATTTGTTCTGTTGCTGGGCACCATCAAAAACAGCCTGAACCCATGCTCTTGATATCTGCCTTTCAGTGTTGATAAGATCCTGCGCTGTCTTCTCCCCAGGCTGAACAGTCCCTTAGCCTTTCCTCATTAGGGAGATGCTCCAGGCCCCTCTTTCCAGCCAATTCTTTTGTTTCATGAGCAGAGGAGATCAGAACTGACACAGCACTCTAGCTATGCCATCCCTGGAGCAGAGTAGAGGGGTAGAATCAGCTCCCTCAACCTGATGGCCACATTCTTTTTAATGCACACCAGGATCCTATTGGTCTTGGCCACAATG
This sequence comes from Callipepla californica brunnescens, assembly GCA_023055505.1. Classification (NCBI taxonomy): domain Eukaryota; kingdom Metazoa; phylum Chordata; class Aves; order Galliformes; family Odontophoridae; genus Callipepla; species Callipepla californica. Next base: position 8,695,058 of record JALIRH010000023.1, on the reverse strand, counting down.
GCATGGCACTGGCTCACAGCCATCCTTCTATCCACTAGAACACCCAGATCCTTCTCTACAAAACTCCTTTATAGCAGGTCATCCCTTAAACTGAAAAATAACTGCAGTTATTCATTCCCAGGTGTAGGTCTCTATATTTGACCTTGTTGAACCTCATCAGGTTCCTTCCTGCTCAACAATCAGGCCGTCCAGGACTCACTGACATTCAGCAGAGCCTTCTGGCTTTCAGCCACTCCTTCCAGGTTTGTATAATCAGCAAATTTGCTGAGGGTGCACACTATAACTTCATCCAAGTCACTGATGAAGATGTTGAACAAGACTGGGCCCAGCAATGAGCCCTGGAGTACACTAATAGCTCCAGCCCTCCATCTTGATTCTGCACTACTTAATCACAACCCTCTAAGCTCTGCCAGTCAGCCAGTTCTCAGTCCGTCTCACTGTGGACCTCTGATCAAATCTCTCTCAAACAAAAGGAAGCCTTTCTTTTCTTAGACTCTCTTATTTCTCAGGCCTGGAATTCCTGAGGGCAGTCCTAGTTGTAAAAACTGAAGCAAAGTAGGCATTCAGTAACGTCTTGTTTTCAGTGTCTTCTGTTACAGTCTCACCCACATCATTCAGCAGCAGATAAACATTTTCTCTACTCTTCCCTTTGTTACTGATATATGGGCTGCCCAGAGAGGTGGTGGAGTCATGGACTTGGAGCTGATAAACAAACTTTTAAATGTACTTAGGGACAGGGTTTAGTGGGAAAATATTGGTGGTAGATGGACAATTGGAGTAGATACTTCTGGAGATTTTTCCTGCCTTGGTGTTTCTATGTTTATATGATTATAAAGTAGCCCTCTTTAGATTTAATTCCAAGTGGGCCTCTATCTTTCTTGTTAAATTCCTACATGCCCTGACAATGTTCCTATATTCCTTTTTCTACATTTTGTAGACTTTCTTCTTCCATTTGAGATTTTTCATGAGCTCTTTGCTCATCCATACTGATCTCCTGCTGCCTTTGCCTGACTTCTTACTGGTAGGGATGCACCAACCTTGATTTTGAAGGAAGTGGAGCTGGAACATCGACTAATTGTCTTTGACTCCTTTGACTTCCCCTTATCTTTGGGAGAGCTGGCTCTCCTGAAGTCTTGGGTTGCAACCCTCCTTATTGCGCTGTTTCTTTCACACAAGCTACTGAATTTTGGTATATCATGGATGCTGCATCCAAGGTTGCCCCTAGACTTCACATATCCAGTTAATCCTTCTTTGTAAAAACAAGGTCCAGAAGCACAGCTCTCTCTCTTCTCCCTGGATTCTTCACCACCTGAATCAGGAAATTATCCTCAACACAGTTCAAGAGTCTTCTGCTTTGCATGTAGCTGACTGTGTTGCATTGCCAGCAAACACCCAGGTGGCTGAAATCTCCCATTAGGATGAGAAATGGTGAGTGTGTCAGGAGAGGAATGGGGATTTAGAAGGGGAGAGATGCTCTCTAATTGTATCTACAATGTTATGTCTTCATCCTGAATGTAAGCTCATGCTGAAAAAGGTCCACTTCCAACAGTGGTGCACCATTCTTAGAATATAATCTCTTCCTTCACCCTCATTGTAGGGAAATACAAGTGATACGTTAGCTGACTAAGTACTCTATTTGTTTTTCTAGAAAAGCACATAAATTCCATTAACCACCTATTTTTCATCTTCTGCAAATTAGATATCTCAGCTATTTGTTTTTTCCCACTTTGTACATAAGATTTAGAATAAGTTGTGATCCAGTACGCTCTGTGTGTCATGAGTACGCAGTGGCCACGTTAATACTGCCTAGGTCTAGCAATCTCCTGAGTTTCAGGGCATTTCTTTTTTTCAGCTGTCAATCCAGTGTTACATAAATCATCTAGATTTTGTACTTAATTTTAAATGTAGTTTTCTTTATTTCGTCGTTCTGGAGTATACCCACTCATTATCATTTCAACTAAGTAAATATCATTATTCATTTCTCAAATGTAAATTCACATAAGATGACTGAAGATAAGCTAGCAGCTTTTTCTAATAATCTTTTTACTGTAGAATAACGTGTACATATGGTACACAGTCAAGGCTTTTCCTTTAGAAACAAATGTTACTGAAAACAAATAAGCAAACAAATATACATTTGAGTAAATAACTGCCTTTGAGCAACTCCTTTTCTTTCATAGATTCATAGAATGACAGGTTCGAAGGGATCTTGAAGCCCACTCAGTCTTGGCCTCCTGCCATGGGGGGTCTGCCACCCTGCATCCCACCTTGCTTTGAGCACCTTCAGGGATGGCCACCCACAGCTTCTCTGGGCAGCTGTGCCAGGGTCTCACTGCTCTCTGAATTAATAATTTCTTCCTAATATCTAACCTAAATTTCCTCTCCTTTTCCTTTAAAGTCATTCCTCCTTGTCGTACCACTATCAGACCATGTAAAAAGACAGTCTCTCCTGCTCATCCTTTAGGTACTGGAAGGCAGCGGTGAGAAGCCTTACCTCTTCCAGGTTGAACAATCCCAGCTTCAACCACTGATCATCTTCATTGCCCTCCTTTTGACCAGGTCTGACATCTACGTATCTTTCTGGCACTGAGAGTCCCATGGCTGAAATCTGTACTCCAGTAGGGGCCACATGAAGGCAGAGTAGCAGGGGACAATCTTACTCCTCTCCCTGTTGCATCTCCATGATGCAACCCTGGATACTGTTGGCCTTCTGGGCTGTAAATGAACATTGCTGACTAGTGTTCAGCTTTTCATCCACCAGGACCCTAAAGTCCTTCACTGCAGGGCTGCTCTCAGTGAATTCTTTTCATAGTCTGTACACACACCAGGGGCTGCTTTGACCTAAGTGCAATGCCTTGCCCTTGGCCTTGTTGAACACCTCTAGGTTCACTTGGACCCACTTTTCAAGTCTGTCCAGATCCCTCTAGATGGTATCCTTTCCTTCTAATGTGTCAATTGCACCACTAGTTCAGTGTCATCAGTAAACTTGCTGAGGGTACACTCAATTTTTTCCTTAAGCTATTAATATTTGATATGTTTCTTGAATAATTGTTGCTACTATTTGAAGTCATAGGGTTGTTTGAGTTAGTAGGGACCTTTAGAAGACCAACTTCTTTGCAATGAATAGGGCCATCTACAGCTTAGTCAGGCTGCTCATGGCCCCCACCAGCTTGGCCTTGAATGTATTCAGGGATGGGGCATCCACCACCACTCTGGGTAACCTGTTTCAGAGCCTCACCACCCCTATGGTAACAAACTTTTTCCTTTTGTCCAATCTAATTCTCCTATCTTTTAGTATGAAACCATTTCTTCTTGTTCCGTCACAGCATACTCTGCTAAAGCGTCTGTCCCCTTCTTTCTTATAGTCTTCCTTCAGATATTGAAAGGCCACTCTCATGTCTCCTTAGAGCCTTCTCTTCTCCAGTATGAACAGACCCCGCTCTCTCAGCCTGTTCGCATAGGAGAAATGTTCCACCCCTTGGACAATTTCTGTGTCCCACCCACAAAAATTTCTGTGGCCACACCACACATTCTCATGTAATGAGGACTCCACATCTGGACACAGTATTCCAGGTGAGGTGTCACCAGTGCAGAGTAAAGGGGCAGGATCACCAGTGCAGAGTAAAGGGGCAGGATCACTTCCTTCACCCTGCTGGCCACACTTTTGATGCAGGATACAGTTGGTTTTCTGGGCTGCGAGGGCACACTGTTGGTTCGCATCCAGTTTACCATCCACCATTACCCCCAAGTCCTTTGGGCTGTACTCTGAGATTCAATCCCAAACAGCTTCCAAGGTGATTTTCTTTAAACATTCAACTCCTATGAATAATGTTGCCAAGATCTCAGATACTGCTACTTTAATTTTAATTGCTGTAGATTAGTGTTTTGACTGCAAGATTTCAGATAACCTACACTTTCTGTCTTATCTGAGCATGAGACCTAATATATTTCTTCTCTGTATCAAATTAATTAACAAAGACACTTTATCCTTTGAGTCATCAGGGAGAGGACTAGGAGGACAAAAGTGAGAAAAATCATGGCTTGAGATTAATAGATAAAAGAGATCAGAAAAACAACACAAACCAAACTAAAACAATTATTACAAAAAGCAGTTGTTTATGACCAGCAGACTGGCATCCAAGCAATCCTCGTACAACAACAATCCTATCAAACTCCACCCTCACTCTTCCCTCTCAGTTTTCATTACTGAGCAGGATGTTACACGGCATGGAATTTTCACTGGGTCAATTTGGGCCCACTGTCCTGCTTGCATTAGAAAAAAAGCGACTTCACTGCCATAGGTTTAGTCAGCAAGTCAGAAAACAGATCGTTGAAGCCACATGGTCTTTACAATATAACTATTTTGAGTTCTTTGTTATTTATTTTTTCCTCAAGAGAAATTGTTGACAGTAATAATTTATGTAAAACTGTGTTGTCAAACTTCTACTCTGCTGGGATCAGATGCTTTTTTAATGGAAATTAAATGTAAGCATAATGATTCAACTCTGAAAAAATAAAGTGTTCACCAGCAAGACAGCAGGATACACAAAGCTGTTCCGAAAAATAACACACTGCAGCCCTGTTCTCAATAATACTCAGTAATTTCCTATCAACTCTATATGTGTTATGGAATTCCTTCATGCACAAAGCACTGGAAGCACTGAGTCCACTGTGTTATTTGACACTTACTCATTATCAAGTAATTCATTGTGCTCTGCAACTAAATAATCTAAAATGCTTGTGTAAAAGCCTAAGAACAGAAGTCAGAACAGCTGGTTGTTTTATTTATTTATTTATTTATTTTCCAAGTGCATTCTTTTCCATGTCTTTAGACAAGGAAGAATTTACACTTTCCTTATATTTGATACCAGTTGCATATTAAATCTGTAGATAGTGCTCTCAGATTAATCTCCATATTATGTGAAATCTGGGAATTTTCCAAAGGATGAGATAAATAAAATAAAATAAAATAAAATAAAATAAAATAAAATAAAATAAAATGATTCCTTTTAAGATACCAGAAAAGTGTGTGCACGTATCTATTTATAAACATTTGTATATACACATGCACACTATGAAAGGCAGACTGTCAGAATGTGGTACACCATTACAAATTCTCCAGATATCTCAAAGCACTCTGAATACCATCAGCTGTAAGACACAACTTAGAAATCCATACAATTCACATATTTGCACATTACAGCAGAAAGTAAAAAGCCCATGTAAAGGACTCAGAGGCCTGTTTAATTTACAAGGCAGTAACTTGAAAATAAAGATGGTAGTGAAAGTAAAATAATCTAACAAGATGTACAGTGCTAAAAGTGAAAACAGAGACATGACTGACAGTAAAATAAACGTGACTCTGATTAGAAAATGTAATCAATATATCATGAAAGATAAATTGAAGAAGACTTCAGCCTCACTTCCCAATTTTATTTTTGTTCTGTAGTGAGGTTTATGAAAAAGCATTAGGCTTTCTTGTATAAATTGTGATCAAATGCTTTTAAGCCCCTGAAATTCTTAAAAGGTCAGTGGAAAGGCTGAAATTCACAGTTACATTCAAGATCTAGCAGTGAGGTGCCTACATATCTAATCTTCCCAAAGGAAACTTTTTGCAGTATTGTTCTCCTTTGAATTGGGCTCAAAAGTATTTATGCCAACAACTGCTGTTTCCAAACCTATCTGATGATTAATGTGGTCTTACAGAATTTCTAATGTATAATGAAAGGTGAAGATATGAAGACTTTCGTAAAGTGAAAGTTTTCAAAGTGATTTTGTTATAAAGCAGAAAGGTAAGAGAGGCATTGGACACTGGATGTGATGAGAATATGGACGCCAAATCGTTTTTGTATGGAAGCCTCTTTCTAAAAGCCTCTAGAAAAGTCTGGGAAAAGATCCCCTGATCTTTTCCAGGGGAAATATATGAGCACGGGACTTCTGAGGAACAGCTGAGGGAGCTGGAATTGTTAAGTCTGGAGAAGAAAAGGCTCAGGGGAGATGTTATTGCTCTCTATAACCACCTAAAGGGAGGTTGTAGCGAGCTGGGGGTCAGTTTCTTCTCTCATGTAACCAGTGATAGGAGGAGAGGGAATGGCTTTAAGTTGTGCCAGGGGAAATTCAAACTGGATGTTAGGAAATACTTCTCTGAAAGAGTGGTCAGGCACTGGAATGGACTGCTCAGGGAGGTGGTGGAGTCACTGCCCCTGGAGGTGTTCAGGGAACATTTAGACATTGTGTTGAGGAACATGGCTCAGTGAGAACTATTGGTGATAGGTGGATGGTTGGAGCGGATGATCTTGTAGGTCTTTTCCAGCCTCGGTGATTCTATGATTCCATGTAGGAAATTTTTTACAGAAGGCCACAGAAGGATTAGTCTTGAAATACATGCTAAAAGAAACTAAGGAGAAAGGCTTACCTTCTGGAGGGGACATCCCTGGAAAAAGGTCAGTAAGAGTTCATCTCCATGTGGCCAGGAAGTTCCCTCTGAGGACACTATAGCTACCAGCTGTGCTCAGTCAACTTTCTAGCCTGCCTATGAGCTGGGGAAAAGAGGGATGAGGTGTACACTGCTTGCCCAACCACAGATGCCAAGGACATGAGTTCCTAACAGAAGAATACAAGAACTTTAGATGCTTTGTCCTGTGAAATCTTCCTCAGAAGTAATATAGATGTAAAGAGATGTGTGATGGGGAGAGTATACATGCTGTTTAAAATGATGCTAATCCATTGATGGTGAGGCTGAAATCTTGTGCTTCCCTTTTAAAGGCAGAATATAGGGTTACACATCAGAATCTGGAGTGTTCAGTGGTGGGAGCTTGTCTATTATGTCTGCTCTGATTCTTCCTCCAGTGCCATTCAGTGAAAGGCTACAAGCAAAGCATTAAAATGATCCCTCAAGCAAACAGGAAAAGTTCAATACTGGGAATTCATTTCTTTTGATTTTTCTTTTTTTTTCTTTACCTCCATTTTGCCTTTTCTGTTTTTTCCTTACACTCCAGTATTATCTAATTGTTTTCATAGTGTTGTTTTCATGTAAAAGGCCTAAACATAAATTCATTAAGCCATTCTTAAACCTGAATAGCCAGCCTGAAATATTAAAACCTTTTGTTGGTTATAAGACACTACATAGATCTCTGAGGAATGCTTAAAAAAATCTGTTTTCTGGTCAGTTTCAGTTAATATCTTACCTAAAGAGCAATTCTTATGGATCTTTCACTCTTTGCATTTTAATTCCTCTCCTGATTGTTATTGCATCGTGAATTTAAATTAAAACAAATGAAAAGTAGTGAATGATTCCTATTCATACAACAGAGAACAACAAGGTTAACTTTGATTGTTAAATAACAACAGTGTTTTGCATTGCTTTCAAAGCACAGGGAAAGTGATAGATCACAGAGCCTTCTAAAAACACTGGTTCTGCCCTGTGGCTTATACACAGCTTTGGCTGTGACTGATCAAAGACTGAATACGTAGTGTTTTTCCTCTCTCTAGTGAAAGACTCATTAATTCTCTGAATAATGGATTTCTTCACCAGTCATAACTCACTAGTATCCTTATCACATACAGACCTGTCAAACAATATACAGTAACTATACTACTTAGGTCATACTTAAGTAATGCTGTGCAATGCATTTCAGTGTTGTAGAGTACGTGGAACTTCATGGACTGTTAAATGGAGAGTTGGGAAAGAAACAAGGAAATCTACATTTGTATATAGTTACTGCTGCAGCTGATGCTAACGAATAAGGAGCAAGAAAAGTACCAGTGCTGGGTGCTCATTGGCACAATGGTACAATGAGGTGTTTCAACGAAGTCCTTTTTAAGTTAGAAGATAATTCGATTGGCAATTTCATTCACATAATATAATAATACAGTAGGAGAAAAAAGGTTTTGAAAATTTGGTTGCACAATTTGTAAGAAACACTATTTCACTTCCAATGTGAAAATAATACACAAGCCTTAAAAACACAAGGCAGGAGAAGAGTTTATCTAAAACAGGATATTTCAACAAAATGCATTCAAAAGTAAATAATGCTTTAGATCCTCGTTTCAAAAGCAAAAATAGGCAAGGTGACTAATGATGCTTGACGGTCACTGGCCCTTTAGAGCTGTGCTGCACCTAAGGCAGGAAAAGGTGCATCTATCTATGGATGGACTTTGACTGAAGAATTTACTTTCGTGTCCTTGTCTGATTACTAGACAGAAAGCTCTGAGAAACAAACAAAAATAATTGAATTTTCCACAATTTTACTTACATACTTACAGTATGATTTTCATTCAAATCTATTAGTATAGGGAGGCTCTGTATAGCCTTGCTTCTTTGCATCTGTACATGTGCAGAACAGAGAATGTCTACTGTATTAGGACAAAATACTATTTTGGTGATACCATGAGCTGGTATAGATATGTCTTTATTTCAATGGATTTTTCATAGTGTTTGTTAATAAATCTTTAAGCCTACATGTTACTTGATAAGATGAGGGGAAATGGCCACAAACTTAAGCGTAGGAAGTTCCGCACAAATGTGAGTGGAAACTTCTTCACAGTGCAGTGATGGAGTACTGGCACAGGCTGCACAGAGAGGTGGTGGAGTCTCCTCCTCTGGAGACATTCAAGACTCAGCTGGACCTGTGCAACCTGGGCTGGGAGCTGCTTTGGCAGGGGTTGGTTGGTTGGTTGGGTTTAATGATCTTTAGAGATCCCTTCCAACCTCTACAATTCTGTGATTCTGTGGCTGGTATTGATTTATCTCAATGTGTGTTACAAACTGAACACTTCTTTTTATAAATAACATTGATTTTTTATGTATTATTTATTGCTATCAAATTAATTTGAAAAACAAAAATTTGAGAAGGTCATTTTAGAAATAAAATGTGATCATTTTTCAAAAGACTTAGCAAAAAAAAAATTCAGATACTTACATAAGAAGCTAAACATTTCCAAGTCTTATAAAATTTGTGCTTCTTTAATAAAAAAAAAAAAAAAGGACATTAAAGTTTGTAAATCAAGTATTATTATTTTAGGAACAAACCTACTCTTTCTTATATGTCCTGAAATAAATGCACTCTTCACCCCTCATCTCAGTATATTTTATTTCTATGAAATCCTTATTGATTATCTTCTATAAAATCCTTCTCAGAACTGCTTTTCACCAGATGATGTTGTTATTTGTATGGTTCTCATCTTGTTTTAGATTTTGTCACTAGTTTGCAATTAACTTTTTCCTTAATATATTATCTGTAGTAAATTCATACACCTTTCTTACTTGAGAATTTTTGTTTATTGAAAATTTCTTCGACTTATTTTCATTTTTCTTTATTCTAAAAGACTTAGGTATGTAAAAGATGGTATAACATCTGCTTTAAGCCAAAAGAGGTGAATCATTGCTCTGCTTAAATCTGATAGCTTTTCCTTTAAAGGAGATTAAAACACTACCATCTTGTCAAAGCACCGTTTCATAAGACTAGCATAACAATCTTATTGCATGAATGTATTTACAGGATATTTTCAACATATATTTATTCTTCTGACCTCTTATTTGCATCAGAAATTTCAATGGCAAAAGTGGCTAATATCAATTCCCCCAGTGAATGGACTCCCATGAATTTTTACCCTCTGTTGCAGAAGTTTTGGTTTCAGAACAACAAAAAAACTCACTTTTTGCATCCCAGATTATAGGCAGAAGGTATGAATGAACAATGGGACAAAGAAAAAAATACGAAGGTTAAAATGACTTTGAGGTTATTAAGGGCACAGTAACTGAACAGACATTCTAATTACTCAGCAACCTAAGCAAAATGTCCTGTTGAAAAATCATGCTAATGACTTTAAAATTATTTCTTTTAAAAGTTTTGGGATTAAATTTTAATTATGAAGGCTTTCAATCCATTTTGGTTTAGTAAATGAAATTACCCTTTCTCACAGGGGAGGATTAAGGAACTTTTCAGATTCTTTTATATAAAACTTTCCTAATCACTGCAATAATGATAAATGGTACTTCAAATTCTTCCTAATTAAGGGAACATCAACATTGCATAGTACAGAACAGTAATAGTTACCCCAAAACAGTAAGCTGCCACTTAGCATGAACAAAATAGATAAGCAAACATTGAGAGTTGTTTTCCTTTTTCCCAGGGGTAAGTCTGATTTGATGTTTCAAAAACTCCTCAAATAAAGAAAAACAAGGCATGCATTGATTTTGTATGCTCAAAGCAGGAGATTGAAGTAAGCTGGCAGCAAGTCTGGATATAAGAGTCTCAACATCCTCTGTTCAAAAGAATAATGTCCTCAGCACCAGCAAATAACAATATTTTAAGTAGAAAGCTGCTATATTTGACACTGCCTATCTACACAGACACATTCTTCCAAAATAATTCTGCAGGCAATCTGGGAAACGCCAAAACACTAAAGGTTAATTAAGCAGTAAGAGATGACAAATCATGCTGTACTGCAAATCTGTACCTACCTCAAGAAGACAATGAAGCAGAAGGTAAAGCGAAATGCCTCTGGTGTTCAGCAGTTATTTGCTTATTAAAACAAATACGTGCTGAATACAAAAGGAAAAAAAATCCAAATATCCATTTACAGTTTTTAAATCCATTGGTAAAAGACAAAAATTTGAACCAACAAATTAAAATGGTTATTGTGCAATTCTGAGCCAATATACCAAGGGCTTTACAAACAGTTGGATCTTAGGCGAAAGGTTTACATATTATGGTGCAGAAATGCTTCAGTTGGTGGATAATGAGCTTCAAATTCATGACAAATCTCAGTGGTTTTCCTTTCTCTAAAAGCATAGGAAGTTATCCGTCTATTTATGCCCATATAGCTACAATTATCTTTAGAGGTAATGCCTTAGGTTCAAGTCTGGAGCGGAGCTGGGATGTCATGGTTAAATATAACTAAAGGAAAAAGAGTACTGAAAACAAAAACACCTTCTAGAACAACAAAATCATAGAATGGTTTCATTTGGAAGGGACCTTTAAGATCATCCAGTTCCAACTCCCTGCTATAGACAGGGACACCTCCCTCTAGACCACAGCCCCATCCAGCCTGGCCTTGAATACTTCCAGGGAGGGGCTATCCGCAATCTCACTCGGCAAGCTATTCCCTGTTTCTTCATGTTTCCTTACTTCAGACTGTAAGTTCTATCAAAAAAATGTGGAAATATTGACCAGGACACAAAATATTTTGATACTCAATAAATACCTGTGACACAGTGATCTTATCTTTTCTCTTGAATTTTATTGCAGTACTGGAAATGTGCATATCTTGCCTTTCTCCACTCTAAATGATGATGTGTGATATTTTAATTTTAGTTATGCATTCAGTTACTATCTGCCTAAGTCTCAGCTGGGATGGAATTGCTTTCTTCAGTGTCTGATATGATGCTACATTTTGGTTCTTGGAGAAAAAAGCATTTTATAACACACTGATGTTTATCATTGCTGCTAAGCAGTGATGTACAGAGCCAATGCCATCCTCAGTGAAGGGCCCAGGGAGCTGAGAGGGAACAGAATTGGAACAGCTGACTTGAACTGACCAAAGGGATATTCCATATCATATGACATCATGCAGAAGGAGTTTTGAAGGGCACTGAATTTAATCTTGCTCACTTCTGCTGTTCAGGGGCCCCAGCTGGGCATCAGCTGGGGTGGTGAACTATTGCTTGTGCATCATTTGTTATATACATCTGCATACAATTATAAAGTGTAAACTATTATCATTTTCCTTTATATCAGTAAACAGTTTTATTTAAACCCAAGAGTTCTACTATTTTGGTTTTTTTTTATTCTCTTCCCTAGCCCACTGGGAACAGGGAAAATAAGTGAACCACTATGTGGTGCTCAGCCACCTGCTGGGTTAAACCACAACACAATCATAGTTCACCACCTGATGTTTCATGCTGAGAGCAAAAAAAATCTATCAGTCAGAAAGAGGATGCTTCATCAGAAATCCTGTTGTGAAATTGCCACAGTAATCCTTTGCAAGACACAGTTATTTCTAATGATTCTAAATTATTTCACTTTGTTTACAACTAATTCAAAACTCATTTTCAGTGGCAAGCCTGTTTTACACCACTATGCAATAACAAATTAGTATGTATTACATTTCTCTAAATTCCAAAACAGCTGACCTAGTGTTTTCTCACCAAGTATGAACAAGGAGAAAGGAATTCATCATTTTAAAATATGCATCAGAGGAAAAAATCCTTTGGGAAGATGGAAAAGTGTTGAAGAAACCATGCAAGGACTGCAAAATTATCAATTATCACCATATTACTATTATTATTATTATTATATGTTTGTGTTCTGTTTTGTATTGTTCTGTTCTTTAATCAAAATGAAACATTCTTTATGAACATTTCTGTTCACTGTATATTTGTGTTTCTGGAAAACTGCAAAATTTCAGTTCAGTAGCATTATTTCTTTGAATACTTAAATGTTTTGAGGAACACATACCATTCAAAACCAGTCACAAATCTCCATTATAAAAATGTTAGTTGGGATGATATGCCATAATCAAACTGGTTAGTTAAAGGCCTGAAGACTGTTCTTAAAAAGAACTTAGAAAATAGATACTTTCTTAAATACATAGAATTGGAGGAATACAGTATTTCCAAACCCAGAGGAATATGTTTGTTCTGAGCACATCTCTTCCCATACAGACAGGATTTTCTGCAGTATACAGGTAAATTGATTTATTGTCAGAGATGATGTCTTGTTTTACTCTGCAGTCTTGTCTGAAAAACATTTACTTTGGTTTTGCTGAACAGGACTATGACCTGACTTGTTTGATTGGAAAGCAACTTCTGTGCTCTTAAGTGAAAAGGCAAAAATGAGCTGCCATACTTATAGAGAAAACCTTGAACAGAGGATGTAACAATAACGTGAAGAAAATGTCAAGATGTTGCAGAACACATATTTTCACTGTGAATTGTGCTTCTATGTAGATGTACTATATATGGAAAAATATTTTTACATCATGAGTTTATGCAGAGTACACATGTATTTTAGAGATATCCTACATGATAGTGTAGGTAACTAAATCACCCGCAAGGGACTTGTAGCCTTCTTTATATCTCTTTGGCTAGTTTTGAGAACATCCTTTGGATGCATAAAAAATGTGATGATGATTCAGTAGATGAGAAGGAAGGAGAAAGGCTTGTGCTAAAAAAGGCTGATGAATGGAAATTTAAATCTAGCAGGATTGGAAAACAGGAAAAGTATGCCATGGCACAAATATAAAGCAATAACTCCCAGTAGTAGGAAACACATTTGACTCCTGCCTTTATACCTGACCTTGACTGTTCCCAAATAATAGAACGCACATTTGAGATCTTCTTAACAACTATATAGCAGAGGATATAAAATCTGTGATGACAGAAAAGGCTGAGAAAAACATAATATTCAATGCTTTGATCATTACCATTGGAAAGCCCAAGCTAGCTTAGGATGAATGTCCATGACATTTCTAGCCTTTAAAGCTTTTCTAATTCCGACTTGCATTTTCTGAAAATCTGTATTACACTTGCAGTTCCTCAGTCATTCACCTACCTCAGCTAAAAATCAGAATTTCCTACAATAGTTTGCTTGAGTATCATAAAAGGTATGATTTTTTGAAGTCTTTGTCTTCTTTAAACAAGTAACCAGCTGCTTCTTGCAATTTGTCTTTGTACCTTGTATTAGTCCTTCTCATATAACTGAGCTTTCTGGCAAGTATTGTCAGCTAGGAAATCACATCAGCAAGACTTTTCCACCAGTAAGACCATTTTCGCTGATTTCAGCATTACCTAAGTAGTTGCTGAAGATGCAAGTCACAGAAGCATAGCTTATTACTGCTTCTTTCCACCACCTGCCATTTATAGTTCACAAGTTTTAGAGTTTCACTGAAGACAACTGCTTCTTACCTTTTCCTGCAGTTTGGAACATTTTTAGTAATGCAGATCAACCTTGATTTCATCCAAAAATCATGCATCCTTTCCCACAAATAACTGCGCTTTTCAGCCAACACCACTGTGTCTCAGTGGAGTTTTCTGAAGCACTCTGACAGGCACAGAGCAAGCATCTCCCTTAGCACTTTGATATCTTCACAGACAAATAGCAGCTACGTGTTCAGTAGAAGGAGGCATTTTACCACAGCGTGATTTAAAACAATGAAAGAAAAGTACTGTTCACTTTGCACAAAATTTTGTTTGTAATAAGATGTTACCTGCAGCACAAAAATCACCTCCTCTGATTCAAATTTCTTTTTTTAAGTAGCAGACATTCACGTAAAACCTTCTAAACTGACAAACAGTAAAACTGACCCATCATTTGTTACATCATTAAAATAGCTTAATTTGGGGGTAGGGGGATTTTGTTCTTTACATTTGATGATTTAATTTTTACGAAATATTTACTGGTGCTTTAACACACCTGGGGAGGATGTCACGCAGGAGATGCTGCCTTATAAATTGGTAATCTCTATTCTTAGAATAATTGGATAACAAGAAATATTTCTAAATCTTACACTGCACAAATACATGCCATGTCTGTTGGCATGTATTCTTCTTGTTCCTTAACTATGGAAAAATATAACTGATCTCTTCCAGAGAAAGTGATCCTGTGCCCTGTTTCAGTATTTTCTGGTGTAAAGCTTATTTAAGGAATAGTACTTGATATCTTTATGGGATTCTTGAACCAGGAGTTGGGTGCCCCAGCTTTACAAGAAGATTTAATCATTATCACACAACTGGCCACTGTGATAGATGAACATCAAAGTCATTCTTAAAATTCAGAGCAGAAATTTTCAAGTACACGAGAAATGTAAGGTTAGAGAGGAAAGAAACAGAGACAAGACAACCAAGGACAGCATTTACCACAAGCTTTGATGCAGACACAAATCACTGCCTCAGATCACTAAAGTTTATTGCAGGGGGTTCAATTTTCATCCAGACAGAATCTCTATTTCCTGCATGTTGCTTACAAATCTTCAGAGCCAGAAAGTTCTCATAATATAGTTTGATCTGCTTTACAACACACATCTTTGGACCTATCCATTGTTGTTCTTGTGTCAGCCAGAAAACATCTTGATTAAAAATAAAAATAAATACAAAAAGAAATATAGAAATCTTTCAGAATATAGGACATCAAACTGTAAAGAGGATTACTACCTCTAATCTCCATTCCTTTACATTGCAAGAAATGTGTGAAAGAAATGTATAACATAAATAATTTCCTGAAAATATCAAACTGCATCTTGAACTGCCATTTCTTATTTCAAGTCAAACTCAAAGTAAACAGCTCGAGTATTCTCCTGATCTTCCTTTTGAACACAGACAAAACAAGATTTGTAAGCCTTTTTCTGTAGGACCCTCTTCCTCTTTTTATTGGCCTCATACTCCTTTCTACATATTCCCCTCTGAACCTTTATTTCATGAGAATATCATAAAAAGTTCAAAATCTGTTATTTTACAAAACAAGAAGAGCAATAACAACAGTAAAACCCCATATTTTAAAATATAAAGTAAATCTTATCAATTAGGCCATGAGACACTTTTTAGCTATGATACAGATGATGTATCTCTATACCAAGGTAATTACCCAGAAATAACTAGAAGAAAGAAAAACAGGTAGAAAAGAATAGAAAGAAAGAGAAGAGATTCAAAGCAATATTTAAGATTTGGAGGACTTTATGGTAAGCAGATCTATTTGCATTTACATGTGTTCTAAAGATGGGAATTCACTGTAATCTAAAAAATCATTAACAAAACTGATGTGAAGGAAAAAGCCTTGGTTACCATAATCAGCAAAATATAAGCTACAGAACTTTCTGAAAGATCATATCACTCCAATTGAGTGATAAAAGAGCAAATTAAATACGATTTTAATAATACAAAATCAATTACATGGGCAAAATCCAAATTTCACACACATAGAGATAGGATCTGAGCTACCTATTATTAATAATGAAGTAGATCTTGGTGTTTAAATAGATATTTCTATGAAAATGTCATCTCAGTGCTAAGCAGATATTAAACAAGCAAACTGAATATTAAGACTTAGAGAACAGAAAATGTCAATATACTATAGCATGAATCCCTTAGCAATGCATATTGTCATCTGATCTTGACAGAACAAAAGCAGAATCAGAAAAACAAAACCAAAAAAACACAGGGAAGAGCAACATGGATGGTAAACAGCATGGAATTGTTTCTTTTATCATTTCAGCTTAGCTGAACTGAAGGCTTTTTCTTTCTTCTGATTCTATTTCCAGCTGGGATGCACGTAACACAAATCAATGACCTTAACCGAGTGTTGTCCAGGTGTTTTGTGGAATAGGTCAGCAATATCATGGCTGACTGTGAACACAACACCTTGCTGATTTGCAGCATTGTGATGGTGGTAACACTGCGCCACATGGAGCAATCCTTCTGCACGCTGGGTCTGAATACAAACCTAGCTGCTTCAAGTGAGTTAATATCCATTAACCTAAGGCTTCTTTCCAAACACAAATTTGTCTTTTACATTATGCTTCTCAAAGAGGCATGATAACCTCTTTAGCTTCAGTACCCTCCTCTTGCCAAGCTATTTATGGCAAGTAAAGGTTAACAATCTAAAAGATTTTTTCCTACTAAGGTTTACATAACTTTTTTTTTAGTGGAGAAAGCAAAATCTCCTCTGTCATTAACAAGACTTGTTTCTATTAATGTGTCCTTATTTTGTCTTGAAAATAGTTCTTACAGCTTTTGTTCAGCTTATGGTCAGAATAAACTGTTAGTCTTTTGATAGATCAATGGTGGAGCAGATTGAGATAAATGTAAAATCCAACCCTTTGGAAAAAGTCCTTCTTTATAAATAACACTTTAGTATGAAATTCATGTTCCATTCTCATTCATACTAATCACAGAAAAGATTACAAGTGGAAAGTTAATGTATAATACTGCGTTCAAAGACAAACATTTTTGTTTTCATAGAAAATATAAACACTAGGGATGAAATGCTGTTTATTGTTTGTATTAATGAAGAAGTTATTTTCAAACTGAAGCAGAAGATATAGAAAGTTTAATAAATATGTAAAAATAATTTTCAAGTTCCAATACGGGGTTCCAAAAAAATACAAATCATGACAGTGTGACAGAATACAAAAACAAACAAACAAACAAACAAAACAACAACAACAACAAAACACCTTAAAAACTGCTGTCCTATTGTATACTATTTGACTATAAAGACTATACTGTTGAGTATACTATTGTATACTATTTGACTATAAGACTATACTGTCTTATTGTATACTATTTGCCCTATTGAATATTGTATATTCTTTGAAAATATAGTGTGAAAATAATTGTTAAATGCTTCAATCTAAACGAGCTAAAATCCTGCTTGCATTAGCTACAGTGCAGATGCTCTAGATGGCATTTCTCTTATGAGTAAACTAGTAAGGATGTAAGGTGAAACCATGGGCCAGGTGGGCTGATGATCTGTCAAATTCAGCTATAGCAGAGTCAGAAACTAAATCACAACTCCTGACTCTTGGGTGTAATATTAATGTATTACAACAGATCTACTACTCCACATACCCATCCATTATGTCAGCCAGAGTGATTGCACATAGACAGAAACTAACCAAAACTCGGCGAGCAAGCTGTTTGTGCTCTCAGATCAGTGTGCAACAACCAGCTATAACCACAGGACTAATGAGTCACACCTCATTGCTGTACTTGCACAGATTGCAAGCAGGCCTTTTGCTTTTTTTCATACAAGCTATGACCTTTTCTATGGAAAATAATCTCTTCTGAATGTTCAAATAAACTACTCACACATCTACAATAAAAATAATTGGTATTGCATTTCCTTCACTGTACATTGGGCACAGGAGAATTTATTGCCCATGCACAAATCTAATTTTTCCTAATGTTCTGATGAGAATGAGGTATTCACTGCTAGTGAAGTATAATGTTCTTTTAAATTCTAGAGTCTTGAAAGTTAGAAAAAATATGAACATAACAGAAAAAGACTTTACTTTCTTCCATTGCAATCACAGGATCTAAGGTAATTTTATTTTCTGAAGGCAAGAAGTTCAACCTCTGTTTCCAGCACTTCAGTTGAAAGTAAGCAGACTTGATACTTATTTTTTCTTGTTCAAAGGAACTGCAAATGTTAAGTTTGCTGCTTCTTGATCCAGTAAGAAAAGTAAATACTTGTTAAAGCCTTCATTCTAAGTTTCGGTTTCTGAATACCCTACAGATTTCTCCTCATACTGTAGGTCAAACTCAGCCAAGGATTACCTGAGAATTTTTAACAAGGTATCTCACAGAGCATGGTGAAGATTTAAACCAGATCTTTGCTAAGCAGAGAACTAACTACATTCTGGGAGAAGGGAAGAAAGTTTTTATTGTTTTACCTTTTTGCTTAAACTCACTTTGCAAGTTTTCGTAATTTAAACTAAATTGTTTTTCAAGATTAAGCATTTAGGTGCCTACATTAGCAGTAGGGCTAATGCATTAAGCAAAGTGTAAAGTTTTATTGTAATGCAGCTATTCTTAGCTTTGTCCTACTTTGGAGGGATTTTATCAACAACCCCCCCCCCCCCCCAAAAAAAAAAAAAAAAAAAATAGACAAAAGAAAGCCTCCATACTCAGATCCTATTTTTCATGAGAGTCGTACATTTCTGACAAATCATTACTTTCTATAAAATGTATTTACTTTTGAAAGCTACCTCACAGGTCTTTTCATGACGCATTTAAACCTATTACACTATCTACAAAACACTGTGACAATGTATCTGTGGCATCACCGTGGGGGAGCCAACAGACAATAGTTATATTGCATAAATTGCAATAGATCCATTAGGACAGCCCAGCAAGACTCTGCCTGTGGGCATGGGACTACCCTCAACAGTGAAGCTGGTAAATAAGAATACGTACTACAGAACACGGAATCATTAAGGTTGGAAGAGATCTCTAAGGTCTTCTAGTACAACCTCCTGCCTATCATAACCACCACTAAAACATGTCCCTCAGTGCTGTATCTCCACTATGCATCTTTATGCTGAATGTTATGGAGCACTTTCCTCCATCAACTCCCTGCTAGTCTTCCTATGGACACCACATGATGTTATTAACAATATGTCACTGATCAAACCACTCCATCCATTGGCAGTGCTTTAACTGGCTAGTTCCTCTTCTTCAAGAAGGCATGAACCCTGCCACATCAACAGCATGGAAAACAAAGATTCAGCATGCATTCAAGCTGCTTTCTGAACCCTTCAGGCAGGACGGAGTTATGGCATCTTCAAGAATTTCATCTGATTAATTTCCAAATCTTACTTGACCTCTATTTCTATGAAGTCAGGATGCATCTATCAGAAGATGAATTTATTCACCCAAGTTAAAAAACAAAAGTGTTACAAATGGACCTTATAACATCTAAGTTTCATTCCAAAAAACTATGAAGTTTAAAATATAAAAAATATGAATATGAATTAAAATAGAGCTAGAAGAATTGAAATTTCAAGCTAAAGACATTTTAGCAATCTGTCCAACTTTTCAAGGCTGCTTTCTGCACAGAGTCTATTCTATGTGTGGTGAGAATGGATTTCTCATGGAAATACTATTGCTACCCAGGTTATAATAAATGGCTTACAGAAAAAAAACAACAACAAAAAACAGCTTACAATATTGTTCTGTAGTGCTTTGATGACCTAAAGGTGCACAGAAGTCACAGTGAAATTAGATCTGTAATGCCAGGTAAATGCCTAGTGCCCATAGTTAAAGTTTCCCTGACTAACCTCAGTTTGGCTGCCTTAGAGTGATCCTTGGCTGTTTAAACAACAGTGCTTGTCATAAACAACATATGGGCTAAATTCACACAGAGTGTTTTGAGGAAACTCTGAGAGTCATTACTGCACTCTAACTGGACTAGAACAGAAGGTGATGAACCAAGCAAAATATTATTAGCCTTATACAATCAATCTATGCAGTTATGTTAAAAAAAAAAAAGCTGAAAAGGTTCATTAGAATCAGTTACAGTGAAGCACTGAGGAAAAGTGCAGGGCAGACAAAAGCAGCAATGTGATAGATAAGAACAAAAACAAATAAATGAACAATCAGATTTCAGCTATTATTTTCTTCCACCTGTTTTCTGCCTTTTTTTTTTTTTTTTTTTTTTTTCTAGTACAATCAATAAAATTGTTTATCCTAGTTCTCAAAGACTGAATGGATGAAGATCTTAAGCCTGGATGAAGGAGAAAACAGAAACACAAAAAACATAACAGCCATTTAAAACTTATTTTTTTATTCATTAATAACGTGTTGAGTGTTTCTAGACATAAGGGATAAAGACTTTGTACAACTAATAACACCACTAGAAATAAAAATGTCTAAATATGTCCACCTTACAGATCATTTACCCAGCAGTCATACAAGTACAGAACTTGACTCAATTTCTTTTGATGGTAAGAAAAATCTGAATGCTATACTCACAAAATATTGAACAAATTTAAAATTGTTCTTTCTTCATTTCTATTTCTTTCTTTGGAATGCATGAACATTTTGTTTAGACTTGCAGTGTTGCTGTGTGGTGGATCCTGCTTCCTATGTCCTCCTTTTCACTTGTGACCTTCAGTCGAGTATAAAAATGCAAAAAGAAATTTATCACTAAGATAGGATTTAGGTGGATTTTGAGTATTTAATACTAGGTTACACTTTTTCAAAGCCCAGTTAAGCTCTAACCCTAGCTATCTTTATTTTCTGACACATGATTCCACACTCATGTATACATATAAAAGAAAACATCTAAGCTAACCCTTTCTTATATCCAGAAAGCAGGCAGCATGAGGTTGCCTGAAGGCTTAACCTACAAAGTCTAATCTGCATAGTAGCATTAAGTCATCAAAAAGTACAACATTCATGACCTCTGTTGTTAAAAATGACAGTGATAGTGAGTGTGTCATAGATTCATAATCAGAACATTTTGATTCTCAGCCTGCTGCATCATGAGGGTACCTCGGTTTCCTACCATTTAGGAAAGACTTCAAACATCAAATTACAGGCTGCAATACATGTCAGGAACAGCACTTTGCCTAGACTTGTTAATCCTGCTTTAATGATCAGCCTATCACTTATGCAACTAGGGAATATCGTCCTGATTTTAGAAAAAGAACATTGAATTGTCAAGAAAATAATGGCATGTACAAACAGAAAATCTAAAAGTGACGGAGAATTGGAGCTATACTTCCGGGTCCACAGTCAGAAGTGCTTCACTCTATTCATCTAGATAGTCCATGATGCGACAACTCTCAAAGTCTGAAACTTATGGTCTATAATGGAAAACCAGCAAACAAGTGAAGGTTATCTATCAACATGGCTCATATTAGTATTAAATCTAGCATAAATCTAAAATTAAATCACATTTTGATACAGTTTAAAAGAAACTCACTGAAATTTTTCTATTCTTTCATTTCAGTAAGAGCCTATGAACCACTCTCAATGCCATGAAAAAAATAATTTTAGAAAAAAAAAAACATTAGTAAAAATTTCTTTTTGGAAACAGTAGTATTGTACTGGAACAGGCTGACAAGAGAAATGGTGGACTCACTGTCCATGGAGGTGTTCAAAATATGTGTGGATGCACCACTCAGAGACATGGCTAGTGGACACAGTGGGTATGGGTCTACCACTGGACTAGTTGGTATTAGTGGTCTTTTCCAGCCTTAAAGATTCTATGATACCATGATTCTATATTAGGTCTAAATATTTCCTGAAGATTCATTTTCAAATGTTTATTTACTACGACCTGAAATTTGAAATACAGAAAGTATCTCAAATTAAAAAAACAAAACAAAACAAAACAAAGAAACAAAAAGATCAGAAAGCCTGGAAAAGTCAGTAAATAAAGGTACACCATACAGGACTTAAACCCGACCTTATCTGTGCAATGAATGGTTCCAAAATTAATTTATCGTACAAAAATTCTACAGATTCTACACTCACCTACAAATTTTACACTCCTGTGCTGTGGAGATTGAAGTAAGCACAGGCATGATCTGATAGAAGAGTCAGCTGGTTTAATATACAATATTCCCACATATGCCAATACCAAAGCATAGAGGATTTCTTGTGTTATTTTTTTCAAAGTTACAAAGCATACAAAGGTACAGTTTCCCACAGTGCACAGACAATGATGTCTCTGGTTCCATCTTACAATCACTAGAATATTGACTCTGGTATTGACTAAGCATTATAGAATACCCAATATTCCCAAATCAAAGAATTACAAAACACCAGATAATAGTGTACTAGGGACAAACATAAATGCGTATACATATGATCAGCTTCTTCAGTGTCTACAGTAGCTTATGTTTTAGCTTAATTCTTCTGATCAAGACACTGCCTTGAAGTTCTGGTGATCACTATATTTGGTCCAAAATAACATATAATGTTTCTATGTGGCATTAAAATAAAACATTTTGAAGACAAACACTTTCCATTTTTGTTGTGCTGATCTCTGTGTTCAGTTTTAAAGCTCTGGAGGCACTTTCTTGATGTAGAAGCTATATAAATGTAAATCACTTTAATCAATTCTGCTACAACATAAGCATTTTGCAATGCTCATAATACACATTTTGGAATTATTTGGGTCTTATTTCCAACTTCATTCAACTGAAGAATTTCCTAGTTTAACCTCAGGGTCAGAATCTATCAAACAAACATCATGCAAGTAACAGTTAAATTCCACAATATCATTTGCATGACATTTTTCACTCATATTCAAGTCAGAAAATGCTTTCATTTTCCAAGTATTTATTCACTTCATAATAATCCATATAGCTTCATTCTTCGGTTTCCATTTCCTAGAAGAAATTATTTTTTAGAATGCACTAATTCTACAAAACTTTATTCATAAAAATCATACATTCATGTTAAGACCAATGGCCTAAAGCACAAATCTCCATTTCAAATGAAAATACAAATGATTCTTTTCAAAGAACAGACGTTTCTACCCGATCCTTTATGTTTATCTATACAGCTCATAAAAAGTCAATCTCCAAACAGTAGATATCATGCTGAAGAAAGTCATCAGCCTTCTTTAAAACTGCAGAGATGTATCCTGGAATATGCTTTGCTATTTATCTGTATAACTACATCTGAATGTGTGAGACAAATTTAAATCGCTCTTGTACGAATGTAAGGATTACAAACAAGACTTGCAGACAGGAATGTGTTATAAGTACAGTACTGAATTTAAATATGGCATGTACAAAATATTATTGATATGTAAGCTTCCAGATGTGTCCAACCTTGTTTTTAATGAACTTTTCCTTAGAAGTAACCAGCAAGAAGACAGATAGGTCCATGGTTTCTTCTGCACAATGAATGTCACTAGCCTACTAAGTAAAAGGATGTTGTCAGTATCAGTAGACTGCTATAGGAAGGATTACCATGATGGAGAAATGATATAATTGTTTTGAGGTGATACATTTTCTCAAATTCTTTCAAGCTCCAGACACTGTATTCCAAAGTAAACTTTGTATCTGGACTCATTATTATGGTCAAAAGTAAACTTATGTCTGAACTCTTTCAGTTCAGAAAATATGATAATTCTTATTTTCTCTACGAGGCCCTTTATTCTGACTGTCAACAGTCCTTTTATCTAATTAGACCAATCAAATACATCTGGTTGTACTGCTGCAGCATCTCCAGCTAAGCTTATGCATGATGCCTTAGAAATAACAGCCCAAGAAGGGCAACAGTTATGGTCATGCTTGTGGAAAAGAGTTACTCCCTTTCAGAAAATGCTCATATACCCGAGACATCAAGGAGAAAGTTATTCTTAGCATAAATACTGCAGGGCAAGCAACTTTATTTACTGATTACTAAATCATTCTGAATAACGTTAAAAAAAAAAAAAAATCCTGAAGACTAAACAGCACACAAAATGTAATTTAAGCTGCAAATTCAAAGAGTTATTGCCAATCTGATTAAGAGAATAACATCTCTGTAAGTCAAAAAAGAAATCCATTATCGTAGGAAAGTATGACTATTACATACAGCAGAATTTGGATTCAGTTTTGTAGTTGTATTTCTTTTAATCTCACACACACCCCTATCACTAGCATCACCAGTTGCCATTGATGGATAAGAATAGTTTACAGACAGAGATAAATTGGACAGCATTAAACTGGGAGAACAATGTAGGATATCAGACCCTCAGTATTCATTATTTGATTACTAGCCCTCAGTAAACCAAGCCTGTTAAAACAGGAAAATTTATTCACCCATTTTCTATATTTAAGATCTCCTATTCAAGGAATTGTTTGCCATTCCACTAGTTGTTCTCATGTGAAGTCTGCATCTCATGTTAGGCTCCATTACCAGCTCACAGAAAAGAATCAAGACCTTTCCTCTATGAAAATGTAGTATCTTAAATATAAACAAACACAGAGAGACAACCAGATATATTATTCTGCATTAGCTGTCAGTTTAGATCTGTGGACATTTTTCTACTTGCAGACAACTGATGAAAAGTGACTACAGGCTCTCAGTACTTTAATTTTTTAATTAAATATAGTTCACTAACAAAATCTACATACTCAGACACATTTTTGAACATACTGCTAATAATTTATAAATCGTCACGAAGTGTTCTAAGAACATTGTAAGTAAACAGAAATTTATAACAGTTGAAAATTTGAGCTCATTTGGAGTAGCTAAACACTTATTCTTTCTTTCCCTCTACACTCATTGCTGTCTTAGTAATTAGCTAATACAGATTTTACAGTTATATATAATATTCAATATTCATTACAATTATCTTTGATGTTTCCCAGTGCCAGTTTTAAATAGTCTTAGTAGCTTTTAATACAATATTTGACACACTTCATTCCTATTACTACAGTGGCACCACAGTAGCTAGACCAAACCAATATACTTACTACCAGTAATCTACTCTGCTTAATAAAATTGATACTAACGATTGCCATTGTTAGCCACTCATTCCAGAAACATGTCCAAATACAAGGTAACATCAGAAAAGAAATGTGAAATTTGAAATTTGGAGCCCGCTTTTTAGAATATATGGCATGTCATTTTGAAAAGTATAAACTGTATTTTTTGCACAAGATTATCAAAAGAAAGAACAGATTATCTGCCAAGGTAAATTCTTACAGCAACAGAGAAGTCATGATCTGTGACTAGGTAACTATCTGACCATAGGTGTCAAAGATGAGGTACTTAAATATGTATTTATGTCACAGTAATCAATGAGTGGGATACTTTTAAGTTTCACAAGAAGGAAGTTAGATTGTTAATGTATGCACAAATATGGCTAGTTGAACATCTTTTTCCCACCCAGAAAACTTCCCTAGTTGAAACAAAATCTATACCTTCTGATCTGCATAAAATTTTCTGTTTCTTTTGGACCATAAATCTGTCTTACTGTATATGCTGCTCTGTTTTTAGTATCAATGATCATCCAAAAATAGTAATTATGTATTTCACAAATAAACAACCCATGAACAAAACTGCCATTTGATCAAAAATTATTAAAAAAAATGAAAATCACTAGACACAACTGATTTACTTATGTACATATATTTTAGTGAAAGTAAGTTCTTTTTTTTTTTTCTGTGCATACGCTGCATGAGTAAGATTAAAAAAAAAAAAATCTTAAATGTTAATTGTAGGTAGTCAGAATCATATATAGTAGAGCTGATATCAATCTTCTGGTGGAAATAATAAATAATATTGTTACAGTTCTAGAGGAACACCAATCAAAAAGTATTATTTATAATATCATGCTTTTTCAAAAGTAAATAGAATCATAGAATGAAAGAATCACGGAATGGAAGGCTCATTAAAGATCATCTACATCCTATCCCACTACCATGGGCAAGAATATCTCCCACTAAATCAATCTGTGCTTCTCTTATTTCTTATTTATCCCACAGTTGTAACGAATGACCCTTGTATGGTAACCGTTACAAGCTTCTACTTGGCATCACGTGCTCTTTAAAGGACAATGTCCTAGGGAACATTATCTCAAGGAGTTCTAAATAGGCAGATTCCCAGCAGAAATTAGACGTTTTTTTAATTCAAAATATAATTTTATTGAATCATAAGTAATGTTTTCCAGCTATATTGAGTTCAGCAAATTATCATTCTTGGTGTGATTATGTGGGGCTTTTTTTTTGAAGAAGAGCTCTGAGCATGCACTGACAGGCAAAAAGGGGTAATAAAAATTATTAACTAAATTTCAGAGAAACAAAATTAAGAAAGCAACACAGAAAGATATTGCAGATCAACACAGTTCACTAGTTGGGCTGAGCAGCCCAGAGTGGGCATCTGCTCTGGGTCCAAATACTCTTCAAATAGGATGAATCACAGAAAACCTACAGCATATAACAAAGGAAGGCAAAAAAAAAAAACAAACAGAAAAAAATCTATAGAGGCATAAAGACTGCTTTTAGACATGAAATCGGGAGAGGCTAATTAGCCCTCTGAGAATCCATAAACTTTTCCTGCTTATGAATCAGTCATAGTGTATCTGATAATTTTCTAATGTTTTGTAGACACAAATACAGAGGTGAATTGTAAATGGAAAGAGAAGTACACTTGTGGTAACTGTATGCAAAAACCTCAGAGAGATGTGGGAAAAAATAGAAATGAATTTGATAAATGGGCCATCAAGATTTGGCTACTGGAAGAAAGGAATCTCTGTTGTATGTATTAGCAGAGGTTGAGTTCATATGTGTTTAGGGAATAATATCTTTTCTTAATAATAATTTGATAAATGGAGCCCATGGCTCATGCACTATAACATGTAACTCTTCAGCGCTTCCAAAATCAAATTATCAGCTTGTTAGACACCAATACAGAACATGCTGAAATGCCATGTTTTTACCCTGGATGAAGAGAATAACCCTGAATACTAAATCAGAGAGAAAGAAGAGTGTTAATCAAACAGAGCAATTCCACTGTTAATCAAACAGAGCAATTCCACTGTGAAAGCTTTTGTGGTACAGAAATTTTGACTGATTTTTTTTGTGTTTGTGGATGACTTAATTGAACCACTTTCTATCCATTTGTATATTCAAACACTTACAAAATAGTTTCTGTTCACAAAAATATATATATTGAAAAAAAAATTATTTTTATACCATCAGCTATATCTACTTGTATTTATGGCATGTTGGACTTTGGTATTTGTGAGTAAACTAAATGCAGTCTCTCTCACATATGAAATTCCAATTCTTCAGCAAATGCATGAAAGTAACAGTGTGATCATAGAAACAACAGACTGCTGCAAGTAATCACACAGCAGCAACAGTCAACAAAGACATATCTGGGAAAACAGAAGCCTTAACAATGACATACTGAAGCACGGCAGAGGTCAGTCTAATTGAACACCCTACTTTCAAACAAATAGACAAGGGAAGTACAAAGATAGAGCTAATGCAACAAGGTGTTTTTCGTTAAAACAGTTCACAGCAACTTCTATTTCAGACTCTTCCTGAGACAGAAGTGTTTCCCATGAATGCAATAACCCTCCATGGCCTTTTTTTTGTATGAGTTCATCACTTTCCACTTTGAATGCAAATAGACCACTACATTTACGTAATTCAGCAACGAGAACTGCTGATGAACTACATCTAATTTGTTTGAGTCTGCCTTCTGATAGCAAAATTGGATGCCTTTTAGTTCATCTATTATAAAAAAAGCAGTGCACAACTGACACATTTCCTATCTCACTCATGTTTTCATATATGACTCAGTCATTTAATTGTAAAAATGTAGAGTCCTACTCTATTTGATTATTCTCAGGACAGAACCCCTTTGCAGTTTTTGTTCTGCCACTGTAGCTGAGAAATCAATGAATTCAGTGTCCACACTTCTTTGGAGACTTGAGAATATTGCACTGTTAGCAACCTTTTGGCTCCATTAGGGCTAATTACAGGTCCCAAAATTAAGCAGATGATGAACATTTTCAGAATCAGAGTCCATTAATTATTTATCTATAGGCTGGATAAAAAGGCTATATCCATTGCAAAGAAATTAAACCTGCTGCCCTTAACTGTAGACATTACCACATAGAAAGCATTACGAACCTGCTGCCAATGACTGCTGGCATGACGAGAGTACTCCTGCAGATCAATGCTGTGCTGAGGTTTTGTTTTCCCCAGACTCCACTCCACTGCTTGGCCTCAGGGCTCCCTGAAACAACACAAGTTTCTACTCCAGCAACATCGATTCACCCTCTGCCTTCATTTCCAACCTCCTGGGGATATTCTAATCTTCTGAACCTAGAAAATAAAAAGTCATGGAGCAAGTTACAACCAAGAAAACTTGATCATATCTTTCCTAACTCACTTCAATGTCTGACTTATCTCAGTACACTTTTGTTCTGCACTCACATGCTGTTTTTCCATGAACTTCTTGATTTGCTTGTTTCTTTTTTTTTTTTGTTCTAACATTTTTACACTATTTAATATTGTTATATGAATTTGTGTTAATTACTTTCCCATAAAAGTCATAAATAGAAGAACAGAATCTGTTCAGAACCATCACAAAGAAAAAAGGTTAATATTCTTGTAGAGAATTTGCTTGGTATCAAACACTTGTTGACAAACTTACAAATATATCTTCTGAAAACTAAGATTCAATTGATTGCAGATTTGTGTAACTGCCTTCAGAATCAGTTCACAAAATACCAGGCCTGGTCAAACCACCTTGGATAGTTTTTGTTTGCCAAAGGCCCAGCTGTCATCTGAGCTGGATCATTTTGTTTTTTGAGACCTTTGGGGATGTGCTCACTGCATGAAAACTGAATATGTGTCAATGCCTTTTGAGTGATCCCATCCCAGCAAAAGCAGAAGGCAGAAAGAAGAGCGAGAGTTACCTTGGTAGCTTTTAACTACAATGCTGAACACTTATTTTGTAAGAAGCATAACTTGCATGATGAGTGCTATCATAAATATGTATTCTCTAAAATTAAGATAGACTTGAAGTAAACAAGAGTTTTATTCCCCAGCAATTGCTTATGATTGGGAACAACCAGGTTCCCAATAGGCACTTGTCACAATCACCACAAGAAACAAACACAGGATGGCCATCTTGTTTGGAGTATTAACACACAAATTATGGGCTGAAATGGAACAGAGACAACAAACTTCTTTTCATTTCAAAAGCTGATTCACTGAAGCTTGTAAAACACTGACAAAGTATTGATGACTTTATTACCACTTTTTGAAGGACAACTAAATAATTCTGTTTCTGAATCTACCCATTTCATACCTTCCCATCACTGAATTCATGCTGAAAATCATGTACGGTAACATTTCTCCAGCAACGATGGAAACTGAGATGTTTAAAGACCTTGGCCTGCATTCCTGGTGGGATGGGATTTAAAAGATTTGAAAAATGTCTCAGATTCCTCATGCCAAAACAGCTCTGGTCAGATTGCACATACACCTCTGAGACAGTTGACTGCTGTTTTTCCTACGACGCAGCACATGGTTGAGGCAAAATCACAAATCAGAAAAAAAATTGTTCTGGATCGATTATGTGAATTTGTATTTCTGATGCAAATTTATATTTAACTTTCTCCCTAAAATAACATACAAGTTGCGGACAAGAGAATATAAATAAGCCATTAAAATACTTTAACAAAGTCAAAGGTTTTTGGAATGTTTCTGAAAGTGACAAATACATAGCAAATTTTGGAAAAACTGTTGGCAAAAATGTAGAGATACAGAAAAACATAGAGAATTCCCCTGAATTGTTCCGTATTCCACAAATAAATAGTTTGCTTCGTTGAGAATGCTCCTTCTACAATGGAAAAAGGATTAATAAGTTTTCTGTAATTTGAAATATGCGGACAATGCATGGAGATCATAGTGCTTTACATCAGTACTGAATGTTAGAGTTAAATGAAGCTCTCGGCAGTTTGGGTAAAAGAGACAGCACTACAGAAAGAAAACTAATTCTTTTCATTTTATTCTGAGTCCAAACAGATTATAAGCAAAGCCTGGAGCAAGTTTTTTATGATGAATTAATGATGGGCTAATTTGCTTTAGGCCATGAAGTTTTCCAGCCACTCATTAATCTCAGGAAATGCCACTGGCTGCAGTTGTTACTGTTTAATTAAAAAGTATGTCACAGTTGTGAAGCTACAGAAAGCTGTAAATATTATTCTTTGCCAAGCATTTACATATCCAGGAAAATGTGCAGTCAAAATGAGAAGTGCAAGAAAAAAAAGGAAGAGCGAAACAACAGATGCTTTAGGCTGAGGTAACATATTTTTTTCACTAAGATTAGATAACTATAAATTTATACAGTGTTGCTGCCTCTACATGACTGTTTTTCATCTCCAGTTTTAAAATGCTTGATAGCTAATTCTTTATGGTTATACTGGACTTAAGTGAAGACAAAGGAAAGACCTCTACATTTAAGAGTCAGTTCATTCCCAGACACCCTTGAAAATAAAGCACAATTTCAATTCTAAAATTCAAGAGAAGAACAAGTGTTGGGACAACTCTGAAGGAGTTACAAGAGAGAGAGAAGGCATGCTGGTATTTAAGTTTTGAAATGTCTTAGCTCCCAAAGCATTCTGGAAAAATTGAAGGGGACGTAATTCCACAAGTAGAAAGATATAAACTGATGCTCATCAGAAAAATGTACAACAAAATCAGAGAATCACAGAATTGCTCAGGTTGGAAAAGACCTTCAAGATCAAGTCCAACTGCAACATAACCACACTATTCTAATTCTACTGATCCACCACTAAATCATGTCCCTGAGCACCACATCCAAATGGATTTTAAACACATTCAGGGATGGTGATCCTCGGGGAGCCTATTCCAGTGCCTAACAACCCTTTCTGTAGGTTTTCCTTATACCCAAATAGACACTTAAAAGTATTATAGATAGCTTATCTTTCAAAGCCACAATAAAAATCCATTCATTTTTGATTCAAAGAAACAAAGTTACACTTAGAATTCATGAAGATACAAGGCACTGAAGAAAAAATGTTTTGTATAGAAACCCATAAGCACTATCTGTCCCACACAGCCTAGCACTCCATCACAAAGCCCATTGGTACTGCTGTTTATCACTGGCAATTTTGTCAGAAAAGGGTAAATATGGCAGTGCTATCTACTTTATGACACAATGCTGTTAGTCAGTGATGGGATATATCTTCTAGATCAAGGCTGAGACATAACAAACATAGTTTTCATTTATCCAATGGCCACTTTATGACATCCCCCAGTGCACAGGATCCTTGAACCAAGAATGTATTGCAGAACTTCTTGCTTACCATCAAATCAGCAGAAAGAACCCTTTGTGTCAGGTGAGTTGTCAGCAATGTGCGTTGTCCTTTTGCTGTGGCATATTTGTTCATGAAAATATATTCCAACACAAAGTAGAAGACCAGAAAAAAGAGTGCAGAATTGGGCCCAAGAAGATATTTCCACACTTTCCTGCTTTTTACACAGGATGATGAGTTCGAAGAAAAACTTTATTTATATATGTGCAGATTTTTAAGAAAACATTACAGACAAAAGAGGATCAAAAGAAAATGTAAGAAAAGTTGATGGAAAAAAAATCAGAACAAAAACATACAGAAAAGGAAACCAAAAAATATAATGAGATTATGCAGAAGGAAAAAAAGTTCTAGGAAGAAGCAAGGAAAAAAAAAAAAAAAGAGGGAAAGAATAAGAGAAATAACAGAAAAAAAATATCACAGAAACTTAAAAAAACCTGTTGAACACAAAGGATAGCTTCTCATGTATGAATCAAAAAAAATATCATAAGCTTGTCACTCGCACATACATACACACATAAACAAGCAGAAGGGAAAAAGCACAAAGAATGACAGTCCAATAAACAGAAGAGCATGATCAGAAGAGATTAAAAAGAAAATGGTTTGCTGAAGATAAGGATGCAGCAACTTGACCAAAGTGAAAAAAAAAAAAAAAAAAAAAAAAAAAGATAAGGAAAAAGCAACACAGAAGAAAAACATTAGAAATGAAGTGCTAGAGATCATGAAGCAAACAGCTAATCAGTGAGAAAAAGGGGCTCTGAGGAAAAATAAATAAATAAATGAAAGGGAAAATAAAGGAAACTACAATGTATAAAATGAAAAATATTGTGTCTTCAAACTGGATGCTAGGCATCGGGAAAATCTTGATGTTCAGTTTTCTCCATTTGTGGGGTCTACCTGTCATCCAAACTTGACGTGCATGATGTGCTTTACTGAGACACATGAACAGACATCCTGTCCTGCAAGTAGTAGAGTTGACCTGTGAACACTGTAGGACCACTGATTTTACAGCAGCTATTAGAAGTATATGAAATGTACTTTAGCTCATTGAGAATGTTAAAATTAAATAAAAAATTAAAAAAAAAAGGGAAAAAAAGACTGAAATACAACAATTCTTCTATGTGTTAATCCAGATAACTCAGTAAAATTAGGCTAAGTTTGAAATTCAGTCATCCATTCAACTTCTCTGCAGTTCTTACAGTCAACTTACAGAAATGCAATTACTATACATACTGAACTACATAAAAGCAAAGTAGTTGTTTTGTAGCCAAAAGAAGGGAACTTTTCAGTGCTACAGCATTCCTGGCAGACTGTAACAGCTGTAAACTACCGAAATTAATACTTTCTGAGCCTGATTCAGCAATGCAATGCTCGAATCGTCCTAATCCAGCTAGGGAGGGCTGCTGAAAGGAGCAATTTATTGTGCTTCACTTCTCAGAGACAAGTAGAGTTTGGAATTACCACCCTCATGATACACATGTAATCCCACATAGCCAATATGTAGACTTCAAGGGAAACTGAGAACATAGCTTTGAAGGATGCTTTTCCTTTACTATCTGAACTGTGCTTGATGGCACCAACACATCAATTAAATTTTTTATTTTCCCATCTCTCTTTTAGTCCACACTAGGTCACTTAAGAAAACTGCCAAACTACTGCTCCAGCTTCAGACTGATAAACATTGAATGGCCTGAAAAAAAATGTACGGGAATCTTCTAGGCTAGGATCTCCTGGCAAATAAAATGGATGCTGATGGCAATACCCTGGAGACGAATCCACCACAACCGATGCACTTGTTATTTCATTATCTCACACATGGGCGTACAGCCCACACATGCGGCATGAATTTATCTCAGGAATACCTCTGAGGCCAGTGGGGCCAATTTTATCTTGACTTTGAGTCACTTCAATCAGTGCTATCAGGACACCTCTGAAAAGGATGCAATAAGACCTTTGGCTCTGCTGGCAGGAAGAGAACTGGTTGGCAGTACAGAGTCAGGTTGGAGACCTCTGACTAGCAGTGCTCCTCAGGGGTTGGTTCTGGGTCCAGCCATGTTCAATATCTTCATCAATGACCTTGATGAGGAAATAGTATTCACTCTCAGCATGTACACCAATGATATAAAGCTGGGAGCAGTGGCTGACACACCTGAAGGCTGTGCTGCCATTCAGCGAGAACAGGACAGGCTGCAGAACTGGGCATCAAGAAACCAGATGAGGTATAACAAAAGCAGTCTTGCACCTGGAAAGGAATGGCTGTAGGCACAGGTTGGAACATGACCAGCTACAGAGGAGCTCTTCAGAGAAGGGGGATGACAAGCTTGCCATGAGCCAGCACTGTCCCCCGTGCTCTTAAAAAAGAGTGTGGCCAACAGGACAATGGAGATGATCCTTCCCCTCTACTCTGCTGGTCAGGCTTCACCTGCAGTACTGTGTCCTGTCTAGGCTCCTCAGTTAAAAAAAGTCAGGGATATTCTGGAAAGAGTCCAGCAGACTGACACAGATATGATAAAGGACGTGGAACACCTCCCTTTTATGAGGAATAGCTGAGAGACCTGGGTCTGTTCAGCCTTGAGAAATGACACAGAGGTGATATTAATGTTTACACATATTTTCAGTGCAGGAGTCAAAGGGAAATAAGCAAACTCATTTCAGCAGTCTGTCGGGATGGGACAAGGGGAAATGGTCATAAACTTGAGCAGAGGAAGTTCCGCATCAATATGCAAAGAAACTTCTTCACAGTGCAGTGATGGAACACTGGCACAGGCTGCACAGAGAGGTGGTGGAGTCTCCTTCTCTGCAGACATTCAAGACTCAGCTGGACACCTACCTGTGCAACCTGGGCTAGGGAGCTGCTTTGGCAGGGAGGTTGGACTTGATGATCTTTGGAGGTCCCATCCAATCCCTACAATTCTGTGAACTGAAAGAAGCTTAGGGATAGATGTGGTAAAATAGGCAGAAGTATAGACGCACTAATTACTAGAAATGATGTGCTTATAAGCAATAGAGGAAAGTGAGAAAATTACTCTAATAGATGAGGGAAAATGTGTGACAGTGCTGAAAAGTAATAATCAAGCCTTGGAACTGAGGCTCAGTGTGTCCCTTCTCAGATGAACGTCCTGAAGTTCTACACTGACTCTCTGTCCTCTGCTACCAAATGAAAAAAACCTGAGTTTTTGTTGTTTTTTTTTTATTCCTATTTTCTCTTTCAAACCATCCCAAACCTCAGGTCAAGACAGTATAACCTCTTAGTCTGATGCAGCTCCTGAGAGCAAGAGATACGGTTTCAAGAACCTAATGATGGGAAAATTGATCAATTTATCCCCTGTGTTGGTGCCAGAAATTTCTGAACTTCTTCAGAAAAGCTGGCAACTATGTAATTTCTTCCTATAGCACTTTGAGAGAGAACTGCACAGTTGTTATCTAGTCTTCCTTTACAGTGAATACCCAGCTAAAATAGCTCCACGTCATGTTCCTCTGGACCTGATGGACAGAAGAGGAATGTTTTCTTCCTTCCTAAATTTCACCATTTTTTCCTTAGAGAATATGACAAATAAATGCTTTCAGAAGACATAAAGAAGGAACACTGATGCCATTAATTTTTATGGAGATTAGAAATTCAGAAGGTACTTATCAAAACTGAAATGACTATCTATGGATACAGAAACACCCAAATTCAGAAATGCATGTGCATTCAGTTGCCTTTTCTGTACCTACTGTCTCTATTTTCCCATAGCTTATTCCGCTGTTTGATTTTCTTACTACTGGCATTTACTTTTTTTGTGTTTCTGTCACTTGCTAATCCTTTGATATGTTGGTCACTCCTGAAGTAATGCCTTCTGTTTATTTCCGTGGAAACTACAACACATACAAAGGAAAATAACACTGTTTGATAGAGCTAATTCTCAGCTACAAAGCAGTCTTTCAACACGGTCACCACCATTTGCTGTGCATCTTCACAAGAGATGAACAAGAGCCTGCATGCCACACTAGACAATCTGCACTAAGTGGAGGTGACCCTTTGTCCCTGTCATCACTGCTGAAATATACCACCCACTGCCACACTGTGCTCACACTCATTGTTTTGTCTCCATTTGGATCTATCGGAATTTTTTCCAAACAAAAATACTGTGTATAAAAATACAGATTTTTGGTATATCAAAATGATACTACTGTTAGCACACAACTCATGATATTTCCCCAGTACTGCTTTAGAATGCGTAAGAAATCTAATATTACATAAAAAGCCTACCGACCTATTCATAACTTTTCATTATAGTGAGAATTCATTTTGTAATTATCAAGATGAGTTGAAACATTAATCACTCTGCACAACACTCCCCTTCAGATGTGCTGGTTGTTTCCATGATGAATACAAAATCTATTTTCAGTTAGCTTACTGCAAAGCTGGTACTGAAATTTTAAGATCTCTGAGTTTTCCATAAATTCATCAAAATAAAACACAGAATTAGGTCAAATATGAAGCAGCATGAGATTTGCCTCTGTTTTAAGGGGTGGACCAACAGGTGATACCTGTAAGTCATATAGAATCCACAGAAGCAGAAAAGTAAACATATTAGAATGAAGAAAGATAAGAAAGGTAAACATATTATATCTGAGTAAGCAACAGCAAAGCATTATCAGTTCCAGATCCTAGCAAAAGTAAACAAACTACAAAATAAATACTGGGGTGTTGGGATACATTTGTTCTAATTAAAAGACAAAACGAATGGGCAAGAAAATGCAGCTTTAAAAAAAGATTTTGAATACATCAGCATTTAAATTAAAACATTACGTACTATGAAAAGAATGATGAAAAATAGTGTCCAGTACAATTTCACATTGCTTTTGAGGTTATCTGTTGTAGTGAATATGATCCTATATATTCTGAACATTCATATTCCCAGTAGATCTCAAAAGTTTGAAATGAATGTTACATTACATCAGTTGCTCCATTACAATATCTATAGGGAAAAGTCTGAGTAATAGTCCTTTCCAATTTTTTTTTTTAACTCATGTGTGGCTATGAAATAGAGGTAAATGGCAGAAAAAATGGAAATAGAGACATACAGGAACAACAGAAAAACATATATATACTTAGTTGTTGGTGGTGTTGTTTTTAAAAAAGCCTTGTGAAAGACTATGTGCCAGCAGCAGAGAAAGGAAAACATAGAGTGGAAGACAAGGCCAGTGTTGAGTGGTGCCCCTCAGGGGTCTGTCCTGAGACTCTTTAACACCATTATCAGTGACAATGGGATTGAGTGCGCTCTCAGCAAAATTGCTGTAGACACAAAGTTGAGGAAGGAATGCCATATAGAGGGACCTTGATAAACTTATGAGGTGGGTCCTTGTGAATTTAGTGAGGCTGAACAAACAAAGTGCAATGTCTTACACTTGGATAGTGGAAATCCCACATAGGTATACAGACTGGGAGAAGAACTCGTTAGCAGCCCTGCCGAGAAGAGCTTAGGGATCACAGCAGATGAAAAAGTTAGCATGAGTGAACAGTGTATGCTTCCAACCTAGAAGGCCAATGGTATCCTGGGCTGCATCAACAGAGGGGCAGTCAGTAGGGTGAGGGAAGGGGTTGTGCCCCCCTACTCTGCCCTCATGAGGCCTCAACTGAAGCATTGCATTCAGGTTTGGGGCCCTCCGCAGAGGAAAGAGGTAGAATTATTGAAAAGGGTACAGAGAAGAGCCATGAAGATGATCTGAGGGCTGGAGAACCTCTCCTGTGAAGGTAGGCTGAAGGAGCTGGGCTTTTTCAATCTGGAGGAGGACATAGTGAGACCTTATTGAGGCCTTCCAGTGTTTAAAGGGAGATTATAAACATGAGGGAAATCAACTTTTTACTTGGAAGTGGTATGACAAGGTGATATTTCCTTTAAAATGAAGGAGGGAAGATGAAGATTCAGATTAGATTTCAGGGGGAATTTTTTCACTGAGACAGCGGTGAGGTGCTGCAAAGGCTACCCAGAGAGGTTGTGGATGCCCTGTCCCTGAAAGTGCTCAAGGTAAGAGTAGATGGGGCCCTGTGCAATCTGAATCAGTACTTGATCTAGTGTTTGACAACCCTACCTGCAGCAGTGGGATTGGAACTAGATGATCCTTGAGGCCCCTTACAACCCAAACCATTCTACGAATATAAGAAAAGTACAGCCCAATCTTTCAACAAAGTAAAGCTTTCATAGAATTTCTAGGGGTCTCTTCAAAATATGATCTTAAAGTGTTAGAGAGCATACCTGAAACCAGTCTGTGTTGAAGAAAGTTTCTGAGAAATGTTTTCAAATTATTATTTATGTAATCAGCCAGCAGGGAATTAAAACAAACAAACAAACAAACAAAAAAAAAACAGTGCAGAGAGTGGGGAGAAGATACGAGCTAGATACTTTTGGATTTCTATTTGTGCCGTGCATTAGAAGTACTCCATGAAGTTCAGAAAGTTCTAAAATTGCCATCAGGCACGAGGCATATTTATTTACATAAAAGTCAGACGATACATTAGACAGTGAACGCTTAGAAACAGATAGATGTAATGGAGTTACAACTCCAAATGAATATTAATCCACTGCTATGGCTAATTTTAACAGCTTGAAAGTCAACAAACTCATCTGTCTTAAGTCCAGAAGGAATAGATGTGCTTTTGAAGTGAAGTGATGAAATTATTGCAGGAAATAAAAAGCTAAATATTGCAGTGAGTGTTAGAAAAGTGAAACACTTGCTTGTCAGGTACCTAAAGAGAAATGAGTGCAGATAAATTATAATTAAATATGAGCATTACAACAATTTTTTTATGCTTCAAAGCTATGCATTACACCTCATTTATCTTCACTCATTCACTTTTCTTAATGGGCAAAATTGGTTTTTACAAGCTATTACTTTCTAATGTCATGAAGATGGTTTATTTTTCAGGTGTGTGAAAAAGCACAGTTCACAAAATTGCTGTCCCTGATCTAAAGATGTTATTGACTGAGTGGCTGAAGCCCATAAAGTAAAACACTACAGGACCAATGAACAGAGCATTTTCTTCATTTCCTGCATTAGAAACAATGATTGATTTCAGAACAGATGAAAGCAGCTCTTAAAACTGGTTGTATCCAAATGATGTTGGATGAGCTATTATCCTCTTGGTTTGTGAGACAATAATCAAGACAACTGTCCTTAAAAACCTCTAAATTCTATTTTATACATTCTCCCACAGATAAGCAGGTTTTGTCATGTGATTTCGATGTGCTTGATAAATGTGGGAGAAAGACATCCTATACTTAAACAAAGACAGTACAGAAAAGTACAGAAAATAACAAAAGGAAAAAAAAATCTAGACAAAACACACATCAGCAGAGCAATCATGACAGAAGTAAGCAGAAAAGGACTGACGTCTGATGACAGGTTCTGATTACTGCTTCCAATTAGCAGAGAACATAATAGACTGAGGTCTTCAGACTGAATTCTATCAATTATTTTTGTTAATAAATAGATAAGACCTTCAGAATATTCAGTTGCCGATGTTCAGTATCCACATCTGAATGTTCCTGAACATTACCCTCAGAGCCCTGACAAAGCAATCTGTACCTCTGTTCTTCTAAAATGATATATAGATATGTAAACACCTGCATGATCAACAGTAATAGCAACTTCAGATTTTTCAAGTTTTACTCAGCCCTCCAGGTAAGGTTTGTAATACTGAAATATAAATTAACTGAGTGCATTTCATCACTAACAAATCTACCATTACTCGAGTCACAGAGCATTATATTTTGATTAGGATTTCTAGTTTCTATATTTTTAATTAACTTTCATGTCCCTTTCTAAATTGACACAGCCTCCTCAGACCTGTTCAGACTCTGACCATTCATAGAGACAATCTGTTTGAAGACTATTCATACACTAGTGGTCAACAAAACACAAGACATCCTCTTTCCAGATCTCAGTTTATTTGTTCCTTCTTTCTCTACTTCCAAGGCTGATATTCCCAAAGCTCTATGCACTACCTGAAGTCCTTCACCAGTCTGAATCCCCAGCAGGGTACCTACATG
Organism: Callipepla californica brunnescens; assembly: GCA_023055505.1. Taxonomy (NCBI): domain Eukaryota; kingdom Metazoa; phylum Chordata; class Aves; order Galliformes; family Odontophoridae; genus Callipepla; species Callipepla californica. Next base: position 8,655,715 of record JALIRH010000023.1, on the reverse strand, counting down.
GCCATTAGACATACGTCTGGTCTCTCTAGTGAGATGCACATTGTGATGCTCAGTCCCTTGGATGAACTGATGGAACCTTAAGAAAAAGTACTTTCATTCCTCCTTCAACTATCTGCTTCCCGACACCAAACTGGCAAATACTTTTTCAAACTTAGCTCTCACCTTTCTAGACATTACCGTTATGGAGAGCTACCACTATTTCTCAGCTTTCCTTGCACTTAAATTTATCCTGCTTGTTATAAGGAGTTACAATGGCTTTTCACATTTTCAAGACTTGATCAGGGTCAGCAACAGCTCAGAAACACCTTTCACCTGTACAAAGTAGACATACCCTGTTTCTAGTGACATTTCGCTTTCCAGAACAACTTTTTAACTTTACAATTGAAAAGCTTGGTGAAAAACATGGACTTAATTAAAAAAATGCAGGCTTTATCAGAAGCCAGACAATTACTTAACCAAGTAATTTCTGATATATATATATATGTATACATATACACTTTTTGGCATACTAAAGTATGGTTGTCATTATCATTACATCCAATTACGTAGGAGGTCGTGCTGCTGCAGTAATCTGGGAAGACTGACTGGCTTTAATGTCCGCTCACCAGTGACAAGTGCTTAACTCACACCCGAGATCCACGCTGCAAATTTTTTGGTTTAGGACTGTATCTCTACCTATTTCTGAAACAGAATAGCTTATGATTACCAATGTGACAGATCTCCCTTTCCCTCGGTTTACTTCAGGGGAAATAAACAAACAAAAAGCATTCCTCTCCTGGTGTAATTTCTGCTCGCTTTCACTTCCCAAGCCAACAGAAAAAAAATCTACATTGCCTCCCTAGTGTTCCGAGGCTCCAAGCCACTGCTGCAGCTGATCACTGGTATCACATTCCCTTAAAGCTATGATAACTCTGGAAGAAAACAAGCCCAATATATTTTTAAAAACCTACAGATAACTCTACTGCAGAGACAAATGAAATTAGATATGTTATGGTTATGTTTATAAACACAAAACTGACCACTCTTTTAGACATGTAATTTCTCTTCCAACAGAAGTGTTGTACTTTGTTTTTGTTTTTGTTTTTCTGTATTTAAATCCATGAAGAAATTTTTAGGAGGAAACCTAAAAAAACAGATTTTATGGAATTTTCTGTGAGTCATTTGCAAAATTGAACTACTCATTCTAGTAATCCTGCATGTATTTTTAAAACAACCAGCATACCATACTTCAGACTATATTTTCAAAAATGTCCTTACACTGTACATCAAAATTAAGCAGGTCTTTTCTCTTTCACTTGTCTACAGTTCGTAAAAACTCAGAATTATACATATTTATTTCTTATTATGGTATTAGCAACTTTGCTTGTAGAAATTAATTACTGAACTAAACTACTCAAAGTAATTATCTATCCACAAACACACACATATAGCCACCATTTTCAGAAGCATAATAATAAAGAAACACTTCAGTAAGGTTAGCCCAAGTCACAGTTCTCCCTGTTTCATTTAACTGGGGAAATTCAAGATTGGATTCAATTAACTGGATTCTAGTTTGGTCATTCCCCATGCAAAACTGAAGATATCCCTTATTTCAGAACTTGTCTTTACTGTCAGTGCTGAACCAAGATCTTTTTCCTGCCACATACAACAACCGTTGTTCATGTATGTGTAGAAACATTTTTTGATATCTTTTACAACAGTGTCCATTACGTTCCAGCTGGGCCTTCATTAGATTAAATTTTACATATAGAAATTCATACAGGGTAAAATTCTACTGTGTGAAGAAAACATACCTGCTGGTAACACAAAGTTATCTCATTTTCCTTAGAAAATCAACAGTGTGCTCATTACCTTACTTCTTTAAGATTTTTTTTTATTAAATTCAGATGCTTTTTTTCCACATTTCCCTGAATTTTCACACTGAGATTAAAAGTATGCAGCATTACATCAAGGGAAATCCAATAGACTATAAAAATGGTGCTATTAACCTCAAACATTCTTTTATTGATGGTGAGAATAAATTTTAGTAGATATCAGGTGAATATGAAGCATAATTCACTCTAGAATGAATATCATTCACTGGAATCTGTCATCAGAAATGTAGTTTTTGTAACAGATATATCCATTGAGTTTATGAGGAAAAAAATAGTCATGTGAAATAAAGCTACCAGATAATATGTGACTTCAAGAAAATGATTATGCTTTCATTTTACTGCTTAATAAAGCAGATTTAGATATTCCGTTTGTATCTAATTGGAAAGTGTCCAAAGATACACTAATCTTTATGGAAACAACCATTTAATTGAAGTTTCATTCACAGGCACCACTGTTTCTCCACTGTTTTCTATCTTTCTGTTACATATATGGTGTAAAACAGACAGGAGTTTTCCACCAGCAAAATCTATAGATGGTTATTATTACAAACGATGGACAGCTATAACTGGAACTTAATTTCAGACACTCTACTGTATTTGCATTGTCAAAAAATGCATTAGTCCTTCAATTCTCTGTTTTCTTAAAAATTTCTTTGTGGGTAAAGCAATAATAATTTTGAAATACAATATCTTACACAAAGTTGACTTCTTTCAATGCTTTTTTTTTCTCTGTTTGATAGTCCTGCTTATGCTTTCAACCACATAAATAATCCAAGACTTCAATCATCCTGTAGTAATTTTTGAATCGCAGAGTACTTTAAAATTAATAAGATGCTGATTTAGAGTCAACAGAAAATGGTAGTTCTGGCTGGTAGCATCCCAAGCTACCTTCCAATACACCTTTGCAACTGTACTTAAATAAATGGATAGTCCAGTAATCTCAGGGTAACTGTATTTTTCCATCTCTTCTCTTACTGTGAGAATTCAATAAAACTGAAATATTGAAGTGAGAATCAAAGCCCAAGACAAATACAAAAAGAACTGAACACACGGTAATGAAAATTTTGTGGAATCATTGGAAAGAAGGAGGACAGGCAATGGGGGCCTTTTCTGGTCTGTCTAGCAAACTCAGAGCACTGTGAGATTCTGAATTAAAGGCAGAAAATGACCCATTATATGTTGCTCTCTGTGACTGAGTTTTCCCAGCTCTAATGCTGAATTTCATTTTGTAACTCCATAAGAAAAGCTCCTTATTTTCTCTCCACAGATGTTTTTTACTGTTGAGCTAAAATATGCCCCTTTCAGAAATTTTTATATCACAAAATCTTTTCAGAATGTCCACAGTAAGAATATCACATAAACTGACTCAGAGAAAATAACCTGAAAAAAACAGATAAAATATTATCAAACATTGCTGTTGGAAATAGCAATTTCTGTACAATATTATGTTAAATCTAAAGAAAGATTATTGATGCATTTGCATAACACAGTGTGACATGACTTCTATAGAACATAATGGATTAAAATTCAGTGAAACAGTGGAAAGAAGAAAATGGACAGCAAAGAAAGCTTACAATAATGAGATTTTTTTCTTTGTTTGCAGATTTTAATGTATCTTTTCTATAATTAAACTGAATTAGAGTAACAATAGAATACTGAAAGTGAATCACATTCTCCCATTAAAATTCCTGAAGCTGTGAATGAAAGACCTACTTAGAGATACATTATTTCATTAAAAATATAAAATTTTGAACTCCTAAATGTGGCAAAAGATAGATATTCTCTTCTTCCAGTATCTAATACATACTCTGCATTTCACAGAAGATGTAAATCTTGTTGGAGTAAGGATAGCACAGACTTATAGTAATACATTTAAGCATCCGCAGTTAGTTCAGGTCCAGAAACCAATTTTCAACCAGGTAAATGCTAATAATAAGGTAGTAAGACAAATGAAGTAATAGATTGAGAAATATATTCAGAAATCAAAACAAGATCTCTATTAGAATATGCAAGTGTAGCTAACTTTGTTATTATAATATAATACAGTGAAATCTGGTGGATTCTTATATGAAGAATTAAAAAAGGAGTAAATCTTGAAAACTTACATGAAATGCTGTTGCCAATAATTAAGGTTACTACCATGGGTGTGAAGAAAGTGTGTCTGCATTGTTTGCTGACATTAAAAATAGAGACGACAGATTGGGACAATAGTGTCTTAAATCAGAACACTTTTAGGAAATTTAAGATTAACCAGAATTTTACCAATAACAGAAGACATGAAGTATTATCAGATTCAGGACAGTAAGGTTTATGAAGCTGAAGACAAGCCTTAGCTGACAATCAGGTAATAAACTGAGCTGGAAATTCTTCTCTCCAAGTCCAGAACTAAGAGATAAACTGTCAGTTATCACCTGTGCCTTCTGTGGACCAGACAAACACTGCAGGACTATGTGTAACAAGGCACGATCCAGCCTAAAAACCTGGGAAAAAAACAGAAGAATGAGAGGTGAAAAGGAAATTAGAGAACAAAACAAAGGGTATCCAAGAAATGAAGTAGCCTAACAGACTGCAGCAAATCATATCAAAAACTGATCCTTATCATTCCACATATGTCTGTAATTCTGCTGTTTCTTCATAAGGTGTTCCACAAGTGAAAGCAATAAGCAAGGCCATGATCATATCATTTTTTGCTTGAAGAGATAAAAAGGAAAAAAATGCTAAAAAAGATAACACATTATTCAGAAACAAGAGTTTGAAATAGAAACCAGTCTTCAAAGCTAGGATATTAACTCTTGCTTCAGGACCACTGTAAGTCAGTCTGATTTTAATTTTCTTAATTTTATAAGCATTCCACACTCATTAAGCCATGTACACAATGGTATTTTGCCTCTGAAAATATATAATTTCATAATAGTATTAGCCAGACGGGATTTTTCAGGACAGTTCTGAAACTAAACTCAAATCACAGAACTAAATTATACTCTTGTTAGCAAAATCTGTAGTACAGGAAACAAGTAAACCGTCCAGCTTCATGTGTCATCGCTATGATGGGCAGTTGTATTTATGAACTGCAGATAAATATATTCCTAAAGATTCCTATTTCTATCTATCTTAAATCAATAAAAGGATGACTTCTAGCAAAGAGGCACATATTTTACTTTTTTTCTTACCAAAGCACCACAGAAAGTCATCCCTCTTAGTTTTCATCCACCATCATCCATTAGCAGATTTCAGGAATCTCACACAAAATCAAAATTATGAAAACATCTCATCTCTCATATTCCCATAAATACCCCTGAACGGTAAATATGGGATAATAAATCTGAAGTACACTGTCTACTACCCACTGCTACTTTACACTATTAATATAAATATAAAGTTCTTCTCATCCAAAACCAAGTCCCTTAACACCCAAGAATCACTGGACCGTGACTTTCCCTTGGCACAGAGAGCAAAAAGGTGCTCATTTTCCTAGGCACATGAGGTAAAATAAACATATTCTACAGTAAAAAAGAAGGAAAAGCATTAGTTGATACTAGAAGGAAGGTAAATTGTCTGACCCTGCTCTTGCTCCCCCAAAATTTATTAATATTTAAAATAAAATAAAAGCACTTCCAAAATAAAGGTTGCCTAAAGTGCAAGCTTCTCTTTACAGAATGTAGTTGGCAGAGCTATTTTAACTCACCTTGTGCTGTTATCTTCAATGTGTCATGCCAAGATGTTTTTTTGTTTTGTTTTCTTTTTTGTTTTTCTGGATAAAGCCAATTAATCAAAACAAATTCTAAAATAAACGTTAGGAAATAACATAAATAATATGCTGCATTGCCTATTACTTTATATCAGATGAACTTTAGTGGTTCCATAGAGAATTCTCACACTTAGCTTGGATTACAACTCAGATAGCTTTCCCTCAATTTGCAATGTTCTACTGTAAAACAACAACAACAACAACAACAAAATGTTTAATTAATTTAGGAATTTAATTTAAAAAGATAAAACTAAAAAGAACACAAGTTCCACTGGAGCAAGATCTTGATGGAAGACTGGAAATCCAGTTACTAAAGAAAAATAAGTCTATATAGAGCAAATGGTCATTTCAAATATTTCTGAAACTAACTGTTTTTCCAAACTGTTGTTTAGGGTACCTCTATGGCTGCCTTGAACTGCAGCAAAGAGGGATGAACATAAAGATGCTGCCCTGTTACAGGGCTGCCTTTCAGATCAGCCCACCCAATAAATGCAGAGAGGTCAGTTCAATACAGTAAAGCTTTCTAAGGGCTAGTTTTCAAGGGAGCGTGAAGCAACAGGAGAGGCTGGGAACCAAGACACATCTGGGAAGTTTTCTGAGATTTACCTTTGTCTAATTCCACGGCTGAGCTTGTTCCCTCACCTCAGCATTCCGTGTTCCTATTCTTCTCCATGAAATGAAGGTAAGAGTGTATAACAGGAGTGATCTGGAAAACACAAAACCTGTTTTTTCTCCTGTTTCATGTAGCTGGGGACACAGATACATAATGAAGGAAATGGGATAGGGACTTGAAAAATATTGCCCTGCTTTAGGGTGTATTGTTGTGAAACTTGGCAGCAGATAGAGTTGGTGCTACTAAAGACACTGAAAATCTGCCAGAATATGTATTTCAGGGAAGTGACTGAGGTGCCTAGACATAAAGATTCCATGTTATTTCAGATTTTACAGTGTTTCATGATTGAACTCCTCCTGTTCTTCAGCCGCATGGTTTCCCTGTGGGATCTTCCTTTGATCCCTCCCTCACAAGGTACCTAGATATTCAGGAGCAAGTAAAACGTTTAGGTACCTGGATTTCTTCTCTGAATTATTTCTACAAAATCACACAAGTGCAGAGACAGAAATACCCTACAAATCCCTTCTACATGTGGTGAAGAGTCAAATATGGCTTCAATTTGAAATTATGCTGCAGGCTTCCGCAGAACATACAGTTTATATGCAATAGCCCTGGGAATAAAAAATGAAGAGTTTTTATCTGCATGACTGAGGAAACTAGTTGATTTGAATGTGGAGATAACAAACATTTATCTTGGTAAGTGGCACGGGATGGAATTAAGCACAGTTGGATAACAACTGCTGAGAGTAACAAGATAGCGTGTAGAAATGTTCTTTTATTTTCCTTCTTTTAATTATAAGCTGTAGGTCATTAAATCTTCTTATCATACTCCTACGCATCCAATTCCTAATGTAACTTGAATGTAATTGCCTTTTTTACCAAACCAGATACAAAGTTGGAATTTTTTCAATCATTTTTATTAAAGGAGCAGAAGAACTAAACAATATGGTTTAGAGCCATTATCTGTATTCATTAGATTGGAAGATACATTCAGTTTCCAGAGAAAAATAACAGAAATTGGACCTAGCTATTGCCACTGCTCCGTGTCACTCCTGGAAGACAAACTGTAGCATTTCCAATCTTATTCTACTATGAGCACACACAAGGAGAAGTTGCCTTACAACTTAATGTTACATAAACATCTCTCAGTACTGCTCTCATTAAGTGTTTTAAATTTTTGTTTTATGACAATGGGACTTACTGTATTTAGAGTACAGTCTGTTAGAGAGAAATGGGATCCACTCGTGCAGAAGAGTCAGACCGATCTTTGGCAGCAGGATGACTACTGCAGCAATGATGGCTTTAACCTAAGGGACTTAAAAATGGGCTCCAAAAGTGCTCATGCATCCAACCGGTGAGTAAGTGAAACCAGAGGGAAATTTGACAAATGTTCCTTAGCTGTTTCCCATAACAAGAACCTGAAGACCAGCCACAGAATCACACAATCACAGAATAACAGAATCATGGAATCATAGGGAAATCGCTTAGTCCAACTCCCTGCAACAGCAGGCTCCCTACAGCAGGCTGAGCAGGAAGGCACCCAGGTGGATTTGAATATCCCCAGAGAAGGACACTGAAGCTTTCTGGACAGTCTGTTCCAGTGCTCCCTCATCTTCAAAGAAATTCCTCTTCATGTTTGTTTGAAATCTCCTGCGTTGAAGTTTTTGCCCATTGTCCACTATTTTATTACTACACAGCATTGGAACGAGCCTGGTACTAATGTGGGTGTTTACCACAGGCCACGGGACCAGGAGAAGGAAGTTGATGAAGCCCCCTGCAGACAACTCAAGCAGCCTCATGGTTACAGGCACTGGTTCTGAGGACTTCACCCAAATATTTGCTGGAAAAGCAACTCTACACAGCAAACATACTCCTGTAGGTTGCTGCAGAGTACTGAAGCTAAGTTTCTGATGCACATGGTAGAGGAGACAGTGGGGAGATGTGTGCTGCTGGACCTAGCTCTTACAAGCAAGGAAGGACTGATTGGGAACATGAACTATGAGATAGTGTAGTTCAGGATCTTACATGAAGGAAAAAGAACAAAAACACAAAGAAATAGGTAGGACTGTAACACTGGATTCAGGAGAGCCAACCGTGATCTCTTCAAAGATCTGCCCGGAGGTATTTCATGGGTTAGAGTACTGGAAGGTGAGGGGGCCAAGGAAGTTCATATGAAGGTTCATATGAATTACTTCAGACAATGTTACGTTTATAGAGGTGTAACGAGAAATTAACAAAACACATACTTCCCATTGTGATCTCACATCCAGGTCTCTTTGCATTGCCCTAAAAAACATGATATATATAAACTGCATGGTCATTTATAAACTGAATTCATCTAAATCATTGCCAAATTTCACCTGATCTTTTCAGCATTGTGGTGAAGGATTATGAATCATGTTTCCCTCGGCCTTTCTGAATGAAGATAGGCACTCCGTGAGACAAGAAAAGGTAAAAGTATAATTGTATACATAGGCAAAAAGGATTAAGTTACCCTGACTTGGAAATAGCGACTGATATTCTTAAACTTTCTGGCAAAGAAATGAATGAGTACACAGACTCAATAAACCAGAAGAGTAGCTCAGAGTACACAGTTGGGAAGGAAAGGAGAAAGGACAGACATACTAAGGGAAATGACGCTGCACTAAAATCCACTGAGAGCAGAAAAGTAGATCTGTTTTTAGAAAAATAGAAAAAAGATCAGTCAAGAAATATTCCATGCAAATAAATATTAGAAACGTTTAATCTTGTAAATACAATTCTGTAGAGAGATTGTATTGTCTACCATTAATGATAGATAATGATGATAAACAGATATAGTAAGAAAGAAATTGAGCTGTACAAAAAACAAAACAAAACAAAAGTAACAAAAAAATATCAACAGTTCCAATATCTAAAATAAATCCTGAAAAGATGAAGGAAGAAAAGTTCAGACTAAGATTACTGCGCACATTATGATTAATCAAACTGACTACAGTTCAAGGAACAAAAGGCACAAAAGGTCAAGAACAAATACCAAAAAGCAAAAGAAGAAAGAAATAAAGATTTATAAAACACAGGTGTGCTACATAGAGACAAATAAATGAGGACATCAAGAGAAAGTTAATTCAGGACCGTTTTACCATTTTAGCTATCATCACTAAAACAGTTACTGTTATGACCTTTAAAATAAATAAGTAAATAATATGTCATGGAATTTATGGGCAGATGAAATGCTTTCAAGTCAGAAGATCTGATGATACCTTGTTATAATTTCTGAGTTAATCATGATTATATATGAGAAGTAATGGGGAATGTTTGAGACCCAAGAGAAATTGGAAAAGGTCACAAATATTATTTGTCTTCAAAGTGCCGGCAAAAAGAGGACAAGATATCTTAACTTCAACACACAGAGATATCTGAACAAATTAATACAAAATCAATATGCAATGAATTGAAACATGGATTTGCCCACAGTATGTGATATCTAAACCAATCTCATTTCTTCATTTTAAAAGGTCATTTAATCTATTATTAAAGAAATGAACCAACTGCAACATGAATTGATTTTTTAATTTTTTTTTTAGAGTCACAAATGAGATTTAAGAAAAGAGCACATATTCTTAATAAAACCACTCTGGATGCAAACATATGTAGTTGAAAAATCTTCAAAAAGACTTTTGTAAATGGTTAGCAGTTTAATCTGGAGAATAGCTCACAATTTATAAAATTGTAAAGTACTACATATGAGGTTAAAAATGGTACCAGTGCAGGCCTCCTCTTCATACATATATAAACTTTTAAATATTAATTTATATACTTTTTTACTTAAAAATTATTTTGTTTCTCGATTTCTTTAATGATAATTATTTTTACAGTTATGTCAGAATGGTCTTTCATATTTTCCCGTTGAAAAGAAAAAATGTTAATAATCTTTTCATTTTCTTCCTATCCTTCCCTAAAGTGATCTTGATTTAGTCATGACTGCTTTTCATCAAGTATCCTAATTTTTAATTTTTGAGGAAATTCTGCAATAGTACGCATTCCTACTAACTTTCCTATCATTTGAAATACAGTATTTTCTGTATTTTCTTTTAGGAGTTTTCTTACTAATTGGCTGAAACCTATAATCTGTATGCTACTGTAATCACAAGCTTCATTCTTCAGCATAATGAGTACTTAAATCTCATGATCACTTTCACACAAATTACCTTCAGTCTTTGACACTCAAAATCAGCTGCTTTATACTATGTAGTTGGTCCTTAAAAAATCTCCCCACCACCTGAAATACAATGATTTTTCAAAATAGATGTATCCTTAGCTTTTTCTTTATTTTCCTGACTACCACTGACAATCTGATGACTTCTGATACACATCCTTTACTCTCTTTGGACACTGCCAGTAGCTGCTGAAGTATTTAATATTTCCTTTACCATCCAACACAGAAACCCTAAGAACAAACTCAAACTTTCTCTCTTCTCTTCTACTGTTTCCTTCACTGAAGAGGATTCAACAAACGTGTCCTTCAACTCTTTAAAAATTGGTGCAAATCATGTGTACACTAGCAAGTAATGAAGTACAAATAAGAGCTAATCTAAACAGAAAAACAGTGTATTCTTGGATTTAATACTTACACAGTACACACTTCAGACATTTTACTTTTGACTAGCTTTAGTTTGACTTTATAACTTGGAAGCCCATCAGTAAGTATGCTGCACTGTATGTTGAGGTCTGTCTTCCAGAATAATAAAAAATAAAACACTTTGACCTTTATTCTACTATTTTTGATATCTATATGCTAATTAAAATGGTTTGTGTCCATATATTTCCTTATCAATATACTTGCACATTGATAACTATGTACTTAACTTTGAGGTAAAAACAGCAGCACCTAAGGAAATAACCTTTCTTCTGATAAATGAACATACAGCAACAGCATCAACATCCTTTCTATTTGCAAATAGTTTTCTTATACATCACAATAATACTTTACACCAAATTTCATTGCTACATTTCTTTCCTTTGTAGCCCCAAACTGAACCTAACAGTTGCAGATGTGAATTAAAAAACAAAACATAAAATACACATAATTTGGATCTTCATAAATGCTTATATGAACAGCAGAACTGATTCATAGATTCATAGATTCATAGATTCATTAGGTTGGAAAGGACCTACAAGATCATCTAGTCCAACCATCCTCACACCACCATCCCTACCCACCAAGCTACTAAATCAAATCCCTCAGCACCTCATCTAAACGCTTCTTGAACAGCGCTAGGGACGGTGCCTCAACCACCTCCCTAGGCAGGCCATTCCAGTGCCGGACCACTCTCTCAGAGAAAAAAATTTTCCTCAAGTCTAATCTAAATCTTCCCCGGCACAACTTGTGGCCATTCCCTCTCATCCTGACATTAGTTACCTGGGAGAAGAGGCTGACCCCCTCCTCACCACAGCCTCCCTTCAGGAAGTGGTAGAGTGCCATGCGGTCTCCTCTGAGCCTCCTTTTCCCCAGACTAAACAATCCCAGCTCCCTCAGCCGCTCCTCGTAAGACCTGTGCTCCAGACCCCTCACCAGTTTTGTTGCCCTTCTCTGAACACGCTCCAGGGCCTCGATGTCTCTCTTGTAGTGAGGGGCCCAAAACTGAACACAGTACTCGAGGTGCAGCCGCACCAGAGCTGAGTACAGGGGGATGATCACCTCCCTGCTCCTGCTGGCCACACTATTCCTAATACAGGCCAGGATGCCATTGGCCTTCTTGACCAACGGGGCACACTGCCGGCTCATATTGAGCCGAGCATCAACCAACACCCCCAGGTCCTTTTCCTCTATACACTCCTCAAGCCATTCTGCCCCAAGCCTATAGCATTGCATGGGGTTATTGTGGCCAAAGTGCAGGACCCGGCACTTGGCCTTATTGAACCTCATCCCATTGACCTCAGCCCAACTGTCTAGCCTATCCAGATTCCACTGAAGGGCCTCCCTACCCTCAGGCACATCGACACATCCTCCCAACTTGGTGTCATCCACAAACTTACTGAGGGTACACTCAATCCCCTCATCCAGGTCATCAATAAAGATATTAAACAAGACGGGCCCCAGTACCGACCCTTGGGGGACACCACTCGTGACAGGACGCCAGCTGGACTTGACTCCATTAACCACTACCCGCTGGGCACGGCCCTCTAGCCAATTCTCAACCCAGAGAAGAGTGAACCTGGCCACACCACGGGCTGCCAGCTTCTGCAGGAGAATACTGTGGGAGACCGTGTCAAAGGCTTTGCTGAAGTCCAGGTAGACTACATCAACAGCCTTTCCCTCATCTACCAGTCTGGTCACCCAGTCGTAGAAGGAGATGAGGTTGGACAAGCACGACCTGCCCTTTGTGAACCCGTGCTGGCTGGGTCTGATCCCCTGATTGCCATGCACGTGCCGTGTGATCTCCCTCAAGATCAATTGCTCCATAACTTTCCCTGATACCGAGGTCAGGCTGACAGGCCTGTAGTTCCCTGGCTTCCTTACGGCCTTTCTTGTAGATGGGAGTCACATCGGCAAGCCTCCAATCTTGCGGGACCTCTCCAGATGACCAGGAATGCTGATAGATGGCAGAAAGCGGCTTGGCAATCACCTCTGCCAGCTCCCTCAGCACCCTTGGGTGGATCCCATCTGGCCCCATGGACTTGTGGCAGTTCAGATGGAGGAGCAGGTCTCTGACTGTCTCTGCTGGGATCACAGGGGGTGTATGATGCGCTTCGTCCCAGACTTCCAGGTCAGGGCGAGGAGTATCCTGAGGATAACTGGTCTGTCTGTTAAAGACAGACGTGAAGAAGGCATTGAGAACCTCAGCCTTTTCCTTATCCTCTGTGGTTACATTCCCTGCCGCATCAAGTAAAGGAGGGAAATTCTCCTTAGTTCTTCTTTTACTGTTAATATATTTATAAAAGGATTTTTTGTTCTCCTTTACTGCAGTAGCCAGTCTAAGTTCAAGCTGGGCTTTTGCATTTCTAACTTCATGCCTGCAAATCTTGGCAAGTTCCCTGTAGTCTCCCCAAGTAGCCTGTCCCATCTTCCAGAGGACATAGACTCTCTTTTTCTCCCAGAGTCTCAACAAAAGTTCTCGGTTCATCCACACTGGACTTTTTCCCCTCCGGCTTGACTTACGGTACTCAGGGACAGCCTGCTCCTGTGCCTTTAAGATTTCCGTCTTGAGGAGGGCCCAGGCTTCCTGGACCCCTTTACCCCACAGGAGCGAGTCCCAAGGGACCCTTGCAACAAGCGTCTGGAACAGGTCAAAGTCTGCCCTCCGGAAGTCCAAGGCAGCAGTTTTGCTAGTCACCCTCTTGATGTCACCAAGAATAGCAAACTCTACCATTTCATGGTCACTCTGGCCAAGACGATCCCCAACCTTCACATCTCCTACTAGTCCTTCTCTGTTAGTGAAGAGCAGGTCTAGCAGGGCACTTCCCCTGGTAGGTTCCTGCACCAGCTGTGTCAGGAAGCTATCTTCCACACACTCCAGAAATCTCATGGACTGCTTCCTCTGCGCAGTATTATATTTCCAGCATATATCAGGGAAGTTGAAGTCCCCCATGAGAACTAGTGCTGGCCATCGTGCAACATCTACTAGTTGCTTGTAGAACACCTCATCTATCTCTTCATCTTGGCTAGGCAGTCTATAACAGAGCCCCACCACGAAGTCACTCCTACAGACCATCCCCCTGATCCTTACCCACAGACACTCCACTTGGTCGTTTCCAACCTCAAGCTCTTCAACATCAAGACACTCTTTGATATAGAGAGCTATGCCACCACCATTTTTCCCCGCCTATCCCTTCTGAAGAGCTTGTAGCCATCCATCCCAGTACTCCAGTCATGGGAGGGGTCCCACCATGTTTCCGTAATAGCAACAAGGTCATAGTTTGCCTGCCTTACAATGGTTTCAAGCTCTTCTTGTTTACTGCCCATGCTGCGTGCGTTGGTATATATGCACTTCAGCTGAGACACTTGCCTCACCCTTTGTTCCAGCACAGCCCCCCTGGGCTCTTCACTGGGGAGTCCTGTTATATCCCCTACCCCCATCACAGCTAGTTTAAAGCTCTCTCAATTAGTCCAGCTAGCTCCTGGGCTAGAATTCGTTTCCCCCTTTGGGACAGGTGTATTCCATCAGCGGATAACAGGCCAGGAGCTGAGTAAACTGCCCCGTGGTCAAAAAACCCAAAGTGTCTGTCTCTACACCAGCCTCTCAGCCAATTATTCATCACTTGTGTTTTCCTAGCCCATTCCGTGTCCTTCGCTGCCCCAGAAGGTATGGAAGCAAATACCACTTGTGCTCCCACACCTTGAACTAATCGTCCTAGACCCCTGAAATCTCTTTTCATAGTTCTTAGGCTTCTTTGAGTTATTTCACTGCTATCTGCTTGAACTATGAGCAACGGATAGTAGTCATTGGGGTGAATCAGATCTGGGAGTCTTCTAGTTATGTCTCTAACCTGGGCCCCAGGGAGACAGCACACTTCCCTACGGCACGGGTCTGGTCTGCAAATGGGGCCCTCAGTACCCCTGAGAAGGGAGCCACCCACCACGATCACCTTTCTTCCCTTCTTGGCAGCTGCAGTCTCAATGCATGGAGTCGACTGCCTTGCCATTGGTGACTTCTTGGGAGACTCTTCCCGCTCCTCCCCCCTTATTTCTCCTTCAACATCCAACACTGCAAACCTATTGTTTAGAGGGACTTGAGGAGACGATGTAGGCAGAGGGGGAGATCGCCTACAGTACCAAGCTGGGACTCTCTGCCAGCCCTCCCCATCCCTCAGATACCCCCCCTCAACCTGACGGGGGCAGGTCAGGGAGTCCACCACCAAATTCGGGGGATCTCCTGGGTGCCTTTCTCTCTGGCACTTGAGGGAGCTACTCCACCAGTCAATCTCCCGCTCGCAGTCCCTGATGGCCCTCAGTCTCTCAACCTCTTCACCTCAAAATTTGTCACTGCAGCTCCGGTTGTGCTGATCCAAAGCGGTAGAACTCGAGGACTGAGTGTTAGTTCCGCGTTCTGACCGTTTCAATATACTGATACAGATACTGGCAAGAGAAACAGTTTATCAGCATTTAGTAGTTCAGCTGCCAGTTGAAGTATCAGATTGAAAATGCATCGCAATCTTTCCCATATAAACTCACTTCTTCTCCTATGACTTTGAGGACAAGGACAGAAGCTCCACATCTACTCTATATTTCTTTTGCCAAAATTGTATGTTTGACATAATTGCTCTTCTCCTGTCCTGAGTCCTCCCCATCAGGCACTGAAATTTTTCTCCATAAGAAAAATTGCAAGTTGATCTCCCTCCACTTATCCTTGTCATTATTTTAGTCCAAACAGGCCAAAGTCTCTCTAACCAAATAATTTCACGAAACTCATATCTGAGTTGATTTGCTTGGCTACTTGTGGAGTCTTCCCCCTAGTAGCAGATGAGAGTTGGTTGCACTCCCACATTTATTCGGGGATTAAATAACTAATTAGTTTACTGTCAGACTGAGGGCTTGGAAAGCTACACCGTCATTCATGCTCATGGTAGAAATTATATCTGTAGTAGTAAAGTGATGTAATTACATGATGCATTAAACGTGAGAAAAGGGGGTAGCTGAGAAATTTACATCGAATTGAATTATCTGGGATATCTTCCAACAGTTCTGCTAATGTCTGTTTGTGTTTTGTTTTCTCTTTCATAAAGCGACATCTTCTTTCTCCCTTCTTTGCAGTGCCAAAAAGTAAAATGCAAAGGCTCCTGTTCTTATTGTCATGGTACTGTAAAATGTTTTCATTTTTACAATGAATGTTGGATTTTCTTCTAGAGATTCCAGACACCTATGTACAAATTTCTGTGCACTAGAGTGCTAAACAATTGATTTAATCTTTTAACAGTTTTTAATGTTTTGTTTCCCTTACTTCCTAAAAAAGTTTTAAAGGACAGAAAATAAATTCAAGAGGGGGAGAAGGAGCAGATGGCAAATCATCTTGGCTGAATGACAACCAAATGTCTACTGCACTTAGAGAAGACACTTCATTTGTTCTTCAAAAGTCTATGTAAAAACAGTTGCAATAATCTGGAGGGGAGGAATATTTACATTTTAGCAGCTCCTGGTGTTGTTAAGCCATTAGCTAAGAACTATTTCTAGCTGAATTCCTGTAATTTCACTGAATTGTCAGCACTGATAGCAGAAAATTACAAGACAAAACAGACATTTCACTTCCTCCTCTCTAAAGAATTTTCTTTTAGTAGCAGTATTTACCATAGACACCATAGTAAGAAGTCAACTTGAATTCCATTTTGAAAATCAAAATCACTTATAGCCGCTCTGAGTTCTTGGATGAAAATAAATTTGATGCCTTTTGAGTTCAATGGAGATTTCAGCCTAAAATGAATGAAAAAAGTAGAATTTGATACGGAATTATATATTCATTAAGCAACTGTTAATGATCAACAAAACAAACTGCAAAAAAAAAATGCACTGAAAGGCTCTAGCACCTTAACTTGCACTGCTCTTCTCAGTGAAGCCAGGAAGTGGCTTAAACAGAAGCAAAATGGGTGAAAAATGAATACCCCACAGTGGCAACAGTTAGTGCTAATTCGCAATAGAAGTATTGATATATGCTGGAAATACAGTACAGCCCAGAGGAAAAACTTACGAGGTTCCTGGAGAGCGTGGAAGATAGATAGCCTACCTGCAGAGATGTCCTTCTAGACCTGCTGTTCACAAACAGAGGACTGCTGTGAGATGTGACAATCATGGACTGTTTTGAGCAGAGTAAACACAAAATGGCAGAGTTCCCTATTACTGGTGAAGTCAGGACAGAGGTCAGAAAACTGCTGTCGTGGGCTTCTAGAGGATGGGCTTTGAACTGTTCAGTATACTGGAAAGGAGACTTCCTTAACAGTCCTTCCCTTGGAAGTCAGTCCTGAAGGGCAAAAGGGTCCAAGAAGGCTGGTTGCACTCAAGAAGGAAGTCGTAGCAGCACAGGAGCAGGTTGTCCCCCTGTGCCACGGGATGAGATGGTGGGGAAGAAGAGCAGTGTGAACAAACAGGAAACTTCCACGAGACTTCAGAAGAAAATGAGAGTTTGCATCCTGTGGAAGAAGCAACAAGCAACTCAGTAAGAGTACAAAAGTTGCTAGAATATGCATGGAGAAAATCAGAAAGGCTAGAGCCCAGCTAAAATTTAATCTGGACACTGCTGCTCACGATAATAAAAAATATTTTTACAAGTATATTAACAGCAAAAAGAGGGTCACTGAGAATCTCCGCCCTTTACTGGATGCAAGCAGGGAACACGACCACAGAGGGCACAGAAAAGGCTGAGGTTGTCAATTCCTTCTTTACTTCTAGCTTTAACAGTCAGACTAGTTATCCTCAGGGTTCTAACCTGGAACTCTGAAGTAAGGAGCAGAATAAATCCTCCTATGATTCAGATGGAAGCAGAGAACTGGTTGATGAGGGAAAGTCTGTGAAAGTAATCTAACTAGATTTTAGCAAAGGCTTTGAGATTGTCTCCAACAGTATTCTCCTGGAGAAGCTGGGAGCCCACAGCTTGGACAAGTACACTCTGAGGTTGGCAGGCCAGGCCCAGAGAGTGCTGGTGAACTGAGTTAAATCCAGTTGGTGACCAGTCACAAGTGGTGTTCCACAGGGGTTCGCATTAGAGTCAGTCCTTTTTAATCTTCACTGATGACCTAGATGAGGGGATTGAGTGCACCCTCATTAAGTTTGCAGATGACACTAAACTGAGAAGAAATGTTGATCTGCCTGGGAGTAGAAAGGTACTTCAAAGGGATATGGACAGGCTGGACTGCTGGGCTGAGGCCAATGCGATGAAGTTCAACATCAAGTGCAAGGGCCTGCACTTTGGCCACAACAGCTCTAAGCAATGCTATAGACATAGAGCAGTGTGGCTAGAAAGTTGTGTGACTGAAAAGGAGCTGGGAGTGTTAGACAATACTCAGCTGAACATGAGCCAGCAGTGTGCCCAGCCAGGAGGACTAGAGAGGTGATCATAACTCTATACTTGGCCCCAAGGAGGCTGCACCTTGGGTACTGTGTTCAACTTTGGGCCCCTCACTTCAAGAAAGGCACTGAAGTCCTGGAGAGCATCCATAGGAGGGCAATGAAGCTGTGAAGGGTATGGACCACAAGCCTTATGGGGAGAGGCTGAGGGAACCAGGATAGCTCAGTTTGGAGAAGAGAAGGCTCAGGGGAGAACTTACCACTCTCTACAACCACCTGAAAGGAGGCTGTGGAGAAGTGGGTACCCCTACCAGCCTGTTCTCCCAGGTTACTAACAACAGGACAAGAGGAAAGGCCTTCAGTTGAGCCAGGGGGGGGTTTAGATTGGATATTCCAAAGAATTTCTCAGAAAGAGTGGTGAGATGTTGGAACAGTTTGCCCACTGTATATATTCTATATATATTCTATATAATAATATAGAACTATAATGCTTCCTTCTGAAATTTCTAAGTGTACCTAAGACTTAAATAACTGTAAAGAAATGAAATGAAGATTTGTACATGCATTTCACTTCAAACATATCAAAACTTAAGTGCTGAACAAGCCAAAAAAATTAACAGTGATCACCCTCCACTTCACTGTCACCACCTTATCAAAACTTTTTCTATTTTTTTCAACGTCAGGGACAACAAATGGACCACAGACTGCAGGTTCCTGTAGGGTGAAGAACTGTATCACCAGGAAGACAGAATCATTCCTAGCATGCTTCATAGATGGTGGCAGAACAATAACCACTTGAAAGTATTTTGTGCTCACTTCTCGCAGTATTTTGCTACAAAGCTCCTGTGCACAGACTCTCTCTGTAAAGCACAACACAAGCTGATCTCAGTGGGTTTAATTAATTGTAAAAATAACAAATTGCAAACTGCGAAGAGTATGAGAGGAAAACATCCTTTTATGCAGGTGCACATAGGCAAGCCTGTAGGCCAATGGGGACTGCTGGGAAAGGTAGCCTGGAAAACAAACAATAAATGAGTAAGCATGTGTTAGAAATTTCTGATTCTTTATTTGTACTCTCTGAAGAAAGTGTGCTGCTTAGCTGTGGGAACAGATAACAATAAAAGTTCCTTCAGTTTGTTTTGCATGTATTTATGCCAAATAATTAAGAGAACAAATTTTCCTGAGCTTGATGTAACAAGAGTTGATTGTTGATGCCAACTGGATTAGCAATTTCTTTATAGAAATAGTGAAAAAAATAATCCAGAAAGACAGAGTAGTGGAAGAGGAAACAGTTATGATAATTGATATGTTTCCTTGCCCAAGCTCCATTTAGGTGCTTTCAGACAGAAATGAAAATTAATTCTGACATTCAATTTCTCCTTTTACTTTGGCTTTATTTTAATCTCAGCGAATGTGTTTCATTTCCTAGAAACTCACCTCCCTCATGTGAGCAGGGTTTTTTTTTCTTATTTAAGGAATACTGTCATCTGGACAAATAGATCCTTATCTACACAGAAGTGTGACATTAGACTCTCAGCTTGGAGTGACAAACAAAATAAAAAATATACCCTGAAGCACTGAGCAAGAATAGGAAAAGGAAGGCTGCAGTACCATTTTAATTTATGTTCTTGGTTCTCTAAGAATTAAAAGGGAAAGTATACCTGTTCAGTAGTAAATAGAAGTGATTAAAGATAAGAAATAGAATATTTAGGAATTAAAGTAGTACTAATCCTGCATCTTTCTATGACTTGTGGTCTAGGACACTTAGACAGACTGAGAACATTTCTTGAGAACAAAAGAAATTTAAAAAATATTTATTATTATCACGATTGAGGAGTTTTTAAAAGGGAGCTAGTTTGTCATCCACTGACAGAATACTGTTCACCTCTGAGAAATAAAAACCTGAAAATCTTGCTTTTGCTATGGGTAATAATTGCACGCTGAAACTTCCTTTGCAGGAAATATACTAACATTCTGGCAGTTGTTTTGATCTTGAAATAAGTCTTACAATATAACAGAACAAATTCAGACATGCTATAATAATTCCGTCTTCTGGAAATGTGTCTTAGAATTGTCAGAATGTTTTGCTGTTGAGAAGCAATTTTCATTTCCTACAAAGACATTACATCCTATGAAATTAGTAATTTAAAAATCTCACCTCTGTTACTTTTAAACCTCTTAGTTTCAAAAATACACTGCATTTGCTATAACACACAGTATGAGTTAACTACCTGCATAAAATGATCACAGAATCATAGAATGGCCTGGGTTGAAAAGGACCTCAAAGATCATCTAGTTGCAACTACCTTGCTGTGGGGCAAGATTGCCAACCACTAGACCAGGCTGCCCAGAGCCACATCCAGCCTTGCTTTGAAGTTGGTCCCCCTCCTGCATGCAAGCTCCTTTCAAGTACAGGAAAATAACAATATTTCAATGCCTTCTCTTCTTCAAGCTAAACAAACCCAACTCCCTCAATCGTTCATCAATAGGAGAGGTGCTCCAGAACCCTGATTATCTTTACAGCCCTTCTCTGGACCTGTTCTAACAGCTCCACATCTTTCTTGTGCTGGGGCCCAAGATCTGGATGTAGTACTCTGGATGGGGCCTCACGAGGCCAGAGCAGAGGGAGGCAATCACCTCCTTCCCCATCCCTCGTCTTTCAACACTGGTAGATATTGATAGGACAAGGGTGTATGGTTGTAAATTGAAAGAGGAGAGGTTTAGGTGTCAGGGGTTTGTGAGCTGGTTCGGCCTGGCCCCGCAACAACCGAGGAAGGAGACCCACAGGCCCACACCCCGGACAGGGGGAAGGGGGAAAGGGAAAAAAGGAAATAAGCCCCAAAACAAAACAGCGGCAACGATCTGAGGGGGAAAAGCTAATTTACTAAATAAGACATCAGGAAGTAAATAACACAATATAATGCAATACAATTTGGAATTAAGCCTAATGAATCAAACAAAACGAGTGAGAGAGAGAGAGAGACAGAGAGAGAGAGAGAGAGAGAGAGTGAGTGCCCGATAAACCGAAGGCCTTACGCTAACGCTGAAGGCGGACGGCAGCGAGCACCCACTCCTAAGTGATCCTAGAGGAAAGAGAGAGAACGTCCCGTGACCGCAGAGGGTTTTTATCTGTTCCCTCTGAGCGGAAAACACGTGAAAAAATACAAAGCATTGCAAAGTCCTCTGGGGAATGTAGTTCTCCCTGACTCCCAATGCACCACATGATGCCATGATGTGGAATACCAGTACCAAAAAATCATAAAACCACGACATTAGGTTAGATGTTAGAAAAGATATTCTTCCTTCAGATGATGGTAAGGTCCTGGCACAGGCTGCCCAGAGTAGGTGTGGGTGCCTCATCCCTGAAGGCATTCAAGGCCATTTTGCAAGGGGCTCTGGGCAGCCTGACTTGGTGGTTGTTTTCCCTGCCTACGGCAGGGGATTGGAACTAGATTATCTAGAGGTCTCTTCCAACTTGAGTCATTCTGTTGTTCTATGAATATATATAACTAACTGAAGAGGACTTTAAAATATAGGACTACAAGTCCAGTATAAAAATCTGATGTAGAATCATAGAAGCATAGAACCATTTGAGTAAGAAGGGACCTTTATATGTTATCCAGTCCAACTCTCCTGCAATGAATAGGAACATCTACAGCTAGATCAGGAGGCTCAGAGCACTGTCCAGCTTGAAATCAGATATTAAACACAAATTTAAACTACAGTCCACACTCAGAAAAATATAGCACTGAGAAGAAAAAAAAAAAAAAAAAACATGCTCAATTCTTTTCAAGCAAAACATTTAAGCTTTTCCAGTGGAAAACAGGTACAGTATGATATAAAATTTTTTACAGCAAGTTTTATAAATAGAAGACTTCCAACCATTGCCTAGCAATAACATTTGAATTCCTTAGGAAATGCAGGAGCAGTGCTGCCATTTGCCACTAGTTCACTAGTTATCAGCAAGTGTCTCTACACTATTTGAGAGATTTCTTGCTATGTTCTTTGTAATTCAGTTCATTGGAAATAAGCATTTTTTGCTATAGGTTTTAGAGTGCTACATGATGACAGCTATAAATCTACTTTAGAAAGATTAGTACATCACAATTCTAACTAAAATTTCAGCACTGGAAGGAAACAACATTATTTACTGTAACTATTTCATAGCTTTTGGTAGGACCTAATGTTATGGAGAAAAAAATTAATGCCTTCAGGGTGTCATTTCTTCTGCAATTTGTATGTTTGGGTCCCAACACAATATCCACCTGAACATAATTCACTTCCTCTTTTCTCTGTATTCATGTGTATTATGTGCTGTTGGAGGAGCAAGAATCGGTGACTGAGTTTGAAGTCAGAAAGATGACAGCTATGGTACAGGAAGACTCTTATTTCACCGTGTCCAATGTCAGAGCATCCTTGACAAGATCAATTTTTCAGGGACAGGCAGTTAAATTGCTTACAAGTTGATAAAATGTAACCAATAAATCTTAAAGTAGACTTTATATGGACCTTCTTTTTTGAACCACACTGAAAAGCCAAGATATAAAAATATCACTCTCGAAGTAAAAGTTTGCAGCCTATATTAAAGTATATGTATCAGCATTGAATTGATCCCGGAGCACCAGGAAGGAGACTTAGAAAAGCACTGCTAGTTAGAAAGCATTCTGTTTGTTCTCTGCATTTTTAAAGGACCCAAAATATGAAGTACTGTTACTAAAAATAAACTTTGCCTGACAGGACTTATTTCATTCAGAAAATCTAAAAAGTGTTCCAAGAACGGAAGCCCTGTATTATACATTTTTTTAGTCTCATTTCACTTACATATTTTTCTTTTCACACTTAAGGTGGCTAATAATTATACAAAGACAAAATGTTATCCATATGCCAGGCTGAAACCAAATGAGATCCCTTTAGCGAGTCTGATGAAGAGCTGAGTCATCTAGAAATGGAAATTAAGTATGCTTGAAGCATAAGAGAACTGACCAGGAATATTTTTTAACCCAGTTTTTATCTCTGAGTTAGCTATTTGAAACATTAACAACTTTGAATATGAAAAATTGTAGTGAGTACAGATACATGTAACACTGAAAACTTCTCTGGAAATAACCCCAAATGACATCACTTAATTAGCTTGAATCTGTTCTTTTATAAAAATAAAAATAATACACTAAATAAAATAAAATATAATAAAATGAAACAAAAATATAATCTAACAAAATAAAACAATAAAGAAACCACCTTGTTAATAAGAGATCCTGGCATTAACACCACTTAGAAGTTCAGAAGAGATCATAGTGGCTAAAAATATAAACAAGGTTCAACTAATTCAACTCATATTTTCCCTGTAAGACAAAAGAAAAATACACAGTTTTTAGAACCAGAAAGATTCTGGATTGTAATTAAACATGACCAACAAGAAGCTAATTATCTTCCACTGCACAAGAGAAGCACAAACAAATAGATGAGTTTTAGGAAGGTTGCAGGTGGTCTCACACACTTTCCCACAGATATTACTCAGGCTTGACAGAGAATCTATGTACCTAAAAATCATTGTGGTTGAAACCTAAGCAAAATTCCTCAGCAACCTGCTGACAGCTTTTCCTAATAATCTGAATTCAGCCTTCCTTCTCCTTTTCAAATTTATTAAATCTTTTCTTACTCAACAGAGACATTGAATATAAACCATTTCTCTTCCTTTTTCAGGAACTTTTAATATACATTAATTACATCTCACCTCCACCTTTTCTCCAGAATGTTCTTTCAGGAGTTCAATAATTTCCTTTTTTCTCTTCCAGACTCTTATTAGTTTGTTTCATCTTTTTATTAAAGACAGCACCCAAAATAGGAAATACAGGCCCAGTGAGGTCTTCACACTTGTGAGTACAATATATAGATTTGTTTGTGTGACCTATACGCTCCAACAAAATTAAAAAAAAAAAAAAAGTTATTTTTTAAAAAGTCTTTCTTAATAGGAACAGCAAAAATAAAGGAAATCAGTGCAGTTTTCAAAACTTTTCACAGAAACACCACTGGTGAGCTGTATCCATATCCAACGCAAAATGTGCATTGTACATTGCTGTATTTAAAGCTGAATCGATTTTAATGTCCCCTGTTCTAGAAATAACTGCACAGTAAACTTTTCTGTTTTTATCTGTTTCCATGAATAGAAACTGTTATGGTTTAGTGGTTTTGATGCCGGTATTCCACATCAGAACATCATGCAGGCCGTGAAGGAGTTAATGCTGTGGGAGCAGGGGAGGGGCGGAGCTCCGCACTAGACGCGAAGCCCGCGCTTTTTGTGACGCGCTGTCGGGGCTGCCGTGAGGAGTTCAGCACGTGTAAAGTAAGCTCCCAGTTTTCTGGTTTGGAAAATTTGTCTCTCTCTCTCAATTGTTCATTTTTATTAGATTTAGTAAAGTTACCGTTCCTTCTCAGATCGTGCCGTTGTGTTTTTCTTTACAGACCCTCAATCCCCTCTGTTTCCCCTCCCCCTGGAGCGCGCGGCTCTGCTGAGGCGGCCACGGCAGTTTGTTTTCCCTCTCCCTTTCTTTTTCCCTTCTCGGTTCCCCCTTGGGTTACTGTCACGGATAACACCGTGACACATTATTGGTGGAGAATGCGGGCAATGCAGAATTTGTACTCCCCTGTGAAACTGGTGCTAAGTGGACTAAGGGTTTTCATGTACCTTAGAGCATGTTGGCGTCTTTTTAAGCTCCTCATGTTCAGCACCGGAGTCATATCTGCATACAGCTGCTTTAGTGTGCTGATGGGGTTACCCCCCTCCCGCCTAAACAGCTTGGTTAATATGACAGATTATACGGCATTTGGATTGGTTTCCAGGTACTCTTTTCAGGTTTTTACCTATCTTCAAGGTGTCAGTCTGGCAACTGTGTTATCTGTCTTCCTGAATGTACTCTGTGCAATGGTATTTTACATCCAGTGGAGGAAGCCTTCCTCAGAACCAGAGAGTGTTGAATGGCAGGGAAGGTGGGAAAAGTTAGGGAAGAAATTAGAAGCGTGGGGACCCCCGGTGCAATGTGATTTTGATCTTGAGCACCTGCGGGATCCTGAGAAATTCAGTGAGTGTTTAGGTCAGGAGTCATGTGACTCAGGCAGATCTGAGAAGGAACGGATTGTTTGGGGCTTGGCTTGTGCTTATCGAGCTATAATTGATATTCTTGAGAGAAATGGTTTCCAAACCGAGGTTCAAAGCAAAAATGAAAACCTTGAGGTTAAACCTGACCAGTCACAGGAAGCACCGGCATCCGTGTCGGTTGCCCCTGTGGAAAGCCAGAAATGGAAACTTGTGTCCTCTCGGCTAGAACGGAAAGAAGAAGAAGCAGAGAAAAAAAAGGAAGATCCAGGTGAGGGGCCCTCTTCAGCACCAACTCCACCACCACCACCACCTAAAAAGGCCACTAAGGAAGGTGAGAAACGTGGAGACGACAGAGATGAGAGAGAAGAGGAAGATCCAGGTGAGGGGCCCTCCTCAGCACCACCACCACCACCACCACCTAGAAAGGCCACTAAGAAAAGTGTGAGACATGGAGAGGACAGTGATAATGAAGAAATCACCATTACTACTATTCGTCGGCCCCTAAAGATGACTGAAATCCAGGGTTCAAGAAAGGAGTTTGTACGGCGCTCCGATGAACCTATTGTCACCTGGTTGCTGCGGTGTTGGGACAACGGTGCCAGCAGCGTGTCCCTAGATGGCAACGAAGCCCGCCAACTGGGAAGCATTGCTCGAGACCCAGCTATCGACAGAGGGATTAGTAGATGTCTGAGTGGAGTTGCTACCCTCTGGGAACGAGTACTAGTAGCTGTAAAGGAGAGATTTCCTTACAAAGATGATCTGGAGCCTAAGGTGGAAAGGTGGAATACTGTGGAGAAGGGCGTCCAATTTTTGAGAGAAATGGCTGTAGTAGAGATGCTGTACGATCCTACTTTCGTCCCTAACAATCCACACCAGGACCGTGATCCTGAGAAAGCATGGTGTAAAGCTGATGTATATCGGAAGCTCTCAAAAACAGCACCAGAAAGGTACGCAAGTACACTGGTAGCAACATTCAATATACTCGAGGGCCGAAACAGAAGACTCCCATTTCATGAAGTGGTTACTACACTTCAAAACTTTGAACAACAACTTCCACCATCACACGTTTCCATTGCAGCTGTATCATCGGTAGCAGGAGAAGTCAGTGACATAAAGAAGATAGTGAAAATGATACTGGAGGAATTGTCCTTACTGATGAACCGGGATGGACCTGTGTCAGTATCAGAAACACCGGATGAAGACGGGAATGATCCAAAGAATCTGATGGAGAAACTGATCAAACTGATAAAAGTCTCAGCCATCAAAGGCAACCGCCTCTCTGCTCGAGTAGATGACAGCAGTAACTTCATGTCGCGTGTGTCCATGTGGAGCTTCTTACGAGAAAATGGAGAGGACATGAAGAAGTGGCATAAAAAACCCACCCCTGCACTACGAGCACGTGTGAGAGAATTACAGCAGAGATCAGCCACCAATGAAATTGCTCCGGTCACCACAGGTAACCAATAGAGGGGCCCTGCCCTCAGCCAGGGGAGGGAAAGGGATAATAGAGTGTATTGGACTGTGTGGATTCGATGGCCTGGCACATCAGAGCCACAAAAATATAAGGCACTGGTGGACACTGGTGCACAGTGCACTCTAATGCCTTCGAGTTATAAAGGGACAGAATTGATTTATATTTCTGGAGTGACTGGGGGCTCTCAGGAATTGTCTGTGTTGGAGGCAGAAATAAGCCTCACTGGTAAAGACTGGCAGAAACATCGTATAGTGACTGGACAGGGGGCTCCATGCATACTCGGTATTGATTATCTTAGAAGGGGACATTTCAAGGATCCCAAAGGATACCGATGGGCTTTTGGAATAGCTGCTGTAGATGCTGACAACATTCAGCAGCTGTCTGTTTTACCTGGCCTATCAGAAGATCCGTCTGTTGTGGGGGTACTGAAAGTAAAAGAGCAGCAGGTACCAATTGCAACAAAAACAGTACACAGACGGCAATACCGTACCAACAGGGATTCCTTGCTCCCCATTCATAATTTGATCCGTCAGTTAGAGGGTCAGGGAGTGATCAGCAAAACCCACTCACCGTTTAACAGCCCCATATGGCCGGTACGTAAATCCAATGGAGAATGGAGGCTGACAGTAGATTACCGTGGTCTGAATGAAGTCACACCCCCACTGAGCGCTGCTGTGCCAGATATGTTGGAGCTGCAATATGAACTGGAGTCAAAAGCAGCCAAGTGGTACGCTACCATTGACATT
The DNA here is from genome assembly GCA_023055505.1 of Callipepla californica brunnescens. Taxonomy (NCBI): domain Eukaryota; kingdom Metazoa; phylum Chordata; class Aves; order Galliformes; family Odontophoridae; genus Callipepla; species Callipepla californica. The sequence goes on along the minus strand of JALIRH010000023.1, from coordinate 8,628,190 downwards.
GCCAATGCGTTCTTCTCTATTCCTTTGGCCACAGAGTGCAGACCACAGTTTGCTTTCACGTGGAGGGGCATTCAGTACACTTGGAACCGTTTGCCCCAGGGGTGGAAACACAGCCCAACCATTTGCCATGGGTTGATTCAGACCACACTGGAACAGGGTGGGGCACCTGAGCACCTCCAGTACATTGATGACATTGTTGTGTGGGGTGATACAGCAGAAGAAGTTTTTAAAAAGGGAGAGCGAATAATCCAAATTCTTCTGAGTGCTGGTTTTGCTATCAAACGAAACAAAGTGAAGGGACCTGCCCAAGAAATTCAGTTTCTAGGAGTAAAATGGCAAGATGGGCGTCGTCACATCCCAGGAGATGTGGTTGACAAAATCACCAGCATGTCACCACCCACTAGCAAAAAGGAGACACAGTCTTTTCTCGGTGTAGTAGGTTTTTGGAGGATGCATGTCCCAAACTACAGCCTCATAGTAAGCCCCCTCTATCAGGTGACCCGAAAGAAGAATAATTTTGCATGGGGTCCTGAACAGCAGCAGGCCTTTGAGCAGATTAAACAGGAGATAGCCCGTGCTGTTGCCCTGGGGCCAGTACGGATGGGACAGGACGTAAAGAACATCTTATACACTGCTGCTGGAGAGAAAGGTCCCACTTGGAGTCTGTGGCAAAGAGCCCCTGGGGAGACCCGAGGCCGACCCCTGGGATTTTGGAGCAGAGTGTACAGGGGTTCGGAGGAGTGCTACACTCCAACTGAGAAGGAGATCTTGGCAGCATATGAGGGAGTTCGGGCTGCCTCTGAAGTAATTGGCACTGAGACGCAGCTGCTCCTGGCACCTCGATTGCCAGTGCTAAACTGGATGTTCAGAGGAAAGGTTGCCTCCACCCATCATGCTACGGATGCCACCTGGAGTAAGTGGATTGCACTGATTACACAGCGAGCTCGGATGGGGAACCTCAGCCGTCCAGGGATGTTAGAGGTGATCATGGACTGGCCTGAAGGCAAGAAATTTGGAACATCACCAGCAGAGGAGGTACCACGTGCAAACGAGGCCCCGCCATATAATGAACTATCAGAAAATGAAAAGACATATGCCCTCTTCACTGACGGATCGTGTCGTATTGTTGGGAAACATCGCAGATGGAAGGCTGCTGTGTGGAGCCCCACACGACGAGTAGCAGAGGCCACTGAAGGAGAAGGAGAGTCAAGCCAATTTGCAGAGGTAAAGGCTGTCCAGCTGGCCTTAGATGTGGCTGAACGGGAGAGGTGGCCAATGCTGTATCTCTATACTGACTCTTGGATGGTGGCAAACGCTTTATGGGGGTGGTTGCAGCAGTGGGAACAAAACAACTGGCAAAGAAAGGGTAAACCTATCTGGGCTGCGGAACTGTGGAAAGACATTGCTGTCCGAACAAAAAGGTTGGGTGTAAAGGTGCGTCATGTAGATGCTCATGTGCCCAAGAATCGAGCTACTGAGGAACAGAAAAATAACCATCAGGTAGATCAAGCTGCCAAAATTGAGGTGTCTCAAATAGACTTGGATTGGCAGAACAAAGGAGAGTTATTCTTAGCTCGGTGGGCCCATGAGACCTCAGGCCATCAAGGAAGGGACGCAACCTATAGGTGGGCTAGAGACCGAGGGGTGGACTTAACTATGGATGCCATCGCACAGGTGATCCATGACTGTGATACATGTGCCATAATTAAACAGGCCAAGAGGATGAAACCTCTCTGGCAGGAAGGGCGATGGCAGAAGTATAAATATGGGGAGGCGTGGCAGGTTGATTATATCACCTTGCCGCGATCTCGCAATGGTAAGCGTTATGTGCTCACCATGGTGGAGGCGACCACTGGGTGGCTTGAAACATATGCAGTACCCCATGCTACTGCCCGTAACACCATCTTAGGCTTAGAGAAGCAAATCCTATGGCGACATGGAACCCCAGAAAGAATTGAGTCCGATAATGGGACTCATTTCAAAAATTCACTTGTGGATACTTGGGCCAAGGAACATGGCATTGAATGGGTCTATCATATTCCCTACCATGCACCAGCTGCTGGTAAGATCGAGCGCTATAACGGGTTGTTAAAAACCACACTGAAAGCACTGGGTGGCGGGACATTTAAGCATTGGGAGAAAAACCTGTCAGAAGCCACCTGGTTGGTCAACACTAGGGGATCAGTCAACAGAGATGGTCCTACACAGTCCAGCTCCCTACAGACCATAGAGGGAGATAAGGTCCCTGTAGTACATGTGAAGAGCATGTTGGGAAAAGCGGTGTGGGTCCTTCCAGCCTCTGGAAAGGGCAGACCCCTCCGTGGAACAGTTTTTGCACAGGGACCTGGGTGCACCTGGTGGGTAATGGATAAAAATGGGGATGTCCAGTGTGTACCACAAGGGAATTTGATGCTGGGGGAGTGCAGTCTGTGATTCCACGTGTATATATATATATGTGTAGATATGTTTGTATGTAATCTGTGTTATTACTGTTTTTGGTTCTATATAGATATGAGTTAAGCATGATGTGATGATGTGGAATAAGGGGTGGAATGTTATGGTTTAGTGGTTTTGATGCCGGTATTCCACATCAGAACATCATGCAGGCCGTTAAGGAGTTAATGCTGTGGGAGCAGGGGAGGGGCGGAGCTCCGCACTAGACGCGAAGCCCGCGCTTTTTGTGACGCGCTGTCGGGGCTGCCGTGAGGAGTTCAGCACGTGTAAAGTAAGCTCCCAGTTTTCTGGTTTGGAAAATTTGTCTCTCTCTCTCAATTGTTCATTTTTATTAGATTTAGTAAAGTTACCGTTCCTTCTCAGATCGTGCCGTTGTGTTTTTCTTTACAGACCCTCAATCCCCTCTGTTTCCCCTCCCCCTGGAGCGCGCGGCTCTGCTGAGGCGGCCACGGCAGTTTGTTTTCCCTCTCCCTTTCTTTTTCCCTTCTCGGTTCCCCCTTGGGTTACTGTCACGGATAACACCGTGACAAGAAACATTTAGTCATTCTTTCTCTTTAAACTTTTCAGTTTTGGAGTGTTTTCTTTTCTGTTTGTTTGTTTGTTTTTGAGACAAAAGACCAGAAATTCAGATATATTCAAGTTGCACATCAGCCACATATTTCTATGTGCCATGATTCTCTTTTGCTCCTTTCCTAATAAATCTTAGCAATAGTTTTGACTTTTTGTTTCTTATGAATGCTGAAGTTTCCATGCAGCTAGCTGTCATAACCCCAAGATACTACCATTGAATTACAACAGCCATCTTTTTGTATGTGAAACTATTTGAGTTTTTCACCATCCACATTACTTTGCATTTATCAACATTAAATTGCCAGCTGCTTCACCACCAGTCACACTGCATCATAAGATCTTCCTTCACACACTGCCCTTGAATAACTCAGTATTATTATAAAACTTCTTTCCTCACTGCTCATCTCCTTTGGCATATAATTTATGGAAAGATTAAAAATATTCCAGTTCAGAGGTCTGCAGAACTCAGATGGCTGTCTCTATTGGAAGAAATAACTGCTTCCTCCTACACTTCACTCATTGTCTTTCTAGCATTTATCTATCCTATTCTGGGACTTTCTTCCTTACGACAAAGCTGCTTAGTTTCCATAAAAGGCTTTGATGAGAGAGATCCTGCAAAGTGTTTTGGAAGACCAAATAGACTGTATCAACCAGATAATTCTTGTGCCACTTCAATTACTATTTCATTTTCTTTCACTTTTAAGTTGACTGAATATACTGCACTGCTGTTTGGAATTTCACTTTTCTTTTTTGAGTCCAGTTTCAACCTGTGAAACTACTACCCATGTCTAAACTAATATATTTTTACTTGCTCTTATTTTCAAGACCTTGTGCTGCCTATTTTCTACTGAGGTATCGATTATTGCCTACAATCTACACTTGATAACAGGTTTCAAGGCCCAAGTGAGATTGTTTTAAAATCTCCTGGTCACTTTCCTCCTAAACGCCTCTCCTGTGTGCTCTAATAAACTTCAAGCTTCCTTAAATTCCCCTTTAAACTCTTTCTGTGACTGACAAAGGTGAACCCGCTGCTATGACCATTACCTCTAATCCTCACCGATGTTTTCTTATTGACTTTTTGTGGTTCTCTTCTTGCCTGTTTATAGTTATTTTCCAGTTCCCTTCCTTGAATAGGCTGAAAATTTGTTGAGACAGAAGTTCTCTTACCACATCCTAATCGTGTGTCTTTCCAGACCCCTACTGTGCTGTGACCTTTTGATCCATGACAAAGCAAACAGCATTAGTTGTAATACCAACAGGTCTCTGAAACCTGGGTAGCGAGGCTCAGACAGGACTCCTACACGCAATGATCAGCTGTGGCCATATAGCAAATGCCTCTTTTTTTTTTTTTTTTGACTTGTCCAGCAAGATCATCTTACTGTTTGGATCCTGTCAAAACAACACAAAGATAAGATACTCTGTGCAGATTGAGGTAATTTTTCAGGTGATACAAGTATCTTTGCTGTGACTCCTGAGCTCATGAAATCTGCCAACTCATGAAATCCAGGACTTACTGTGCACGAATGCTCATCCATCTGTGTTACACCTAACTGACAAGTCAGACCACCTGATCACAGGAACTATGAGCTGACTGTAATAATAGGGTATTTTTATTTTTATTTTTTTGTATTTACTGTAAGTCCTGTCACTTCATAACCATACCTGACCATTAGGAGAGAGAATTTATTGGGAAGGTAAATTTTTCATTATCTGCATATCACAGTTCAGAAAATGAACTGCTTGTAGAGAAGATTAGCTTCTTCCTAGACCAGATAATTTAAAAAGCACTCCCAAAAGCATTGGGTAAACAGAGAAGTGCAATATTAAGGCAGCCAATAAAGTAAGAGCCATATGTACCACTAATGCTTTACAGCAGATCTTCTCGGGACTTAAGAAATGAATGAAGCAAGGGAACTATTAAGGACCCAAGAACAGTAAAAAGAATTTTTGCTGTTTTCCATATTGATTCTTAGCTCATTCTCTCCTTTCTAATCTCTTGTTATCTATCTGAATCCAGCTGCTGAATTTTCAGTACATGCATACATCATGACCTACGAGATGGCACTGCCATTTCTTGCTACGGAACTGCAGATCTGTGTAGTAGAGCCAGGCAGACATCAAGGCACCCTGTAAGTCTTCATGCTCTGAGAAGACGAAATACTCACTAGGATGAAAGGATGAGAACAGGCTCCACAGCAACTTTACCATTCTCAATTAAAATCCAGTTACTCTGGAATTGAAGAGCTTTTCTCACCCACCTCACTGATGCTGAGAGGAAGGAATGCAGTAGATGTGCTGCTCTGTCACCCAGCTAATCAATCTCCTCAAGCACACAGGCCTTCCTGACAGCTGCGCTGGCACTGGTGGAACTGCTGACCGGAAAAAAATATACATCTTGTAATAAATGCAGTCTATCAAACGCACATTCATCTGTCGGATTCTACTACGGAGAATGAATTTTGAACATGAATTGCTTTCAAGAAAGCAGGTTTTGGTATTCATACATACTAGCTCATCAGAGCTAGGGAGGGGAGACAGAGAGGAAATATAATTCTTTCTGTAGTTCATTGAGGAAAGTTACTGTGCTCTCATCCTAGTAAGTAATACTATTATTAGTGCTGTAATTTCATATTCTGACTAATACTGTACACATCTTGCTTGCCATTAGGCTGTCTTTGAAGTATTTCCTTCCTTTGCAAGTGGCTAGAGGGCTGTTCTTGATAATGTACATTTCATAGCACAACATTAGGCAAGATATTGTGCATCTGTGTCTCTTACTCAGGTGTTTTTTTCAGACTTAGATATCAAGGGGTAATTTTTAAGACCATGAAAGCTTTCTTCAAGTACAATTAAAGAGAGATTTTGCTTCCTGGAAGTTTAAGGTTCTTTTTTTAAAGGTTATTGAATCATCAAAGAATGTTACAAAATATTTGTTACAAATAAGATGCAGGCTTACAAGTAATGAAAATCTATCATATCACAAATATCACCTGAGCCCTCATTGCGTTTGTGTTTCTGTTCACGTTCTTGACTTACTCTGAGGAATCTCTGTCTATGGTGTAACCAGGTTTGGATCACTTCCCCCATGCACACACTCTCCTCAGAGACAACAGAGTTCAGATGGCACTGCACATGTAGAAATTCCCATCCTAAAATATTTATGTCAGGTTTTTCTTAGTAAAAAATCAGAAGATAATATTCATGGATTTCTTTAAAATTGACTGTTCTTTTTCATTTAATAAAGTCACTCTACTAATCTTGCTAGCAGAAGTGTGAGGGCTGGTATATAGAAACATATGTAGCATATATATAGCCAAGGACATTTCAGTTGCTCTGCATCTTGTACTGTCCCTCTAGTGATGGGCTGAGGGGCACAAGGAGCTGGCAGGGGACAGCATGTGTACATATATTATCATCATTACTGCCATTTCTGTCTTCCTTTTCTGTTTTATTCAATAGTTTTTATCTCAATCCCTAAGTTCTACCCTTTTCTTCCAATTTTCTCCCCCATCGAGTGGAGTGGGAAGAGTGAGCAAAAAGCAATGTATAGATTAGCTGCCTGCTGATTTAATTACAACAGTTCTTCGCAATGTTATTCATATATTAAAATATAATTCATATGCAAAACTATTAGTAAAACCCATCTCAGCAAGTGTTACCACATTACCAAGTATATATTATTGCAATTTAATGCTATGCACTATTGTTAATCAGCAGCAATGTAAAGTAACAAAACACTGCCCATTTTAATACTAATCAATAAGCAAGCCCTCTGAAACATTTTGGCATAAGAGGACAGCTACAAATGTATGTACATTGTAGTACCCTTCTGTAAAGATATTAAGTCCAGATTTCCCACTCTCTACAGAATGGTTTGAGCTCATGCCCATGAGACAAAACACCTTATCTCCTCTTCCAAAAGACATGATTTCTGAGAACATATAACTAAACTCTTTAAAACATATACATTTTGGAAAAATGATTTGTATATCAGCCTTATTTTTATAGCAGAAGCTGTCATGTTCTGAGTAATCCTTTTATGTAATTCCGTTTCCTCTCTTGCCTAATATTTCATTAGCATACATATCAGATTTGCTAAATGGCTTCACTAGGTTTTGGAAGGAGCACCGTGGCAACAGAGTGAGTAAGTGGCTTATCTCAGCATGTATTTAAATGAGCCAAATCAGAATAAAACAGCTGTCAGTAATACAGGAAGAATAGGTATGTGATAGAAAGGTGATTTATTTTATTCCTGTAGACTTAATGCAAATTAGAAAATAAATGCAATACTGATTTTCTGTTCTGGCTTTAATTCATGGACTATGAAATATTAGCATGGATTTGTTTCAGTCATGGTGTTCAAAGATCATTCTAACAAAAAATGTTTTCTCCAGTTTTCTCTCAAGTCCTTTATCATTGTCTTTGACAAGGGAAAATCTACAGTATTTCAGCAACCCGAAAACTTTCTGAAGACTGAGGAGACCTTAAAAAGAAAAGAAAAGAAGAAAAAAAAAAAAGTATGTATGAAAATAATTAAAATTCTCTCCTTGTCAGAGCTGAATTCCTATAAACATTTAAGTGTCAAAATTTACCCTTATCCCTGCAGAATAAAATTTTTAAGTACTACTCCAGAGGATGCGGATGTTGAAGAAAACCACTATGAGAGGAATGGAGAAGTTTCTCTGATTCCTCGGGAGCTTTGAAACAGACCAGCTTTAAACAAAACTGACATGTGGAAAGATTCTTTGGAGAAGATGGGAAAAAGAATCCTCTCCTGCTCATAATGAATTGGTCAAGGTTTGTGGTTTTGTTTTTTTTTTTTAATTATTTGTTGTTGTTTGCTTTTGAAATTCTTGTACAATGACATGAACAAAAGCAGAAATATTCTAAAGGGTTACTATTGTTTAGTGCAGAAATCAATCTAATTAAATCTAATCATTGTTGTAAGCTGTTTCTTCTCTTAATAAGAATTCAGAAAATTAAATATTTAATTAAAACTATGTGCATTTCTTGAAAAATCAGGGAAGGTTAATAACTTCTCCATGGTTATTAAATCTGTTGAGGAACATTTGGGGCAACAATTTAATGACTGACTGATCGCTATATTTGATATCTCTTTTGTTTTTCATTTTGTCTTGCCGGTGGAAAGATTTGCATTGCTTTCTGCAATAGCGCATTTTTAACTTTCTTAAAATCTAACATGGCTTTGGTTAAAACTATAGATTTAGTCTTAATTATAAATGAATGACTTTATCATTCAAAAAGGGCCATACTGTGATATTATAAAATAAGGATATTTTGAGCATTAAAGATGACTAATGCAAAAAGGAGTAGACTGAAGTGTGACACATGAGAGAAGTAATCCAATCATGATCTGACAACCACAGCTGAATATTTAACATGGCAGTTGTTAAATTTTGGTCACAGACATTCCTAAGCAATTCTTTTAGTCTGCATTACTGTGAATATAAGCAAACTTAAGAATTTAGACAGAAAGTACACCAATTTGACTTTCTGGTTTTCTGAGCAAATGATGGGATTAAGAAACCATAAAGAGACCTTATTAGGTGTATTCTTAGCAACTATAAGGAATTATGATTATCTTTGTGGGTTGTCACACCTTCAAGATCATTTCCAATTGTTTCACGCATAATTTAGTTCCTATATATTCACCAGCATGTTTCAGAAAGGTCTAGAGAGATAACTGCCTACAGAGATAAGCTTTACTGAAGGCTTTCTTTCCTGGATAGAACTTGATTCTCCTTTTTTCATCCTCAGTAAAGCTGCATGCCGCTTTTATATGGCACTTTTTACTTAATGTTAGAAACTCTGGAGTTTAGCAAAACTCCCATTGAACATCACTGCAGTACGGCAGTGCACATAGTAATGAGCACTCAGCTGTATTCAACCGCAGTGCTTGAATTTAGAGCTGCAAGAATATGTTAAAGTAAATGCAGTGCAGTTTTGAACAACCACCAAAGTGCCAACGATGGACACAAACGCACTCACTTTTGATAGCCCTGGGGCCATGTAAATTGACACAATCCTGCATGGACATGTTTTCTTTTTGTTAATATTGACCACTTCCGTAGCATTCAATGATGTAAGCTCTGCAGCCAAAGACCATGTAGAAGAATATAACAAAAAACAGAAAAAATCAAATTCAGAACACTAGAGGGTAAAGACTATTTTTACTTCTTTAATACACAGTTTGATTGCAGTTGAACAAAAGACACTTGAAATGTGCCTACACGTGACTATGCTTTGCACAGAAAAACGAAAAGCATTCTCAAACTTAAGATTCTAAGGAAAAGGATTCCTTCTGACTTTGTACCAAGATGATATAATGATAAAAGAGAGAAATGTGAAACATTATTCCCACAAAGGCACCAGAATTTGGATGCTGCTATAAATCATACAGGAGACATACATTCCTTCCTAAAAGGCAATAACCTTCACACTGAGATAAATTAAGAATGTCTTAAGGCTGCAAAGAACAACTTAGTAAACCCATTAAAGTATCTGAATAGCCACATACAGGTAGCATATCTAATTTTCTAGCACAGGAAATTAAAACTTGAATAGCTCTCAAAGCATGTCTCAGATGTCAGTCTACAGTGATAGCCTAAGATTAAATTTCTGAGTTCAGGCATAAAATAGAAATATTATGGTTATCTATGTGGTCACATTCCTTTGTATTTCATTGCTCACAATGAGGTAATGCTACCATACACAGCAAAAAAATTTTGTTTCATTTGTTTTTGTGTGTCAGTGCGTGGGTTGTTTGGGTTTGTTTTTTTTTGCTTCTTTTTAACTTATGATCTCTCTAGATCAATCATGTGCAACCTATGGCTGTGTGCCACCTGCAGCCCAGCACTGCTCTCCCTGCAGCATCCCACCATGGCAGTGGCTCTGCCCCACTGGGCAGCCCAACCCAGCAATGGGTGAGCACCCATCACTCACAACAACCACAGTGGAGCACAACCAGCACTACCCAGGCTGAAACTGGAACATGGGTCAGGCGCAGTGCTGTGCTGACCTGAGTTATAGCAAATAAGGTCACAGATTTTGATAAAATGGACAAAAAGAGGCCTGTGTGTAGAAGAAAATATGCACCTGTGTTTTCTGTTGCGGCAAAGGAATTTGAAAAGTTTTGATTCCCCCCAAAAATCCATATGATTTTCTGGTATATTTGTGAGTCCATTTTTAGTCAACATAAATACATTACCTGCACATTTTCAAATGGAATTTATAGAACTGCAATCAAAAATCTGATCATGTCCACTTACCAAACTTCCACAAGCACTCTCTTACCAGAGGGAAATACCCCTCACTTCACAGTGAACATTACTCAAACTACCATTTTTTGGCAAAATGTACATTTGTGAACAACAGTTTTCAGGGAGAAAGTACAGGAAGAAAAAAATGTCTTAAAAAAAATTAAAAATGAAAATAAGTTTTTTTTAACTTGCATAACCATATTACATTTCTTATGAGGGCTGCTCCAATAGCAATGCCTCCTGTTTTATTCTGTTTTATTGTGTTGGTCCCTGCCCTTGGAGGCAGATGCTGGTGGTAAGGCAGCAGAGGCTGAATCTTCCCACTGTTTCATTTTGTTGTGTGTGACAGACGGCAGCAGAGGGGCAGTCTGACAAAATGGAGTCTGACATGGAACTGACTATGGAGCAAAGGTGTGTCACTGAATTCCTTCCTGTGGAATAAATGGCACACATTGACATGCACTACACTTGCTGAATGTTTATGGAGACCAGACAGCAGATGTGAGCACAGTGAGGGGTGGGTGGTGTGTTCCAGCAGTGGCAATAGTGACTGTAGGTCACCTTCGCTGTTGTAGATGTTCATCACTAGCTTGTTCATCACTAGCAAAAATGCATAGCTAATGATGATGACTGTGTTGAAAAAGAGTGTTTTGCAGGTAAGAATTTGCTCTGTCAATTGGTGTTATAGTATTCCTTGTATATGTTATTGTTTCCAAGGAAATAATTAGAAGACATTACTTTTGGAGCAGCCTATGTAGACGGTGCTCAGACAATTTCTCTCCACTCAGCATGGCCCAAAGAAGCCAAAACGTTGGACGTTCAAGCTCTAGGTACTGCTCACTATATTAGCCACAGTTTAACCATTTGAGAGGACAAACTGTCAGCAGAATTCTTATATGTGGTGTTCCTAGGAAATTCTGTAATTGCATCACCTTTTCTAAGAGAAAATTGACAAGCAGAATAGCAATATGACAGTTAACTGGACATCAACAGAATAGCAATATGACAGTTAATTGGACATCAACCTCTATAAACATAAGTGCACATGAGCGTAGACTAAAATAAAAATTTTAACAGTAATTACAAAAGGAAAACAATCTTACAAACTTACATGTTTGCAGAAAGATTTGTCAGGACCTGATGTTCAGTCCTATGTTAGGCACTGAATATTGTCAGCAGGTCTCCTCATTAGGATGCCTTCAGTTCAAAATTTAATGCCTCTTCAGCAGCTCCCTTGACAAAAATGTATGATTTCCCAGGCTCAACACAAAGAAAACCAAGTGAGATGTAATGGGCTGCGATATAAAGAAAAGCTAAGAATACATAAGACGATCTCTTCTGGCTCCAGACATGGTGAATCAATTGTATATTAAAATACAGCTTCACTTGGAGCAGGTAATGTGTTGGACTTAGAAATAAAGAAGTAAATACAATATATAGTAGAATGGAAAATCTTTGAAACATAAATTAACTTCTATTGTGTTCTCAAATGTGTTTGTTCATTTTGTATAAACATTCTAACAAATACACTTCCTGCTGTACTGATCAGAGACAAAAATGACAAATAGTTCATCTGCAAAAGATGATATTCATAGGGAATAATTTCAAATTCTGACACTGACAAGACTGCTGCCTCAGTAAGAATTTGATTCTAACAGTTTCATTTGTATTGTATGTTAATGAAAGCAAATGATCTCTGCTGTGAGAGAGATTCTCACATGGATTGAGTGCTGATCAGACTCCAAAGTTACAAACTGAAATGAACTTCAACAGTAAGCGTACTGTCGCTTGAATCTTTAATCAAAAACAGCCAACACAACTTTGGTTTTTATTAACAAATGTTGATAATTACCTGTAGATATTCAACACCTACTATTCTACAGAACATAATTTGAAATAATCAGATGGGAGAAACCACGAGTGCTTATAGACTAAAATCTACATTTAATCTTTTTAAAAATTATCTTTTTAATGTAGAAACTAGTGAGCAAATAAAGAAATGTAATTCCAAGTAGTAGCTCCAAATATATATATATATATAAAGAAAACAAAAACATTTTAGACAACACATTACATCAGTTTTCAGAACACATTTCTCCTCATTCCGTCGTAGGGTTGTTTTAGCCAGTACAGAGTCAAGATTCACATCTTGAACCAATGTGGATAAATTTGGAGGTTTCAAATTTTTACTGTTTTGACCCTACACACTTTCATCTCCAATTTACCAAAATAAGTGTAAGACACTAAACTCCTTGAACTTCATTATATTTACATGTTTTTCAGCTAAAATTTTATAGTATAAATTACACTTGCTTTTTCTGATGAAATGACATCACTATATATATATATTGTGTAGTATATTGTAACACAGAATTACAGAATGGCTCAAGTTGGATCTCAAAGGTAATCTAGTTCCAATCCCCTTGTCATTGGGCAGTGTTGCCAACTGCAAGATTAAGCACCAGCTCAGGCTGTCTGAGGCTTCATACAACCTGGCTTGGAATGCCTCCAGGGATGGGGCACCCACAGATTCTCTCTGGACAGATTGTGCCAGGGCCTCACTACCCTCTGAATAAATTCTTCCTAACATCTAATCTAAATCTCCCCTCTTTCAGTTTAAAGCCATTTCCCCTTGTCCTGTCACTATTTATCCATGTCAAAAATTGATTTCCCTTCTGTTTTTAAGCTCCCTTCATGTACTGGAAGGTCATAATGAGGTCTCCTTACAACCTTCTCTCCTCCAGGCCGAACTAGGTAAGCTCCCACACTCCCTCATATATATATACATATATAAAAATACTTCAGTTAAGGTTAATCAATGAAGTACAAAATGTTTCTATGCTTTCAGTGTACTGAGATCTAGAATTACCTTCTAAGTGGTCCATAAAACAAAAGTATAGTTGTCTTATCTTAATAATCAGCAAACTATCATAATTTGGATTATTCACTTTTTTATCTGTCTTCTTTGCAGCATAAAAATGATAAAACATTGAAAGCACTTCATTCAGCGAATTAAAAGCTCTGAATATCGTGTGATAAATATCAGTCTGAGACACAAAGGACACCAGATTATTAAGAAAACGATTTGCTGCCTTGTTTTTTGCCAAGTCATTAATTTATAAAAGACATGCATTTAGTCATACTATCAGATAGATAGGTGTGAAAATTAACTTCAAAGAAGATAAGAAAATGAAGAACTTAGACTGTTTTCACCTTTAATTATACACAGCAGAAGAACCGGTTTCTATCCTTGCATAAAACATATCATTAAAAGAACAGATTTGAGTTTAGAGAAACTTCTCAAAAGAACTCTTTCCAACTGTTGCTCCCTCTCCCAAAGTCAGGTTAAAGCTATAAGAGAAGATTTCCCCCTATATGTCAGTATGTCTGAGTATGTAAACGCAGAAGACAGAGGTAAAACTGGTGAGACGCTTAATTTCATAGATTCATAGATTCATAGATACATTAGGTTGGAAAGGACCTACAAGATCATCTAGTCCAACCTTCCTCACACCACCATCCCTACCCACCAAGCTACTAAATCAAATCCCTAATTTGTAGTTTCCAAACAGTTATTCAGAGGCATGGTCTACTGTTGCAGCGCTCACACAATTACAGCAGCAGCTCTTTTAGAGGTATTACATTTCCAAATTTGATCATCTAGATTTGGCAATCCAAATCAGTTCATTGAGAGCCTTAAGACAATGACATGCACTACTTAAGGTATCAGCTAACTCCATCTTATTAGAAAGAAATAGAGAGAGTATTCTAGTCTAAATCTACCCCCTTCCAGTTTAAAGCCATTTCCCCTTGTCCTATCACTATGTGCCCTGATAAAAAAGTCTATCCCCAGCCTTCCTATAGGCCCCCAACAGTTATTGGAAGGCTGTGCAGTAAGGTTCCCCTGGGGCCTTCTCTTCTCCAGGCTCAAGGCCCCCAACTCTCAGCCTGTCCTTGTAGGAGAGGTGTTCCAGCACTCTGATCGTCTGAGTGTCCCTCCTCTGGGCCCACTCCTACAGCTTGATGTCCTTTTTGTATTGAGAGGCTCTGAATTGAATGCAGTACTTCAGGTGAGGACCAAAATCGCATTGTTTGCTTCCACCACCCAGAATTTAAACAAGTACTAATAAATCAACAGCAAACAGCCCTTCAACTAAAGGGCAAATTCATTTATGAAGAGTTTGAAAGACAATTTTTCAGAGAATCATGAAACAGATAAAGCTGAAAGGGACTCTGGAGATTTTCTGCTAAAAGTTTCCTGCTCAAAGTAGTTGCAGCTCAAGCAGTTTGCTCATGACCTTGCCTATGCAGATTCTGAATGTATCCAAGGATGTGGACTTTGTGCAGAGATTGTATAGTGTTCAATAGTCCACACAGTAACAAGTTTGAATTCCAGATTAGACATTCACTTAAGTCTACTATTTTATTTTGAAAAGTCTTTTCATCACTTCACTGAATGCCAGTGTTCAAATCAGACTCCCTGCTTTTCTTCAAATTGCACAATGGACCTAAAAACTTCATGTCTTCACATTACTTTATAAGTAATTACGCATTGTATGGATTTTTTTAAAACCAAATACTGAAAGAAATTTTCACTCTAAGGAAAAAGATAGAAAGGCTATATCTCATACTTTATGAATATGAATTTATATACAAAAAATTGAGAAGTGTTTTGTGTTTCAGATGTTAATTTGGCTTTTTGCACTCTTAAGTTGCGATTTTGCTTTTGACTTTGTAGTTTTGGAAGGTGGGTCAAATGAATGACAATGACTACACTTAATTAATTCAGCACTACAGTGTTTCTCAGTGAAGTAAAACAGTAAGCAGCACTTTTACTCAGCAGTGTAAAAAGGAATCAGGAAAATGGCACTTTTACGTTGACAGTCTGTATTTTTCTGAATTTGCTTTTGGAAACTTACACATTATACACCAGAGAAAACATGTGGAAGGAGAAAACACACTCTTAAAAGTAGCATTTGAGCGCAGAAAGTAAATATAACTTTTGAACCTATCCCAGATACACCTTACTTTCACAGAGGAGAACCCAACAACCAGCAGCAAATGATTTCATAACAAGTTTGAAAAGATATATAGCAGTACAACTGCATCAATACATCAGGAAATGTTTCCCTTCCCCCTCTGAATTGTTTAAGAAAGGAATGTCAATACCGCTCTCCCATATCAGCAGTGCAAAACACAGTAGAAAATTACCTGTTTCAGACTGCTTCTTATAGTTTTATTAAAGATCAAATCAAGCTTGTCTATTCTCAGTACATTTATTTTTTCATTTTCCAAGAAAAACAAAATCATACTTTAAGATACGGGAGAGTACTCACTGGCTGCATGGTGACTGACAAAAAACCAATTCCTGAAACCTGAAATGGCAGATAGCCTTTCATGACCTTTATCAGTTGGATTGGTCATAATATGAAATTTGTCCTTTCATTTGACATGCTCATTGATTTCCAGATGACAAATAACTAAGAAATGTACTAAAAAAAAAAAAAAAAAGTGATGGGATCGGACTTTGATTCATAAGGACTGGAGAGTTACTTGAATTTTAATCTAATTTTCAATTTAATGAAGATATACTGTAAGAAAGTCAGCTTTATGGTGCTACTGAATTGTCTCCTTTGAACTGTCCCAGATCAGAAATGTTTCTAATTAACAGCTAAAACTTCACCAAATGCCAGCATAGTGTTGAGGCTGCAGGCCCAATTTACAGAGGACATTTTCTAGAGATGTACAGTGCACATCCTAGGGGAAAAAAAATACAACAAAAAACAGATTCTTATCTGAATCTTCATCATCTTAACTCTTTGACAATGATAAGCTCAAGAAATAAGTATTCTACAAATCTCCCACAGAGAGTACACTACTGCAGATGCATCTGTTTACTTGCATAGGCATCCTTCCTTCACATTAGGTTACATCATATACAGAATAAATAATAAGAAAAATATGGTGGAAAAAATTGCCAGTGTCATAAACGTACACACACACAGTTCCTATTGAAGAACTCTTTTGCTTTCTCTTACCTCCTGATATTCTCTCTGTATTTCATAAAATAATTTCTACAGTTTGGAACAGTGAGGACCTGCAGTCTTTAGTTATTTCGTTATCTGCCACAGTGTACACCTCTAAGGACCATGTAATGAGCTGCTTCTACATGAGTCCAAGGCACCACTGATAAGCTGCTTGGTTCAGAAGAGGTCAGCCTTTGAAATTAATCGATCTTTTCTGTGTTCAGAAAGCACAATATCATTTTAAAGGCATTTTATAATTAACTTTAGCTACTTACTTTTACAAGCAACTTTTAACTATTTATGCTAAAACTAGACTGGGCTCATACATGAACATTCATACATTCATATATGAATGCAGTTAAACTCTTAGCTATTGTCTAAGTAGATAAACATTTCAAAAAGCAGAAACTGCTGAGAAGCAGAGAGTAACTTTTAGCAAGGTGGTAGTTATCAGAAACAATTCAGGATATTGCCATGTTCCATGAAGTGTATTAGTTAATTCACAGACTGACAAAATCACAGAACAGTAGGGGTTGGAAGGGATCCCTGGACATCATCTAGTCCACCCCCCTGCTTAAACAGGTTCACAAGAATACATTACAGAGGAAAGCATCCAGGTGGATGCTTTCTCTCCAAAGAAGGAGACTCCACAACCTCTCTGAGCAGCCTGTTCCAGTGCTCTGTTAACCTCAAAGATGTTCACTCTCATGTTCAAATGGAACTTCCTGTGTTTCAGTTTGTGCCTGTTGCCCCTTGCGGTGTCACTGGGGAGCACTGAAAAGAGACTGACCCTGTTCACCTGGCACCTGCTCTTTGGCTATTAATAAGCATTGATAAGATCAAACTTCTTTCCTCCAGGCTGAATAGTCCTAGGTCTCAGCCTTTCCTTGTAAGGGAGATGCTCCAGACCAAATAAACATCTTTGTGATCCAACACTGGACCCTCTCCAGCAGTTCCCTGTCTTTCTTGAACTGAGGAGCTCAGATAAGGGCACAGTATTCCAGATGTGGCCTTCTCAGGGCAGAGCGGAGGGGGAAGACCACTTCCCTCCTCCTGCTGGCCAAGCTCTTTTTAACGTAGCCCAGGATACCATTAGCCACAAGAGCACTCTGGTGGCAACCAGCACACTCAGGTCCTTCTCCACAGAGCTCCTTCCCAGCCCCTAACTGATACATGAGGTTATTCTTCCACAAGTGCAGAACTCTTCACTTGCCCTTGTTGAAGCTCATGAGGTTTCTTCCTGCCCAGCACTCCATCTTGTCCCAGTCTTAATTCTGGAATGTCAGCCACTCACGCAGATTTGTATCACCAGTAAACTTGCTGAGGGTGCATTCTATCCCTTTGTTCGTGTCACTGATGAAGATGTTGAACAAGTTCCGACCCAGCTCTGACCCCGCGGAAACACACCTACAACCAGACTCTGCAACACTGGTCACAACCCTCTCATTCCCTTAAGTATCTGAAACTACAAGCTTTCCAGAATCACTGCTCTTTAACAAAGTGTTCAGTGTACCTAAGTTTGCCTTTAGGAAAAGGCATCCATTTTCTCAAATGGATGCTGGCAAATTTTTCTGCTCTTTTTCTTCATTACTCAAGCAATTTTCTGTATTATTCCTATGAAAGATGGATGCAAATTGAACAGACAAATATTCAATCATTCTTTAGTTCAGACCCATTCTGTATGGATTCCTCAGGATAACTGGCACCGAGCAACATGAACAGAGAGTGTTAATGGGCGTGAAATGACCTTCATCTGTGTGACTAAGCAACTGCTTATGTGCCAGTTTTTCTAGAAGTTGTACACATATTCTATAGCAAATGCATTCGCCTTGTTTTAGAAAAATTATTCAGAATATGGCTTTCATATGTGTTTCTTTCTAGATACTTATTTTTTTTAATACATTTCTTTATTGAGATAGACAAAACCAGTATCAGCTCTGTTCTGTTACTGATACCTTCCTAGTCACCCAGATTAGCTTTACCTGCTTTCAATATGTGAGCATGGTTTTATCTGATACCTCAAAAACAAATTAATATCTAGATCTGCTAGGCAAGAAAAATTGTTTTTTTACTACTTCCAGAGTTGTCTCTAGGATTTACTTTGTTGGGCTTTAGAATACTTATGCAACTGGGAAAAAAATTCTCCCCTTTTTTCCAGCAATCATTGAGCCATCTCTGTATGGACCAAAAGCAGTCTGGTTTTGACTGATAACAGGAAGCCTTCTTGCAAGACTGGTGAAGGCAGATCAAATATATAAGCCTGAAGCCACAACAGTGGAATGTTACTGTTTGATAAAAAAGTAAAAGAAGTAGTTTTATCTAACCTGGAATTCAGCTGGCAAGCTGAAGAACGACAGTGCTGCAAGAGTTAGCTCCTCATTCTACTCAAAATATCCATTATCTGGAGTCTTAGTACTTGCAAAATGATTATACTTGTGCTTTAGAACTCTGACTGCTACGTCGAACAGATATTTCTGTTCTTTCTACAGGACTTCTTAAAGTCACTATATTAAGCAAACTGTCTTGTTGAGTCTTTTGCCACTCCACAGTGCATTGATGTTAAAGTCAGAAAGTTTCTTTTTCCTAAAGAAAACTGAAAGCTTGATTGGTCAATTGAATAGCAGCAGATCTTCATTCTGGAGTCAGATTCCATCACAGACTCCAACAATACCCACACAAAATTCTTGCCTTAATGAGCAATCACAGATGTAGAAGAAGACCATAAATGTCACTCACATGTTCATCAGTTCAACTACATTTCTGGTGGACATTTGTTTTTGAGTATACCACGCAGAAGAATCAAGAGAAAATAGGGATAAACACAAAAATTACTAAAGTAGAAAATTAAAAACAATCACAATAAGTCTTAATTCTATTAATTTATTCAAAAAAATACTCAGTTTCCTGGGAGTAGAATAATAAATGTACCCAGCATGATAATTAAGCAAACAGTTAAACTACAATAGAAAGGACAACCAAAGGTTATCCCAGGAAAATAAATAAATCTCTTCTCTGATTTGACTTTTGACATAAACATTCCAAGAGTTTCTATTGGTTAGTTAGCAATTTATAGTTCTTGGAAACATAACACACATATTTAACGCTGGTAAAATAAATGACTAAAACCATTTCTAGGCCAATATTAAGGATCAATCTTAAATCTGTCAGATCTTTATATTCACTTCATGCCTCCTGTCTTTCTACAGACTCATAAGATCTGTGTGTTATAAAACATAATTTCTTTTAAGATTACAATTTATCTATGAGCTGTTCAAATGATTTAAAAATATCACAAAGGACAACAAAGATATTAGCTTGTGGCCCTTTGACAGCCATATTTGTTAGTTAATCAAGGATAACTTACTTCATAGAAAGTCACATTGAAAGATTTACCCATCATCCCTATCTGTTTCAGCTAACCAGGAAGACACCACCAGTATATCACTGATGGAAAGGGTACAGAATGTAAGCTATAATAGGTTCAACTTTCTTGAATACAGGACTGTAATTATAAAGGTACAGAATTTCTAAGACCTTCTAAAAAACTTGGAAAAATACCTCATGATTTGCTTCTAGGAAAATATTTTCAGTGTTGTGCTGGAAGAACAGTTGAACAGGTAAGCTGCTATATTCAAGCTTGCCCTGCAACTGAAAATAAGAGTTTGTTGTCTGTTTTTTTTTTTTTTGTTTGTTTGTTTTTTTAAGTACAGATTATTTATTTTTTTTTAGGGAGCAGTGGCAATATTTCAGTGAAAAACGAAAAAACGTCCTGTAGTCCTCTGAAACAGAACTGTGCTGTTATCCTTTTTGCTAAGAACCACCTGATATCATCTTCCACAGGATTAATTTAGCTTTATGCTAACAAGTCTAAGTGCCTTTTGAGAGCACTAACTTGTATCATGTCAGCTCTTGTCGTGGGTAAATCCAGCATGCAGCTCTCTGCATCCGATCCAGCAAGCGTGTGTTACGCTGCTTCAAAATACTGCCAGGCGGAATGAACTCCAAAAAATATTATTTGACTACTGTAGAGGGATAAAGGTTCACTGCAACAGTTTTAGCTTTCCATTTCATACTACTTACTTTTTGAACCAGTTCCAAAAAAAGGTACAAATCAAAGCCTGAATGAATAAGAAAGCATTACACAGCCTTAAGCAATGTCAAATGAAAGAAAATTTTATCTCACCGGCTTAAATGATTGGTTCTATTGAAAAAATTTTACTGGAGGAGTCCACACAGACTCTATACGAACCCTCCAAAGCAGCATTATTGGCTCTACCTACTCATGAGAAAACGACAAAGGCAACAGTATCTCTACTGATGTGAAGGAAACACAAGTAGCTCAAATGACTGCTTGTACCACAAGGCTGTATGCTTAGAGAACATTTGTTCATATATCCCATCACAATAAAGAATACAGCCCCTATGAGAAAAAGTATGGCCATAGAAGAGGTGCTGTTTACAGATGTACTATATATGTTCATTATTTATGTATATATATACATATGGATATCTCAGAACATGTAAGATGCCAAGATAATACTGTACGCACAATGGAAATCATATGTATATATGATTTAATGAAATTTAAATGGTTACTTACAGTTCTTAATTTCTCCCATTTTTCTGCTGTTATCCTTAACTCCCTGCCACTGCTTGGCTCCTAGTATTCATGGTTTCGTTTTGTTTTAAGGTGCTAAAGCAAGTTGTCAGTTTCTGTGGTACTTTGACAGAATGTAATGTTTCTCTTGATGGTTTCCTTTTCCTTTTTCCAGGATCCACACGGGGACTTTCACTTATTTTACAGCATGCTTTTATACCTGTTTCTTTCCTCTGCAACTTTATGCTATCCCAATTTGCTTGGTGACTTGGTGACATTAAAGTATGGTCATTTCTACTGCTTTATTTGATTTACTACCCACAAAACCAGTTTTGCTCAGCTTCAGATTTGCATTTCTTTAAATGATCCTGGATGAGCTGTTTCTATCTGCTGGGTTTCAAGTGCCAAGCTTATTAATGATTCCTTATAATCCCATCCCTGAACCCTTCTACACTATAACACTTGTATTTACTTATTATTTATTATCTCAAAGCTTTATTTTTGTAGTTATCTCATTCTCATTCCATAGAATTGACACTTGCTGCTGTTATCTTTGTAAAACTGTGGATGTATAAGACAAAAAAAAATCCAACCAAAAGAAAAGAAAAGAAAAGAAAAGAAAAGAAAAGAAAAGAAAAGAAAAGAAAAGAAAAGAAAAGAAAAGAAAAGAAAGCCTTAGATATCTGATCAATTAGGGAAATTGATCTCTCAGTTAAGCCAAGTAACAGAAAGCTGCAGGCAAATTGAGAAAAACTCAAACAGAACATGACTGACAAATCTCAGTCCTGAGACATCACTAAACGAGTAGAAAGCTTATTGTCTGCTACCAAAAATATCAACACCGTCTCATAGAGCTATCTGGTTACTGAGCAGAGAGCTATGTTCTGCCTTACAGAGCTTAAAAGTGGCATGCAGATTGGCCTGAGGAAAAAGCAAAGCAGTGCTTCCTTACATCACTACAATCTTAAAATCAGTATTCTGCAGAAGCTGGCAGCCTGTGGCTTGGACAAGTACACTCTTTGCTGGGTAAGGAACTGACTGGAGGGATGGGCCCAGAGAGTGGTGGTGAATTAAATCCAGCTGGTGACCATTCATGAGTGGTGTTCCCAATGGGTCAGTAGTGAGGCTTGTCTTCTTCCATATCTTTACTGATGACCGGGATGAGGGCATTGAGAGCACCCTCAGCAAGTTTGCAGATGACACCAATTTGTTTGGAAGTGTTGATTGCCTGGGGGCAGCAAGGCCTTACAGAGGGACCTGGAAAGGCTGGATAGCTGGGCTGAAGCCAATGGGATGAGGCTCAACAAGATCAAGTGCTGGGTCCTGCACTTTGGCCACAATAAACCCAGGCTTGGGGCAGAGTGTCTGGAAGACTGTGTAGAGGAAACAGACCTGGGGGCATTGTTCAATGCTCAGCTGAACATGAGCCAGCAGTGTTCAGGGGGCCAAAAAGTCCAATGGCATCCTGGCCTGTATCAAAAATAGTGTTGCAAGCAGGAGCAGGGAAGTAACTGTCCCCCTGTACTCAGCATTGGTGAGGCCACACCTCAAGTTCTGTGTTCAGTTTTGGGCCCTTCACTACAAGAATGACAGAGGGGCCTGGAGCATATCCAGAGAAGTGCAACAAGGCTGGTGAGGGTCTAGTGCACAGGCCCCATGTGGAATGGCTGAGGGAGCTCTCTATAACCACCTGAAGGGAGGCTGAGGTGAGCTGGGGGTTGGCCTCTTCTCTCATGTAACCAGTGATAGAGGTAATGGCTTTAAGTTGTGCCATGGGAAATTCAGACTGGATGTTAGAAAATGCTTCTTCTCTAAAAGAGTGGTCAGGTGCTGGAATGGGCTGCCCAGAGAGGTGGAGGAGTCACCAACCCTGGAGGTATTTAAGGAACATTTAGATGTTGTGTTGAGGAACAAGGTTTAACAAGAACTATTGGTGATAGGTGGACAGTTGGAGTGGATTATCTTGTAGGTCTTTTCCAACCGTAGTGATTCTATGATTCTTCCACCCAAAATAGAAGCTTCTCTGCAACCTATTTGAAAAGTGTTCATTATCTAAACATTTTTAATGATTGAAGTTAGATTTAGAAATATTCCTACCAGAAAACAGAATGCATGTACCTTGAAGAACTAAAACATAGGAGTTTTAACAAATTTTTTTCCTGGTTTCAGCTGGGACAGAGTTGATTTCCTTCACAGTGTCTGGCATGATGCTATGTTTTGGCTTCAGGAGAAAAACAGTGCTGATAACACATCAATGTTACAGTTGGGCTGAGTAGTGCTTCACAGAGCCAAGAACATATCAGTTTCTCTGCTTCCTGTACTTTTCTGCTAGTGATGGGGCTGGGGGGCACAAGGAACTGGGGGCAGACAGAACCATAATAGCCAACCTGAGCTCACCAAATGGACAAGTGTTTCATACCATATGACATCACGAATAAAACCTATAAACTGTGGGGAGCTGCCTGGGGGTACAGACACTGCTCAGGGACTGGTGGGGCATCAGACAGAGAGTAGTGAGCAACTACTGCGCATATCACTGGCTTTTTAATCACATATATATATATAAATACTGTTATTTCTCAATTTCTGTTTTGATAAATAATTTTTATCGTAACCTATAACTTTTACCATTTTTCTTGTTTCTCTCCCCCATCCCACTGGGAGCAGCGATAAGCAAGTGTCTATGTGGTGTTTATCTACTCAATGGGTTAAACAACAGATGTGCAACTTTTTTTTTATTTTTATTCTTTTTTTTTTTTTTTTTTTTTTTTTTGAATTATTGAAAGTTTCTTGCATGTATTCTAAGGCTTAAACAAACTGATATCAGAAAATGCCCTGAACTATATGTCAGTATCTGACATCCCATACAGCACCTTCCTATGAGAGCTTTGTGGTCTCTTTCCTACCAGCAGCTCTGTACTTCCTCCCACACATCTTTCCTCTCTCCTTCCCCATGAGGAACTAGTGAAAGCAATGTTACGCATCCCTTTTGAATTCTGACTGCTTTTATTTGTGCCTTACTCCTTTCCTTCAGGTTCTGGCTATGAAATCCATTATTAATGCACTTCTCTATCATTGGATCTCTCACTCATCCTCACTAGCCATTCTTTAATCCACGGGCTACTGTAGTTCACAGTTTTCCAAACAAGAAGGCGTGAACATATGCAGTGGAATAATTCCATTAAAAATGCAGCAGATTTTTTGCTTGTGCATAAGTTGTCTTCACAGTACGTATGATGTGTGGCTGCACAGGGCTCAGTGCACTGAGCTGCAGAGCTAGTCTGCAAAATGTCAGAGCTCAGGAATTCAGGATGTGGGTGGTGCCAAACAGGTTGCTGGATTTGTAGAAATCCCAAATTCTATCAGACTAATTCAGATTTGAAAAAAAAAAAACCCTCAAGTGTGCAGTAAGAAGTCAATAAAAATGACATGCCTGTGGACATGAAGGCAAATGGTCATCTTATGACTTGTGTCACCTTTTACTCTGCAGTTTCTCTGCACTTTTTTCCAGTTGTGCTTACTTTACAAAGTGGAACCTCTGCACCTGCAGCTGGATGTTCCTGGCTACAATACACGGCAATATATCTCAGTTCTCTACCATTCCCAATAGCTTCCTTCCCATCAGTCATTTTCTGCTTTACACCAAATTTTGTTGTATTTTTTCTCCATTCTTTACTCTTTCTATCAGCCCTCCCTGTGAAGCTCACCTCCTACTGGGTTTCACCTTGCAGTGAAGCTGCTGTATCTCCAAAGTGTAAGCAACACAAGAGAGCAGAGATTCTTTAACCTGAACTCCAGGAGGTTTGCCTTCTCCCAGCTGATTTTCCTCCAGAACATACTTTTCTAGCACTCTTTCTGCAATAAAATATATATTAAAAAAAAAAAAAATCAATTAGGTTGTTTTCACCATCTTCACTGAAGTTACAAAACTGATCAGTTTCTAAGTCACCATCTTCCAAATAAATCGAAATGCTTTGAGGCAAAGCAGACTCCTTCATCTCCGCTTTTATCTTAGACAATTATTTGCTTCATTTATTCAATGATTATTATGCAACACAGTAGTAGCTAAGCAGCTCAGATGGTCTGAGCCCTTTTTAATTATGCACTTACAAACAATAATCTCATTGTCTTTGAACTCCAAAGTCTACGTTTTAAATATAATGGAGTTAGTGACTAAATAGGGCACAAAGAAAAGAAAAAGCAAGTGAGAAATTGCCAGGTTCGAATTAACAGTCACCGCTGCTTACTTTCATACCCAACTAACCAGTGTAAATATGCAAACAAAGGTTTAAGCATTTACACAGTCAACAGTGTCTACTTATGAGAGGGTTTCACCCAGAAATGCAAAACATAACTTCACACCACTCTATCAGACTGGACCCAAACATCTGGACGGGCAGTTCAGTAGTGCTATTAAGTTCATTTGCCACAATTCTGCATATTGACAGTATCCTACTTCCTGTATCATTAACAGCGATGAAAAACCCAAGCATTTAAAAAGTAAGAGATTGCTAAAGCATTAGCTTTTTTCATAATGTATATATATAATCAGTCCTACAGAGATATCACTGTATAATTTACTTTTCAGATTTCTTTACAGACAATTCCATCTCTTCTTTATTTTCTGTCCCCACCTGATTATCGGTGTGAACCATTAAAAAAGCCAGTCAAATACAAAAACCAATAGCCCAACAGAGGTTTATGCATGGCAAAAATGAAATGAAATGAAAACCAAAACACCTATTCTGCCTGGTCATTTCAAATATGTACATTAATTATGAAACACTAACTTTTCATTGCAAACCTAAGCTGCCTTTAACATAGAAACATAGAAACAAACATAGAAACATAGAAACACTAGGTTGGAAAGGACCTACAAGATCATCTAGCCCAACCATCCTCCTATCACCATCCATACCCACTAAGCTACTAAACCAAATCCCTTAGCACCTCACCTAAATGCTTCTTGAAGAGCTTGAGGGATGGTGACTCCACCCCTTCTCTGGGCAGGCCATTCCAGTGTCTGACCACTCTTTCCAAGAAAGTTTTTCCTCATATCCCATCTAAATCTTCCAGAGACTGAGATTAAATCTTATTAACAGAGTTGAATTTTCCAAATAAATATTTTTTTAAACCATGCAAGACATGAAAAAGGATAGTGGTTTTACACCTTTCAATGCAACCACAATCTTACAGTAGCAAAGATACTGCTGTCAACAGGTGACACCATGCTTAACTCTATGTGATGTTAAACAACTAGATGGCATTCAGCAAAGTCCCTGTTTGGCTGCTACTCTTGACAAAGACAAAACTGTAATACCTGAATGAATGAGGGATGTCTTTGAGAACTGCTCTGCCAAAAAGGAGAATTATGCCAATATGTTACAGTAGATCATTTGTGTTGCACTCATTTAACTTGTGATAAGCATGAAGCACAGAAGAGGTCTCGAACTGTAGACATAATGAACAGTCTACGAAAGAATACCTTCATTCAAGCTACTGACAAAAAGGTGCATCAGCCCAATAACAAAATTTCTGAGTTTCCTTTCACCTGCATCAGCTATTAAATTAAGGGGAAAGTTCTGCAGGAAGGTAGTATGTTGTCTGATGAACAGCAACAGATGAGAAGCTTCCATGAAAAGTCAAAATTTCCATGCCTGTTCTTCTGCAACAATTTTCACAAGGAAATAATTCTTATCTTATAATTTAATCTTATGCATACAGATACTAATTGAGGTCTCAAAAACACTATTACTGTTATTTACACACAATTATAATGTAAGTCATAATCCATAATCTTCTCATTTTTATTGGTCACAATAACAAGGTTTTCTTCCTTCTAGTACATTAAATTGGATCAAACACACCCTTCATTATATGGTGAAGAGATCACTTCCTTTTCAGGAACCACTGGGATACTGGAAAATGTACAGCACACAATTAGGCCCCATTACTAAATTTTGCTAAAATTAGAAGCTAAATTAAGAGAACGAGACAAAAGAGTCTGCTTCTAACAATTTAATTGGCAAATATAACCTACAACTGCTGTGAACAGTACAATAATTCCACTGAACATGACTATGAATTCATCATGATTAACTACTTCCTATTATAAACTACTTGCAATTTATGAACTATTTACATGATTCACATAGTTCTAGGTATAGCTGTTTGGGATTTTTTTTTATACTCAGGCTTTGCCTTTTGGTCTGTTTACTAGGTGGAATTTATGAGAAATGTAGAACAATTTATCATGGTAAACATTTAAAATGTTATCTTAATTAATATTCTGCAAAATGTAGAAGGAGGAGAGAATGGATATCATTCCTTGTAGATTTCCTCCTTCCCATAAGTAATACTGTGGAGTACTCCAAGTGCAAAATAAATATCAGAAAGAATAATTGGAAATTTGAAAACACACAAGCCCCACAAAATACATGTTTTTAAAAGCAAAATACTTTTTTTCTCTGTGTGTCTATACAGAAGAGAGAAGATTCTACATTTGTAAAGTTAAAGTTCTTCAAGCTTTATTAATCTGTAAATGTTACTAGCTCCATGAAATGTCATGAGAATGTAATATTGGAAGGATTTGAAATATGAAGTGGCATTTCCAAAAGCACTTAACTGATTTAACAATAAATCCATAAATGGACTATAAAGTTAGTTATTACAGTGTCTGAATGGTCTGCCACTGTCTTGAATTTGCGTTATGCATCCTGACAAAGCAGAGATGAAAAGCTAAGCTCCACGGAAACTGCAAATGTTCTTTAACAGAGAGATCCCCAACCACATTCTCCAAAGACCCAAACACTAAACACTTTGCGTGCATGATAGAATGTACACTCCTCTCTCTCTCTCTGGATACCTACCCAGACTTTCTTGCTTTAGAAGAGCTGAAGAAGATCAATGGCAAGAATTAAATGTTAAAGCTTGTATTCAAGGCATGGAGAGTTTGTACAGACAGACCTGGGAGATCAGAAATTATCCCTGATCTGTAGATGTACAAAAACGATAGCCATGTTGAAGTCTGGCTGAACTGTCAAATTACAAATGCAAAAAACAAGTCTACACATCATCACATTGTAGTTCCCATCCCTCCCCATTTTGAATTTTCATCTAGATATAAATCCCAGCTCCAAACAATAAAACGAGCTTCCCTCACTTAACACAAAACAGACTATTCTTCGGCAGTAATCAGCAAGGTAGAACATCTGTCACCTCTTATGTTGATTTAGAAAAAAAGAGAGTACATGACCTTAGCCCTGGATTCTCTCCTCTGAGCTTTTCAGGGAGCACTTCTTCAATCTGCTCTGTTGAAGTGGTCCTTGTCTTCATACTGAATCAGTTTTCAGAGCAGGAGCTGGACTCCATTATCACAGAATCTAGCAAGCGCTCTAAGCAGCATAAAATTGTCATTACAGCATGGCAAGTGGTGTTCACAGAACAAAACTGAGTTAAATCTCAGAATTACTAATGTTAGCATTAACACCAAAACAGTAAAAAAATACTAAAGCATTCAGATAATTCATAAGGCCATTACATTTTGAGACACTGCTATTCAATTCCTTCAGAGAACCAGAGCACTACAATGCACTCGAGTTTTCCTTGTATCAGCAGACAGCCACAATCACTCAGCTATGGGCAATGCACACTTCTGAAATAAGTCTCTGTTTTCTGTCTTTCTTCTCATGAAAGACTTTCACTGGAAGGTTCACTGAATGCATTTACATTTCCAATAAATGTCTGGCTTCACAACTTACTGTTTATTGCCAGTAGCAAATAACTAAAAAATTCCCGTCTGGGTCTAAACTCTCCACATAAAGAACACATAGAAAAAATACTGTTTTCTAAAAGGTATAAAAGCATTCAGGTTACTAAGTACACGCCCATATAAACACAGCTGCATACACATACAAAAAAAGTCTTTTAAGATTGCTTAATACTAAAGGCCCAGCTCTGATAGTTATTCCAAATGAAAACAAGAATCATGAGACCTGAAAAAGGTTCAAATTTCTGTTTAAAATTTGCTGTCCCCTTCCAGTAACAAAAGAAATAATCAATAGAAGACTGGGATTTTCAGTGAAATCCAAGGGATTCATCTCCTTGCATAAATCCCAGCCAAAAACATTAACATTTTATTGCAGTTGGATGGTAAATATTGTTCTCTGGAGCTTTGCCATTTACCTCAGAGGGTTCAGCAGTAGACTGAAAATCCACAGAAAACTAATAGCTACTGCCAATCACTGCATTCATAATGTATTTATTCAGTATAAAAAGCTAAATACGTAACTCTGGAAAACCTCCATTTTAAATATTAAGACAAACAAACTTCTAAAGAATAAGAAGAAAAAGGAAGGAAAATCACACCCAAATAGCTCATGATGAAAGGATGAGCTGACTTGAACAGATGAAAAAGGAGTTCAGCATCCTAAGATGGAGTTCAGCTTGAAAACAGCAGTGACACAGACCTCATGGTACAATTCCTTAGAGACAGTGGTTTTCTTGGGTAGTATGCAATATTGAGCCCCAGACATCATTGGATAATTCCAGCTGAAGGTTTTAGTTTTGGTAACATAAGCCCTCAAAAAGTTTTGCGAAATGTATCTTAAATTGGCAAGCAAAAGTTGAAGTTGATTAAGAGTTTCATCAGATTTAGAGCAAGCTTGTATCTACATATATATTAAGTGGAGAGGGAAGCAGGCTTAACAATCAACTTTTATGCGACATTTGTAACCAATAATTTATTTCTAAATATGATGCAACATATTGTAGAAGATGGTTTATGTAAAGGTCAAATAAATGATTCTGGCAGCTACTGACAGCTCTCACTGAAGTGGTAGCAAAGATCCCCTACGGTGAGATCACACCCCAAGCAAAAATTGAAAACCAAGTAAGTTTTGCTGTATGATTTCTTTCCCATCTTTTGTTATTATTTTTTTCCCCAGAGATAGCAACCAAGGGTATACAGAGGGAGGTAAGTTGAATATGATGGTATGTCTTCCAGTAAATGTCTAGATGCCAGTCTAACTAGAAACAATACTTTGAACATACTGAAAAGGAACAGTTTCCTTAGCAACCAGGCGAAAGCTCTCAGAACATCTCTTTTGCTATGTGCTGCTGCATCCTTCCCCTACTCAGTCTGCCAGCTGTCACTCATGGATTTAATGTAGTTTAACATTTCATAAGGTTCAGATAAGAGAATTCCTGCTTCTGGAAGAACCACTAATGATAAAGAAATTCAGAAAGAAAAATCTGTTCCCCAAATATGGGTTGTTATGTTGTTTGCACAGCCAATGGAGTGTAGATGAGGCCCCATGCACTGAAGCATCCTCTGTAGTTCACAGAACTGATGCTGACCTTTTCTTATACAAGATCATCTCTCCACCAAGCCTTTCCTCTGCCCTGTATTTTGAAACTGTTCTACTCATGTGGCTCTACAGAGGCCTTTGAGAAACAGCATAGAGGCTCAGCTCTGTTCCTTCCCCATTTATATAAGTGTTGCTAGAAAGCAGAGGAGATAATGGCTAAATTTTACTCTTTCAAATGTCTGGACTGATGTTAGTTAATCCATGCATGTGATCCCCGGATACTAACAAAGTCTCCTATTTTCTCCACTATCAACATCTGAAACCCCTCTTGCAAGTTATTTCACTTTAACAGACACATGATCTCTCACTATAACAGACACATATGGTATTTTAATTTAGCACTCTATTTGGTATACCATGTAGGCCACTATTAGCTCTACTATACATTCGGGATGGATTGCTATGCCATTTCATCCTTTTTTTAGGAAGCACAAATAAAATGAACAACAATAAAAATGAAACTGCCTGCACACAACCAGCAAAGACATGATACTTCCTGATACTGGATATACAGAATTTGCCACTTCCTTCCCAAAGCACCTTACAAGGGTTGCACACTGCATAAGGAATGTTACATTTTAGAAATATAAAGACTTACAGCACAGGAAATTAAGTCTGCTTGCCAAGCGTCACAGAAATGAACAGCAGCTGTAAGTACCAACAGAAATAAACTATGAACATGAGATGCAACCGATCTAGCTTATTCTGCTTTCATACCTGGCATTTCAAAGTCATACAGAAAGAAGCTCCACTACGAAATCTAAATTCAGCTTCCAATTGGAATCAAGAGTTAAGAAGTGATGTGGTGTCTTTCATGATGCGATACTGTGTTGCAAGCTTATCAAACACTTCACTGAATTCCCTATTTAAAAAACAATCAACAAGGCAAAAAGGAAAACATTCAAACTTATTTTTTTAATCACACAATATCTCTGCCATTCTTGCTAATATATACTGGCACTTCTAAGAGATGCCTGAATGAGAAATGCATTGATTCTGCAAATAGAGACAAGATAAGAATCCCTCTTGACTTTAAACCATCTGTGATAATTTTTGAACGCTGGGTATGTGATGATATCTGAGTATACTTTAATCACAGTTATATTCCATTACACAAATTTCTGAAACATCTATTTGGAAAGACTGACCTCATCTGTTCCTAACTGATTAATCTGTGTGGCACCTTAGACATAGTTACACTGTGATGGTTTGATTTTCAGAAGTTTTAAGACTTGAATGTTTCCAAATTTATGCCCCAAACTGAATTTCAACATCTATTAAAGCATACTGCAGGGTCATGGTTCTGAGAATTCATCCTTCCACTATTGCAAGCAACTCAGACATAACATTAGGAAATAACAATTTCTAATGGTTTGCTATATATATAAAAATAATCTTTTGATGGATTTGATATTGCCAAAACAACTGTCTGAATATTACGTTAGCTGTTTCCTTAAACAAACACTTTGCCCTGGTTAACCAATCCAAACCAATCATGCCAGCAGCCAGTTGACAGGGAGATTCAAACAGAAGCAAAAGATGGCTTTCCTCTTCCTTTCCACAGCTTTTCGTTTACTCATCTTATTTCTCATACACAGAAGAGTCATAATGTTGAGAAAGTGAAAAGTAAATATATGGTGCAAAGCTGAGTTTGCGAACCAAAAATAACTGACACTGATTGATGTAAATCAACGAGGGGAGGAAAGTGTACAAATTGTCCAAAAAGGAGTGAAAACAGAATGAAAAATGTGTTTGAGTAGGAAGGGGAGGTTAGTGTATAAGAAGAGAAAAGGTGTATTTATAGAGCACCAGCTTTCATACTGGATATGAGGGCTGCTCCATAAGTAATGCCTTCCGTTTTAACACGTTGGCCCACAACATCAGTGGCAGATGCTGGTGGTATGACAGTACAGGCTGAATATTCCAATCAATATTCCGTTACATTTTGCTGTCGTGAGATAAATGGCAGCAGAGGGTTGCCTGACAAAATGGTGTTTGACATGGAAGTGCAGATGGAGCACAGGTATATCATTTATTTCCTCCACGCAGAATACATGACACCCACTGACGCTCATGTTGATGGAGACCAAGTAGTGGATGTGAGCAGAGTGAGGTGATGGGTGGATCGTTTCAGTAGTGGCAACAGCAACAGTGGATCACCTCCTCTGGTGCAGATTTTTGCAAATGCATCATGCAGGCTCTTGTGAAAAGTCATAGCTAATGGTGGTGACTATGTTGAGAAAGAGCGCTTTGTAGCTCAGAATTTCCTTCATCAAACAGTGTTATTGTGCTTATAGTACCTGTTGTAGTTTCCATGGAAATAAACAGGAGAGTTTACTTTCAGTGACCATAGATTACGGGAATTTTTATTACGAGAGTCAAGAACTTACCCTTGCCATTTAAACAGCAATTGGCAGACATTTAATCTGCAAATTGAAAGAATATGAAGAGAAAGACAAGAAAATAGTGTCCGAATAGCTTTTTAAGAGGAAAAAGCTGTCCTTCATTTATTCGCTTTCAGAAGATAATGTTATTTTTACTTCATAATTTAGACTGTCTTTAGTCTGTTCCAAAGACAGCAACCTGATTACTAACAACAGATGCATTGCTCAATATGAGAGCCCAAATCCAAAATCAAAACTGAACTCACAGATTCATTCTGCACTCAGTGAAAAATGTTGGAAAACAAAGTAACATAGGGTAGAAGGGGGAGGAAAGATGTGAGTGAAGTAGTTCAGATTATAGAAGAGAAACAGTAAAAAAATAAATTAGCATGCCATTAACACTATGTACTTCAGGTTAGGAAGTCCCAGCCTCCTTTAATAGTGTACCACAAACACTGTGATTAGCATCCATTTACCTCATGTTGTCTCTCCCATTTTGGATGGATGGTTAAGGACTTCCAGTGAAAAAAAAAAAAATAATAATAATTAAGAGACAAAAGGAAGAAAAGGAACTAAAAATCACAGACTGACTTGAGCTCTGCATCTGCAGATATATTTCTGTATGTAGTTATAAATTCATCATCTCCTTACCTCTACTGCAAGATTCCTGGTTTTCCACACAGAGTTAAGACAACTAGCAGTAGCAAAGCCAGGGTGACATGTCAGAAACTCATCACACACATCTATCGCTACCTTGATCAAGTATCTTCTTTATTTGGTGCTTCACTGAATAACCACGTAACTGCCCTAGGCACCAATCTATGGGGGACACCCTTAAAAATATGAGCAACTTTCACTTCATTGGCAAATGCAGCCCAGAAGTAAAAAGGAGTCTAAAAGGGTGATAACAAAGTAAATCTTGCACAACAGAACCGAGGCATTTACAACCCAGTTATAGCGCAGGGGAAAAAAAGTGCAAATAACATACTCCTGCTCAGAAATTTACTGCAGCATGTCTCAGCAAAAAGTAATTGCTCTTTTATGTAAAAGAAAGGGCCCTCAGCAAGGAAAATAAAATGTTAAGCAAGTTCATCAGATGAATTCATTAGCTGAAAGTGAATCTAGAGTATAACTGTTCCAAAATACAGCTTTTCCATATCTGGGAAACAGTCAGAGAGATATACTATAAGGACAAGGGCAAAAACAAGCATTCTCTGGTACTCTGTTTAATAACAAGAGCATACTTCAGATTAAGCTTTAATAAGTCCTCCTAAAGACTTCCACTGCACCTATCTGCAGGCACAAAAAATATCAAAAAGGGACTAGAGAAAGAATGTAGCTGAAAAGCTACAGAGCCTCCATTTAGTTGAGAAAAGTAGCAAGAAGGAGAAACACTTCACATTCTTGCACACTACTTGAATCTCTACAGCAATACTTGACACTTCCTTAACAGTCCTGCAGAGCTTCCCGCTCCACCACTGAACGGAGTACAACAAAAACAGTCTCCTTTGTAGTTAACCAATATCACTGATTCTGGCCTTTGCAAGAACACTACACTTCCAAGTTAAATGAATGCAAAAAATAGGAGGAAAATGTATTGAACTGCTGAAGTTTGAAGAGTAACATGGAATTCTTACTTTGGGGTGACTTCCTCTCTACAAGGACTGCTCCAGAAGTACTACCTTTGGTATTATTATGCTGCCCCATGCCATCAGAGGCAATTACTGGTGATACAACAGTAAAGACTGAACATTCCCACCAGTTATTCCACCACCTTCTACTGCTGGGCTACAGATAGCACCAGAATAGCAGTCTGACAAAATGGTGTCAGACATGGAAGTGCAGATGGAGCAAAGATGTGTCACTGAATTTGTCCATGCAGATAAAAATTGCATCTATTGACATTCACTGATACTCACTGAACAGTTATGGAGACCAAACAGAAGATGTGATCACAGTGAGGTGTTGGGTGGGGCGTTTCAGAACTGGTGGCAGTGACAGAGGGTCACCTTGTTACAAGCACAGCATGCAGGCCCTTGTTCATCGCTGATCAAAATACAAAACTAATGATGGTGACTATGTCGAAAAAGAACGTTCTGTAGCTCAGAATTTGTTCCATCTAACAGTGTTATTTTGCTCTTGCAGTTTCCATGGAAATAAATAGGAGGTATTACTTTCAGATCAAACTATATCCTTTATAACTGAAAGAAAGAGAACACACATGCCTGCAGAACCAAGAAGTCAAATATAATGGAATACCAGTGATTAAAGGCATGGACACATTTAAAAAATAAAACTGTCTGGAAACATTGTTCTTTCCCCTAAACCTATCACGTACAAAGGATATATAAAATTCAATCCTCATGACTCTTAATAGCATGCAGAGTTTTGCTACACCCATTATTTCAGTCAGTTACATTATAAACTGGTATTCTCAAGCCTCATTAATTATTTACATAAGCCATATTTAAGCCATCTAATTAGACATGTAATTATAATAGCCAGTAAAGCACCATTACCAATTATCCTTCTGATCAGAGCTCTCCAATCACTTTTATCCGCTTTTATAGGATACTAATGACAGATGAAATTAAAGGGGCTTTTACAGATACCTTTTTTTTTTTTTTTCTGGGGGGGGGGGGGCACATTTTTTTTTTACACAATTTTAAAATTTAAAGCCTCATATTCATCATACTGTTACTGCTACATTCTGCAATCACCTAAATTCCCCCATATTCTTTCAGGAAATGTTTCTGCATCTCCTTTCAAGTATAAGCAAGATTTTCATTCATACAAGATTCAGTTCAGAACTCATGCCTACTTTCTTCTGGAACTTATAGCTTAAAAATTGCTTCATTCACCTGTATCTACAGAAACAACTCATTAGAATCTCAGGCTGCACATGAAGGATGTCATTCCCTAAGGAAAGGCTACACTGCATCTAGTCATCCCTTCAGCAATCACAGAAGTATTCCAGGTAACCTGGAAGGACTTTCACTGTGAAAGGCAGCACACTTCTGATGATGTGAATACAAAAGTGCCTGATGTAAGCAGAAAACAAGAATACTGGCTTGTGAGCAGAAAACAAGAATACTGACCTGTGATTTTAAAACTTAGAAAACAGGTCTAACCTCTAAACTTCTAAGGAAAGGGACACAACCTTTTCTCCAAGCAAACTTCACAGCTTTGAAGCAATTAGATAAACAGCTTCTTAGTTTCTTGGGAATGCTTATAACAAAACCTTTACAACTCACTGAGATATCACATTGGCTGAAATGCTTCTGTGTTCAAACTGGCACTCAATCTTCACATCTAGTTATCACGAGAAGAAACATTTAGTCAGCCTACTCAGCTAAAACAAGGAGCAGGAAAGATGAACAAGCAGTCACCTGGTCACTTTGGGACTGGTCAGGCTTTTCATCAGGGAGGCAAACACACGGTCGTATAAAGGTATATCAAAGTATGTAATCATGACTGTTCAAATTCTAGCAAAGCTTTAAAATATTGTCTGTCCTCAACCACTGTTAAACCTCTAAATCAATATCCTACTTTTTATGTATTCACTTTCAGTTGTTCAGGACAGCAAAATTATCCACTGCCATTCCAGCCATTGTTTAATTCCTAGTTCTCATCCTTACTGTTTTCAGCAGCCATCACTGAGGTGTGCAGTCTGAATTCGAACACTTTCAGCACATATGCCCATTTCCACTGCCATTGATCATTAAAATAACAATTTTCTGAAATCAATTAATACTCATAGCAGTATGCAAAGTAAGAGATTCCCTCAATGAACAATCATAAATTAGTAGAAATAACAGGGCTGCCAGACGATGTTTTTCAAACTGCACCTGCCACACTTAAGCTGATCAGAGACATCACTATGGAAAGGGATGCTAGTGCTAGTTGTTTAAAAAAGTTCAGGCATGCAGAACATTGAATTTAGATAATCTTAATGCACATATTCTATCTACCTAGTGCAAATTTTCTCCTAAAGATGTAGAAGTATCTTATCTACTTTGACTGGATTCTTCTCCCACTTACAGAGTATCAATCTAATACAGATGTCTGTTAAGTACATCCTGTAATATATGCAGGCTTCTCCTACTCCCTTCAGCGTTAGGATGCACCTGACTACCTACAACTCCTCACAATCAGAGTCTCCCTTTAAATGAACTCCACCCTCAGAGTACTTCAGTCACTTTAGCAAAAATTTTTATTTAATCTATGGTCCTGAGGTATTCTTTATTTATATTTTGTCACAGAATTTCAGTATTGCAGAGGTTGGAAGGGACTTCTAGATATCATCTAGTTCAAATCCCCTGACAAAGCAGGCTCCCCTAGACCGGGTTGCACAAGACACATCTTGAGATAGAATCACAGAATCATAGAGAGGCTTGGGTTGGAAAGGACCCCAAAGGTCATCAAATTCTAGCTCCCCTGCCAACAACCAGCAGGGCCACCAAACACCAGATCTGGTACTAGACCAGGGCCCCACCCAACCTGGTCTTGAACACCTCCAGGGATGTAGCATCCACAGATTTTCTAGGCAGCCTGTTCCAGCACCCCACCACTCTCTCTGTGAAGAACTTCCTCTCACATCCAGTATAAACTTCCCTCCTGGAGCTTAAAACCATTCCCCCTTATCCTATCACTGTCTACCTTGGAGAAAGTTGATTCCCCTCCTGTTCATATTCCCCTTTTAAATACTGGAAGGCTGCAATGAGGTCTCCTAGCAGCCTTCTCTTCTCCAGGATTAACAAGCCCAGCTCCTTCAACCTGTCTTTGTAGGAGATGTGTTCCAGACCTCTGATCATCTTTGTGGCCCTCCTCTGGACCCTCTCCAAAGGCTCCACATCTTACCAGTGCTGGGGGCCCCAGCACTCCAGATGGGGCCTCATGGGGGTAGAGAGGGACAATCTCCCTGTCCCTGTCCCTGCTGGCCACTCCTCTTCTGACTAAGCCCAGATAGACGAGTGCAAAATGATTGGTTTATTAAAAGAGCAAAATAAGAACAATCTTATTCTACTAACTGTTGGAAAAAGAAAATAATATCTTTCTCTTCATAAGCTGCAGGAAGAGAACTCAGAAAATAGATTGCAATTAGGAAAGTTATTCAGAGAATTCAAATTGTACAAGTGGTTGCATCTGCTGATTCTGTCACCTTCCTAGATGTTGTGAACTTCTTCAATAAGGAAAGACACTTCTGTATTAGGAAACTGCCTACAACACTCAGAATTTAAAACTTTCTCAGAACACTTTAAAATGTTTATAAAGATGCTGTCACTCCTATTTGTAGATATAGTGATTTTTTTTTACTTCTGAGTAAGCATTCAAAATAAATAAAAAGTGCAAATAACATATTTAGAACTAACATTATAAGAACTTACAATATATAATTAATATATCTATTATTTTCAAAGAATTTTGCTGTGGACATCCTTAAACATCATCCACCATATTTGGTAACTTTAGTTAAAACAAAAAAATTCTTAGATTACTAATTTGATATACTCAAACAACCACACAAGAACATCACATACCATAGAAACTGCTTTAGTTTAAAGTATCAATAAAAGTTATTTAGGCAATAAGAAAACTGTGAAGTTTGAGATTAGCTGAAAAGACAATCTGTTAAAGCAAGACCCAAAGGGCATTTTCCTTTTATCAGGTATAATAGGTATTGAAGAAGACCTTGAAAAACTACCTAGCTTCCTCAGTATGAGGCCCTCAGATCTGCTGACATCAAAAGTTAGCTCACTCAGAGTGGCACTGTACACA
Source organism: Callipepla californica brunnescens (assembly GCA_023055505.1). Lineage (NCBI taxonomy): Eukaryota > Metazoa > Chordata > Aves > Galliformes > Odontophoridae > Callipepla > Callipepla californica. The sequence continues at coordinate 8,589,733 of JALIRH010000023.1, read as the reverse complement.
GAATATATGCAATTATTTTCTTGAGAGTCAGAAGTAGTATAAAGCAAGTGAGACATGACATCTATGTCTTTTCTGTTCTTGTTTCTGACAAAAGTATTCAAGGCTTTAGCCCAAACTGATTACAAGGAAAGCCACCACAGGCTGCCTGTAAATCCCTGTTCAGTTCCTCTGAAAAAGGTGGGCATTTTGCTTTTTCGTCAATTTGCCACTGCCTGTGAAAACTGACCCAGAACATCAGCCACGGAATTACAGAATGGTCTGAGTTGTAAGAGACTTTTAAGATCATCTAGTACAACCTCCCAGATGTAGGCAGGGACACCTCCCACTAAACCAGGTTGTTCACAGCCCCATCCAGCCTAGCCTTGAATGCTACCAGGGAGGTGACATCCACAACCTCTCCAGGCAACCCATTTCAGTGTCTCACCACCCTCACAGTAAATAATTTCTTCTTAATATATAGCCTCAATCTCCCCTCTTCCAGTTTAAAGCCACTTCCCCTCATCTTGTCACTACATGTTGTTATAAGAAGTCCCTCTCCAGCTTCAGTACCTGTGATCCTAGAATATTTAGGGACTCAGGTACCTACAGTGTGTGAGTGTTGTGTTTGGATTCTGTCCTCTCAACACGTCATACTGGATTATGTCATTAGGATTGAGGCCCAGTGAAATCACCACTTAATGATTTTACATGATATTCCTTATATTAGCCTTACTTACCTGTGTGTTTTCTGTAATAATTGGACTGGTCCATTAATATAAATCAACAGACAAAAAGATAAATTATCACAGCATTGCAGGGGTTGGAAGAAACTTCAAAAGATCACTGAGTCCAAACCCATGGCCATGAAAAGTATATTTCTCACCATGTCACATAAGAAAATTGAATATTTGGTTTTATTTCTGAAAGAGGACTCTGATTCTAAGTCTTCCTAGCAAAAACAGAATATACCACCTGCATATGAAACAGAAATTAAGATTCTTTTCACTGTTGGTCTTTGAGTACATGGATTTTGCTTTACTGGAGGATATTTCTGGTTACTTACAATAAATATATTAACTTATCTCTTAAGTAATGAGACAATAAATATGTGTTATATGAAAAAATACACGCATTAAGAGAAGTCTTGGTAGAGCCGCCTTCTTATACGCATTACAGACAAAAAGACAGTAAATAGTTCTCAGCTCCAAATAACAAAGCATGTCTCTGACAATAGTGTATCACAATAAAATAAATAAATCAATAAAATATTCTGTAGATTGATATTTTAGGGGATATCCATGTAAGTTATATAATAATGCAAGTGTGGTCTAGCTAGTACAATCAGTTCAGAAGAAAAACAGTTTCGTTAGAATTCATAGCTGTGCCATTATCTTGGCATGCAAAAATTTACTGTTTTGTTTTTTTTTTTTCTTCCTGAAGTAGCTATTTTCTTATTTTCCTGATTTGGTATACATAAAATTTGGGCTGGGCTCTGGCTTATATTTTATTCTACTTTAACTTACAGTAGAAGGAGATGCTGATTAATCATTGATTTAGCAGTTCTGAGGCATTAACTCTAACCTCTAGAAAACAAAACGAAAGGCAAATGGCAATATTAGCTAAATAAAGTTTTAAAGATCTGATGACTTCTGGGGGAATCCTGCAGTTCTGGGCTCCTCATAGGAAGCGTAAGACCTTCAGGTATTACACAGCCAAAAGATGAGGAAAAAGCGAAGCTGCAGCAATGTGCTTTATCTCAGGTATCTTATTAAATGTGATCTTTAAAGTTAGAATAAACTACAAGTAATATAGTCAAACCTTTTGTACAGTAGGTAAGGTCACTGGTCCAGCAAAGAAAGCAGTGTAGAAAGCATGATCTAATTTAAGGAAGTAACAGTGTGTTCTCCATTCAAACCTCATCCTGAGCCAGAAATTCAGTTAATGAACTGTATCAAGAGACCACATCTAACAGACAGGAGCACAGGGTCAGACTGACTCAACTCATCAGTCTTAAACAAGGAGATTAGCAACTACCCAGCTTTAAACCCTTCCACTTTTTTAACCTTATGCAACATATGTAATTTAACTGCATGTTATGCAAGATTCATTTGACATCCTTAGCTCTCTGAGTGGGGTGAATATGCAGAAAAAAAAAACCTCTCTTCCTGACAGAAATATAGAAATAATTGATGAAATAGGCATCCAAGTTGTATCTGTGGTTTTCACTGAACTATCACAGTGAGAAAGTCGGGCTTTGGAACAGGATTTGTACAGCTATACTGTAATTCTTAAATAGACTCAGTCCTGAGTTATGTGGGAATCACAATTCCCAATGGGACAATCACAGTGACTCTTGAATCTTTATAGGTCTGATAGATAGCCTTGCTGTCCACACTCACTACTCCTGCACCTGAACATTTTGCCTACGAAAGCTGTTCCTCTACAATTTCTTTTCATAGAATGAGAATTATACAATGGCTTTGCTTGGAAGGAACCTCAATGTTCATAAAATTCCAGCTCCCGCACCACAGGCAGGGCTGCCAGCTACTAGATCCAGTGCTAGATCAGGTTACCTAGGGCCCCATCCCAGCTGGCATTAAAACACCTCCAGGGCTGGACAATCCATGACTTCTCTGGGCAAACTCTTCCAGCACCTCACCACTGTCCCAGTAAAGAACTTCTGTCAAAGAACTTCCCTTTCAACATTTCTCAAATTCTGTAAAACGAAACTATTAAAATAGAATTATACAAAATAAAAATTCTAGTAGATCCTCACGTTTTTATTTCTCAGTCTTGTAGTTTTATACACGCAAAATCATTATCAGGAGGGAGCTGATAAAAAGAAACATCTCAGAACATTAGCAGGCACACGTTTAAGACCGTTCTTTTCAGAAAGAATGCTGATAAGCATAAGTAACTCTCCTATTAATAGAATGGTAATATAAATGATACACAAGGTAAATCTATTGCTGTTTCTGTGAACACCTTTGAAATTACTACTTCCCAGGAAAAAAAAAATAACAATTGGCAGAAAGTTCTGTTATTCTGATTCAGAGTGAAATGACAGTCCTTTATCCTTTCGTTTCTATACTAAGTTTCAGCAGATAATACACAATGATTTTAGCAAATTGAATATATTAATATGAAAAATATCTGCCTTTCTCATGTACTTTATCTATGTAAAACATTATTTTTGGCACACGTTACTAGAAAATTATTTGTCAAAAAAGTTACAAAACTAATCTGTTAACAACAATATAGCATGAATTTTTCTTTGCAATTTAGATTCACATTTCTGTAAAAGCTAGCTTCTGAAAAAGAATGGAATCTAGCATGTAATTTAATGTATCAAATTTAGAAAAAGAGGACAATATACTGCTCTCATTTCTTATTCTGATCAGTCTAACACTGTAATTCTCAAAAAAAAAAAAAGAAAAGTACTGCTGGGATGTTAATGTGAATCACAAGTAAAATATTCATTGTTTGTCAGGTTCAGTTTTTTACAGAATAAAAAGCAAAACATGAAAACTTTGATGGTAGATGTTATATAAGAAAAATAATACAGCCTAGAGATTGTGAACTTATTTCTTATCTCTGTGTTACCTTGTAGCTTATGATCCAAAATCTAATGAGGTAATAGCAGTATTTCAGTAGGTTTCAAATTCATTCCAGAATGGCCTATTAATAATGTAAATAAAGACACCAACAGTTACGAACACACAGTCAGAAAACTAAACAGTCAAAGCAGCAGAAATAGCACAACACAGCTTCCTATTCTCACCCACTGATAGATGCTACATTGCACAGACTTTGTGTTATGATGTTTTTGCTAGATTCACCAGCTTTTCATACATAAAGATCTTAATTCATACACGTAATCCAACTGTACTGGAACTGGACAACTTCCTGATAAATTTGTCATGCTTCTTAGCTAACTGTTCTGTCATTAGATAATGCAGAAAAGTCAGTGTTAATAACAACAGCAACAAATATTAAAATATCACTCATTGTCTGAGTAATTGGATAGCAGTGAAAAATACTGAAGTGAAAAAAAAAACTAGCACTAGCTAGTTCAAGAACTGAATTTGAGATGTACAGAAAGGAGGGAAAATACATCCAACACCATTTTCACATTAAAATTGAGAACATATAGAACTGTCATACACAAAATTTAAAGATAGAAAAAGCATTCATACATATGTTGTTTTCTTATATGGAGTTCCCAAATACAGTCATTACAGAATTTAGAATTTTAGAATTGCTGATTCTGGGAGAATCAAACCAAAGTTAAAGAGTTCACATACACTCTTTACTGTTCAGAAACAGAGCAGGACAATGTTACACCTAATTAACTTTCTTCTGCAGCCACCTTTCCTTTACTGTACTTAGTTTGCTCAGTGTGCCAAGGGAAATCAACAGTACCATTGATTCTATTCGTTGTTATTCAGTCTTTCACATTTTGGGTTCCTGATAATTTTCTTGCAAAATGAAATAAAATTTATGCTACAGAAAAATGCATAAGCATATAAGTGCGTGGAAAAGTTTTATAAGTGTCCTGTTAATAAAAACCTGCACTAGTAAAATAAAGGTTATTTGCTTCTACAAACTCTTAGCTTCTTCCTATCTCCTTAGTGTGACAGTGCTCCCATTTCCTGTCAAAGTAAAGCACTGCTCTTAGATAATGCAGTTAATGCAGTTTGTGATGAAGGAAATAGCTTGCTGAACATTGCTCATGTTAACATCTATCTCATCAGCAGCAAAAGCCTTACCCATTAAAAACCTCTTTACCTTTCTTTTGTTCAAGACAACAAACAAGAGTATCTCTGACAGCAAGGTAATTTGTCCTTAAAAAAGCAGCATCCCTCTGACCTTAAGCAGCCTAACCCCACACAGTCTGGTGAAGGAAACAGGGAAGAGATGTTTGCTAGGGGGAGTTGGTGTGGGTAGGGAGAGCTTCAGAGCTACTGAATTGGTTTTCTCTAAGTGTAATCTATAATTTTTGAATACTGATATCTAAAATTGAGCATGCAGGTAAAAAAGCATGATCACGTGAATTTAGAAAACTGAAAAAAAATGGGTTTTAAGTAACTCTGCAAAGCAGGTAAGATAAAAGGTAGAGTCCATATAACACGAAAGATTTGACGAAGTTTTTATATGAACGAAAGAAATTACTGGACCAAAAAAAAAAAAAAAAAAGGGCGGAACCTGCTGGAGAAGAGCTCTGATGAGAGGAATCTCGGTGTCCTGGTGGATGACAGGTTGGCCATGAGCCAGCAGCATGCCCTGATGGCCAAGAAGGCCAATGGCATCCTGGGATGCATTAAAAAAAGCATGGCCTGCAGGTCAAGGGAGGTGATCCTCCCCCTCTGCTCTGCCCTGGTGAGGCCCCACCTGGAGTATTGTGTCCAGTTCTGGGCTCTCCAGTACCAGAAAGATCTCTGAAGAATTCCAACGGAGGGCTACAAAGATGATAAAGGGTATGGAAAACCTCCCTTATGAGGAAAGGCTGAGAGACCTGGGGCTGTTCAGCCTCACAAAAAGAAGATTCACAGGGGATCTGATCCACATCTACAAATATCTAAGGAGCAGGAGGCAAAGGGATGAGGTTGAACTCTTCTCAGCAGTGTATGGTGATAAGATAAGGGAAAATGGACACAAACTGATGCATAGGAAGTTCTGCACAAATGTGACGGAGCACTGGCACAGGCTGCACAGAGAGGTGGTGGAGTCTCCTCTGGAGATGTTCCAGACCCACCTGGACACCTACCTGTGCAACCTGGGCTAGGGAGCTGCTTTGGCAGGGGGGTGGACTTGATGACCTCTAGAGGTCCCTTCCAACCCCTACAGTTCTGTGATTCTGTGAACACATCTCCTTGAGGCAGTAGAATAAAGAATCTTGACCGTATCACTTAGTGTCATGAACAATTAGTAAGGAGAATATATCTCATAAACTTATTTCTATGAATAGTTCCATAACAATACTTGCACTTCAAAAGTGTTGTTTCTCTCTACTGAAGAAATTTTTGACAACTAGATCAGACAGAAGTATGAAGATAGTGAATACACAGACTTTCATAAAAGTGTAACAGTTTTATTGTTAATTCATACTGTGCATAAACTTTGCTCCATTTAGCAAAAGTGCTCATGGCACTGCAGTTGTTACATGTTGAACAAGAGAAGAGACAAGATAAAGACTTTCCTTACCCACTAAAGCGCTTCAATAAATGCACTAAACCAGTACGTTTTACTCTTCTATTAACAATAGCACCAGGTGTTCCTCGTTCTCAAGTTACACTCACAATCAGACTCAAGTGACAAACAAACCATCTAGTAACATTTTAAAAGGCCCTGAGCAGTTTTTTTCTCTGTATTTAGCATACTGAAAAAGTCAAAAATTCCTGCAGAACACAGAAGGGACCTCTGGGGATCATCAAGTCTAACACCTTGCTAAAGAAGATTCCCTACAAGAGACTGTACAGGAAAGCATTCAGGAAGGTCCCAAATAATCCCAGAGGAGACACCAAAAGTTCTTCCTATATGCCATATATAGCTTGCAATATGCTACTGATGCAATGAGACAGAGAAAGCAGGCTCTTGGGGAGAGCTACATGACTTAAAAGGCCTCCACTTTAGGAAGACCAAGAAAAGCAAGAGCCAGCTGCCAAACACGATTAGTCATGGTGTTTCCAGAAGATTTTCAGTTTTGCCAGCTGAGAGAACACAATAATGGAAACAGTCAAAAATAATATACATTTATTTTACATGGCCCCTCTAATAAAATTGTCTAAGCAAAAGTATTTCCCTACAGTATCCAGATGTTTCTGATAGGACTACAATACTTTCATGGAACTTGTATAGGTGGGCACATGGAACACAGTCCAGAATCTTCCTCCTAGCTGACCACCAGCAGGAATCACAAAAGTAATTCTTTCCTTTGTCTGGGAAAAAAAATAAAGCTCCAGTCTGTGGAAGAATGTCTCCACAGACATATTTTTTCTACAGGAATTCCTGTTTCTCTCATCTGAGCTATGCAAGTACGACCCTGCAACCTGATGCAACCTTCCAACCTGACCCTTGCCATTGCTGTTTTTGGTTTGTTGCCCTGCTCTCCTTGTCAATTACCTTTACTAATGTACTGCGTAGATTTCTCATCCGAATTCAGGGTGCACATGGAGATTTCCTCATAGGAGAGGTGCTGCAGCCCTCTGGTAATTTTAGTGGTCCTCTGGACCCATTCCAAGAGCTCTGCACCTTTCTTGTGCTGGGGGTCCCAGGCCCAGACACAGTATCCAGATAAGGCCTCACAGAAGCTGAGTAGAGGGGGACAGTCACCTCCCTCTCCCTGCTGGCCACTCCTTTTTTAATGCATCCCAGGATATAGTTGGCTCTTTGGGCTGCAAGCATGCACTGCTGACTCATGTCCAGCTTCTCATTCACCAGGACCCCCAAGTTCTCCTCTGCAGGGCTGCTCTCCAGGAGTTCTTCCCCCAGTCTGTATAAGTAGCCAGGACTGCCCCAACCCAAATGCAGCACCTGGCACTTGGCCTTACTGAACCTCATCAAGATAATATGGGCCCACTGCTCCAGCCTGTCCAGGTCTCTCTGGATGGCTTCCCTTTCCTCCAATGTATCAACTGCACCACTTAGCTTGGTGTCATCTGCAAACTTTCTGAGGGTCAATGACATCATCTATGTCACTGGTGAAGATGTTGAAGAGTACCAGTTCCAAGACTGACCCTTGGGGGACACCACTTGTGACTTCTGAGCAGCCTGAAATTTGCTCTCCTGAAGTTCAGGGTCCTGACTCTAATTTTGCAAGGTCTGCATTCCTCCTGATGACAAACCAGGGCATGATCACTACAGCCCAGGCTGCCTAAAATCTTAACCTCTCTAATGCTCTCCTCTGCATTGGTGAGCACCAGGTCCAGTAAGGCTTCACCTTGGGTCATTCTATATAGTACCTGGAGCAGAAAGTTACCCCCAGCAGATATCCAGGTGGTTTAAATCCCCCATGAGATCAAGAGACTGAGAGAACACTTCCCACAGTTGAAGCAAGAAGGCCTCATCAACACGCTCCCCCTGATCAGGTGGCCTGCAGCAGACCACAACCACTAGATATCCTTTACTGGACCAATCCCTGATTTTAGAAGAGATTTTAAAAGAGATATTCCACTCAAAGAAATAATATATCATGTAGGAGGACATTTTCTATTCAGAGGGCACTGAGGCCCAGGCACAGCTGCACAGAGAAGCTGTGGGTGCACATCCCTGGAGGCACTTAGGGCCGGGTTGGACGGGGCCCCCAGCCTCATCTGGGGGTGGTAACGTGCCCACAGCAGGGGTCTGGAGTTGGGTGGGGTTTAAGTTGTCTTCCAACACAACCATTCTGTCATTTTGTGATTCTATGGTCAAACACAGATCACTTGTCTAATGCAGATTTGCTATGCAATTGTAGCTTTAACCTTTAAGTATATAAAGAAAACAAAATCTATTGAAACAATATATTTTTTTTTAATAAATTTCATTTGCTTTAATTTAAAACATTTGAAGTTTACTCAGTTTTATCAAGACTTGTACGTATTACTTATTTTCTGTGATGTTTCGTACTTTTTCTTTCCTTTTTCCCCTTAAATCTGCTACCACCCAAGGGAATCCATAAAATTAAGCAGTTCAAGTTGACTCTTTCCATTCTGAATTATCCATTTCTGCCTCCTCCAGATTCCAATTTACATTTCAAGAGTCTTGGTGGCTGGCATGGAATTAAGTAGTTTTTTTCTTTAATTTAAATGTTGTGTATTCTGTTCCAAACACTACTATTTCTAGGACAGATTCATGCATCGAAAACTCACAACAACAAGAATATAAAATTGCCTTTGGATGACTATTTCTAGGACACATTCAAGCGTTAAATTTCTTCATTATATTGAGAAAATGAAATTGCCTTGGAACCTAGCATTTAACTATTTTTAAATCTGTTCTGTTGAGGTGATATACAGTAATCCCTTTTTGTCTACTATGAGTGAACTGCATTAATTAAGTAATTTTCAGTTCCCTAATTAGATATATTTCATTCTTGGCAACAACAAAATGGTTGTTGATTTTTATTCTTTTTTTTTTCCCTTAAATGAATAAATTTAAAGCACAAATCTCCATTTCTGTTGATTCTTAGATTTCTCCAAGTAATGCATTTCTTAGATATGTTCTGAATAAGAATGCCACAATTTGAAGCTCTTTAAAATCAACTGGAATCTCTCTACTCATTGTAGCTGAGCTTCAGGTTGTTTCGAACATACCAGGTTTGCCTTGGAAGATTCAAGAGACTTCCAGGGAAAAGTACAGCAAAATGACTACCAGAAAATGTATTTTTATTTTTTTAATTTGCAAGTAAAATATCACAGAATCATAGGAAGGCCCTAGGAATTCCCAGCTCCATACAGGGCCACCTAAATACCACACCAGAAAGGCCTCTCCTCACAGTTACCTGTGAATTCCAATAATCACAAACCACCTTTAACACAGACAAGTTTTAGAAGTCCAGAAAATTTAAGTACAAAGACTCTTGAATCAAAGAACATTGTATCGAAAGGGCTGGAAAACAATATAACACATTTACACTGGCTGTAACAGAGTACAGGCAATCTGAGTAACTACAAAGGTGAGCCCAAACAAAGAAAAAATAATGCAATAAAGTACGTTTTCATAGTGTAACTGCTTTAAGTAGTTTTAGAAAATACGTCAAAATAGTGAAACTGATTTAAAAATTCTTATATCTATTAGCATAAGGAAAATGGATTTTGTTCCATCTTTCCACTGATATTGAAATTGAGAATGAAATAATGAAAATGCTGAATGACACCACTCAAGACGGAGATTTTAAATCAAACGTTTTAAAGGAGTTTGCTATCATAGTAATTACAGCACATGGCAATATGGCAGTAGAGGTTGAACTGTTCCAACAATACATTCTGTTTTGTTGCTGTGGGACAGATGGCAGCAGAGGGGCAGTCTGACAAAAAGGGTCTGACATGAAAGTGCAAATGAAGCAAAGATGTTTCACTGAATTCCTCCATGAGAACAAAATCATACCCACTGATATTCACTGATGTTTGCTGAATATTGATGGAGACCAAACAGCAGATGTGAGTACAGTGAAGTGGTAAACGTATGTCTCAGCAGTGGAGGTAATGACAGTAGGTCACCTCTTCTGATGCAGATTGTTAAAGGCACAACATACAGGCTCTTCCTCATGGCTGGTGAAAACACACAGCTAATGGTGGTGACTGTTTGGAAAAAGAGTGTTTTGTGGCTGAGAATTTGCTCTTTCAAACAGTGTTATTGTGCTCTTTGTTGTAGTTTCCAAGGAAACAAATAGGAGACATTACTTTTGGAATATTTTCCCTAGTAATTCAAAAAGTGTCCAAATTTCAACATTTTTCTGTTGCTGGACTGAATTTGCAATGTAGATATTAGCAATGCCTCAAATGCACTTTTTTTTTTTTTTTCTCTCTACTTACTATCACTTGCAAAATAAGATGTCTTCTTAGAAAATAAAGACAGCAAAGGAATCTTTATGCTGCTTTGCTATGACTACAGTATCTGTTTACCCATTCAGAATTATTTTTAACCTACCAATATTTGAACTAAAGATGGTGAAATGGCAGTTCCACAAATATCAATACAAGATGCACAAGTGCATTCAGGATCCTGAGAGCTCACACAGAAAAAAAGCCTTTCACTGAAATCCAAGTGCCTGTGCTCCCACTGCAATACAGCTCTTCAGCTGGCCTTGGCTTACTATGTAATTTAAGTTATTGTGTAACTATAACACAGAAGAGTTTAAAAGGTAGCAGTGTTGTGGAAGACCAAAAGCCACCAATAGCAACATTATAGCCAGCTCTGATACTATTACTGGTCCACATATACATACATACATTTACAAAAAAACTATTTTTTTTTTTTAATAAGATCATTTTCAAACAGCTGGAATATATTTTTCTAAAATACGTTTTTCTAAAAGGTGTAGGAAGTATAAAGTAAAGTCTCAAGAATCATTCGAGACTTCTAGTTTAAATGACTGCAGAAGTGGATTTTCACTAGACCTGAAAATCCTGAACCTTCAAAAGAAGAAGTCACTGTGGATGCTCTTTGTGCTTTTAGTACTTACAGTACTCTGCCTTTCAACTTCAAAATACCTTTCTTACTTTATCACTTTCAGTCTGACCAAGATCCTCACTAGTGATTTCAAATCTGCTTTGAAAAAAAAAAAAAAAAAAAAAAAAAAAAAAAAAAAAAAAGCCCTCTAGTTAGTTCTATTATTAACACAAGCATGGGGGAAAACATATTTCTACAAGCTTTTTCAGAACTGCAAGAGTGCAGAACTGTGCATCCCACCACTGCCTCACACATCAACATTTTTGAGAGCAGTGTGCATCTCAGCTCAGTGCCATTATCTTGCCCGAAGCAGCCATATCCTACAAACATTAGCTGGATAGGTGGTACCAGGTAGGCCATTCTCTTAGCTGTCTGGTTGATGCAAGGTAAGTCTCTAGTTGAAATCAACTTGATGAGAAAGACTTTTCCTTATCAAAAGAGATCACCTCAAGCTTTTCAGTCAGCCTTGTTACCTTCTAAGCTCTGGTTGCTTTCCCTATGTAGCAGGTGTAATTAAGACACATACTCCTGTATCTTAATATTTCAGCTTCAACAGCTGGAATGATCTGAGTTGCCCAGTATGAAATAAAACAGCTCTGGTGGACTGCAATTTGCCTCTTGGGCAGCACAGTGGACGTGTCTTTTGGTCTGAAAAAGTGTTACACCAAAGGAAGCCACTGACCACACCTTAAGACAGTGAGATAAATATCATCAACAAACTTACATACAATAACTGCATTTTTAATCTTCTCAGAACATAATCAATTTTACATAACATCATAGAGAAGAACCAACTCAGCTCCTCAAATGAAGATTGATATCCCCTCCCATTAACAATTTCCAGTAGTCTCCTGTTTATTGGCACACACTCCCTAGAGCTTGTAATGACACAATGCTCAATCACAGAATCAAAAAAATGTAGGGATTGGAAAGGACCTCTAAAGAACAGCTAGTCCATACCCCAGTTGTTACCTGTGTCTAAAAAGTAGCACAGAGCAAGATATATAAAGTTAGCACAAGATCTTCACCTCAGCTTATCAACATTTTATACAAAAATACAAGCCAATCAGCAATTACTTCCTTTCCCCCTGCCTCAAAGATACTTATATATTCATAAAGTGCACAATGTCATGTTATCCCCTTAATACAAAAAACTGAATTGTTGAGCTGCCTATTCAGTGGACCAGAAAAGATAGAAAGAATACAAGTGAAAATGGGGACTCTGGTGTCACAAAGGGCTGAGAGGTTTGGCTCACTGTGAACGGCACCTAAACTGGAATCTTAAATACCCCTGCTTAACTACTGGGGGACACAGGAAATGTACAAAAGTCAACTTCTGATAGGAACTTATCCAGCAGTTGTGTTTCTGCAAATTCCAGACGCCTCTTTACAGCAGTAAGTTTTGTTTGTACCTGATTCCTACTATAATTTCAGAAATAGAGTTCATCTGCATAAAATACTCAATGAGCTCAATTCAGTGAGTGCTATGAGTGTTAATTTAACATTTATACCATACCTAAGGGATTCATAAAACAGTATCAGACACCTCCTTCCTTTAACACCTTCCTGCCAGGACAAGGTCCTCCACATTTTTGTTCAGAAACCCTATTGCAAGAGCATTCACAAAAAGGTGATCCCACACAAAAATGAATCCCTGAAACACAGTTTTCTTTCACTAACTTTATGGCTCCTATATACTCTAATTTCCTACCCCTATTAATGTTTTCTAAAAACTAGCATAATTTCTTCAGGACAAAACTGTCTACAGAAATAGTCATGATAATCAAATCACTCCTTCCTGCCCCGTACCACCAGCCATCCAGAATCATCTTGTCTGGAAAGAAATGGAGCAGTGTTTTTGTCATAAGGGAACATAAAAAGTAGGTACTTTGCTTCTATTAATTTTAAGAGCTGTTTCACTTGATCTCAAAAGGATGATATGTCTACTCTCAGGAGTGCAGCCATAACACTCAAACCAATAAAAGCACCCTTGTATGGGACAGAAGATAGATCTAACACATAGGAGAGCACTCAGTCACTGTTGGCAGTTTTATTCATGCATTCTTGAATTAGGCCACCTGTTTTCATCCCATTCCAAGATATTCAGGCGCTCACAAAAAGCACTGACACTCTTGTTACCAAACACTGTTTTTATAAGCTACTTTCCATGACTTGAAAACAGACATTGCAGTTCTGTGTTTTGTTTGAACTTCTTCTTTTCCCAGTCAGAGGATGAAACCAGATGCACTAACGAGAAACTAGAGATTCCTTATGGAATATAATTATCATTAACATTAACACAAAAAGGACAATAATAGTTTTCTAAAAAATCAACTACTTGTATTCCTATGATGACCAGTGGTCAATATAAAGTCAAAACCCACAGATCCATGCTTATGAATTTTCTCAATTCACATTAGCAGAAGTGGCTTAAAGTATGAGTTCTTCTGCCATGCCATGGAAAACCGTTGCCAGCCTAGATCTTATAGAAATGACGCTAAAATACTGCCACTACAGATATGAGCAACCTGGCTTTTTGAGTAACCTGGTCTAGAGGGAGGTGTCCCTGCCTAAAGCAGGGGGTTGGGACCAAGTGATCTTAAAGGTCCCTTCCAACTCAAATAATTATATAATACTATGATTATATAAATGAGCTGCATGAGCACATGTCGGATCTTTACAGACTTTCACATCTACTGTTGAATACACTGAGAAATACCAATTACAGACCACTGTACTGTTGTTCTTATTGCTTTTATGCAGGGAAGAAAGTTAATTTAACATGCACTACATCAGAACTGTGCATATAAATCTAGGAATCAGCTACGCCTATCGACATTAAATTCACATCTATAAAGTCAATAATGATGGTTTTGAGTATATCTCATTTTAACTATGATTATCATCAATGTAAGAACTTGCATCGATTTCCTGATTAGTTCTTTATTAAAGCACAGTGTATACTAATTTGATGCATGCAGAAGTACTGACTACAGTTTTCAGCAAACTAATCTTATTTAGAAATACAAAATCATGCCATCACTTCATGATAGCCTTCATGTACACGTTCCTTCATGTACCAGTTCCTTCATTTCACCTTTATTTTAAAATGAAATAAATATGAATACAAGTCTTAACAAACTAGAATCTGAAAAGGTAAAAGTTATTACCTGATTAATTAATTTATTTTATTTCAGGCACAGGCATTTGATTTTTTTTTTTTTTTCAATACTTGAGAAATAGTCATATGCAGATACCCAGATCACACTGGAAAACATCTGTTTGCATCTACTGTTTTCCCCACAATCAATGATACAGTTTTTCTTTTTGTAGGATCAATGACAAGAAAAGACTGTATAACTGGAGGAGGTTATCTTGGAAGGAAGTTTACTTGAGAAAACCAGATCTGGCCTTCCTGGGATAAAACTTGAAAGATGTTCATACACAGATGAATCATTATCTTCATTATTCAGAGACTTTCAGATAAATGCTCCTTTCTGTTAATGACTATGGGTGTTTATGAGTGAATCTGACCAAAACAAAAGAACAATCAAACAAACAAAAATTAGAAAAAAAGAGCTGGCAGGTTTTTTAATTGCTATCTATGTCCAATTTAGTGTTCCAAAGAGGAAAGGCTGTATTACTAGCAATGTAAGATTCTCAGTATGAACTTCCTCATACTACTCTTAACATCCAGTAACAGGTCACAAAAACACTCCATACAGTATACCCTAGATGCAGAAATGCTACACTTTTTTACAGAAGGGTTATTAAAATTAAAAAGATAAAACTCAGCTTCTGGAAAATACTGACAACAGTGACCACACGGACACAATAGATGATAGGTCACCTGGCTTGGAATTTGTGTGTACAAGAGGTTGTGGAAACCACTCCCACAATTCCCACTGCTTTGTGCAACAGTCAAGAGATCAGATAATAAGGTAACAGTTAGATAACAACTCACCAGAAGAACAGCTATGGCTGAAACTTGTTCAGGCTGCACGTAGCTCACACTTGCGAGGGATTACTTCGCAGTCCAACCAGTTGACAAGACTGTGCATTCATCTGTGTTCACTTCTGAAATAATAAATTATACATAATACAACTGTTCTGTAAAGCTCAGAATTACACAGTGGGAAAAGAGAAGTGAGAAAAAAAATCTCAATTAATTGATAGCACTTAAATTCAAGTAACTAAGTTACCCAGGCTCAATAAAAGTAAGTGTCCCGAATTTATCAGTATTCCATATCATGACATCATGTGACAGGCTGTTGGGCTGCAGAGGCACAGTGCACTTTGGAGATGTGTTTCCTGGGTTCTCTAGCAGCCTCATATGAGTTCTGACCCTTCAAGAGGAAGATACACTGTGATGTAGTGCATTTCCCAAACGCCTCCACATGATTTCTGATTGCAGGTGCCAGGGAAAGAGCTCTCTTTTTTCCAGGAGGCAAGCCGTGGAGGGCTTGCCGATAAACAGACTGACTCGCTCTCCTGTGGTTTTATTTTTGTTTTGTTTTGATTCATTACTCTTAGTTACTCTGTATTATCTCACTTTTTTTTTTTTTTTTTTTTTTTTTTAATGAATCAAGTATTTCCCCTGTACCTTCCCACCCCAATTTCTCCCAAGGGGAGGGAGGAACGTCTCAAGATCTACTCCTCAAGCTACAACAGCAAGATTATGGTACCAGTGGTACTTTAGCTGGCTTTAGCTTTCTTCAGTGCTTTAATTGCATGTAAGCTGACTGACTTGATCAGCATGTTATCACAAGCTCTCAATTACTGTGCAGCAGACAACACAGATAAAGCTCGCCAGGCAGAGCAGAAAGAAAGAAAACAGTATTTCTGCCATATTCATTTGCTAGAAATGGAAAGGGCACAGTACTGCAGCTGCTCATTTTTCCTTAGCTGTCACTGACTTCCAAGGAACTTTGAAAAGTTTACTATGGGGACTGTTTAGCACTTGGCAGTCCATGATGTGCATATGTGATTAATTTTCAGTGAAATTTTGGACTAAACATTTTCATACCCAGTTGGGAAACCACAGACAGTTTCTTCTCAGAGGACCACTACGAGTTTTCACAAACACAAATGCATGGACTTCTATTTGATTGAACCTGTCAGCCATACAGACAGACAGAAAGAAACCATTACCAGCAATCACATCCGGATATGTCAGCACTAAAAGACTAGATTTCTATCACATCAACTGAAAGATTGATCTTTGTGAAGGAATAATTAGGCTGTTCAGTCACTGGGAACCGGTACTGCAGGTGCCAGCAGAGATAACAATTTCTGGTTTGTTTTTCAGATGAACACTTGTTTAAAGAAAATTAGGCATTGATCATAAACCTGGTTTTACACAGCCTACAAAGCAGCCACGTGAAAGAAATTTGTAAATTTCCAATCTTATCCAGACTGAAACTCAGAATCAAAAACAAAAGTCCTCTGTTTGAAGATAAAAATATTGTACATAAAACTGGCCTTTAATGAAGGAAGAATGAATGCTGGAAAATAGAACAGTGGGAAGTAACTCACTACAGTTATCATTCTATTTCCTGCTCTATTTATGCAATGAGTAATTATTTAGTTGTACTTCTTAGCCACAGATGTGCAACCATTAAATTAATTATGCATTCATCTAAAAATTAAAGTTGCAATTATGTATTTCTTCACACTTTTTTTCCCCCATTTATTCTGTGTCATCATGCATTTTTCCATGATATTTATTCCGTGTAGTCTTGTGTAGACAATGTGGCAACATATGGTAAACCTTATCTATCAAAATAACAACTATTTTCTTCAAACAGATAAATGCAGGCTTAATTGCTACCCAAGTATATTTACATAGAATTAATATAAATAGATGAAACATAGTGTAGAACTTTGAAAACACCAACTGCTTAACTGTGATGAGTTTTATAATCTGAATAATTTTTTCACCATTATCTCATCAAAATTCAAACAGTAAGCTTTAGAAATCATTACACACCACTACCGTGGGATTTTGTTTAAAATTATAAATCAAAGGCAATCACCTAAGAATGATTAAAAAAAATCGGAACTGAAATATACGAGGGTAAATCCTCTACCCAGGAAGCTGCCCTGAGGCCATAAATGAATGAGTAACCTCAGTGTCCTTAAAGAATTATCTCACTTAACAGAAAACAGAAATTTGAGATGAAAGAGATAAGGAAAAGTAACTTACAAAATGAAGTATAACGGAAGTTCTGTGATCTTTTTCTACTTTGATTACTCCCAGTTCATCACAAAAGCACTTCTGCTCTGTCAGACACCGTTCTGTCACACTGCCCCTCTGCTGCCATCCGTCACGCGGCAACAATCCATGATGAAATTATTGGTGGAAAGGTACAACCTCTACTGCCATGCCATCAACACCCTGCTTTGACACTCTGGGCCAACAAAATAAAATAGGAGGTATTACTTTTGGAGCAGCCCTCGCAGAAGTCAGGTGTTAATTCTTTCAGTTCACTGCCTTACTACGTACAGGACAGATCTCTGGATCTGAAATGTTCCAACAAAAGGTGGTTGTGTTAGATGGTTGTGTGACAAATCCTGAAAAAGATTTTATACTGATAATGAGATAGAAACCACACCTTACTCTCATGACTAATAGTTTATATGACACACTCTTAATGAATAAAAAAAGTTTATTTTCAGTTTGAATTAAATTTCAAAATTCTTTTGCCCAGTTTTATTGATTTTTTGTGAGGGTTACAGTTTCGCTTCTCAAAGTATTGTAGTACCTTATAGAACATCCATGTATCACGCACTTCAATTCTATTTCAGATAATCCAGTCAGAACTTTCAGTAGGATGATTAAATGCAGGATGTTATAAAAATAACTGTTTTCAAAAATACTTCTTGAAAAATTAACTGAAGTAAGTTCTTACTCAAGTTTTGTATCTTCATTAATAACAATTTTCAACAACAAAAAAATTGCAATACTGAGATGTCTCACTCTTTGTGAACCCTATCTTTGTATTTGAATCAATATTAATTTATCTTAGAAATAAACAAAGCAAATGATACTTTCATCTAAAAGCTGACACTTCCCAGACTTTAAGACTTCTATCTGAAATTACAGCATTGAACAAAACCCCATGAAGTGAAAATTTTTGTTTGCAGAGCAGTCTGGGATATTACTGCCTGCTAGAACTGCACTGTGAATTACTAGAAAGTAGATCAGTCCTGTACTAAAAGATTTTTAATCCATCCGCAAGATCGAAACAAGTTCAATTTAGAGGTATACAAAACTTGCTGGCAGATCATTTCCTACATCCGCCTCACAGGTCTGTATCTCGTGATTCATTTATTTCCTTTACCTCTGCCAATTCATTTTCTTCCTTAATTTGTTCTACAGAAATTAATTATGTCTGGGAAAGTGAGAACACCCCATGGATTACGTTTAAGAAGTACTGCCATTTTACTTCTGACCAGTACAAAATTAACCTTCCAATTCTCTCTTCTTCCCAGTTTTACCACATTTTCAAATGTCTGTCTTCTAAGTTTCTCTTCACTGTTATCCACATTCAGAATCTTTGCCAACATGCAGAAATGTTTTCACTGATATGTCAGATGTGCTTTGGTCGATTTTTTTGTTACATTTCAAAAGGATGAGGAAAGGTTACTTCTCAAACTGTTAAAAATATCAAAATTTCACACCATAATCTGCATTTTCCATCCCCACACATATATGAATCATGTCCTCAAAACATTGGATTGAAAGCTTCCAATACAAGAAGCCATATACCCACAGATATCCTTTACATAGGTGAAGTGTTTATTTAGGCATTTAAAAGAGAAGAAACAACTGGGAGACCTACAAAACTGCCAGTTCTTTGTTTATTATACTCTCTGACAAATTAATCTCAAGAGTCAAGTCAACATTTGATTAAGAATTACCTGACAAAGGGAAAAAATAATAAGGGCAAGCCTCAAGTCTGTCAAGAGTTATTTCTAGTCTTTCACAAAAAGTGTTTTTGTCTCAAATACCAGAGTCATTTTTGTTTAAAAATGGAAAATTAGGATGTGTAACATGAATGAAAATCGTACTATTTTTCTGAATAATGGGAATGAGGGTGAAAAGATTTTTAAAAGCTTTGGAAGAGAAAAGAAAAAAATCAAGAAGCTCTGGACATCCAATAACACACTTTTTAGTCAGAAAATATGGCCATAACTTTGCAGCTACACTTTCAGCAGCAGTATGCACTGGCCCACTGAAGCATCAAAGATGATAAAAAATCAAATTATATAATCACATTTAAGAGCAGACCAACATGAGTGAAGTCAATAGAGAGTTCATGGAGAATTCTGTATAAATGAACTGTAAAGACTGGAATGGACCACTGGAAATCACCTAATCCACACCCCTGCTAAAGTAGGTTCCTTAGCATAGGTTACACAGGAAAGCATCCAAGTGAGTTTTGAATGCCTCCAGAGAAGGAGACTGCAAAACCTCTCTGGGCAGCCTATCCCAGCACTCTGTCACCCTCACAGTAAAGAAACTCTTTCTCACCTTTGCATGAAACTTCCTTTGTTCCTGTTTGTGCCTATTATCCCCTGTCCTGTCACTGGGCACTACTGAAAAGAGACTGTCCCCATCCATTTGGCACCTGTCCTTTGGATATTTGTAAGTATTGATAAGATCCCACTCAATCTTCTCATCTCCAAGCATAGCAGTCTCAGGTCTCAAACTTTCTTCTAAGAGAGATGTTCCAAACCTTCATCATCTTTGTAGCCCTCCACTGGACTCTCTCCAGCAGCTCCCCGCCTTTCTTCAACTGAGGAGCCCAGAACTGGACACAGTACTCCAGATGTGGCCTCCCCAGGGCAGAGCAGAGGGGGAGGATTACCTCCCATGACCTGCTAGCCATTTTCTTTTTAATGCAACCCAAGATATCATTGCACTTCCTGGTTATAAGGGCACGCTGGTTCACGGCCAACCTGCTGTCCATGAGAACACTCAGGTCCTTCTTTGCAGAGCTCCTTCCCAGCAGGTCAGCTCAAACATGTATTGATGCATGTGGTTATTCCTCCCCAGGTGCAGGACTCTACAGTTGCCCTTTTTGAATCATCAGATTCCTCCCTGCACAACTCTACAGTCTGTCCAGGTCTTGCTGAATGGTAGCACAGCCTTCTGGTGTGTCAGCCACTCCTCCCAGCTTTATAAAAACTTGTTGAGGGTGCATTCCACCCCTTCATCCAGGTCACGCATTAAGATGTTGCAAGATCTGACCCAGTACCAACCCCTTGGGAACACTAATATTTAGAGGCCTCACACTAGACCCTGTGTCACTGATCACAACCCCCTGAGCTCTCCCAGTCAGCCATTTCCCAATCCACCTCACTGACTACTTATCCATCCCACAACTCTTTAGCTTACCTACAAAGATGTTACAGGAGACAGTCAAAAGCCTTGCTGACGGTCAAATACACAACATTCCTTATTTTCTTCTCATTTGTCCAGCTGGTCATGATGAAGAAAAAGGAATTCTACCACTTCTAAGTATGATGGAGGCTCTTTGTGTGTGGTATAATGCCTAATTCAAACAGTGTTGTGAAAGCTAATGGCTTTTGTGTCTGCATTTGGATGACACTAATACTACACAATCCACGCTAGAATTACATTTTTTCAGTCTCATTCTTATGATACACCTTTTCTTTCCAATGATGAGTCTTTGTCTGAGGGGTGGGGTAGGACTGTAAACCCCTGTGTGATTATATGAGTAAAAATCACTCCAAAACTGTTGTTCACCTCTTTTGCTCTCTCTCTTAGGAAATCAAACAAGATTAAAGACTCATTTTAATTCTCTTTGGAGTTAAAGATAAATGATTATAATGAAAGACCAATGTGTTTTAAAAAATAATGATAGAGAATAATGACTCTCCAGAGCTAATAGGTAATAGTACAACTGATCTCTGCCCTGAAGGCATATTTCATAGAATCATAGAATCATTTGAGTTGGAAGGGACCTTTAAAGGTCATCTTGCTCAACTTCCCTGCAATGAACAGCATCGATAGCTATATCAGGTTCACAGAGCCTGGTCCAGTCTGACCCTGAATGTCTCCAGGGATGGAGCATTCTCCACATCCCTGGGCAACCCATTTCAGTGTTTCACTACTCTTATCATAAAAAACTGCTTCCTCATGTGCAATCTAAATCTCTCCTCTTTTTGGTTTGAAACCATTTTCCCTTGACCAATCACAACAGTTTCTGCTAAGAGTCTGTTCCCTCCTTTCTTACAAACTCTGTTTAGGTAATGAAAGTCCTCTATCAGGTCTCCCCGGAGCCTCCTCTTCTTCAGGGTGAACAGCCCCAGCTGTTCTCTACGCCTGTCCTCATAGCAGAGGTGTTTCATCCCTTGGATCATTTTTGTGCCTCTCCTCTGGATGCACTCCAAGAGTCTCATGCCTCTCCTTTACTGAGGAATTCACAAATGAATGCAGTACTCCAAGTGAGATCTCACCAATGTTTATCCTGTAGGAGCAGGATCACCTTCCTTGCCTTGCTGGTCACGGTTCTTCTGATACAGCCCACTATAACATTCTGGACGCCAAGAGCACACTGTTGGCTCGAGCTCAGCCTGCCATCCAACAGTTCGTGGTCCTTGCTCCACATTTTCACCCCCAGTTTATACTGCTATGAGAGGTTCCTGCGATTCAGGTGCAATACCTTTTACTTGGCTTTTCAGAACTTTGTGAGGTTATCTGGGCTCGCCTGTCTAGATTTCTCTGGATGTCATTCCATCCTGCAGGTGCATCAATCACCCCACAACTACACCACACAGCTTGGCATCACTCACAGATTTGCTGAGGGTGCACTCAATCCCACTGAAGACAACACTGATGAAGACACTAAAGATTACTGGTTTCAGTACAGACCTCTAAGGGACAATACTCATCACTGATCTCCACTCAGACACTGAGCCACTGACAACCAGTCTCCAAGTAAGATCTCTCAGCCAGTTCCTCTTCCTTCAAACAGTCCTCTCATCTAAACCATATATTTTCAATTGAGAGAAGGTTGTTGAGGGGAACTATGCAAAGGGTTTTACTGAAGTTCATATAGATGAAATCTGCATCTCTTCATTTCTCCACTGATGCAGTTACATCATTACAGAAGGCCACTCTGTGGGTCAGGCCACTAAGTGCAAGTCCTGCCTGTTCACTGCCTCATATCACCTCCCCATCTTCCATGTGAACTAGCTTAGTTTCCAGAACGATCCATTCCATAGTATTCTCTGGCATAGAGGTGAGGTTGACAGGTAAGTAGTTCCCTATGTCGCTCAATCATACTCTTATGAAAAGTGAGCGCAACACTGCCTATTCTGCAGTCACCAGGGACCTCACCTGATCACCATGACATTTCAAATATCACTGAGAGTGGCTTGGCAACTACAACAACCAATTCCCTCAAGACTCTGGAATTCATCTTACTGGGACTCATGGAGTAAAATAACTTTTTCATGTTTGTTAAGGTTGGATCTCTATATAAGTTATCGTTTGTTACCTCTGTTAAAAATAATAACAGAATTTACACATAGCAGTCTTAAACCAAATCTTTGTAAGACTCCTTAAGGCTTATTTCATTCACTAATTTGTTAAAGCATGATTTTTTTCTTTCTATGGCACTATAATATATTTTTAAAAGTCCATTAAAAAAAATAAAAGAAAAAACAGACCAACCACAACAAAGTAAAATCTATGGAAGTCCTTGTGGGACGAGATCCTAAGCATTCTAAACATTATGTATTTTTTCTGTAGTTCTGCAAAGTTTTCTATCCTTAGAAGGACAGAAAAAGATAGAAAAGGATTATCATTCAAAGGGGTTTGAAGGTCTAAAGAACATGGCAAGAGGTAAAAAAGAAAAAAAAAAAAAAAGTAACCATATTACTAGACAACTCAATTTCTCATACAAATGCAACAATTACTAACCTAAAAAAAAAAAAAAATATATCATTGAGAAGGTACCGTATCTGGACATGGATAAAAAGCAGCAGAATCTTCTGACTTTTTCCAATACAAAAGGAGAACACCTTATAAATTTAAACTATAGCTCGTTTAACTACTGCTCTTCTGGCCGTAAATTAGGGAAAGCAATCTTCCTCAAAGATTTCAAGTCAGCTTGTGGTGTGGGAATCAGATCTTATCTACATAGACTATTTTACACAGTTCTTCTGATAGGAAGACTGGGAAGGCAATAAGGAAAGTACTTCTAAGTAGAATGGGGAGAAATAAACTGGTTATTATAAAGTGACCATGTAAATACCTCCTCACCACTGGAAAGCAAGAAAAGGTATGTGAATGCCAAATATTTCCATTACATAGAGGAGATAACAGAAGCAAAAGCATCGTCACCATCATTACATTTTCACCAGTGATGAACAAGAGCCTGCACACCATGCTTGTAAAAATCTGCACCAGTCGAGGTGGCATACCATCATTACCTCCACTGCTGAAACTGTGCTCACATTTGCTGTTTTTTCTCCACTAGTGTTAAGCAAGTACCGATTAATATCAAGGGGTGCCATTTTTTTCCACGTGGAAAAATGAAATTCAGTGACACACTTTTGCTCTGTTCTCACTTCTGTATGAGACACCATTCTGACAGACTACTCTCTGCTGCCATCTATCACACGCCAAGAAAATTAACTGCCATTCCATCAACATCCACCTCCAACGTGGTCCATCAACAAAATAAAAAAGGAGGCACTACTTTTCGAGCATCCCTTATGCACTCTGATGCTTCATACTCTTGGTTACAATCGTGAGAGTATGTTGTAGTCACTCCTATAACAGCTGCTGTCAAAGGCACGGTCACTCTTAGCTTTGGACTAGCTGCTGCTGCAAGCAGTTGAGAACACAGACTGTCACAGTTCAACTATGGTGAGATGACCTCAGCTGAGCTGCCTGGGCCTATAGTCACGTTTGTAGCAGTATCTGAGATAACCGTCTCTAAAGACAGTTGAATTATGGCTACCACACTTTGGTCACAATTGCTACATCATCATTTTAAGCCAGAAAATACACTTACATCAGAAAAAAATTTGCAATCAGAATGTTCCACACTTTGTCATACTAACAAGTCCATACTGCACAGTGACATGAAGTGAAGCAATAACTTGGAATGCATGAGCATGAGAATTCTAAGATTCAAAACAAAAGCCTTATTCCAACCGAATATAATTCCAATAAAAAGGCGGTCAGAAAGAATAAATTGTGTATTTGAAATGATAAAGACCATTAATGAAAACAACACAAAGAAATATAATCATGATTGACACTTCCAGATTTACACCAGTAAATTTGCCAGTCTCAGATATATATTTTAAGCAAGTATTTATTAGAGAGTTTGATACCATCTTTGGCCCATCTCCACGACCTTCAGGTTGCCACAGGTTCGCTTCACTTTCATCTGACAGAAAAAGCTGTTTTGAACAGACAGTTCCAAACAATTAGAAATACTGTGCATCATCAGTGAAGAAGATTACCAGTTATTTATAATTAAAACATTTCAAATAAACATTAAACAAATACAAAAGAAAAACATCATTTTTGAATACTGTATCACAACTATACCACTAATGGTCTTCAAGCTATTAGATGAAGGTGCCTGTTTTCTCTCTCTTGAAAGTGATCGTCGTACACAAAATCATATGATTTAATACTTTCTAATTTAACTTAATTACTTCTAATTGTTACAGGCATTTCTTGAACTGCTAATAACTCAGGTGAGATATTAACTGCCAGCTTGTTTATCTCAGGTTTTTATCTCAATGTAAGGGGCCTCTGTTCATTTGTTAACACATCATGTGCAATGAACTGTCAAGCCTCTACTTCAAAATGGTTTCTCAGTCATATCAGGAAGTGAAGGGTCTTCCTCTGAAACACACAACTCTTTATTTATGTACTTTCATGACATTTTTTAACGAGATCTGGCAAATGAAGTAATTAAATCCATAAAATGGAAAGGACATTTCTATACTTTGCTTCAACAACTAGCTGAATATCACAACCCCAGTGCTGTGGGATGACCCAGAAAAATCCATGAAGCAAGAAATAATCTGATGCAAAAATATAGCACAGCAGCAAAAGCAAGAATACAAATACCATACTATTATAGAATAACTTGTGTTGTAAGGGACCAAGGGACCCTTTGGGGTCCAACACCCAGCTCCACACAGCACCATCCAAAACCCCACATCTGAGAGCAGTGTTCAAATGCTCCAGCAGCTTAGGGCCATGCTCACTCAGCCTGTTCCATGACACCATCCTCTGCTACGGAATCATTCCCTAACTCTCCTGACCCTCCCCTGGCACAGCTCCATGCTGTTTCCTTGGACCCTGTTGCTGTCACAGAGAGCAGAGCTCAGCGGTGCCCACTACAACCTGTGAGAGCTGCAGCCACCATGAGGGCTCCCCTCAGCTCCTCTGCTCTGGGCTGAGCACACCCAGGGACCTCAGACATCATTAATGGTGCTAATGCTTTCCACTAGCTTAATGCTTCATCTGACTCCAGATTTAACTGAATATTTTGCTATGTAAGAAATCTTTTTCAATATGACAGTATTCACACAGAGTAGGCAGTTGTTAACTAGACATCTGAACAAAAACTGTGCCAAAACTAGGACAGTGTTTTAAAAAGGCTGGAATGAAAGTCTGAAGATTTTCAGAATAAACTGAACAATCCTAAAGTTATTCCCAAGTAGAAAGCACTCACCAGGAATGACTATAACTTGTGACTGCTCCATAACTGTCAAAAGCCTGATGGACACTGGGGACGTGTTCATTTATTTACAATATTATATGATTTTTCTTTTCAGTAAGCTCTCTCCTTAAAACTGACAGAGGTGCAGAATGCTGGATGCCAAGTCACCACAGGGTACGTGTCAGAGTTTGTTAAACACGCTCTGTACACTCATTAATTTTACATTGCTGTGGTTTCACTGCTGGGGAAATGCAAATGGCAGCACATGGCATTGCCCTGTGGGGAAACAAGGGAAATACTGCATATTTTAGTTATGCAGCCTTCATTTTTACTCCCTTTATAGACTTCTTCACATTTTTTGCTGTATAGACAAGTTCCATGTCACATCTTATCTGCCTAAGGCACTCCTCTATAGCAGGATTTTTTACACATGACGTACAAATCTCTGAATTTTAAAAAGAATTGAAAATATGCCTTCACTACAAGCAAATAAATTTAACAAAAGTGAAATCTCTTAATTTTGTGAAGAAAAAAAGAAAGAAAAATAAAATATAAAACATTTTTCCACAGTGTCTGGAGAAAACATCACAGGGCTCTTCAGTTTTAAAGATCATGCACTTTCAGCTCAAAAGGTCTATTAAAGAGATTGAGAGACAAGGTTAGACGGGCACTGGATAAACCTCTGACTTGAATTGGAAAGAAGAAATCTGTTCCCACAGGTAATTGTTTCTACTGTAATGTGGGAAAAGTTGCAGCTGAGGAATTCTGCTGCAAATTGATGTTCCCAGAGTATATAAGCAATCAGGGCTGGTAAAGCATGAGGATAACACATTTCTACTGCAACATCAAGAGGAAAATATGATCTAAACCTTCTGCTCTGATGAAGCGAATTTCCAGCTATACTAGTTTGTTACAGTCATCATCTGCCCACTTCTACAGTATCCAATTAGTATACTAAGAAAAACCCCGAGTATGGAGACTCCTTCGTTCCCAGAGCCCCTTGGTCATCCAAGGTTGCCCTAGAAGACATCTGTGACAACCTGATTTCCACCTGATTGATTTTACTTGAGACCAAAGGTTCTCCTGGCCACTGGGTTGGCACCATTTAAGTCGAGCAAAAAGCACATAGCTACCGTATTTTCCATGCACAACAGCTCAAGCATTCTCTTCCACTTGATCCATTAACAATGGAAATGTTAAAAAAAAAAAAAAAAAACTATATAAGTATAGGGACAGTGAACAAGAAGAAATACAGGCAGTCTGATTCCAGACTGGTATTACATTTATTTCACGGCTCCCCAAGTATCAGCATATATACTGACAGGCTGCCACTCACCTTGGCAGGTCACACACTTAGCTGAGTAAAGGTTTAATGGGATCTGAACTAAAACAAGGCATAAGCCATATATGGTGACAGTTCTTTGTACTACATAAAATGTGTATTTTTCCACTGTAGGCCTGGTATATTAAAATCAGCTTGCAGCAGTGAGGCTCTACTTTAGTGCCTTCCTATTAGGCAGTTTTCTCCCTGTGAAGAAACTTTCAGAACGGCTTCCATTGAGGAGCAGATATTTTCCTTTTTCTCATTTACAAGTCTGCAGGCACTAAGCAGCTAAATTATTTCCCAGTATCCCACAGTCTTCACAACCACCTGCTTTTATTCTTACAAGTTTTGAGCTTATTATACACAGTATGACTAACATTCCCAAATGTAAACAGAAACAGATTAGACATACATGGTACGAAGGACCACGCTTTTCCTTTCACTAAATAAACCCACAGGAATAGGCCAGAAAGTGTCAACAATCTCTTCAGAGCACGCAGGTGAACACAGAGGTTTAACTGAACAACTGAATTTCTATATGCAGCCTAAAAAAACAATTGTCCTTAAACCAGGTGGTTGGACAGCCAGAGATTATGTGATTTATGACGGCTAAGAGAAGCAAGTGCCATAGATGCCACTCTGGAACAGCTGAAAAAGATAACACACTGAAAAATATACTATGTACTAACAGGATTGAAAGTCAGGTTGAATGAATTTTATGTATTTCCAGCCATTCAGTGAAAAATCACACAGCAAATACATTTGACTCCAATCTACTCCTCTGGTAAAAAAACTATGTTGAATAAAGGGAGAAGAAAGTAAGTTCAGATGTACCTCTTCAGGGCAGGAAGCTCCCCAGCACACCCTAGGGACTTCTACTGAAGGACAGCCCTTTCGGTAACTCAGGGTATACTCAATGATCTCCATACAATTTGCCTGAAGCAGCCAGTCCTTACTTCACTCTCTGCACTGGATCCAGGCATTAGACCCTCAAGCTGAGACAGATGATAAACACAGTTTTCTGTTTCACATTGCTGCTATAAATGAAAAAAAGTGCACAGTTCCTTGCTTTGTACACCAAAAGACAACTTCCAATTTCCAAGTTCCATCAGTTTCACCTTGAGGACGTGTCTGAAGTTCATAGTAATTTAATGATAACCTGCAACTAATTGTATAGCTACTATGAACTAACTGTTCATGTCAGTGATGTACTGCTAATGGAAAATAGTACATTCTGTGTGTTTTCTACCTGAATGTTGTTTATTGCTACAGTGCACTTTTAATAGATTTCTGCTGGTAAAAAATAATTACATTTTGTACTGATCACTCAGTAACTAGTAGAGAAGCATAGTTTAATCATACAGTACACAATATTTACTGTCTGGGAAACAGGACAGCCAAGGAAGTATCCCTGTTCAATTCTTTCAAGCAAGCACTACCTATGCCACTACCTACGCAGTAGCACTGACTGCATCATCACAGATCCAGTCTTAACTTTGGATTCAGAAGCCTTGTGTTTACACAGAACAAAGTGTATTTGTGGCAAGTCCAAAGAAGCAAAGAAGTTACAGCAGGCCAAAGAGTTCTTGGTTTCTGGGAACCAAAACAGAAAAAAGTCTCAGTTCATCTGCAGTGTGAAATGCATCTCCTATTAAGAACACAGGAGTAACAAAATCCTGACTACACTTACACCTGGGTGATCCCTAAGTAGCTTACTATTCAGCACAGTGCTATTTCATCTTCCATCAGAAATACATAGCTCTCCCAAAAACATTTGTTATAGTTTGGAGTAATATTAGCATAATTCAGACTAAGAAACCGGGGGGAAAAAAAGAAGGTAGAGGATAGAAAAGCTGAAGAGACCATATTCTTTTATATGTGAAGAAGCTATTCCATCCTAAAAATGCATTTTGTTTAGCCAAACGAGGCCACTCTTAGGAGACAGGAAATATTAAGATCCCTTTTCCACGGACACATAAGGTCACAAAAATGTTCAGCCGCAGTCAGAGGAACCTGCTTCTCAATCCTGAAGCTGCATACAATGACTGGAAGAGGTCTAGAACGAGCAGACAAGGCACGCAACTAATTTTGACCAAGAATGAATTATATCAGCAAAATACATCTCAAAGATAGGCAGCCTAATCTCTTCAGAATAGCTGCCAGCAGTATTTTTCCTTTTTAATTAAAATGATCAAAGTAGAAATTATTCCCAGGATGATGCTGTAACATCTCTCGAAATAACCTTAAACAAAGTGATCAATTTTAGTGCTTCCCAGTTCTTCAACAAACATTCTACATTCAGAGTAATATATGCTAACAATCAAAAGGTTTTTGATGAAGTTAAAAAGTACTACATTAAAAAATACTACAACATATTCTTTTAATATAGTACAAAATTATATTAAATTTACTATCATAAGATATAGACCACAGGATTTTCTGCCATCTCCAAAACAGTTATGTACAAAAATCTGTGTGTGAAAAATGCTTTTCTTACTTCTTCAAAAGTTTTTACTCTAATTTTAAGGAGATTCATAACAAATATTTTGAGCTTGAATCATTATCACTTTTTAAGATAGACTTTTATTTACCATCCATTTAAAGTAGTGAGTTTTCGTGAACTTGCAGTAAACATTAAATTAAAAAATATAAAGAATCATCATATGAATTTTCAGAGAGCTCCCTCTTATACTCCAATAATAGAATTTCACAAAATTATCTCAGATACAGTATGAGGATAGGTTTGCAGGGGTTTCTCTGTTGTTTTGCTTTGCTTATGTTTTGATGAAATACAGGAGTGGTGGAAAAACAGGTGACACAAGCAGACTAGAAACAGACAAAACAAAGCAGCATGGCAAAACCACAAGCTGTGGAATTAGAAACACAACTGAGAACTGATTTTGAAATGTTCTGGCTCCAAACCTGCTTCGATTTCTTTTATTTCTGTCTAAAAGAGGTCATCTACTACCAAGACAGTTGGTAAAAAGGAATGATTACATAATACACCTGTGAACAGACCAGTGTATTTACAGACCAGTGTATTATGATTCTTCTTTCAAAATTAGAACTACTGAACAGGACTGAGGTGCAAATTTTTCTCACATCATCATTTAAGGGATTGTGTGATCTGCAGTTGCAGAAATTTTGAAGACGTTTTTCTACTGATGATACACATTTGCTATTTTAAATTACGAAAACATACAGAAAGACAGCACAATTAGCACAATATTTTTTAAATAAGGAAAGTATTTCGTTTTACTTGTCTGATAAAATATAAGAAGCTTCTATTATGCTAATTCAAGAATCTTAAGCACATCAGAAAGTTTAAATCTCTATTTGGATATTTTCAACTGCTTTCATACATATGCATAACATACTTGGTTTCCTGGTATTCTGATTGCGGCAATTTATCTATAAAACAGAAAATGTAAGTAGCTCCTGGGAAGTTTAAACTGTCTAGCAATGAAGACTGCTTGAGAGAAAAAGTCCATTCCCTCCAACACTGCAGAAATTAATCCCTTAATAAAGCTGGTATGCCTAAATATATTCAATTGCCTAAAATTTTGCCAGTAGAAATAGTTTATTATCATGGCTAGTGACCCATCAGGGAGCCAAACGGGGAAAGCATAAATCAGGATCATAATATAATAGTATCATAGCATCACTTCTGTAACATTACCTATTTAAAACAGATTCTATAATATTATCAAAGCTATTTCAGGGTTACATAGGCATCACGCAATAAATCTGAATTTAACTTTTCCGTTAATACCTCTTGATTGAGAATTAGTATATTTCCTACATGTACTTCAAAGTCTTAGTTCACCAGACACAATATGCCTTTTTAGACCACTGTGAAGATTTTAAAGCATTAGAAAAACAAAACATTTAAAATGAACTGACTGCTTGAGTAACCCTACTGACAAGGTGATACGAGCAGATGTACATCTCTATAATGCCACTGAATTTGGTAAGATACACCAAATTACACGTGATTAGGACCAATACAATCTGCAGAAGTACAGATGAGACAGACCCACTAAAGATCTATCACAACAGATTATTTATTTAAGCATTCAACATACTGAAGGAAAAACAAGGATAAAGTGTCTTTGCAAAATAAAATTCGGAAAGAACAAAGGAAGGAGAGGGGGTCTCCTCAAAAGAAGATTAAAAAAAAGCTGGTAAGAGTTTCAGTCACAAGGATCTGATTAAACAAACTTGTCTCACAAGTATATAGCAGGAGATGCTGGCTTAGCACCTGTGTGTAAATCTTGTTTGCTGGGGAGAACAAAGAATGATGCACTTTACAGGATACAAAGACAGTTCTGCTTGAGCAAAACAATAAATTCTGAACCCAGATTACCAAGTATGTATAAACAAAGAAGAAGGAGAGTACCCACCAGGGGGAATGGCTGATATGCGAATCAAGAGGCATGAGAACCCTGAATATCTCCGTAAATGGGGAAAAGGCTCATTAGTGTCAGGTACAGGGACAAGAGAGGGGCTGTGTCCCCCAGCACTTCGAGAGACCCCACATGGCTATGCCCCAGTGGACTCTCCCTTTATTTGAATAAAGAAAGCTGAAGAGTCTCCTCTGTCAATTTCGGGAAAAAAGATCATTGAGCAAGCTTATTGGAGCAGAAATTTTCCTTACAATATCAATAAGAGTTTCTTTGAGAAAACTGTCAGAGCAGAGCTGAGGCAGATTTGTCTCACATAAGAAATCGTTACGTCTATGGAATTAGCTTAATAAGGATTATGCTTTCTGACAACTAAAATACTCAGTGAAGTCTTCAGCTGTTAAGAAATCTCAGCGAAATGAGTTACTGATTCACAGATAAACTGGAAGTTTTCATAATCACTGTGTAAACCAAGACAAAAATATGTTTGTCAGTTAATATTC
This sequence comes from Callipepla californica brunnescens, assembly GCA_023055505.1. NCBI lineage: Eukaryota > Metazoa > Chordata > Aves > Galliformes > Odontophoridae > Callipepla > Callipepla californica. The sequence goes on along the minus strand of JALIRH010000023.1, from coordinate 8,557,644 downwards.
TCAACATCGAATAAATTTCACCATTTTTTGGGGGGATCTCAGTCATAAAAACCCTAAAAACACAAACAAATTATATTTTTCAATTTCTTCTGATATTCAGGCAACACTTAATAATTTTGGCTGGTCACAAAAAGCTAAAACCAGTTGCTCCTGGCAGATTGCAAGCTATTGCTAGCTCTTAAGATAGCTAGGTTCTATATTCTAGCTTAAAACATGGAGGTTTTCCTTCTGTTTGTTTTGTTTATTTGTTTTTGTGGATTTTTTTGAGGATTATTTTCTCAGTTTCAGTTTTCTACAGGTTTTGTTTTATCAAATCATATTAGCAAAGAATCCACTGCTGTTTAATCCATTCTAGTTGAAGGCATATGGGGACAGACTTAGCTTGTACTTCCAGAGAGCATTTATTCATTGGTGATTAATTTAATTAATTATTTTTTCCATACTTTCTGAGAGACAGTCCTACCACAACTGTTAATACTCTTGTTATTTATTACGTTTCAAATGGGGAGAAAGATCCCCATACATTCCCATGTATGTCTTTAAGTGCACGTACAGTGAAATTTGATATTTTAGATCACTCCACTAGCTTGCTGGTGGTATTCAGTTCTATTTTGTCCAGTATTCAATCCCAACATGTAATTCAAATCTCCTTCCTAAACATTCACTATTCGTTGGCATAATGAATGTCCTATGAGAAATTTTAGTCTGAAGACTCACTATATCCCTTCCCTTGGAAAGATTGCACATTGTCAAAATATTTAAATATCCAATCAAAAAGATCAAGCGAACAAAAAGGTGAGAAGGGTGCTACAGATGGCTGATTAGGAGAGGCTGACAGCAAGGCTCTTACTAGAGGAACTTCAAAGAGTTTCATTCAAAGTGAATTGGCTTTAAATGACAAAATTATACCTTAAAATACCTTTAAAAGTTCTCCAGGCAAATAGGCATCAGAATCCAAATCACCTCAAACAGAATAAGGAATTGAATACAGCTTCCTGACTTCCCAAGCGTCACTCATTACAACTGAAGCAAAAAGCACTGATTGATGTGATAGCCTCCTCATTTTGCAAAGATTTCTCAGAGTTCACATACGTTACTTTGCTTTCATTAAATATTTCTGAAATGGAAATTAGGTATTTTGATTCACGATAAATGGAAATAAGACAGTTGTGGGAAAAAAAAAAAAAAAAAAAAAAACTGTTTTAAACAGATTTCTTTTTCCCCATGCCCTCCGGTGGTGACAAGGTCTTACTACCAAAACCTTCTTGTCCTTCCCTTTATGCAACCTAGGACAAACATCATTATTTTGTTGTGTGCTACACTGATCTTGGACCACAGTGTCAGAAACACATTTAGGACTAACGGTATTAATGTGATGTTGGCAGGTTCTGAAACAGTTCATCAGTTCACTAATAATTCTTCCAGCACTCAGAAGGTATTTGTATAACAACCAACCTTTTGGACTGTGCCCAAACTTCACTTAACTTCTATAAGAAAAATACATATACGCCTTCTGCATTTCATTTTTTCCTTATTCTCACAGTCCTCTGAGGTGAGATTACTCAATGATGACATCAACACACACAGAATGGAAACTGACACATCAGCATCCACTGGCGGGCAAACAATCATGCTTAATTCTTCTCATCTGAATCCTCAGCCCAGTGAAGTATAAGATGAAGTTCAACTTCAAACAGAAGTATGTGGTACTGTCTAATATAAAATTCTCCAGCATAAGAGAATTATGCAAGTGAAGCTATAAAACAAATTACCTTGAATCTTGAGAGAATTCAGTATAACACAGGGAGAATGCATGCAGCATTTCAAATACTTACATTAATACCTTCACATTTTTGGCATCACACTTCTCAGTTTACACCAAAGAGCCAATTTTTATTAAACAGAGAAATAAACAAATATCCAGCTGCAATAACAAGCTATGGGTATCTGTGGACGCCTACTAAGAATGGATTATGCCACTTAGTATACAACATATATCCTTTGTAAGGAGCTGGGAATACAAACCTTGGATATAGAAGAAACCAATCAAACCAGATTTAGAGGTTAATCTTCAACCCTCAAAAAGCAGGACAAAAACAAAAGCTGTAAAGAAATGAAGAAAGGAAGGTTTGAAGAACAATAATTAACTGCAGGAAGCCTGTGTTTTAGTAGCTACATTGGACTTCCCTGCTCTTCATTTTTTCCTCAGTGTCTGGTACGATGTTATGTTTTGGTTCTAGGAGAAAAACAACACTGATAATACGCACCAATGTTTACAGTTGTTGCTGCTAAGGAGTGCTGGTCAGACCCAAGGCCATTCTCAGAGAAGGGTCAAAGAAGCTGAGAGAAAACACAATTAGGATGGCCGATTTGAACAGGCGAAAGGGATATTCCATATCACATGCTCATGCAGAAGGAGTTTTGGATGGTGCAGGAGTACATCTCACTCTCTTCTGCTGCTCAGAGGGCCTTGCTGGGCATCAGTAGTGGGGTGGTGAACAATTAAATGCTTGTGCATCACTTGTTATACACATTTATACATATATCAATATACAGTGTAAACTATTAACCTTTTCTCTATCTTAGCAGAAGTTTTTATCTTAGCTAATGAATTCAACATTTCTTTTTTCCCCCAGTTCTCTTCCTCATCCCACTGGGATGTGGATGTGAGCAAATGCTGAGTCACTTGCTGGCCTAAATCACAAGACTCTAAAAGGTATGCATATCCATAGAGCAAACAACTCACTTCAGAAGCTACACAAATATTTTGGGTACATCCTTCACTGCTCTAGTAAAGAACAAAGTTTTGTCTAAGCCCTCAGGTTTTTGTGGACTACATATTATATCTGAAAAATTATTTTATCATCTCAAATTTAAGTCTTTACTTTGGTCTCATCAGTACAATCCTCTTCTGGTCATTTGTAAATCTGTGTAGGTATGGCTAAGGCTTATTTTTTAATCTGGATTACTGAAAAAATTCATGCTACAATATTAAAAACTTCATTCCTTTTTTACCTGAACTGAGTGAGGCTCATTGTTTTTACCCCTCATGTATTTTTAAATTAGTACAATGCATATCATTTTAAAAATTCAAGCAAGTGAGCTGGACGTACACTAACTTACTATATTTTTATAATTATTCTACAACTTCTAATTAATTTCCAACTTCAACAACTACAGGAAAAGAAGGAAAAAAAAAAAAAAACCAAACATCAAACTACTGAAGTTATCTGCCTCTAATTAAAACACAATATTTGTCTAAACGAATTTTTGTCCAGAACACATCTCCTATCTTCAGAAATAAAATACTCAGTTATTTAAATAGCCAATATTCTTAGGTCATTTTGAATTCAATGAATGCACCAAACTTTAAATTCCAGATTACTGAAATAGGAAAAAAATGTTGTTTTAGTGCTTAGGAAAAAGGAGCCTTCAAAATCAGGCTTCAAATAGTTAACCAATATCTTGATTGAAACAAACAGTCATCCTTCTTCATAAATAAAAATCAATTAATAAAATAGAAAAACAACATACATTTATCTTGCAGGACAGGATGGTGGATGGTATGGCAAATGTTTATCTTGGAAATTCCGGTGCTGTGGTGAAATCTTATCACACTTTGTGATGAACTGCAAAACCGCTGAAAAACTGTCTATCCAACCCAAAATTATAAGCTCTTGTATGAAAATAAATCCTGATTTTTAGAATAAATTGATACTCTTGTATGTCTAGAATATTTGAGAGCAGGCAGTCATCACTGGAAATAAAGTATGCTAGCAGAGAAAATATAAAAAAATTCAGCATTCTTTGGCAGATCAAATAATGATCCGACAATCAAACTTTCTTTATAAGCTTTGCCTTGTAAAGAACTTGTATACTGTTATTACAAACAAAAAAAGAAAAAAGAAGAAAAAAAGGAAAAAAAGCAACTCATACAAAGAAATACAGAACCATCGTTTGTGATATTTCATCATCTTTCCAATCCCCTGCACCAGTATTCTGCAAGTATTTCTCTTCCATCTACATGAAACTTCATAGCAAGGCTAATGTTATATTCTTCATATAACTACATCCTGGAATTAAAGCTACAGTGTTGTCTATCCATAAATGACATCACACTATCACCAAATAAAATATTCTCTGGCGAGAAAGTAGTTAATATGTTCCCTTCTGGATTTCTTTATTATTTTGCAAAACTCAATTACTACAGTATGCACCACAGTGAAAAATTCCTGACTGTATGCTTTATCTCCTCGCTGCAATCACCCAAGCATCTCCATCACTCCTAAACTAAACCAGTAAAGTACAACACTGCATCAGCAAAATTTTACTTGAAAATAATTTAAAGGTCCCACTCAGGCCAGTCTTAACAATAGGGCATTTCCTTTAACAAGCAAATGCCAGTGTACCAATGACTAAGGAGTCTACTGAGAAACTAAATTTTAAAAAACATCTCGAGGAAGTATAAATGCATTTCAGTGTGATAATTCCATTGCAATTCTGTTTAAATGTAACATTACAGTAATTAAAAAAAAAAGAAGTATAAAATTTTAAAGATATTGTGAAGTGTATATCTCCTGGGCACTAAACTTACTTTTAAAGAAGCATAAATCAGCTAAAAATCATTTGGAATCATTTTCCTGTAGATGAGCTGTTCTGTAGCTTTAGGCTTCAGTATATCAAAAAGATTTTGTGATAGTCTACAGATGTTACAGTTTTTACTGAATTTTTAGATGGCTCTGATTGAATTCTGACTCTGTGATATTTAACAAACATTTTATGTATAGCTGAGGCATTATTTAGAAGGATTATTACTATAAGAACATACTCAACAGATACATACATATATATATATATACATATATATATATATATATATATATAATCAAACTTTACAAAACATCATTTACTATTACTCTTCTAGGAAATATCTAAGACAGAGTTGGTAGTTGGTACCTTCAACAGACATCTCAGACTTTACTTTCAAATACCACTTGATTGGGCAAAGAAACACAGATTTTGCTTTAACACAACTATTGCAGAATTCCTATTTTCCACATCCCTTCACTACATCTAATGCTACATTTACCATTTCAGTAATACAGCCATAATAATTAAATCAGGAGTTCTTTATAACAAAGCAGATTAAATAATTAAAAAAACAATAATACAAAATCAAATGGTAGAATGCTACAATACTTGAAAATCCACAAAGAAATAGACTTTCGTTTAGCAGTATTTCAAAAAGGAAGTTTAGGAATTGCTTTTCTGTTCAGTTCCACAGAAGACATAAGAAACAACTGAAGGCATTCAGTCAGTTCTCTTCTAACATGCTGTGCTCCAACCTCAAATATTTACAGACAAAATCTTATACTTTCCCAAAGAGAAAGCCAAGAGTCAGACATCATTTTATAGCACTTAGTCAAAAGATCTGCCCCCTCCCCCCCCAAAATAAAAGCACATAGTGACAATATAGTCATAGCTTCCTATCTGGGGTTCAGTCTTGACTTCAACAATTTACTTTGTGCAAGCCTTACTGGAAACTACTTGAACTTAGTTTTAGCCTATAAGAATTAAAAGGCAATTCAACGGAGTTTCCAGTGGAAGATATATACGGGAAACTCTACTACCTTTGTTTCCATGGATGGCCAAAGGTAAGTGTAGATATGTCTTATAGCATGGATACCAGTTACAGACTGTTAAACCTGAACATGAGGCTGAGCCCATACAAGAGCAAGTTTCCAACTACCCTACAAATATACAAGTGCCACATCCAGTCATTCACTCAAGCCCATCAAGAATCCAATTAATTTCATGAGTTTTGAAACAAGAAGTTATATCACAAATATTTAATTTCTTACTTTTATGTAAGTGTATGTATTTATTTATGCAGTTTAACTTACTAATAATAAGATTTATGGGAAATAAGTCAGAATATAGACCATTCTGGGCGTTTCAACTTCTGAATGTCTCAGATGAAGTAAGCCTTTTTAAAGGCCTTTCTTCATATTGTGCATTTTCTGAAAATCCAGCTTCAGAATTATAACTCTTTTCTCTCATCAAAAATCACTACAAAGAACAGTTCCTTTGCATTACTTAAAATGGTATTTTTCAATACAGCAGAAGGTTAGCAAAATACATGTAGCAAATATGGTAGCTATTTGGCTTAAAAAACCTCACCCATCAATGTTGCTATGACTCATTGGGCTGTTGTGCCAATATATAAAAAAAAGGAAAAAATTCTAAATAGATTAAAAAAAAAAAAAGAAAAGAAACTTACTATACTGTCAAAATATTGTTTCCATTTAGCCTCACTGCTCACTAATGTGTAACTTCAGCAAATTAAGACAAACTGCGTACCTCTGCAGTACCACTACCAGCTTATTAACATTAGAAACAGCTATAGGCTAGCAACTGAATTTAAAAAAAAAAAAAAAAAAAAGCTTTCAAATAAGCTTTTAGATAACTAAAAGGCTGAAAGTAGATAAGAAGTTATAAGAGTTATCTTTTATTATGTACCTGCTCAACAAATAGCACTGGTAAAGAAGTCTTAATGAATGCTTAAGGGAACCTTTATATTAAAAACATTAAAAGTGGTTAGCATGCATTTTGGAAAAAAAAAATCATAATTGAAGAAAGCATTCCTCTTACTGAATACTCCTAAGAGTTATTCAAGTGAATTTTGAATGAACTCTAAAACAGTGCCTAAGTAAATCCACAGTTCTACCACAGCTCTGCTTAAACACTATGCATCTCAACAACTGTTCTTCACTTCATGATTCTCAGGATGCATAAATAGTTCTTCATCCAGAAACATCATCCGAAAGCTTCAACCAGGCAACAAAATAATTAAAGCATGCACAAAAGAGCAAAAGGAGATTGAGATATCACCTACAAGGTTCTACTCTACATTACATAAGGGATCTTAATGTTCTTGAAAGCACCCAGAGGAAGCACCATGGCTGGTGACAGAGCTGTGAGTAGAAGCTTCAGCCCAGTCTGCAGAAGAGAAAGCCAAGAGGCGACCTCACTGCTCTCCGTGTCTCCCTGAGGAGGGAAGCAGAGGAAGATGCTGGGCTCTGCTCCTGGGCACCAACGGCAAAGCCAGGAAGAGCACAGAGATGCACCATGGGAGGTTTTTAGTGGGCACTGGGAAACATTTCTGTACTGTGAGAGTGGTCAAACACTGCCACAGGCTTCCTAGTGAGGTGCTGGATGCCCCATGCCTGCCAGTGTTCAAGAAGCATTGGAATAATGCCCTCAATAACATGTTCATAGCATTTGGTTAGCTCTGAAGCAGTCAGGAAGCCTAGATGATCTTTGAAGACTGCTTTCAAATAAACTGAACAGTTCTGTCCTGTTCTATTCCATTCTCCCTCTCAGTTTAATACTGTCATATTTAGATCAGCAACAGAAGTTCTACAGACTGCATACTCCCACATTCCAGCAGCCCATGCAATCAGCCTACACCATATTCTAACCCCAAGATACCTGAAAAAGTGAAGAGCAGAAGGATTACATCACACCTAGTGTGATCTAGGCAGTCACCTTTCAAATAAGAGGTCTGGGCAACTACTTTGTCATCTCCAGCTATTAAGTATCTAGTGATTACGTACCAAGGTTTTCCATGCGTTTCAAAGATAGCTCCATCAGTTAACCTTAAACCATGGAGTTCGCGTTAGCAGCTGCGTGACACAAACCTTATGTTTCTGTGGGCTTAGTCAACATTCCCAATAGATAAAAAAACAAGTTCTTTTTCTGAATAAGTTATTTAATCTCGGCCACCTATCCAGCAGATGAATACATTATGACACTATGGCAAAGTGTTCAACAACACATTCTTTCATTCCAGTTTACCCTTTCAGTTCTCCTCATTTGTCACTTTTATCTTACTTTCTCCTCTATCTCTTCCGCTCAATTATCACTGAATTTTTCATCCTCCATCATTAATCTTCCCTTTTAACATCCCTTTCAAAATTCTCCTTTTAAACTTCAATTTCAATAAGACTATCAAAATGACAGAATATTAACACATTGCTTCTGCAAGCTCTCAGAAAATGCATGGAATACAGACAGTTCAGGAAAACAAATGGAAATTATGCTGATTTTAAGATTACAAAGAAAAGAGCTCTGCAAGGCTACAGAGCAGTGGGATATTTAGCATTTCTAGCCTTCTTTTCAAAAGTCTGCATTTTTTCTTTCTGGCACGACCCAAGATATTTTTCTATGCAACAGCAGTATCAACTTTTAGACTGCTCCTGATAAAACAAAATTATCAGGGGACACAACAACAACAACAAATATTTAAATAATTTTTTTGAGATTCAGTATCTAAATACTAAGATAAAAAGCTCTAATCCATTGCCAAGGGTGATCAGCAGAAAGGATATTACAGCAATTGAGAGACCTTGAACATTTCTTAGGGAATAATTTAATAAATCCAGTAAATTGCAAAAGGCACCAGGCAGAATGTTACAAAGCCCCACAGAGAATCTTCTAAGAATTCATAACGCAGAAATAATATGCATTAAACAAGATGAAGATTTAAGGAGCTTTTGAAAAGAAAAGAACCTTAGTGGCCAAAAGTGAGTTGAACATTCAATATAAAAGTAATTAAAGGCTTGTCTCTCTGGTACCATACTGTAGTGCCCTATGTATTGATAAGATCGTGCTCCTTAAGAGTTTAGGTAGTACAGAAGATGAAGCTGCCCTCCTGTAAGTTTCCTAACTGTGGCATAGCAGGAAGAAATTCATCTAAGCCAAAGATCATTTTCAATTCAATGAAGGTATTCTAGTAATATCAACCTGAAATACAGAACAAAACAAATAAAAAAAAATTTTAAATAAAAGACAAAAGTTCAGCATCAGCAAATGACAGACAGGTGAGTTAGATAAATTAATAGTGAACTACTGAATTTCCATCTAAATAGAAACCTAATTTTGGTAAATTCTGATACTGCTAATAACAAACTAAGGACTGCTGACTTTCCTCAATTTCATTTACGGGCCACTAGTACTGGAAAAAAAAAAAAAAAGTGAGCAAATTGAGCCTGTGGAAAGCATCCAGAGACAGAAAGCACCCAGGGAAAAATTCAGATGAGGCAGATAGATGAGGCAGATTCTGGCAATAACATACAATAACATAACAAATTAAGTGCATCTCCCTCTTACCCCTATGAAGGATAAGTCAGATTTATTCAAATATTAACATGATGCTATATTTATGTGAGTGCATACATATATTCACATAACACATATGCATTATAATAATAAACCTATATATAAAACCACACAATATCTATGTTGTAGCAGAAAGAACATTACTGCTAAGATGTATGAAAAATAGATGTCATACCATTATAGATTTCTTGTAGCTTAGAAGTATGTATGGATTTACTTTTGGTGTCTATGGATATAAAAAAAATGGAGAAAAAAGTCTAATTTTATTCAAAGTTGTTCTTGTTTATAGCCTAAAAAAAAAAAAAAAAAAGACTACATTATACATAAAATACAGTTGTGGAAGTAGCTAAAACACTCAGCCTCATAAGGAATTTGCACTTCACGCAAGACAGCAAAAAATCAGCATGCATTAAGAACTGGAGCTCAAAACTACTAAAATCTGCTAATCACACTGTGTACAGAGTATACATACATGATGAGAATGGATATGAGCAAGTCCTCAGAGACCATCTCCTATCTTTCCTTCAACTGCAGACCAAGTCCATTTGAACAGCATGGAGGCACTAGTACTTAATTTCAAGGAGATATTTGCTACTGTGTACGGCAGACAGCTGCAAATGCATTTTCTAGGTAACAGTACAAAAGAAGAATTGCAGTGCCCAGATAAATATTCACACTGCCCTTTGCCAAAGACAGGATGCATATGCCATGGAGGATGAGATCAGAGGGAAATGGACAGCACGATTTCACAGAGAATTGCAGTATGTTGCCTAGACTGGACACGACCAGTATACAAATCCTCCAGCTACTCATCTCTGTGTAAACGCTATTAAGAACTTCAGTACTGAGTCTTTTAGGTGATGAACATATCTTCAGAAACTGAGAAAATAATCTAGTCCCCACTAAGGTTCTTTTCAATAGCTCCTTAAATCTTCATCTTGTTTAAACTGATCCTGAGTTATTCGTCATGCAAAAAGCAGCTGAGCAGACCAAAACCAAGGCAAGCAAAATCCACTTAAATGCCCAGTTCTATATGTTGTTCAGAGCTCCTCAGGAACAAGTGTACTGGCCACAGACTCAACAAGAATTTTAAGAGGCCTACATATCAAACCATAAAACATTACTGGGTTAAATTTGGGCTTCAGCATCTTATGACAGCTGAGACAGACCCAACAACATTCTAGCAAGGAAGAGGATTAAGACAAGCCCTAAGAACCCAGGTAGCCTTATGGAAGCTACCAAAATCACAGCATACAAAGAAAGTACAGTGGAAAAGGATGGACTCCAGGAGAACACAAATAACATTCTCCTTTTGCAAGAATGAAAAAATAAATGAGTAGGAGTTAATTAGGAGTAACACATGAACACATCTGAAAGAGAAGTTTGATTCAGATAAGCTAAAGATTTTGTGTTACATTGCTCAAGGAAAGGAATTTTTTAGTTTGAATGAAGTCAACATTTTCACTTTCCCAGTCCCACATTATTAGCTGCCATCACTGTGATGAAGCTGCTGTCACTACTACAGCTTGCCTCACCAAATAGTGCAGTGAAATCCTATTTCTGTAACAGACAAACTTTCTTGAAAAGCATGGTGATTAATCAGGACTATACTTATCAGAGGACTGCGTTTAAGTGCTATGCACCCTTGGTTCTATATGTAATCTTTGAAACACTTCCTGTTTTCACTACTTCAAAAAACAAGCTACAGCTCAAACCCACACTCATCATGGGTGACCTGAATGTGATATTTGTGAATAAAGTACATTCCTCTTTCCTGCTGATCCTGCTTTTTAATAATCATTGCTTTGTACACTGAACATATATACTGCCCATCAGAAAAACAACAACAAATCACCACACATAAACCAAACCAAACCAAACTAGAGTTATTCTCTGCTGGATTAAGTGCATAGTTTCTTTCAAATCTTGGCTTCTTTCAGTACTGCTCGCCTGAATCGATGATTCACAGATTCATAGAATTGCTTAGGTGGAACCTTAAAAATCATACAACTCCAACCCCCTGAAGTGGGCAGGGCTGCCCCAAGCTAAGGTTGCCCAGGGTCCCATCTGACCTGGCCTTGGGTGCCTCCAGGAGTACAGCATCACAGCTCCTCTGGGCAACCAGTGCCAGTACCTCACTGCCCTCCAAGTAAAGATTCAAAGGCAGTAATGGATATTAGACTCCCGTAACACTCACATAATTTGACCTCAAAGCTTTGGAACAGTATTTTAGGTTTCAGATTTGTATATAATGAACCCAAAAATACATGTATTTTAACAGTACCTTTGCCATTCTCTTTGATACCTGGAAATACATGTTTTGTTAAAAAATGAAAATAAAGACAGAGAGAGAGAGAAAGAGAGAAAAGGAAGGAGGAAGGAATTTAGCTATTCCTTACTTAAGAAAACTGCAAAATGGCCATGAAATGACCTCTGACAAGCTTCAGAACTTCAGATTAAAAGCTAGCATATGCCAGCTACAGGAAACATCTCTTTTTTCACCCTCCATAAGAAGAAACTAAGTTTTATCTCTCCTGCCATCCTCAGGCAAAGCTACATGAGGAACGGCATGCTAACACTAAAATGAAATGCATTACTTCACCCTCTTAGCTTAGAGACAGGTTATTTTACGTACACAAAATAAAAAATTAAATAATGTAACATAGAAGTAAAAGGCAAAAACCAGTAAATCAGTCAAAATCCATTCACTGAGCAGCTCTGTTCTCTGAAGTCAGCTAATTAGAAATGTTTCATCAACAGTTTTAGCCTGATGCGTTCAGGCTTATTTTGCTAGTACTGACTAAACAGTACTTCAGCTTAGATAAATGCTTTAATTACCAAAACTTCAAACAAGTTTCCAATTTGGCATGTAGGACAAAAACTTTCTCCAGATCACATTAGAAGAATATTATGCCATCTTATCATTGCTACTGTATCACTTGGTCAGAAGGGACAAATGCATTGAAAGATTTCCACAAAAAAAAACCAAAGAACAACATTTTAATTAATATGAGTTTCTCTAGAGCTCCCGCTAATTGTCTGATACTCAAAAGTGGTAAACCTTTGGGGCAAAACATTTGCAAGACAATGATTTTAGGAGCAATTTTGTTTGTTTGCTTGCTCTTAATTTTTTTTTTTTTCATCTCAACAAAAAGATAATTCATGGAATTATCTTGGATGGAAAAGATCAAGTCCAATCATACATGCATCCATGAGCAACTTACTTTAAGTAGTTTACTGGGCAGGAAAAAGAAAACACTTTCCTCCCATAATGGAAATTCCTTCTAGTTATGACTCTCATTATTTTGTATGCCTGCATTTGTTAAATGTCTTGTTTGAAAGATATTAAGGGAACAAGACTCTCAGATCTCATCAGATGATTTCGTTTGGGTTCCCAAGAACACAGAGACACAAAATCGTCAGCTTTCACTTAGTGTGCCTAAAATCACTTAAATTGATTTGGCTTACTCCCAAATGACTAATAATTGACAGAAAGCAGTTTGAAATTCTGAATATAGTTAAAAAGAAATAAAAGTGTAAGATTAAAAGAGAGAAGAAAACAAAAAACAAATCAGCAATGTTTCAAAGAGTTATTTCTGTTCACCCGAGGCAGACTTTGCACTCAATCTGAGGAACGCCGATGTATCAGTAGTTCAAACTCTGATATTTCCTACAAGCTAATGTATAGAAGTACTATTTTCTAAAGTGTAATTGCATAAAGCATTTCTAAAATAGTAACAGAAGACTTTCAGGTTATCCATCAAAGGAAATTTAGTATGAAATAAAATACACTTAGTTGAAAGTAAGGGGATTTTGTCACATTAGGCACCACTGCCCTCTTCAGTCAAGGAGACAATGATTTCATACACCATTTATATACTGCCTGATAATTTCCCAACAAAATATACTTAAAAAAAAAGAAAACCTTCCTTCTGCTGTTGGGGAACCTTTTTCTCAAAATAGAAAATAGGATGCAACATCATACTCAAATGCCAATTATATGTAGTCTTCTGTAATGTCATTTGCTTAGTTGACATGTTTTTTTTATGCATGTACACTATGTAAAAAACATACAGTTCTTTATACACTTAACACTTCCCTTCACTTGTAAACAAATCTGGGAAATATGCTCTTTTTAGGTGAAAGACCACATCACAAAGAAAACACGACACTGTAGGAGTACACAGCCAAAGTTTTCACTCACTTCATACTAGAGGTTAGCAACTGTGCCCACAGCAGGGGGGTTTGAAACTAGAGGTCCTTTTCAACCCAGGTTTATGATTCTCTATGATTCTCTATGTCTGATAAAACAATAACATGATCACATCTCTCAGAAATACAACTTCAGTTTATAACAGTTGATTATACATGTGCATACATGTTTACATACATGTGTATAACTATAAACATACTGTGGAAGACAGCAGTTGTTGCTGAGATCCAAAAGTCTGTCAAAAGCTGATCCAAAAGCTGTCACTCCAAAAAGTGCTGACTCGACCACTTTGGAGTTATAAATAAATTTATACTGTCATTAAGAAGCTAATGGAAAGAAGTTGTCGTCAACCAAAATATCCAACAACCCGATGACCCACTGCTACTGGAGATCAGCATCTGAACTACGAGCTATGCTGGCATCTCAGTGGTGACAATCTCTCCCTTGCCTGCTACAAAGACCTCTTTGTTTTTATTTCCCATCTCTTTTGTACTGTCCATCTTCCCTTCCCCACCTCCCTAAGTAACTACAATTTATAATAAACTGGTTGGGCTAGCATTTGACCCGTTGTGTCTTAATCTCACTGTCAGGTACAATGTATTATAAGAACTCCTTTCCTATAAGTTGGAGCAAGACACATATGTATACTTTTTATTTAGTATAATCCAGTATATCTTCATGGTATTATCTATGCAGTATGCAATAACCTGTAATTCACACTGACAAAATTTTCTTGAGGGAAACCTACACACACTGCCAGCAAAATCTCAGAGCTGATTTTTGAGAGTTTCCAGGCACACCAGGATGAAAAGAGTTCCAAGTAGTCTAAAAATACATTTGGATGTCAAGACACTCTCAGTTCAGTCCCTGTTTCTCTTACACATATCATTTCAGAATCAAATCTTGATTTAAGATATGACCAATCTTTCAACACAAAACTGCATAAGAGTAAATACCATAGAAAAGCTTTCACGTTCCCCACAGAAAGCAAAGAATATTTTACTTTACTGAGTTTTGGTTTCTTTTTTTTTAAAAAAATGGGAATAAGTTGTGGCCATTATCATCATTTCATCAATATTTTTTCATCTCCCCAGTTTAAGAGATGGAGAAAATTCAGCTATTATCTGGAAGCATGTCATAATAAAAAGGGAACTCTACTTAAGTTACTGCTGAATCACCCAAGAAAAAAAAAATTATAATGCATAGCAGCAATTTTCCAAGAGCCAGCAGAAATCAAAATCTAGCACAAAGCTCCCTTTCACGCAGATCTAAAGCCCCAGCATCTCATTCTACAGTAACCAATCTAGACAGACATTTTAGTTTGCTTGGCACAAAAGTCAACAGGTTCTAGCTGCATCAGATCCTATTTCAGAGGGGCATAAATTATAGAAGTAATACATTTAAATGCATCCCGCTTTACGAAGTGCAGTATTATTCCTTACATGTTTGAATTTGCTCATGGGAGGACAGAGACTTAAAATCAACTCATTATAGATCATAACAGCAAGTTACAAGCTTGACTGGCAAACTTTGGGAGGGCTCTTGTGCCATCCTTACCCCTGAAAAATGCAACTAGATTTTCAGTTAGCACTGTCTGGTTTGCAGACAAAGATCCAAGAACACTGAACTGTCCATCTGTCCTTATCCTCATTCTAAAGCAGATGTTATTAATTCAACTACTTATACTTAAAAAGCCTGGCCTAGAAGCAATACAACCATGTTTTGTGTAGTGCTAACTGCAAACATAGCTAATTACAAACTCAGGTATCTCAGCTCAGTGCTATGGTAGCCCAGGCAACTTCAGCCCCACCAGCTCAGATCCAGCAGTACAATCCCCTACAGGGACTGCAGCATGCAGCTACCCTGACACCAAGTCATTCATGTACCTCATGAGCCTAATCTCCACAGTTTTTAATTTTAACATTTTTTGCAGCACTCCATGAACACAGCAGCTTTGCTTCCAAACCCAAACTGACTGACCTTATGTATGCATGCAGTACTACATTCTCAAACCAAGAAATCATTCAGACACAAAAGGAAAAAATTCAGACACACTGGCTTGAAATCCAAGATTCCAGATAAAGAATTTTCTGTGGAATCTAGGATCAAAAATGAGCTGTAGGGTAGCTTACTGAGGCAGTTTATGCACTAATGCCAATTAAGGGAAGTGGTGGCACTTCCTAAACTTTTTCTACTTACAGTCAGATGCACAAAAAGTTCGATTACTGTCTTGTGCAAATAATAAAAACTCAACTAGACTGTAAACTTGCAACCAGTTTAGTTCTGCTTGCCTCTCGTTTTCAGGTCTGCATCTGTTTGGAAGCTGTCTTGTATAATCCCACTTCATTAAAATGCACTACATTTTTCCATCTGTCAGGAACATTAGGTAATAAGCAAGTACTTAATTAATGTTAAAATAAACCACATGTGAGGGACATATTTTTCCTTTTGTTTTCATCACAGCTGCATCTGTATTTAATAGGTTCCAAAACTGCATGATGTGTGGTTATCTGACTTTCTCCCTCTTCTTTCCAATAACTTCTTCCACAGAGCTGACTGCTCCCCAAATGCATTTCACGCTCAGTTCAATTCAGATAAGACATGGAAAAAGATCAATCAGGATATGATTTAAATGAAGTCAAAATAGCAAAGACATAAGACTGCAAAAAAAGGAAATATTTTTTAATGATTCAACTGAATATCCATTTGTGCATTTTATGATGGAAAAAAAAGTAACAGCTTCAGAAAATAAAGCATACCTAAGTTGGAAATTTTGAATTATTATTTTAAGTTCTAAAATGACAGCATTTACATTTGGCATACCTCTCTACACTCCAAACTAAGCTTTCTGATCATTTGGGGTACTTGAAGGCTGTGAAGTTTGTGTTTTTGCACTATGTAAATTGCTTTGAAAAAAGAAAAAAAAAATCCTAGCCAACAACACTCAAGTTCAAACAAAAATAGGAAATAGCAGTACCTTTGCCTTTTTTGCAATTCATCATACTATACCCATCAGTTAAACTAATAAACCCAATAAAGCTGATCTAGTTTAAAATTCAAGCAATAATCACCTGTAGTTCAATTTCCATTTTTCCTCTGAAACCAAGAGCACAGGAAATACAATTTTTATTCAGCAATGTACAGGGATATTCAGCAAGTGAATGACTTACAGGGTCAGACTAATGAATGAACTAGCACCAGTTTCATCCTCTGCAAAAGGAAACATCATTTAAGAAACCAACACAATCCTAGGTCACCGTCTGCAGTCATTCCTCTCCTCCTTCCCAGAAATTCACAGATAATGTACCTGAGGAATTATTTCCCCTCATTCTTGAGGCTGCAAAATTTAATTTTGCAACAGTGATTCTCTAAGATCTGAGATGAGGGGAAGCCTTAGCATTACTGCCAATGTATCTAAATGATTCCTGCATTTACCACTGTAGTTCTTTGTCATTTCTTTGATACAAGTTGGCATAGACAGAATTCACTGTGACTTTCTGCCTCTCCCTGCCAGCTGCTGGGATCGCTTAGTAGCTACAAAGCTTTCTACCTCAACAGTACAGAAGAAGTGGAAAAGGAAACACAAATCGCAAGGTCAGGGCTAGCAAGGAGCACATTTGGTGTGCACGTTCTGAGGTACTTCATCAAAACATTGTCACAGAAGCTGTCATGTGAACCACAGGATAGAATACACAGATACTTCTAAGAGGTTTTTTCTCACTCTCACTCAATTGCTGCCCTTGTTATTTTAGAACACCATACCAAGGTATTCTTTCCTTGTTTCTAAAGCCAGTCTTTCTATAATTAGCAGGAAAGAGAAGGACCTATCAGAAAATCTTCACAAAACAAACTGTCTTAGCAACAGACACTTTTCCATTGCTAGATACAATTACAAAGCTACTGAATTTTAACAATCTTATTTTTGTTTTAATTTCGGACCACATTATCAAAACATTTAGGTGTACAAACGAGTCACGTAAATGCAAGCCTGGAAGGATTATGAGTTACATCTAAGTAGGTTTTGAAATAACAGGAAAAAAAGATTAGATGTTATTTTGAAAGCTTAATCCTTAATCTCATTAATACCTTTCTGGCCTACCTTTGTCATTTGGCATTATAGATTTCTATTATCATCCAAAGTCTCGCTCACTTTCTGGTCAATATCAAATTGTGATGGAGAATCCCAAAATCTTTTTTTCACTGATTAGGCACAAGGAAACAGGTACGCATACAACCTACATTCTTTATGAAGAAGTTCTTTTTTATTTAGCCTGTCTTTGTATTACCCTTTTGTTTAGATTTCTTTTCAAAATCAGTATCACAACAAAGACTCTGTATTTACTAATTATGTTATTCCTTCAGACTGGAACGTGAAAGTGTCTCTGTAAGCAGATTTAGAAAAAAGTCAGAATATGTATCAGAAATGTCATTTTTTAATGTGGTTAGCAGCTGATAATGAATTCTGAAACCACAACACAGTGATCTACAGATAATACAGCAAGTACCTCTGTGGTAAGAGGGAAGTACTTTGCAAGACAGCATTAATAGGTTTTTTAACTGACATGAAAATACTGCAACACAACTTTTGACCCTGTATGCACTCTAAAAACTGGACAAGAAATAGCACATATAAAGAGCGGCTCTAAAAACGTGCTTCCTTCAGAATACTTGCAGTATCACACACCTTAGGATAAACTTCTACCATAAGACTCACTGGGAAATTTCAACTAGAAAATCAACTAATAGTGACACCTAAAATGAAGAGCAGTCCATCTCTTCACCTTCCTGAGGTTCAGCATTAGAGTGGCTTTCCAAGCACACTAAGAATTGACAATCCACCTTTTAAGGAAAAAAGAATACTACTACTACTAATAATAATAAATCACAACCATGCATGCCTACCTCTGCATACTCA
The DNA here is from genome assembly GCA_023055505.1 of Callipepla californica brunnescens. Taxonomy (NCBI): domain Eukaryota; kingdom Metazoa; phylum Chordata; class Aves; order Galliformes; family Odontophoridae; genus Callipepla; species Callipepla californica. The sequence continues at coordinate 8,539,336 of JALIRH010000023.1, read as the reverse complement.
AAAATAAGAAATATGAAATCAGGAAAAGCTTAAAGAGAAAATCAAGACTTTGTTCAAGTGCGAAATTATATGAAATGCAGAAAACAGTCAATGATTGCATCAGGAAATTCTTCCTGTCACACACAAAGAGCAAGGACAGTATTTTGTGAATTGATCAGCTACCCCAGGACAGCCTGTGAGGAGAAAGACAAAAAGTCAGTGGCTGTAAATTTGGCTTCTCAGACCTAAAATGCAAGGTTTCATTCTCTGTTTCACAGAACAAAAAGTCGATGGATGCTGAAGACTGGAAGGATGGGAGTAAAAGAAATGTTTGTGGCTGCATGATATTCTGTTATGGCATTTCTGCTAAGACAATAGAAAGGTAAACACAAATCACATGTTTGGACTGTATCAGCGCCAAACTTTAGTCAGAGTCCAGTTCCATTTTGCTCCTCTTCTGGTCTACACCTGAGGCAGCAGCAAAACATGTAATTCTGTATGTAACTAGCACTCCTACTCTATGTCTAGCTACTCCGCATCTCTGATGAAGGTTATCATCCATACAGATTTATAAATACGCCTAGGCAAGTCTGTTAGCTGATCTAGATTAAAAAACAGTGTACAAAATGCTTACACTAATCACAAAGTTACAGCAGTGCTTTTGAGTTGGAATGCAAATATGAGCTGCTGAAATTAGCTGGATGCTGCAACCTCTCCACCTGGATCATTTGCAACCTGCACAGATTTGAGTGTAGCCTGAAGCATCTCCCCCTCTGTCCTACCTCTACTTTTATGTGATGGGAGGAATTGAGTACCTCCCAGAAAAGCATCTCATTACCCAAAACAAAAAGCCACTGATTGCATCTACAAAACAGTGTATCTACTAGTGATAACGATGGCTACTCACCTTTTAATAAATTTAGTGCTGCAGAAAGAGGCACCCACTAGAAAGAAACTGCAAACACTTATAATAGAAATACTCATCTGCCAGGAGTTTCATGAATGAGGATTACAGGATACATAAGAAATGTCAGATTTTTTAATTGCCTTGACATGTATGTGTAGATAGGCTTCTTCAGCTCCCTTCACCTCCAGGGCCTATTCTACATCTAGCCATAACAGCAGGTCTTAAAGATAGGAGGTGCACCCAGTGATGGGCAGGGATACTGAATATCACATCACAGATCAAAATAATGTTCTGTTTTGAAAGGGACTCAGAAGAGGGACCCTGAGAGAGACAGAGTAAGTAACAGCTATTTTTAGTACAAGAATTAGGCAGCAAGCAAATTACTTAACAATTATCATTAAATACAAGTCCTCATTGCCTTACATGCAAATCTCTCCATGCTGAAAGGAAGCTCTCACTGCAAATTATGGGCATTATCTGCTGTAGTCTTCAAACAGTTGTAAATATAAGCAGACCACCTCCATATGACAAAGGGATGAATTAGTCAAAACTTGAGTAGAGGGCTTTTCCTGCAACTTCTGGTTATCTATCATCTCAGATACCTCAAAGTTAATGACTTCAAGCAGTAATTTAAGAATGTGAAAAGAAACTGGAAGAGACACTGCTAAAATCAGTGGAATTGTAAGGTCTATTTAATATTTCTGTCTTAAAAGTCAATGTTGCTAGTACAGGGACAACGAAGATATTTTTAAATCATTTATATGTGGTATAACAGGCAGAAAAGTAAAAGTGAGGAATTATCACTGGTCCAATGCCAAAACGCTTCCAAATCCTTGGAGAAGTTTTGGCAAACTTTGGTTTGGGTTGCTGTTCCTACTACAAATACCCATCTTAGCTGGCTTCAGTCAATGACACGAATAAGGTTTGAGTAGACTGAAATATAAAAATCATTACACTGATCACAGTGCAAAGCAAAAACTGAATCCACTGTACATGAAAGTGGTAATGAAACAAGAGGTCATCTGCACAGATAGCTTCACAGGCCTGGTTTTCATTCAACTCACACATCAGCAGATTCTCATTTTGGCAGAACAATCACTGCAATGGTTTGCCATTAACAGTCTATTACAAGTCTTAGTATTATCAAGACAGACATCAATACAATCTGTAGAGACCCCTTCTTTTTGCATGAAGACTTACAATTCTGTTCTTGCAATGTCACCTTTTCAAATACATCTGTTTTTCCAGTGGTACAAAGTCATTTCCTCTGAAAATGAATTGATAGTACTATCTGTACTACACAGAGTTTAGGAATTAGAAACACTTCTCAAAATTATGAAAGCAGTACTTCCAAATCATTTGGGTCTAGTTTGTCTATAGGATGTGTAATTGTCAGTTACTCCAAGCTAGTAATTTGGTTCCACGATAACTGACTTTTTTTTTAATAGCCCAATGTACTGAGGAAGGTTTACTGCACAGGAAACACATGAGAAAAATTGATCTGAAAGAAATAAAACTCCATTCAATTTATATATGTTGACCTGCTTGAACTAGAAAAAAATTACCTGCTCAAAATCTATAGTTACTCCTATCAAAAAAATAAACTCTCATCTGCAACTTACTTTCAAAAAATATATTGATTTTAGTTCTGAAGTTAACTCATGATCTGTTCAGAACACTTTTAAGGTTGGAAAAGTTTTTACATCACAGGGACAAATATGAGCTCTCAGAAGCATAAAACTTTAAATCTAAGGTACAGGTATTTTTGATGTTACAGGATTTTGAGATAGTTATATATATTGCAAAAACAGAATAAATCATCATAATCATCTTTGGGGAGCCTGGAAATATTACATGATAACTGATAGATATCATATAGCAGACAAGTAACCTAGAAGTTTACTTTTGCACTACTGTAACATTTTACAGATTGTTTTGGATCGGTAAGCCTAAGAAACAAATCATGAAGGTGACTTAAAATACATGATTGAAAAACACTGTCTCGTAAAAAAATCTATCTCCGTGTAGAAATACAGATTCCAAGTGAGAGAAAATCTTACCAGCTCCACTAGGTTGTCATAGATCAACTTGAGACCAAACGAGTATGCTATGTGCCAGAAAGACAAAGAAATCTGCTTGAGGCTCACTCAAGAACAGCTGAAGATGCTTCACTACTACAGAATAAAAAACTGCTGAAATGTCATTTTATGAGTAAAGATTTTAAGTAGCCAACTGTACTTCCAGTGAGCCAGTAGTGTTTAAATTGCTCATATTTTCCTTCTATTTGCTTTTCTGTCAAATAAATAGTTTGTGCTGACTAGTGCTCAGTAGTCAGCTCCATCACTTCTTGGAAGGAATACAGACAAGCAAGTAAAGACACAATTGCTCTAGTAAACACAGCAAACTCTAAAGGACAAGAGCTTTATATCTATCTAGTCAGAGGGAACAAATAAATGTGTTATTACTACATAGATCACAGAAGAATGGAAGACAGATGGAAAGAGTTTTAAGTTCAGCCAAGGCATCTTCTTGCCCAACCAGAGGGAAAACAACACACATTCTGACACAAAATTCAGCTAACTTCAGCTTCCTACACTTTTCACAAGTGAAAGCCTGTAGTTAGGTTAATGCCCTGGATGATCTCTTTTTAGCAATCTTGTTAATTCCAAAACTGATAAAATCGAGGATTATGAATGAAAGGCTACAGAAAAAAAGTCTGCATAGGGATTTACTACAACTGGAGTACTGCGTTACTGCGTTCAGTTTTAAGCTTCCCAGAAAAAGAAAGATGTGGGTGTACTGGAAAGCACTTAATAAAATACTGTAAACATGATGAAGAGACTGGAGCAGATCCCACTGAGGAGATGCTGAGAGCTGTGACTTCTCAAGTCTGGAGAAAATGTTCAGGGGATCTCATCAATGTACAAAAATACTTCAAGAGAATTCATGCTTTTGTCAGGGGTGCCCAGTGGCAGGACAAGAGGCGATGGCCACAAACTGTAACACAGGAGGTTTTCTTTGACCATCAGGAAGCACTTCTGTGCTGAGCAGGTGATGAAGCACTGGTACAGGCTGCCCAAATAGTCTGTGTTGTCTTCCTTGGAGATCTCCATAAGCTGCCTAGATGTGGTCCTGGCATCTTGCTTTGCAAACCAGAACTTATTATGTTCAGTTTCCTTTAGCAGCTGCAGCCCTCCTTTCATCCTTGATAGAGTGGCAGCTCCAAATAAAATCAATTTCATAGTCTGGTCTTGTTAATAATTTCTGTCATCATATAACCACATAATCTCTACTGCTGAAAAGGATTTTATAGATCATCTCGCACAAATACCAACCAGGGGTAGAAACACCTCCCACTAGATCAGGTTGCCCAGGGGCCCATTCAATCTTGCCCTAAACCCTGAGGGACAGCACTCATTACAGGTCTCCACCTGGACACTGAGTCGCTGACCACAACACCCTGAGTACAGCCATCCAGCATCTTCCTTATCCACCAAACTCTACCCATCCTACCCAAATCTCTACAACTTAAGAGACTAGGCTGTTGTGCAGGATTTTATCCAAGACTCTGAACATCAGGGTAGATAACACTTGCTCTTTCTTTGTCTAACAATGATGCCACTCTTCTGTACATCTCAAGAAGAAAGGGAGGAGAAACAAAATGAACAACAACAAAGAAACACACCTGTGCAGTGAAACAACGGTATGTAGGTGCTCTGCGCAGGAGGATGAATAAGATGGAAGGAAACTACATTATGACATTTAAGTCAAGGATGAACCATCACTCTTACAGATGGATGAAGAATAAATTTGCAAAAAGAAATCACAGCAGTGCTTTGGGGAATGAAATTTCTCTACATAATTGTAATTGTCCCCATTGCAGCATCTCCCCTACCTGAGAAACACTACTAGTAACAAGTGTTGCTGTCTCTGACACAGTATCTGTTTATGCATTGGAAGTTCTCTTCAGAAAACATTCATTTATTCCTCAGCAAACACTGTGCTCCATAAAATGTGCATACATTCCCGTCTTTTCTGGATGGTATTGACGAAAATATAATATACAGACCGGCTTTTCCTCCTCTTTTTTTCTACAGCATAGCTAATAATAATTTCTTGCAGCGTCTCTCCCACTAAAACACTAAAGAAAATCAAAAAGCCAACCTACTGTTATCATGAAGAAAAACATAATGAAAGTTTTTTTCACAAGAGGATGTCCAGAAATGCTAATATTGACCAAGAAAAAAAGATCCAAAATAATGTGGTGAAATATAAGAACAATGGCCTGAGTCGGTTGCTTTTCTCACATCTTTAAAAACAGATACATGTGTCACAGGGCCATTAAACTGACATACAAATGGTTTTGATGTCTTCCATTTAGCCCAAGGAATCCTCCTCTCATTATTTCCTCATTTTTATGCATCATGCCTTCTTCAAGTAAGAAGCTTCTTATTTTTTCATGCTGTGTCTGATGTCATTTTCTATTCCTTTGTTTATTTTTTAAATCATTCAAACCCCATTTCCAGAAGCAAAACTAGTGGAAAGTATATAATCAGTGTCATACTATGACACTAAAGCTGCCTATAAAAATAGAGACTTAAACATAACAGTGATGCTGAAAAGATTTAAACCATAAATAACAGCTTTTAAAAATGTGTAAAGCAAAAATGGAGCGTTATTATAATGAAATAGCAAAAAGGACACACTGCAGTTACAAAATTGCAAAGCATAATTTGTTTAACACAAAATCAGCTGGAAACATTGTTTACAAGATGTTTAAGTGTCATATCTTTCTCAGAAATCTGGTTTTGTTAAAACTAAATCTATGTAGAAAAAAAAAAAAAGATAAAATAATAAGAGTAACTGTTTGATATTTTTTTCCTTCGGCCTTGATGTTAATTCAATATCCTCTGGCTAAAGAAAATATGCAGCAAATATCAATCCAGTCACAATTTTCTTGAGAACTGTGAAATGCAAATGCAAAACAAACATTAAAAATCGAGCCATGCAGCACTTGGACATTTAAAGACAGCTGTTGATTACGCCTTCTCTCTTTCCTTTAACATTCATTTCTCTCTTCTAATAGTTTTAATTGTGGTAATTTTCACACCATGACAGTAACAGCTCTTTACCTCCTCATCCTCCCCACACGTGCAAAAGCTGAGATCCATGGAGCAACTAAAACAGGTTCAAGATGCTTTAAAAGTAGAAAGTTTCACTAATTTGTCACTGAATTGGCAACATTCTGAGCCAGGAACATTTTTTTTCTGGACAGTTCTATTTCTGTACACTCTTAGTTTACTCAGAACTTTCACAGAATAGAATCAGAATCCTTTAAGTCGGAAGGGACCTTTAAAGGTCATATATTCCAACTCCTCTGCAATGAACAGGTACGCCTACAGCTCGATCAGGAGCCCTGAGATCCCTCCAACCTGGCCTTGAAAGTCTCCAGGGACAGGTCTTCCACCACACCTTTGGGCAATTCGTCCCAGTGCCTCTCCACCCTCACTATAAAAGACTTCTTCCTTATATTCAACCTAAATCTCTCCTCTTTTTACTTTGAAACCACTTCCTCTTGTCCTACCTCCACGGACCCTGCTGAAGAGTCTGCACCCTTCTTTCCTGTAGCTCCCCTTTAGATACCAAAAGGCATATTCTGTCTTTCTGCTAGTCTGATACAAATCTGATCATAACCTCGATTAATCCACAAACAACCGAAGAACTAAAACTGAGAGCACCCATTACGTCAAGGTCAAAATATTTACTATCATGACTGCTTGACAGTTAAGGCATGTATGGAGCACACATTCATAACTTTAAACCAATGCTGTGGAATACTTCTACAATTAAATAAATCTTCATAACTTATGTACACCATACTATTTTACTACTGGAGGAAGTCTCACATTACTTCAAGATGACTTTAAAATACAGTTATATTTCCTTCCTCACAACTATTTTCCACAAATTCTTAAAACATCCATTTTCAGAATTACTCATGAAGAATAAACAATTTAGCAAATATACTTCAAAAATAACTCAGTAGTCGGAAAAAATTATTTGGATTAAATTATTCTGTATACATCCCACGTGACACATTTATACTAGAATACAAAATTCTACGCCACTTTAGTTTTAGAGCTGCTTTCTCAAGACAGTTAAGAGTGGTAAAAAAAAAAAAATCTACAGCTGACATCCATCCAATGGCAAAACACATCTCATCCTGAGGCAGCTGTTTTGCATGTAAGACAGCACCCATATATATATTCAGCTTCCCAGCACTCAACTGTTTTGAGAGTGAACCACCTTCCATAACTAAACAGACTTTTATCTCGGTTTTCCTTATTATGACAAACAAAGTACAGACACAAATTCACTTATACATACAGACTGGCCAAATACAACCTTGAATACTGTTGCTGATTTTGTACTGTTTGAGTAAAATGCTAGGACAGCATGACAGTAAGCAACATCAATAAGGTGTAGGCAAAACAGTACTGAATATATATTACAAGGAGAAAGAAAAGGACAGTATAACACAGCTGTGCAAGAGCCACTTCAGAATCCCAGTGTGATACGTGAACACTAACTTAGAATTTTCTTGCGATAATGGCAGCCTATGATCAGGAATCAATACTCAAAGCAGTGTAAACACAATATTCTTTGCAAATAGAAGAGCTGAAGTATAAGAACTGAAATAATCTCCTGGCTTCCATCATTTCTTGGAACACATAATCCTAACATTCAAGTGAAACTGAAGAAACATACAATTCTAACCATGTACTATCACCTTGCTGTTGAAGTATAATCCTGAAGAGATCTGTTCAGTTCAGAATCTTATTTGACTCTAAATGTAATTAGTATGTATTTATCAATACCTCAAAAATAAAAATAACAAAAATATTGAGTTTATCTTCTATCACTTTTTGGAACAGTCATTTTGCAGCACGTATCAGAATACTTGAAAAAAGTAGCTGAAGTATACAAATAAACATATTATTCCCATGGCAAGTGATGAGAGAAATTTTATCTCTTCTGTGTTTTCACTTGGATTATCACAGCTACATCTTATATGCTTTATCACATATGTCTGATTGGCTCAATCCACACTTCTGTCTTTCACTTGTTTCCTCACTTGGAATCAGTGTGAATTAGTATACTAATTTTTATACTTAAGTTTCTTACTAGTTTACTAGTAATTCTCTTATTTGTTTTTATACTTAATATTTTATTGGCTGAGAGATTTGGGGTTCTTCATTCTGGAGAAGGCCCCAGAGGGACCTTGTAGTAGCCTTCCAGTAGCTGAAAGGAGACTACAGGAAAGCTGAAGAGGGAATTTTTTATGAGAATACATGGTGACAGGATGAGGGGAAATGGCTTTAAACTGGAAGAGGAGAGATTTAGACTGGATGTTAGGAAGAAATTATTTACTGTGAGGGCGATGAGACACTGAAACGGATTACCCAGAGAGGCTGTGGATGTCCCATTCAAGGCCAGGCTGGATGGGGCTTTGAGCAACCTGGTCTAGTGGGAGGTGTCCCCACCTATAACAGGAGGGTTGAACTATTTGGTCTTAAAAAGGTCTCTTCCAACACAAACCATTCTGTTCTATGGCTGAAGTTAAAATGACTAAATGGCGTTTTGGATGGGGGAGGGAAAGAGAAGTGAAATCACATTATATATGCTGCTGGTACTTTGGTTTGGTTTGTTTTTTTTTTTCTTGTTATTTGTTTGTTTGTTGTTGTTGTGGGTTTTTTGTTTGTTTTTTTGCAACAACCCTGTTTCAGCAGAGAGTAAAGGCAGTAACAACATTAGATAATTCAACCTCTATGGACTTACAGTGGGAGAACTTTTCTTAACTTCTAAAAATATCTTCTAAAAATCTTCTAAATGTTCAGAATCACAGAACTATAGGAGTTGGAAGGGACCTGAAGAGGTCATCAAATCCAGCTCCCATTAAAAGCAGGCACCCTATAACAGGTCACACAGGTAGCTGTCCAGATGGGTCTTGGATATCTCCAGAGAAGGAGACTCCACAACCTCTCTGAGCAACTGTTCCAGTGCCCCATCACCCTTACTGTGAAGAAATTCTTCCTCATGTTAGTATCACACTTCTTAAGTTCAACTTTAAGGCCATTACTCCTTTTCCTATTGCTACACCCCACCAAGAAGAGCCTGGCCTCACTCATTTGCATCCAAACTCCCTTTAGATATTTATAAACATTTTTCAGATCCCCTCTCAGTCTTCCAGCTGACTCAAGAGCTCTCTGCCTCTCAGACTAAGAAAGTAGGCAGTATAGGCAGGAAATCAGCATAACTTGGCAAGGACCTGCTGGTCAAACTGAGGAAAAGGAAGGGCAAGTGCAGACAGTGGAAGCAAGACAGTGTCACCTGGGAACAATATAAAGACACTCCCTGGACTTGCAGAGTTGGGATTAGAAAAGCCAAAGCACAGATGGAACTAAATTTGATGAGAGATGTTAAAAATAACAAGAAGGGTTCCAAAGATACATGGGTTAAAAGAGACAAGCCAAAGAGAGTGTACTCCCTTTGCTAAATGAGAAGGGAGAACTGGCTACAACAGACTTGGAGAAGGCTGAGGTACTCCGAGTGCTTTTTGCCTCAGTCTTCACTGGCAGCCAGGATTCTCACATTCGTAAACCTGAACCTCTGTGAGAACCAGAAGAACAAACTCCCCCCAGCTGTAAGGGCAAGGAAAGTTAGATACTGAATCATGAGACTGAATATGTAGAAGTCCATTGGGCCAGATGATATACATCCCAAGTCCTAAGGGAGCTGGCTGATGTGGCTGCTGGGCCACTCTCTATCATATCTGAAAATTCACGGCTGTCAGATGAAGTACCCAAAGATGGAAAAACGTAACTCCCATTTACAAGAAAGGGAAGAAGGGAGACCTAGGGAACTACAAGCTGGTGAGCCTCAACTCCAGCAAGTCATCCCCTAATTTGTACAACCTGTACTGATGCATGTGTTTTTCCCTTTGATTTTAAAATGCCTACTTAAAAACTTCTGTTGATAAAGTTGTTTTCCTACTGAACTTTGATCAGTTATATTTAAATATGTCAACATATATATACACAGAATTTCAAGACAACAATTTTTATTCCAGTACTGATTATATCTCAAAGATTCAATAGAAAATTTTGAAATACGGAATAATAGCTGTTCATAAACAATAGTCATTATGATTTAAAGTCTTACTATGGACAGTGCTGAATGCCTAAATGAGATGAAAATCAAAGTACTGTACAGTATATTTATTTAATTATACAGATAGATAAAGATGAAAATGTAATAAAACACCATTGTGAGGGAAGGATACACAAAAACCAACAAATACTGTTTCACTAATTAACAGATTTTGTCACTCGTTTCTCTACAATCAAGTTTTTACCTCTGAACTATTACGATGTGAATTCTCATTTGCTCTGACTTTCCTTTAAATAAAAAAAAAAATCCACTATAAATGTTATGTTCCAAAATGCCTGCAGATCAGATGTCCTAATGAATATATGGAAATTACCTTCAGCTAGGAATGTGATTTGTGAATATGCTTTTTCCATAAAGTTCCAGTTATTAAAAAGATTAATCTTTTTGTTTCAGCGTACATAAATTTACAAGAGATGCCCTACTGTTCATACTGATGTACTCGCCTTCATGCACAGAACAACCCCTTAACACCTCAGAAACAAGGGAATGAAAGCACCTAGTTTCTTTCAAACTGATCTGTATTCAGAAAGAAGGAGAAGGAAACAATACATAATAATTTATTTTTATGAATGTCAGGAATGACAGTACACTTCAATTTTGTAGCCAGCTCAAATTATATCTGAGCCAAATATTTCATTTTAAGAGTGCCGTTAAATCCTTTCAAAGACCTTGTTTTATGTGTTCATGAAATAACTCCCTATTTTTTAGCTTTCAGGAATAGTAATTGTGCTAAATCTTATAAATTAGCATGAATAGTACCAGAAAGACACTCTGTTAAAATTCATCTGCACTGCTGCTGGAGTATTTATTAGGTAGTAAAATATTTAAAGGAAACCTACAACTACCGCAATTCAAATTATGTTTTGCCTAAGAAAGACTCTTAGAGCACTCGGTATTACTGTTTTGTCACCATATAGAAAAAGAAAGCATCTAATCCTACTTCTAATCTTGAGAAGAAAAATCTCTTTTCATTATATGGCTGAATAAAATCACTGTATTCACCAGATAGTCCCTGTAGCATTTTATCAGTTTGTACAAGAAAATGGCACTACTTATTGTGGTAATTGACATTTTCAACATTGGCACATACAATAGAAATGTTAGGACCATTTGCAAGCTAGTTAGCTCTTGATATATTACTGACCTTCAGAGGTCCTTCAAAAAAATTTTTTTTCCCTAGCTACTGCTGTAACAGCTGGAGACATAACCTCCCCCATTTTCTCATTATGATCACATATTCTCCAATGCCCCTTCATCTCAGCATCTCCTAACTCGTTCCAGCCCAACAGAGTTAGCAGACACCTATCATTTAAATTTTTAACACTCACCTCATTCGTTCCCCTCCCCCACTCTTTTGCCTCCCTTAAGATTCATTTGTATTCTCTGCTTTTGCTGACGGTCACAAGCGTCAAAGCTTTCTGCCTGTACTGCAGCATCAGCTCTGGCTTACCACAGTATCAATGCATCTGCTTCTGAGGCTCAGTTCATATTTGGAATAAGTTAATCTGAGATGCTTGGAACATTACACATCCCATCACACTCAGCATCCATTATAAGCCCCTCCCCTAAGCAATTCAGTATAGTAGCAATCTGACAGCGCATCATCTTGCAAGTTTATCTGTAAAAGAGACCATATACCAGCTACTTCTTACTTCAAAAGATATTACTATATAAAAATCAAACACATTGACTGTTTTTTTCTTTCCCTATGAGAAAGTAACCAGAAAACCAGAACTGTACATATGGACCTGGCCTCCTCTGTTTGATTTCCAAATAAATGAACAGCCTATGGAAAAAAAAAAAAAAAAAAAAAAAAGAATTAGTCATGCTGCAAATAACAATCATTAAGATAATAAATTAACCTGTGGCTCTCACTGTACTCATACATGGGGCTGTTTTAGGAGTAATAGCCACAGAAAATACTGGAAACTCAAGGGATAACTGTTCATTTCTAGCATGGATATTGTTTCAAATTTTCCTCCTCAGAAACAGATGAAGGGAACTGCTGGATGCTTCTCCAGAGGCAGGAAGGTAAAATGCAAGCACTTTGTAGAAAGCAAACAATCACAATGCTGCCAATGCACTCTGCATTTGGTTCCAGGAATCTTAACTCCAAGTCAAACATTAACATAAAAAAATGGTATTGGAAAGTCCTGTTGTTTCTCAAATTTCTGTTCCATCTGGTGTCACTGACATAGGATCTATTAAATAAATATCAACTGATTATCTCATTTATCAGCTAACGATATAGGTCACTCCAAAAGCAATGCCTCCTATTTATTTCCATGAAAACTACAACAAATATAAACAACACACCGCCACTAATTGATACAGCAAATTCTCAGCTACAAAACTCTTTATCAGCATAGTCACCACCACTAGGCACACAGCAACGAACTAAAGCCTGCGTACTGAGCCTGCGAAAGGCTGCCCAGGGAGGTGGTGGAGTCACCAGTGTTCAGGGAACATTTAGACACTGTGCTGAGAGGAACATGGTTTAGAGAGAACTATTGGTGACAGAAGGATTGTTGGACTGGATGATCTTGTAGGTCTTTTAAAACCCTGGTGATTCTGTGATACAGGCTGTCCTGAGCACGGCTTGCCCCTTACATCACCATTGCCAGTGCAATTGAATTAAGGCCCAGAGTAATTTTTCTTCTCACGTTTAATGACACGCTTGCTAGATATTTCCTCAATTTTTGTCTAATATCCATAGAAACACCAGGATAATCACTACCTTTCTTTTAGAAGTTAGTAGTTACAGGGTAGGGGTTCCTACACAGATCTCTGTGGGGACTGCGGGTACAGATGAAAGGTTTTTAATTCTTTTGCTTGACACTGAAATGTCTTAAATAAGGCAGAGGTTTTTTGTTTTGTTTTGTTTTTGTTTTGTTTTGTTTGTTGTTGTTGTTGTTGTTGTTGTTTTGGTTCTGTTTTGTTTTCACAAGCTTTTAAGTAGCTTCTTTTAAATAAAGCCCAGACTTGACTATCAGTGAAAAAGAAATTGGTCGGACTGTCAGCCAGAGGGTTTTGGTCAATGGATCCACGTCCAGCTGGAGTTCACTGACAAGTGGTGCCCTCCAGCAGTCCATCTTGGGACCATCATTCTTCAACACAACTATTCAGAACAACCCTGCAGAGAAGGACTTAGGGGTTCTGGTGGATGAAAACATTGATACGAGCCAGCGTCATGCGCTTGAAACCTGGAAGGCCAACAATATCCTGGGCTGGATCAAAAGAAGGGTGGCCAGGAAGGCAATGGAGGTGACTGTCCCTCTCTGCCCTCATGAGTCCCAGTCTGAAGTACTGCATCCAGGCCTGGGGCCCTCAACACAAAAAACAATGTGGTGCTGTCAGGGTAGGTCCAGGGGAGAGCACGAGGATGATCAGAAGCCTGGAGCACTTCTCTTATGAAGAAAGATCAAGAAAGCCGGGCTTGTCTAGTTTGGAGAAGACAAAACTTCAGGGAGATTTCATAGTAGCCTACTTGAAGGGAGGTTATGAACAGGACGGAGACCGAATTTTTTTACATGATAAAACATGATTTTTTACAGTGATAAAACACAGGAGAACAACTATAAAGAAAAGAAGGGGAAATTCAATTTAGATGTTAGAAGGAAATTAATTAGAGGGTAGTGAGGCACTGACATAGGCTGTCCAGAGCAGCTGTGGTGTTCCAAGTCAGGTTGAATAGGGCTCTGGAAAGCCTGATGTGGTAAGCAGCAAGCAGCCCATAGTATGGGTTTGGCATGGACGAGCTCTAAGGTCTCTTCCAACCTAAGTTGCCCTACGATTCCATGAAAATAAAACTAGCCCTAACTAAATGAGTTCCTACCATCTGACATTAATTTTTAGGGTTTTTTGTGAAGTCCAAACAAAGCATTTCAATTTTTCAGCTTGTATCTGTCAGAAATTACATACTCTGTTCACTTCAAAGAGACTCATAGGGTGGCTCTTAGGAAATCAAACACATTGTGAATTGTTTTTCATTAGAGTTAAGAAGAAATAATAATTTTCATCTTGAGAATTTCCTGATAATTCTTTATAATCAAAAAAAAACAAAAAAAAAAAACTCTGAATCATCCATTTCAAAACAAGGGTAGGTAAAGATTTAAAATTGTTCCCTCAGTCCAAGACTTGGCATGACTGTCACCAAAGATCACATAAGTACAGACACATAAATGCACAAAAGCCAATAAGCTCATTTTTATGCAGGTCAAAGAGGAGAAATCCTTACAGACAGCAGCCTCTGTCTGAACATCAGCTCACTACTTCAAATCTAAATCACAGATTAAGGAGAAATTCAGATCTGGACTTTGTGTAACCAGCTCAGATGTTTTTTTGCTAGCCATAAATTCCATCATAAAGTGAAAACTGCTCCATATGCTTTACCCACCAGTGGCAGAATGAAGACACTTCAGAATGAAGGATCCCTTGAGGCTGAGGCCACGACAGGGCTTGAAAGCAAAAGACTTCATATTTCCTTTAAAGTTCTAGGTAACCTTCAGATGATTGCTGACTATGATCCACAGCTTAGTTCTGCGATAACAGCTACAAAATCACCCCTAAACTTCTGAAGAATCCGATCAATTGTCAGAAAAAGCTATGGGAAAGCTCATAAACTAAAGCCACGAAACATGAGAAAGTTAGAATTACAGATGAGGGTAAGGTTATTATCAAAAGAACATCAGCTTAAGATTCCAAGAAGAAAACAATTTGCACAAAAATGTACCAAGAAGTATAACAATGTAAGTGGATTTGTAAGAGCAGGCATGGAATGCTAAAAGAAGAAAATACGACAAATAGATCAAGTAGTTATTTCATCCTTGCTTTACACTTGGAAATCTAAGGAAGGAGAAAACCCTACATACTCACTGTAATTTTTAAACTGAAATAAAAATTCCTTTCGAGCTGAAGAATTGCCAATGTGCTTTGAAATAAAAGCATCTATTTAGTCTCAAATTGTGAATAACCGAGGATTCTATATTTTTCATATGGATATATATCAATATCTCCAGGAGAAAAGTTTATCCATAAGCTTATCATATGATAAAACCATTCTTACACATAATGGAGAAGATATCTGCACTATTAATGTAACGCAGAACTTTCAACACTGTCAAAATTAAAAACTACCATGTATCATAAACATACTTTATCTTAATCACGTGCATCACCAACTGAGGTGCGCTTTCCTGTGACATGAAGCATATTGGTTTACTGACGAAATGCTTAACTGCAAGAGTAACAGATGTGAAAAAATATTTACATTCTCAACAAATATATTGTTCCCAGTGGGAGGCAAAAAATAAGCACCACACAAAGCACAATAAAAAACAAAAATAAAAAACAAAACTGGAAGTGTTTATTACACCGTCTCTTTACATTCCAAGGGTTTTAACGGGTGTTTCCATATAACACTCACACATCCTTTGGAGAGTAATTAACAGAACTATGCATTACTAAAATCATATTTTTATTTAACAAGCAATTCAGATACACCCATAAACATAGGCTCACCTGTACAAGGCCATTCCCAGTCTGGAAAGCAATTTAGCACACATCTTAATAATACCATTCATCTGTACACCAAAAAGCTTTGCTGAATCCAAGCTTGAATGGCAACTCAAACCTCAAGCTACAGCTGTATTAACACAGATATACATTACTCAATCCAATTTATTTCAATTTATGTCTCTAGTCTCTTCTCATCTATTTTTTCCCACATAACCTTCCTTGACATGTTTGTCTTCAGCTTAGCCTCCAGTTGCCTCTGATTCCTTCTTCCAGCTTCTCTGAGGTCAGGTACACTTGACCTAGAACTCAATACTGCAGTTTAAGGCACTGCTGGAAACTTCTCCAGTTTTGAGTTCTTCTCTTACAGGATCTGCACTTTTCACAACAACTTCTAACTGATGTGGTATTTTATAGATTAAGAAGTGATTGTTGTTTAGGACTTAGAAGTAATTCTGCTGAGCAGAAAATTGTATGTTTCTTATTTTGTCAGGTGTTACAGTCTACCTATCCACGCAAACAAATTCTTATATATTCAAACATACAGGAACTGATAAAGAAGTGTATTTACGAGAAAACAAGTTTATTAGCAAAAGGTTCTTCCTTGGAGTATAAAGAAGCCAAAAACTACTCTGTGGTATGCACTGACCCGATAGAAGACAATCAGAACAGACGGAAATACAGAAAAATTCCACTTAAATGCAAGGAAAATACCTCTTCAATGTGAAGGAGATTGAAAATTGAAATGGACTGCCCAGAGAAGACATGGTATCTCCACCCACTGAAACACTCAAAAATCTGACAGGCATGACCCTCAACACACTGCTTTAGAGAAGTGGGGCTGGAATCTATTGTCTTCAGAGACACGCTCCAACTACAGCTAGCCTAGGGATCTATAAAAAGCAGGGTAAAAGCCGTGACAAAACTCTATTAAAATTACACCCCCTGGTACTCCAGAAGATAATAACCATTTACTATGCTCTTTAAAATAGTTTTCTAATCTTGCATTTCAGTAAACCTTTACAGAAATAAAAATCATGAGACCTACTACATACCAGTATCAAATTTTAAGCTGATTTTAAAACTAAGAAATTTACTTGAGTCAGCTATACTTAAGAAAAGAAATTCATCTGTTTGTTTATTCCTCTCTAATGTTATAACATTGCTGTATTTTACAAAACACACAGATTTTCAATAGCTGGTGAAGTGTTTTCTATAGCAGTAAAGAGTTTACAATAGTGAAATACTGAGAAGCAGAGTAAATTTAAAAAGAATACAGTAAAAGCACTGGATAGTTGGTCCTGTTATCCAGATCCCTTTTCACAAAGTCTTGTTATCGACAGAAGGAAGATATGCAGCCATCACTCAGACCAGTGTAAGTACAAGTTTCTGCCACAGCAGAATTGCCTGAGTGACACAGAGTGTCCTTACAGTTACACTCCTGACTGCAAAAACAACTCCACCACTGGGTAGGCAGGAGTGTTCCACTGAAATTAAAGAGTACCCACTGGAATGCAGCTCCAACTGGACTGCCACTAGTCCATGGGTTTGGATGGGATTCACACAAGGGTACTGAGAGAGCTGGCAGAGGTGATCACCAAGCAACTTTCCATCATCTATCAGCATCCCTGGCCAATTCGAGGGAGTCCAGATGACTGGAGGCTTCCCAGTGTGACTCCCATCTACAGGAAGGGTAGTAAGGAGGATCTGAGGAATTACCGGACTGTCAGCCTGACCTCGCTGCCGGGAAAGGTTATGGAACAGATCACCTTGAGGGAGATCACACAGCATGTGTGGGACAACTTGAGGATCAGACACAATCAGGAGGGGTTCATGAAAGGAAAGTTTTCCTTGATCAACCTTATCTCCTTCTATGATCAAGTGATTTGCCTGGTGAATGAGGGAAAGGCTGTTAATGTAATTTACCTAGACTTCAGGAAATCCTTTGATGCTGCCTCCCACAGTATTCTCCTGAAGAAGCTGGCGGCCCATGGCCTGGAAAGATACATTCCTTGCTGGATAAAGAACTGGCTGCATGGCGGGGCCAAGAGAGTAGTGACTAATGGAATTAAATCCAGCTGGCAACCCATCTTGTGTGGTGTTCTGCAGGGGCTGGTATTTGGGCCGGTCCTGTTTGAAATCTTTAATGATGACACGGATGAGGGCATTGAGTGCACCCTCAACAGGTCTGCAGATGACAACAAGTCAGCAGGAAGTGTTGATCAACACTATCTGGAGATAGGAAGGTCCTACAGAGGGATCTGAACAGGCTGGTCTGCTGGGCAGAGGCCAGTGGGACAAAATTCAAGAAGACCAAGTACCAGGTCCTACACTTAGGCCACAACAACCCCAGGGCAACACTACAGGCTTGGGTCAGAGCGGCTGGAAGACTGTGTGTAGGAAACAGATCTGGGGGTATTGGTCGGTCTGGTTGAAGATGAGCCAGCAGTGTGCCCAGGTGCCACGAAGGCCAATGGCATCTGGCTTGCATCAGAAATAGTGTTGCCAGAAGGAGCAGGAAAGTGATCTTCCCCTGCATTCAGCCCTGGTGAAGCTTCACCCCCAGTACTGTGTTCTGTTTCAGTCCCTGCACTACAGGAAAGTCATCAAGGTCCTGAAGCATTTTCAGCAGCAAAACTAGTGAGGGATCTGGAGCACTAGCTTTATGAGGAGTGGTGACTGAATTGGGATTATTTAGTAGGGATAAGAGGATAAGAGAAGGCTCATGGGAGACCTTATCATTCCCTACAACCACCTAAAGTAGTGATGGGTGGGGAGAGAGGGAGGTAGGCCTCTTCTCCCATGTAACTAGTGACAGGACAAGTAGCACCAGGAGAGATCAGGTCGGATGTCAGCAAATACTTCTTCTCTGAAAGAGTGGACAGGTGCTGGAACAGACTGCCCACAGAGGTGGTGGAGTCACCAAACTGCTCAAGAAATGTCCAGATACTGTACTGACAGATATGGTTTAGAGGGAAATACTGGTGAAAGGCGGATGGTTAGACTGGATGACCTTGGAAGTCTTTTACAACCTTGTCTGTTCTATCATTCTATTCTGTGATTAAGCCTTTACTTTGTTTCTTCAGCTGAGTATGTTCTGATGTGTCCTCTAGAAGAGTCACCGAGTCACTGGTATGGGACAGCTGCTTATGCACGCTGACAAATAAAGGGATAAAACAACTCAAAGGGGCTGTCAAGACAGGATTAAAAACAGCCTTGGCATTTGGGGAAAAAGACAAAAACTAGAATACATTTTAGCTCTAGTCATGTGACTTGCAAGTAGTTTCCACGGGAGCTAGGAGAGGAAATGTAATGTAGACGCAGGAACAGTTTTTGGAATACACCTTCAATCTCAAGAGACAAGAAGCTCCTGTATCCTACACTTCACATACGATTTAAAAGAAAGAGATTCTGGTGTCAAAGAAGTTAGACATGAGAACTTAAAGTAACAAACAATATTATACACAAAAGAAAAAAACAACTGCAGGGAAACAGCAGTTTACATGTCTCTTTGCCCAAATTAGTACAAGTGGACAAATAAGTCTTTGAATTCTGTCACAGAAACGCAGCTTTGGGCATCCTTGCATGATTCAACAATATCTACTGAGAAATTTAATTGCCCTTACCAAAACAAAAACCAGCAGAATTCCCACTCCAAAATCTCACAACTTGGGTCTCCAGGCCCTGTTCCCCATTCTGAGGAATCAGCAAGGCAACCTGTTTAGCTCAATTAACAAGGCTAAATGCTACAAGAATAGTAGGAATCAGTTGAGTTTAAAGGACTATCAACCTGCTTCGGAGTGTATAGTTTATCAAGAAGAAAACATTATTCATCTTACATTCTGATGAAAACACAAGCAAGTAGTACGTAACTCTAGTCAGAAGTCACATTTCCAACTGTGAGATGAAATTCCATGCAGCATTCAAAAAACCTCCACCACAATCCCCATGTGTAGTCTGTAATAGTTCCCTTATATTGAATCATCATTGACAAAATGAACTGCTTTAAAGGAGAGAGTGTGATGCTAGTAACAAGCTGCTGAAACCGTCAAATTATTCAGAGGAGGTAAAGAAGAGACATGAAAAAAGGTAACTTTTCAAGCAACAGAATCTTTTCATGGTATTTGACAAATACATCAAGCATCCAACAAAACTTAGAGCCACAGAAGATTAAAAATGACAGGAAGTCCATCTAAGTTAAATTATAGGGTGTATTCCTTCAGATATTTGAGAGGATTTTCCTTCAAATCTTGGAAACAAATACTAAGCTGATTTTAAAAAGAAAATCTGCTCAAGTGAAATTCTGAACAGGGATTCTGGAATTCCTGATTCTACACAAACTTCATGCAAGATGCTGGACACAGTCTCAGTACATAACACTCAGACATTAGAATTTCCGTACTGTCATGAATGCTCAGGCTTCAGTTTCCACTTACAGCCACATTCACAATCCACAAATCACAGATTTTACTGAGGAAACTGTCTGGCTTCCAAACTGGGAAAAGAAAGGGAGACACTGACTAGAACTATAACACTACCCTTACCTACAATCATGCCAGATTCAGAGGAAGACAAAGCACACTTTGCGTCCTCATTCCCTTTTGCTGGTGGAATGTCACTCTGTTTCATACTCAAAATATCCCAGTCTCTCCCAGATTTAGTATTCTAACACTAAATCCATACTCTGAGGGATACAAAATGCCTTTTCACACCGGGAGAACATTTATGGGCACACTTTCAGGTGATTGATGAGGAGCCAAACGGACTGCACAGAGAGTTCAGTTTAAGTATTCCAAGAAGGGCAAATTTGCATTTTCATAATACAAGGCGGTAATTTCAGGAACCAAAGTAGTGCAATATTTAATAAAGACCCACATTAAGTTTAAGCACAGAGACTGTTACACTTTTAACAATACATACTTCCTTAGAAGGAAAGTACTTAAGCAGAAAAGTCTAAGCCCTAAAGCTTTCAGAAGAACAATGTTCCTTCAGACACCTGCAACATTAGGTAAAAGATTTACTGACATCCAGCAAATCAAACCAGTTTTTAGCACAAGATTCATGTTCAAGAGCCTGATTCACAGAAGCCTCGAAGGAGAACTCTCCTGACTGTTTTCCCTTCTACAACAGCCCAAGAATGGAACTGACAAGTTTATGCAAATCTGTAAACACAGCTTAAGAGCCAAGTAACTGTTTTCTTGTTGTTGTTTTTGTTGTTTTTCCTATTAAGAATCTCGCAAGCAAGTTTTTGCCACAATTTGTAGCTGCACATCTGTTTCTGATTTATTCAAAAGACTCTCTGGAAAGTAAGCTAGATTTTTTTTCTACACTTAGTCTGGAATACACTGCGCACATTTTCATCTTCACAGAAATAAGATGCCTTTCTACTATAAGGTAATGTTTACTTTGTTCAGTCTAAAGCACAAAGGGAAAAATACATGAGTTTACATGGCAACTCTTCAGTAGTGGGGGCTGAAGGTTTCTGAGAAGATAGGTGCCAGCTCCAGCTGACTACATCAGGGCTCTCTGGACTGCTTGTAGCTTTTCACGGAGCTTGTTGTGGAAACTTAGGGAACTACCGTAGTTGAAGATATTTTGAAAGCACAATTGTACTAATTAAATTAAGAGCAACATCTTCTTTATTCCCACTACGAAAGAAGGATCACTGAAATACATTTTCCTGCCTCTGATCAACAACTGACTGCAGATCTCCTAGCAAAAAAAGCCCATTAGTTCTTCTAATGAAGATGATCTGCATAGTTTCATTTTACGTTAATATTCACTACTGCCTGAATTACACAGCAAATCCATCAACAAGTCTGAAATTCAACTTGTCCCTTCACAATCGTAGCCAGCTCTTTATAAATATATAAAACCTGGGCTATGGCAGGTATTAGCTCTTTATTTATTTCACATACAAAGTGACCTAATAACTGGACTGATGACATGAAGCATAAAGTAGAGGGCATAGCTGTACACTGCACTCAATTTTTAAAAAGATTTCCTGATAATGTTTAAATATAGGTGACATATTCAATATAGCCAGCATTACAAATATAGTCTTGAAAATTTAAGTTTAGAGGAGAGATGAAAAGTGAACGTGTCAGCAGAGGGACAGAAAAGCTCACCAGTAAATAAATTAATTACCTTGACTGAACTGAGACACTAGTAACTGAATCAAAGACGAGAAATAAACATTGTTTAAGGAGTAATAATTACAGGAGGAAGAAATAATGCCTCTGGAAAGAAAAGAAAAAAACCCTTCTGGGATTTCATGTTAAATGGTGTGGTATAATTGTAAATGTTGCTTCTCTTTTCTTTAAAATAGGTACAAATGTTGCATTCACACACACGATCTATACAAACATACACATATATGCACAAATAGCTACTTATTTATTTATTTAATAAGTAAGTAAGACCATCAGCTAGTAAGAGTCACACCAGCCTTGTCTTCTAAAGGACTCTCAGCACAGAGGCTAACAACAAGCACACGGCCCAAACAGTACCATCACTACACAGAATCGGAGTATTTCAACAAGTTGTCAGAAGTGCTGCACTTGCCCCTATGAAAAGCTGACTGGTTCACTACTTCTCCTTAAGACTGTCAGTGGATAACCTACTCAAATCCTCAAAGAACGCTGCAGATCAAGAGAACTTTTAGAAGTATGCTTTGATGGAAGCTCCAGCTCTGTGCTCTGAGAACTAAGACATTAAAGACTTCTCAAGTCCTCAGTGATGTCAAAATTGAAATCACATAATTTTACCTCCTCTCAGCAGTGATGTATCTTCTCAAGTTATCTCAAAATACATTTTAGAAACACCATCTACTATTCTTTTAACAAAGCCCTGTTGTAAAACACAAAATTAAAAGCTTTGGCGAACAAACCGTCACAAGTGAATTTATAGTCTGACAACACATAAACAAGAAAAATGAGAGCAATATTTGCTTAACAGCCAAACAATCTACTGCTATTAAGGAAAGTTAATAATACAGAGAGCTATTGGTTATGAGTACTTAACAAGTTTCTGAACACGTCAGTACAGAGACTGCGTGTTGAAAGTTCTTAAAATAATAGTAAATAGTGGTGTAATTTCTCTGCTCCAATAAATAAGAAATAGATGGAGTTTAGCCCTTCAAGACACATATATTTTTTACATAGAGTAAAAAACTTATTTCTTCTTTCACCATCACTTCCGTTTTTTTTTGTTTGTTTGTTTGTTTTTTGAAATTGTGTTCACAAAATCCTGTGTAATCAATTCAAATATCAAGGGATAATGTGCTGTGATCAACCAAGGTTTTCAGACTTCCCATTCAAATTAACAACCATCTGCCTTAATCTCTCTACAGTATTATTTCATCCATGCCTAACAAAATCAGAGCTCTGCCTGCCAGGACTCAGAGCAGCAGCAGTACTTCAAATACTATCATGAAGACTCTGAAAAGTCAGATTCCTGACTATTCGCATGAGTTCAGTCCCCCAGGTGCTCATCTTTCCTGTGTCATCAGCACCCACACCGTACATAACTGCTAAGTTCTACCTCCATACATAATCAACTTAGGTATCTCCTTAACTGTACTTCCTTTACAGCAGGCAAGCTTCCAAGCAGCCCTCCCAGCTATCTGCCTAAAATAGTTTCTAACTACAACAACCTGCCTCCTCTATCCTTATACAGTCCTGACTTATTCTCAGTGCAAGAGTATGCTGGCATCTGCTGGAGGCTGAATAACATCTGAAGGACATGATCACTTCTCAGCAGGCCATGCACTTTCCACGAGGCTTACATCCTCACACTGTAAGGGTCTCCACAATGAGGGCAGATATTGTAACATCCTTGCCAACCTCACCCATGAGCTTCTCCAATTCTTCACGCAGTTTTAAATCCAGTTAGTTTCACTCCAGATTAGAATAAACATAGTCTCCTATTGCCAAAAGCACCTTTGATGATGTATACACATAAAGCTGTGGCAGGTGATTATTCACATCTCACACTGTGGAAAAAGCTCAGCATACAGCAAGATTCTGAGTAACAGTTAACACTGCCGCACACATTTTCAGAATTTTTAAGTTTAGCCTCTGTCCATTTCCTTCTCTGCAAGATGAGTTAAAAATCATGGAATCACAAAATCACAAAGGCTGAAAAACATAACCAACCTGATCTAGTCCAGGCACGTCCAACCTGCAGCCCACAGGCCACATAGAGCCCAGCATGGCTGGCAATATCTGACCCAACTGATGGTGCATAACTGTATGCATCTTGTACACTGACTAAACACAAGGCTCAAAACAGCAAAGAAAACACAGCCATCCTTTTCATTTTGATAAATGAATTTGAAGACGGAATCACAGAATCCCTAGAGTTGGAAGGGACCTTTAAATGTCATCTAGCCCACCTCTCCTGCGATGAACAGGGACATCCACAGCAAGAACAGGCTGCTCAGAGATCCCTGCAGCCTGGCCTTAAATGTCTCCACAGACAGAACTTCCACAACTGCCACAGGGAACCAGCTCCAGTACCTCACCACCTTCACTGTAAGACTTTCTCTTATATCCAATCTAAACGTCCCCTAAGTTTGAAAAGATTTACCCTTGTCCTGACACCACAGACCATGCTACAGAGTCTGTCCCCTTCCTTTTCACCATTTCTCTTTAGATACTGAAAAGCTGTTCTCAGGAATCTCCAGAGCCTTCTCTTCTCCACATTGAATAGCCCCAGCGCTCTCAGACTGTCCTCATAGAAGAGGCATTCCATCCCTTGCATTATTTTTGTGGCTCTCCTCTGGACGCACTCTAACATGTCCACGTCTGTCCTGTACTGAGGATCACCTCCCTCAACCTGCCGGACACACCACTTGGATGCAGCCCAGGGTACAGTTGGTTTCCTGAGCTGCAAGGCTACACTGATGGTTCGTGTCCAGCCTGCCATCCACTACTACTTCTAAGTCCTTTTCAGCAGGGCTGTGCTTAATCCTTTCATCCTCCAACTTGCACTGATAATTGGGTTTGCCTCAACCCAGGTGCAATACCTTGCACTTGGCTCTGTTGAACCTCACTAGATTCTCCTGGGCCCAGATTGTCCAGGCCTCTTTGGATGGCATCCTATCCATTAAGCACGTCAACCACACCGCACAGCTTGGAGATTCAAGACTGACAATAAAAAAATTACCAACTTACATTTGCAAGACCATTTTTAGTTTATATAAATAGATTACTTATACATTTTCAAATGGAATGTGCAGAGTTGCAATCAGAAACTCAACTCAAAAATCTGTTCCTGTCTCTTTACTGGTCTTTCATAATCCCTTTATTAGCAGCGAAAAATGTTCTTCGATTCCTAATCACACCTTATTCATATCATTGCTTTATGGCAGTAAGCACATACTGAACATTTTTTTTGTCAAGGATGAAGTACAGGAAAATTTCATCAAAAATCTCTAATAAACACCTTGAGACCTCAACAAGAATTGCAATCACTGCCATTGAACCAGACTGGTGTGTGAGTTCCACAAAAACAATGCCAAATATCCCAAGTTTACACAGTGCTACATAGTGAACCGGATCTCTGAAATGATATACTCAAAAAAAAAAAAAAAAAAAAAATTCTGTGAACTGACTTACAAAAATTAATTTGTCTTTATATATTTTCAGAAGTTAATGCATTAGTTTCAGATCTGAAAAAAATCTTCCACATCTCAAACCTTAGTTACTCTTAACAACTATACCCACAATAAAATCATGAAAGATGCTACTCCTCCCAGTGACCTTCTCCCACGAAGATCCTTATACTACCAGTACTAACAACATAATTATAACCACTTCCACACAATTCCTCTTACCATTCTAATTTACTATCCAATAATGTGTGCTCTTCAGAAGAAAAAGAAAATAACTTTGTAAAGAAAGAAGTTTTTAAAAGTCTCCCTCTTTTCATTTCTAGGTTTTCAACTTTAATTATGTACAATACAGATGTTAGGATGCTCTACATACTATTATTTTATTTTATCTTTGATGTATATATTTAAATTTCAGAATGTTCACTTTGCTAAAAACAGGCCTCTTACATATAGCATAAGCCAAATTACTATTAACTATAAATTATTATATAAATCGTGAAGAGAACAGTTCTACAGTCACAAAATTAGGGTGAGATGTTGTATGGCAAATCACACTATTATCTTTAAAGATATTTCTATTAACCAAAAACCTAATACCTGCTGCATAACATCTCTTACAGCTCATTCTCAGTCTTTCCCCTTCTGTAACTGGTATTTAATAACTGCTTCAGTTTGAGCTTAATAGTGTGGTAATTCATCCTGACCACAGAGAAGCAACTCCTAATTTCAAGTTTGTCACAAATAGGCTATCTTGACAATAAAAAAAAAATTCTACAGAAAACCAGTATTTTCATATATGCCTCATACAACAGCTGTTTTATAATCTGAGAACTCCATCAGCAGTACTATTGAAAATCTGGCAGTATGTACTAACATGTTTTAATGTAGTGCATACAGTTTAAACACGTACCATTCCAGTACTGAATAAAAGCTGTTTCATTCACTCCTGAAACAAGAGTGAAAAAGACATTACGACCTGCACCTTACCGCTATCATTACATCTGTGACTGCCACGACAAGCTTCTATGCCTCTTTCTTCAAGATCACTAAAGTTAAGCACTCAAAATTATCCACTTCAGATACCTGGGGTTTTTTCTTACTTACATTTTTCCTTACAGTTCAAGAAAATTAATGTTTCTTGAGTTGAAAAGTGACTAGTGGTAAGAAAGAATTACCTGAAATAATCTATCAGCAAATCACATTCAGAATCAGAAACACGCAATGTATTATTCAAGATGAAGAAGATAACCCTGAAAATCTAAGCAATTATGTTAATAGATTTCTTGAAAGAAGGAAAGAATTGTAGATGTAGAAAGCTGGATAGAGATTAAAAGACTTGATTCAAAGTTTTGTAGATTTAAAAATCAGAAGGTACCCTGGTAATCATCTGCTCTGACTCTCCCTCACAGGCGAGGAAATTTCACTGAGTAATTTCTTTTACAAGTCCTACATTTGTGTGAGAGTTAGACACTGTTTTCACAAAGGCACCCAGTGGAGCATTAGCTATCTAGGTGACGGCAATTAATCCATTCTGCCACCTGATTATCTTCATTATAATTACTATACATCATACTTCTAATGATTTGAGAGGCAGTTTCTCTCTTTTCTTTGCCAAAAAGGCAATTGAGTCTATTACTGTAAACTCTACATGCACGGTTTTCTCACATCCTGGACTGGACAGCATTACCAGAGCCTGTTAACGGGCTGAGGTACTTCATTTACATGTATGAATTTTGAAAGTATACACAGAGAGCTGTACAAATTTCTTCACCAGCTCTGAAACAGACAACCCCTACTGAAAATTCACACTGATTTATGCCTGCATAGAAAAGATTTGCAGGATACCGGCTCCATGATTACAGTACTGTTTCTAATAAAAGCTTGCAACTGTAGAAGTCATATAGAAGACTTTTCAGTTATTCAGAATTCAAGAAACAGAATCATTTGTCACTTCTCACACAAATCTGTGTGGATATATCCAATATAAACCTTAAAGTAAACAACGCCACCTAACTTTATCACAAAGCTCTCAGAATTAAGTAAAATAACACTGTACTATCACAACTCAATATATATATGGAAGACAAACATATATGCTAGGCTCTGATAGTGACTGACTAATACTTTCTACTACAGACTGCTTAGTATCTATCTTTGCAACAATGGGCTTACTGAGTAACACAAAACTTGTATGCCTGGAAGGTCAAAGTTCACTAACAGCAATGCAGCACTGAGTCACCACTCTCCCTGCAAGCAGGGCAACATTATCTGACCTACACCAAAAAAATTACAATACCATTAGGACAAGAACTGCAACTGAACTGACTAATATTATCCCTGAGTAGACTTGTCATGCTAAGTAGAGAACAAAGTTTTAATGATAGCTTTTGTACGTTAGCTGCCTAGGAGATCACAAGAAAAGAAAGGAACTGTGTACCTGGCCCTGTGCAATATGAAGGGTCTTGGGCTCTGCTAAAAATCTCATGGCTGGAGGTGCTCCCGTGCTTCTCTGATCTTAACACATCTACTCAGCATCTAGTCAGCAGCAACAAACACCATACAACCTGCTGCCAGAAGAGAGCTGCCTAAAAACAACAATAATAACAAAAGAACATGTTAAAAAGGGGAAAATACCAGGAACTGTAAGTGGTATGATGACCACCAAGGGTAAGCAGAATACCATATGAGAAAGTACAATCAGGAATGGGTAAAAAGAGACTTGGCTGAGCTAAGCAGCAAGGGAAGCTAGCAAAAAGAGGAACGTATTCTCCAAAATACTAACAAAAGAGTTAGCAAGGAAAGAAAACAAAAAGAATTGCAAACCCTTGTACATAAAATTAAAAACTAGACAGAGGAAAAAAAAAATCTAAAGCACAACTAACTAAACAGCAACTAAATAGAGTAATGGGGAAGATGCACACTAAAGGTTCATATTGCTAATAAACAGTCAAGGACTAAAGAAGCACTGAAACAAAAAAAAAAAAAAAAAGAGGCCCATTTAAATTTAGTGGCTCCTTTGTGCTGTTACAACCTCGTTAGGCTGCACTTCACCATCTGTGTTTGTAATGGATGCAGCACAAGGTCTGTACGATCTTGTGGACAAAATGAACAGCCACAACCAGCACCTGATGATACTCAGGTACAACCTGTAAGAGAGACTTATGACAATGAATAAATAAATAAAGACTGGATTACTAATAACTCGGCTAAGCTCTCAATTCCAAGAGTGGGATTATGTATTCCTTATTCTAATTCTCAGAACCGGTTTTCCTGCTAGGAATGCACACAGGGAGCTGCAGTGCAACCAGCTCAGCAGCAGAACGCCAGGATCGAATCCTGTGGGAAAAGTAAGCGAACGAACAATAAGTCGTGTTCAGAACAACGCAGGCAGAGGGATGACGGATACTCTGCTTTTTCGTGAAACAGCAGGGTGTTTTGTTTCGTTCTGTATTTCGTGATTTTACTCGTCGAAGTAAAATGTGCCTAAAACACTCAGATAAAAGCTGCAAACGCGCCTCCTTGCAACGCCGTCCGTCCCCACAGCAGCGCCCACAGGTGAGGGCACAACCCCACGCCAGTGACAAACATGGCGCCCAGGGCACAGCGCGGGAAGCACAACCCCGCCTCCGCGCTCCGGAGCGCGTCCAATCGCAGGCTGTCGCTCCGGGGCACGTGATCTCGCCGCGAAGAACTCCAGCGCCCATCGTGCACCCGTGCGCGCGGCTGCCTCCTCCTCTTCCGGCGTCACTTCCGGGAGTCCCAGAAGGCGCCGGGCGTGCTGCGGGAAGGTCGCGCAGGGGAGAGGCCGCTGCGATCCGTGTGGTACCATGCTGGCTGCCGGCGTCCGCAGGTTCACCACCTCCGCCCTCCGGAGGAGCCACTACGAGGATGGGCCCGGGAAGGTACTCTGAGGGAAGGGGGGCTCGGCGTGCCGCGGAGATGGCGGGGGGAGAGGAGAGCGGGGGCAGGGATCGAGGGAGGAAGGAGCGCGGTTGCCTGTAGGCCGTGAGGGGGAGCAGATGGGGAAGGGAGCGCGGGTGAGGTGACTGCTCCTCAGGGCAGCGTAGGGCGCGGTGTGGGCCCGGCTTGGCGAAGGGCAGGCCTGTCCTGTTGCGGAGTTGCTCAAGGTGAGTGCGTCCCTTCCTCACCCCCTGCGGAGTTCTGTGTGTAATTGGGCCCCGGGAAGCACAGTAGTAGTTGTCCTGTCGCCCGTCCTGCAGCTGGCATTCAGTGAGCTGTGCGGGTTCGTTGCAGCGGAGCACACTGGTGCCTGTGACTGCAGTGTCCTTCCCTGTGTACCTCAGTGGTGCAGATGATGAGCTCTGCAGTATGAGTAGAAACACTGATGCTGTAAACGCTTTCTGATGTGCCTTTATACTCCAAGTGTTCATTAAATTCTACATCTAAGCACTAGATTTGTACTTAACCTGAGAAAAATATTCTTTCCTGTAAAGGTGGTTAAATATTGGAACAGATTGCATGGATCCTCTGGCGTGGGAAGAAGGGGAAGTGGTCGTTGTGTTAATATTTCCTGTCCATTTAGTGCTCATGTTTGTGCTGTGGGCATCTTCCTGTTGTCGTGCAACTGAGGAAGTAGCTAAGATGTACTATATTGGTCTCAGAACATACATTTGTCTTTTTTTTTTTTTTTCTAGAACCTTCCATTTTCTGTGGAGAACAAATGGCGGTTACTTGCAGTGATGTGTGCATTCTTTGGAAGTGGATTTGCTGCCCCTTTCTTTATTGTCAGACATCAGCTTCTTAAGAAATGAAGGGGACAAAGTGTAATTGAGCTAACTGGGTAAATGATCTTGATGTTCTTTCATAGTAGAAACTGAACAGGTCTGAGGCTGGAAGAGTCTAACCTCGTTTACAAGCATTATTTCAACTTTCAGCATGTCCCAGATTACTTACTTACTAGTTTGTGGCTTGCAGTTTCATTTAAACTCAGATGATGAATGAGCTTCAGTTTGCTTTACTGGAGTGCTGAAGTCGTTGATTTGTGAACCTTAAATCCCCAAAGGTCAACCTCCGCGGTTGCAGTTTCTTTATAGCTTGCAATTGGTCTAACTGGTAGTGGAGTCCAGCTGATTTGGGCAGTTAAGTGTAAAATAAATATCCATCTTCGAGGAAACAAAGGCGTAGCTCACATAATCTGTAGGGATGTCTGGCATATGTGATGTGAACAAAACAGTATGAGAATCTGTGATACTGTAAACGCTTTCTGATATGCCAGATAGAACTCAGCAGAAGACAAAATTTTCAGCCATTTCAAAAACAACATAAACATGGTGCAAAGTGCATTTAAAATAAAGGGATTTACATCAGGTGCGATGGTAACTGGTACTTGCTAGTGATATTAATAGACCAAACAAGCTTCAGCCATTTTTTGCATTCAAGCATCCCACTTTAATGTGAAGGGCTGTTTTAGTTTATTTTAAATTTATTACACTTTGGTGCTCTTGATTTTGTACTCTGAGAAACAGGGTTTTTTTTTTTTGAGGAGCTGTGTTGACTGAGGTAGTTTTTGAGAGGCAGTAATTATCAGTAAAATCTCATAATTTGAATAAATTGCAGAGTCACATGTGTCACCTGTGTAACTCTTGCCAATCTGATGGTTTCATCAAAGTTAAATTATACTTCTCTAGGTTTTTCTAGATGCAGAGGTAATACAGAGTTCTTAAACTTGTTAATTCTTCTACATTTCCTTGCAGAGTTGAAGTCTTCTATACAGCAACTTAAGTGGAAAACATGATGTCTGCAATTGTGTTCCGTGCTGGATATGTCTAAATAAACTTAAAATCTGAAAGTCCTGGATGGTGTGTTTTCTAAAACTGCTGAAGTGTTTTTTTAAAACTGGTGTGTGCAGAGAAACCCTTCAGGTTGCTTTAGCTTAAAATTATGCTAAGTTAAATGCTAGTTTTCTTAGCTCTTAAATTGAGGTGGAAAAATCAAGTCTCAAAATTAAACTCAGGCTTTAAAATTTTGGTTGAATGGAGGTATTAGTAGCTTTGTTAAAGCTATTGTTCAGACTGGATGGAAAATAATGACCTGACATTGGGTATAGTCTCACAATAATCCATGATGAGGAATTTCTATTTTCAGAATTTCAGACTAATAAGTTTAAGGACGTTATTTGTCTGTGCTGCTGCACACACTCATTCTGCAGAGCTCGTGTTGCTGTATCCCAGTAGCATTCAGCACTACCTTGGGCAGGAGCACAGGCATTGTCCTGCAGGGTTCATTGGTTTTCAGGCTCAGCCATGTAAGTATAGCCATGTAGCCATGACAAGTATAGCAGCAGTAACTACGAGGCTGACTAGAAAATACAGTGATAATAAAAATTACACAGCTTATGAAGACTTTAATGCTGCTTTGAATTGGCAGGCATTTGGGAAGGGTTGGTAACTGTGAGTTTGCGGTTGTGTTTTCAGCATGCAAGATCATGCCCAATATTTGGGCTTCTGTAACCAACAGCAATCCTATGTGTTGATGCACAAGGTTAAGAAACTACTTCCAAAAGAAGGAGCGTGCAGTTCTGTCAGCATGGGAAGTCATTCTCACGGGCACTTTTCTTACAGCTGCTTCATCAGCTAAATGCAGCTCCTGAGAGGCACTAGTGTAATGGTTACTTTACTTTGCAAATAACACTTTTAACTGGTAAGCATTATGAATTGATTTCCTTGAGTGATGTTTTCTGTTTTCCCCCCTTCCAAAACCTTTCTACTTGCAGTATAGTATATAACTTAGGTTCAGGTATCTGTCAGCCACTGAACTGAATGGTTGCTTTGCTCAAATCTGTGGTAATATTATTTCCATCAAATTCCATCAGCAGAAGTGTATATGTGAGCATAAAACATTAGTTGTAACTGTAGTATTTAGGTACTACGTTCTTGTTTCCGGTGGTGCCTTTAAAATGCTGATGAGTAGGATTTGAAGAGGCTGAGCTGGAAATTGTAGAAAATAATGGTGTGTTTTGCCAAATCTCAGTAAAGCTAAAAGGAGCCTTTCTGCAGCGTGGTAATTTAAATTAAAAACAAACAAACAAAAAAGTTGCAGAGAAATGACTGTGATCTCAGGAAAGATGATACGCTGTAAAAGATTCAGTTGGTAAAAATGTATCACGATGATTAAATATAGATATGCAATTTGTTCCTCGCTAAGCGTGCCACTGCATCTCAAAGAGTGTGTGTTTGCAGTGGGAATATAATGATATGACAGATTGGGAATATGGAAAAGGAGACTGTGCCTTGGTCATGGTACTGGGAACTCTTTCAGGAGCTAAGGTGCTGTAGTAAATCTGTACCTTATGCAAAAATCAAAATGGGAGCACCAGGTTCACAAAGTGTCAGTGCAGGTCAGGAAGCTGAATGTATTTGTAACTGAAGTTTCCATAGTGAAACTGTTCTTGTGCAAGGCAAGTCTCATTAGCCTGTTACAGAACTAGGTTCTCCGAGCAATAAAAATACAACTTGAAGATATTTACATACACCTATTCTGTGGAGTTTGTTCTTAAAGAACATGCTTTGTCTTTTCCCTCCTAACTCCCTGGTCCTTGGTGTAGCTGAAAAGAGTAAGCGTATTCTGTGAAGTTTTATCCTGTGGGCTAGGCAACCCAGCACATTTAGTCTGTTTAACTTTAGGTTGTCTTTCTTCATCCTTTCTTTACCTTTTCTATATTTTTTAATTAGGAAGGTTAAACAGTTATTTTAGATGAAATTTTTGAGTCTCCTTTCATGATGGATTCTAGAACTGTAATGATGTGTTTTTTCATAGTGGTATTACATTGATGGATAATAATCATTTAGGAACAAAAAGGTCCTGGGGCTACTGGTTAATAAGTTTTGAAATTATGGTTCTGCTTCCATCCCCGCTTCCAACTTAGAAAAGATTACCAGTGTGAATCACAGTAGCTACAGGCTTACATCTTATTCCATTTTACTTAATTTATACAAGGAATACTCTGAGCTTCGTGCTCGTGGTTGTTGCACACTTTCACCTATTTCTAGCCTGCTGTGATAAAAAATAAATAAAAAATAAATTTAAAAAAAACTAAATCATATCCACCCTTTTTTGAGTAAGTTAGCTTACTAAGTGTAGCATGTTAGTAATGTACTATCATTTCATAAATTATCATTTGGTAAACCCGTGCTCACGTTGACCTCTTATTGATTGTCATTTGAGAAGAAGATGTAGTAGAACCTTCTAGGTTTTTAAATCTGCCCACTTGGCTGGAAAATACTGGTGGTCACACAGAGATAGGTGGCTTCTATCATTAATATCGGTGCATGACTAAATTTAGAGCTGGGACTCCAGACTGCATTTGTTCTGCTGTTACAGAATGCAATGTATTGCAGTAATCGTGATCAGATTCACTAAACAAGAGCTCTAGAATTAAGTTTAAGAAACATGGGGGTATATTCCATCATAATTAATTTTATAACAGTTTGAGGACATACAAGATGAAGTACTTATTTTTAAAATAACTCCTTGCTTTCCTTTTAGGACATCTTCAATTGATAGAAGGTAAATCAATCGAGAAAGTGGGGTAGAAAGGTAGAACACACACAGGTTTGATAATGTAGACAAAAATCAGTATGTAAATGGTGCTTCAGTGTCGTTAAAATTATTCACAGGAAATGAGGCAGCAGTTCACCTTTGAGAATGTTAACATAGTTTTCTTGCTAGATGTCAGTCAAAAGGGTTATTTTTAGTTCCTTTGTTACAATTTTCCTTTACGAAGTCTATTCTGGCTCAAACTTGAAGCTTTCACTTTGTTTGTAGTGAGGTTTAGACAAAGTATTAGAAGAAGTTCTATACTGTGAGGGCGGTGAGACACTGGAACAGGTTGCCCAGCGAGGTTGTGGATGTCCCCTCCCTGGAGGCATTGAAGGCCAGGCTGGATGGGGCTGTGAGCAACCTGGGCTAGAGGGAGGCGTAAAGGTCCCTTCCAACCTGAACCATCCTGTGATTCCCTGTTATTTAGTGGTCCTCTTCAAGCAGTTTTTAGGTTAAACCTAAGAAGGCATTATTTAGAAGGTGTCCTTATGTTTTAATATCTGGAATTTTTTTCCAATCAGGATATTTCTGGCATACTCTGGAAAATCAGTTTGTCTCAGTCCCATAGAGACAGGGAAACGTTCACAAACTCTTAATTAAGAGTGTTCTGAAGCTAAATTGAGCACTTGGATGGAGAGGAAGAATGAACAAGTGGTTGGAAATACATAGAAATAAAAAATAATATTAAACTTGGATAGAATGGCGAAGCAGCACTCCAAAGACATTTGCCTGATGAGTTTATATATCTGTCAGGTGTATAGGGTGGCCAATTCTTAAGTTACATGATAGCAGATGAGATTCCCTTTTTATCTCTGGAAGGTGATAATGGAGTGGTTTAAAGTTCTTGTGGAGGTGATGTATTCTGAATGAGCAGAGAACACTCTAGCATGAAAACAGCTGCAGTGTACAGCGGTAATCAAAAAGGCAGGGAGAGTGTTAACCTCTTATAAAGAAAGGAATGGAAAAAATAATTGCAAATATCCTGGAGACACTGTGCACATAGTTCACACTCTATTCCTCAAACTGCGTGCAGTTGTCTTATTCCATTCAGGTAGTGTATCAATGGATGCAAAGAAAAAAGATATATCTCATAATTTCAGGTATGGAAAAGTGTCAGGATGAAGAAAGAAAATTACTGGACGCCTTTCATTACGAAGAGGAGAGGAAAAATGTATCCTCTCAAACTTGTTCACATCTGAAAAATATTACTACTTCCAATAAGAGCAGTTCACTATTCACACCTCCAAGCTGTGACTCCTGCAGTGTGACAGGGAGATGCAAATATTTTGTTTATTTTTAAAGGGGATGAGGGGGAAGATGGAGTTTTGACTCTGAACTGCAATATCAATGAGCAATACACTCCCCTGCAAGAATGAAATTTAGTTTTGAATGGGAGAGAGAAATAAAGGACCTCTGTTCCATTACTTAAAATTGGATAAATATATGATTTGGTGAGTGGAAAAAAAAAAAAGGAACAAACAAACAAACAGAAAATATATTGGTTTTCCAGATCAAATCACGCTGGATTTCCTATTCAGCAGCCACCTTTATTACAGCGTATCCTTTTCAGATCCAATTTCCTGAGAAGAATGAGCATTAGATAGAGAACAGATTGGACTGGACAAAGAACAGAAGTGCCATGTTTTGTCCCATTGTGAGTCGAAGCACTTGGTGTTATCCTACATTGAAGACAGGATACTGGATTTGATGAACCACACCTTTGAACCATTACGGGAAGTACTTATATGACAGAGATGCACAATAGTACAAGAAAAGCCTGTGTTAAGACTATTTTTTCTTGCTTTAAAATTTAGAATTTGAAAATCTGATATTTTAAATCTGAAAATATCAGTAGTCATTTGAAATGATACTTTGCCCCATACAATAATTGGAGCGTGAATTCTAAAAATAAAGAAAATATATGTTTTTATGACTAATTACAAAGTTCAGTAAAAATATTCAGAGTGTCTTATAATGTAAGTTGCTGCTTTTTTCCTTTTTTCTTCATGTATTTGCTCTTTGGCTGGCCAGAAATGTTTATTTCTTTTATGACGTTAACATAGGAACATGAAAGAACTTTGAGGTTTAAAAACAAATTATGCTTAAGGAAGAAAATATGGAAGCAAGAGATGTGGTTGCCGTGGCAACCAAATTAGCAGCCATTCTTGTAGAACATAAGCGATGGATGAGTGCTTGAACAGCACTGCACAAGCTAACTCCTGAAAATTATTTTTATTCTTCAAAGACAAAGGTCATGTATGCAGTGTATTTCACTACCTTGGCTGATTTCCAGAGCCCCACTGTAGTGATATAAGTGGATATTATTTAAAAAGAAAGAAAGAATGAGGTCACTAACTTTGTTGCTACCACCTGAAAGAAAGTGATCTTTTTCAATTTTATGACCAAGAAAATTCAAGTATAGAAGAGTCAGATGATTCACCTACTGGGTCACAGCAGGGCTGGGGTAAAACACAGCCTGTCTGGTGCTGTTCCTGGCTTCTCCCACCCCAGTGAGTCATGTTAAATAGCCATAAGAATCACATACAAGCATGATTTTCACGTGTCAAATTATTTAATGTGGTGAAAGAGCTTAATTCTCTACCTTATTTAACCTGAAGTTGCAGTGGGTATCAGAGGAACATGGTTACACAGTAATTTATTATTTTTAAATTGGAATTGTGTCTCCAATTATAGCAAAAAGACATAGGTAGAAAAACACAAATCTGTAGGTTGTATTCAAGGGGTGTAAGGATTTGGAAACATTCTTTAGGGAAGCACTGACTCATTCACAGGAGATCCAGAACGTATCTACAAAGGGAAAGGTCCTCTGTGAAGATAGAAATGCATGAAATTAATCACTGCTCCAATTAAATACAATGCCAAGATAGAACTGCCCCTCCTCCGGGGTATCTATAGGCTTCATCAGAGGCAGCTGTGCTAATGGCCTGGTCCTGCAAACTGCAAATCCTGCCCTCTGACCGACTGCACACCTGTGCCTGTTTGCTCTGATTATAGCAAGAAGATAAATGTTAGTTACTCTCTAGCATGATATGCTCTGTAAGTTTGACTTGCATTTAAATGAGTTTAAAAATAATAGTATTTGCTGGAATTAATGTGATCCACTGCTCCATTTTCTCTTTCAGCATCCCATGAATAATATTAAGTTCTTTTCTGCGGTTGTGCCACCTTTTTCATTAGCTATGTAGAGCATGTAGCTCTTTGAAAAATGTCAGTGTATAAATAGTGTTGCTGAGAGCCTAATTAAACCTCTAAGAGCCAGCAACAAAATGTGGAAATGTACCTTGTCAGTGAAAATAAAATGCATGTAAAAATTGCGACAGGTGGTGGAGGGAGGTGAAAGGCAAAGTGTGATCTGAGGTTTTGGGGTTTTTTTCCCTCAATTTTGTGTGCATGTTTAGAATTCAGAATCGCTCAAGTGTTCCTTAGACTAAGCATAGCAGAAAAAGTGCTCCATAATTCTGGGCTAAATGTACTTTTGCAACAACAAAAGGAAAGATCTTATCCTTAGGGAAGGACAACCTGATAGCTGCTAGTCTGCTGCATCACTCATTGCAGATATTTGCCTAAATTGAGCTTTGCAGACAACCAAAACTATTATATCTTGCCCAAAGCAGCAGCAGGATAGGAAGAAAAATAAGCAAACATCTATATACAGGTCATTAATATGAATGAGCAATTCTCTTTGCGTGTGTTCACGAACCATCCAGATAATTGAAAGTGAAAGCTAAAGATCCGTCTCGCTAAAGAAGATCCATCTCACTTAGCCCCCGCCTGATGAAGCTTCCTCCCGGCAGCCCGCAGCACCATGGCCTTGGGAGGAGGGCAGCCAACCAAACACTCCTGCGGGGACACACGTGTCCCCGCATCACACTGCTCTGCTGTCCCCACACAGTGGCTGTCCCTTTTCCCTGTCTCTGCTTTCCTCTGACTCCAGCATTGCAGAGAATTGTTTCCAGCCAAGCAGCAGTTTTGCTGTTAACTCACTGCTGGCTCTGCCCGCAATCAGGAGCTGTATATGCCTCCTCTCCTCAAATGGCAGCACAGACAGAAGTATATAGTCAAGCATCCTTTAGCACTTCACCTAGTTCATATATTGAGGAGTTAATTCTAATTATTTTTCCAGCTATTTGCAAAGAAGGCAGCAGAAAGAGTGGGATTTTTTCACAGTGAGAATGGTGGGGCACAGGTTGCCATGAGAGGTGATGGAGGCTGGAGGTGGTGTCCCTGGAGACATTCAAGGTCAGGCTGGACACGGCTCTGAGCAACCTGATCTAGCTGTAGGCATGTAGAGCACCAGCACAGTACCAAGCAGTAGGGTAGGGCTCATATCCTCTCGTTTCACAGAGATAATCAGAGTGCCTCACTTGTGGCACCAAATTGGGTGCCAAGGAAGGGACCAAACTGAACTGCTTTTGTGTTTCAGTATTCATTTCATTATGGAAAGCCAGTAAGTTGTTATTCTGGCAAGAAGACGTGACATTTGGCACTTGCTGTATTCAAAGTACGGTTGTAAACAGCTAAAAATTATTTTTATTGGAATCACAGAATCACAGAATGGCTTGGGTTGGAAAAGACCTCTAAGATTATCTAGTTCCAGTGCCTCTGCTATGGACAGGGTTGCCAACCTCTAAATCAGGCTCCAGATCACATGGACCAGGGCCCCATCCAACCTGGTCTAGGCTCAAGTTTCCTCTCTCCTAGTAGAAGGCCCTAACTATCCCTGCTATTACACTTATACAAATAATCCTCGAAAAGTTGAGGTGCTCAAGCAGGTGGTAGTGAGAGGACAGGGTCATGAGTCAACCCTAGCAAAGCACATTCGCAAGAAGCTACAAGAGATCTCTAGAAACTGAATTTGGTTCTCTCATATTCTGAGCAGCATCTGCCCTGAGTGGGGAAAAAAATAGCTGCAGATCCTGCTTTGAAAATGACATTACTTTCAAATACAAATTCTAGAAGGATATTTGAGATTGTAGGAGAAGAAAAATGCATTACAAGAGGTTGAAAATATTCATTCATTAAACATCCTCAGAAGTTTTCAGTTCAGATTATTACATAAAACCTTTGGTTTCCCTTAGAAATCAATGACCTTTGAAAAATTATTGACCAAAGAAATGTAAGACAGCTCGAGGTAAGTGAATTGACTACAAATGGAAAAGAAAAACTAAAAGGACTGAAACTATCTCACTAAAGATAAGAAAGTAGAGGGCAGTGCTGGATGAGAGATACTAAGTTAAGGCCAGAAAGGCTGAAACTTGCAACGAAAGCACAGTTAAATTGCTCGGTCTTCAGCAGCCATACGAACAAGAAATTAAAAAAAAAAAAAGAAAAGAAAGAAAGATTTGGGTCCAATATTTCCCAGGTGTTTCTATTCAATACCCCATTCCCTAGCACCAAGAATTGAATCTCCGTGTGCTGTCTGCTTGATCTGAGGGGCTGTGGAACACACAGGTACTTGAGCAGCGCTTGGATTTCAGTGGCACAATACAACTGCTGTGAAGAAGGCTGGAGCAGGGGAAATGTTGCTGGAACTGCTCCCAGCCCTGCTATCTAGGTCCTGAAGGTGTTGGTACCTGGAACAGTTTTTATTTTTCCTGAAGAAACAGGATGTGATTCTGTATTTCAGTTGCTACGACTTTAACTGTTACTGAATTAGGTCACATATAATTACGTGAGGAATGCAAAAACAAAGCAGCTGCAGTGGATCACCTTGTTTCTGGAAAGTATTTGTTTTTGAATCTCAAGTGGTTCAGACGGGGCCATTTTTCAGACAAAGCTGGCCAACCCCCTTTAGAAACACCGACCTAAGCAGCAGAGATCTCCCCAGAACTGGAAGTGTTGAAACTGAAAATCATACGGGAAAAGAAATGATAATAATAAAGAAAAATAAAGAAAGAAAGAAAAAAAAAGGCCTATGTATTAAAAACAGTTGTTTTGCTACTTACACTCAGCCCTCCTGTTTTTTATTTCACATAAATGTGTCATCTCACTAGTCATTGCAATAATGGCTGAAAACTAAAGCTTCTCCATTTCCTGCAATACTTATCTTATGAATCTCTGACACTTTTCCCATTCAGTGCTCTCTGACTGGCTGATTGGCTTCCATTCAACTGCTGATACTTACAGTTTTTCCAGTCTTTCTGTAGAACAACAGTCAAAAGCACTTTAGGAGGCAATATGCCACCTGGCCTTGCAATGTTTCTGCCACTCACAAGACATCAAAATTCACCACTCTCTCTCCATCCATCATTTGCTTCTGCAGGTTTTACTGACATATTTTCCTTATTTTCATCTTAAAAAGATAGTAAATTTAGCAAGCAAGGAAATGAAGATTCATAGGGATAGCGTAGTGCTGTCTGAACCACTTGAGCAGAGGATTCAAAACCGAATACATTGCAGAAACAAGGAGATCTACTGCAGTTGCTTTGTTTTTGCATTCCTCACATAATTATACATGACCTAATTCAGTAACAGTTAAAGTGGTAGCAACTGAACTACAGATAGAAGATGAGGAAAGCCAAAGCCCTGCTTGAGTTGACTACATTATTTATGTCAACAGGAAGAGAAGGTCAAAGGAAAGCATTGGGCTGATACCTGAAGCAGATGGTCATCTGACAAGAAAGGAGGAGGAAAAGGCAGAGTGCATTTAATGCTTTTTTTGCTACAGTACTGAGGGCTTCACAGAACTCAGAGTTGGAAGACCATGACTGAGGGACCAGTGGCTTTCCATCACAAAAACTGTATGGAAACAGTTGTATCTGCTCAACTGTCATAAATCCATTGGGCCTGATGGGTTTCAACCCTGAATGCTGAAGGAATTAGTGGACATTAGGGCTGGATATTTCCCAATAATTCACCAAAGGTTGTGGGAGTCAGAGAAGATCCCCGCTGACTAGAAGCTGGCCAACAGTATGCTCACCTACAGAAAAGGCAAGAAAGAGAATCCAGAAAACTGCAGTCCTGACAGGCTAACCTCAATCCTTGGAGAAGTTATGGAGAAGATTGTCCTAGGGGGTGCTGAAAAAGTCCCTACTATCAGTCAATGTGGGTTCATGAAATGAAAGTCTGACCTTAGTAATTTGATCTTCAGTAATAAGGTGGATGAAAGAAATGTGGTAGATGTAATGTTTCTGGATTTGAGTAATGCCTTTGATACCATCCCTTGTTGAATCCTTCTGGACAAATTGTCCTCCTGTAAGATGAACAGGACCAGAAAACACTGAGTGATAAAATGGATCAGCAACATTGCTCACAGGACAGCAGTGAGTGAGGTTGTAACTGGATGGTGACTCATCACTGACGGTGTTCCTCAGGGCTCAGTTCTAGGGCCAATTCTGCTCCACATTTTTACTGATGATGGCTGCATCCTTGGCATTTTTGCTGATGATACAAAGTGGGGAGGTGCTGTTGATTGCCTGGGGAGGGGAGAGGCCTTGTGAAGGGATAGATAGATTGGAGCACTGGACAATTATCAATGACATGATGTTCAACAAAAGTAAAGGCCAGGTGCTAAACCTAGGACAGAACAATACTAGACACAGGCACAGATGGGAAATGAGTGAGTGGAGAGCAGCTCAGGAGGAAGGGACATTGGGGTACTGGTGACAGAGACTCAGCATGAACAGCCAGGGGAGAAATTTTGCAATGCATTTTGGGTTGCAAAAAGAATAGCATGGCCAGCCAGGCAAAGGAGATGATTCTCCTGTTCTATTTAGCATTGCTGGCTTCTCATCTTGAGTATTCTGTGCCATTCTGTGCACCACAATACAAAAAGGCCCTTGAAAGCATGCAGAGGAAGCACCAAAGCTGGTGACAGGACTGTGAGGAGAGGCTGAGGATACTCAGGTTACCCAGTCCAAAAGAGAAAAAGCCAAGGGGTGACCTCACTGCTCTCTGCAGCTCCCTGAGTAGAGAAGCAGAGGGAGATGCTGGGCTCTTCTCCTGGGCACCAATGGAAGAGCAGGAACAGCACAGAGCTGCACCAGGGGAGGTTTGGTGTGGGCACTAGGAAACTGTGAGAGTGGTCAGACACTGGGTCAGGATCCTAGTGAGGAGGTGGATGCTCTGCACCTGTCAGTGTTTGAGGCATTGGAATAATACCCTCAATAGCATGCTCTCACTTCTGGTTAGCTCTGAAGTGGCCAGACTGTAGGATTTGATGATGTTTGACCTATTTTATTCTAAGGCATTCAAAATCCAAAAAAGGGCCAAGACTCTTTGCTTTTATTGCATTGTCACGCCACAAAGCAAATGTAATTTTAAGCTGCAAAGGATGACACTGATAAAAGTCATGTAAAGCAGATTTTTAGAGCAAAACATAAGTAACTTCAGAAAGATCACGCTTTTCTTGCTAAGTGCTTTCAGATTTGGGAGAAGATAATTGCATTTCTTGAAATACATGCTGCACTGAGTCTGACAGGAGTTAGCTTCCCAGGAAATGTCTTCACATCACCTGCTGATGTGAAGTAGAGAATAAATCTTCTTCACTTTGTTTCTGTGTGTGACCTTTGTTATTGTTTTTTTTTTTCTTTTTTTCACTTTTTTTCTTTTTTTCACTTTTTTTCTTTTTTCTTTTTCTTCCAACAGCCTTTGTCCTGACCCAGGAGGTTTTTCTATCACATTTTCTCCCTCTGCCTCACTGAGTCAGAGTGAGGGAGTGGCTGAGTGGGCATCTGATGATCAGACATAGTCAATCCACCACATTCGAGTATTATTTCAAAATTCAGAGTTCCTTAAAAATTGCAGTTGGTCTTCTTTTTACCAGTGGAGCTACAAGATAACCATTAGATATAAAGGCAACTAATCAAGCAATTCCTCTGGATTCCTAAAGGACTATAAAATGTTTGTACAATTATGAAAAAAAACCCAAAAACATTATGTCACTGTTTCACGCCACCATTTTATTTACCTCTTTTTGATGAATATTTTCCTAATAACCATTTTTTTTTCCTTTCTGTCATTTCTCTTTGTTGTTGTAAGGAGAATTTACAAAAGTATCTGAAGTGCATAGGTTTGCATTCATATTTATTAAGTGGGAATTAATATACTCAGGACGAGAAAATTGAAAATATTTGTAAAACTTTCCCATTAACATTTTCACCTACTCTGTATTGACTACTCACAAAACCCCACTTTCCTATAACTTCCTTCTGTGCAAAAAAAATTACTACGTACTCAGTGCCACAAAATTCAAATAAATGTTGTCTAATTCTTATCTGATTTCTTTGTTCAGTCCAAGCAATCTTGTATAAAAGTCCAAGGAATTGCAGACATCCTCATTCCTTTTATTATCAAAAGACAGTGTTTTAACATTACTGTACTTCTATAATAAAATTATAAGAGAAAGAAAATTGAAATGCATGTCAAAATGAGTGCAAAAAAAATTAAATTAATGTGTATTGGACAGATGCCAAAGAAAGGGGGGAAAAAAAGATGCAGTAAACTATCCAGCAGATAGAAATTGCCAATTCGAAGAGCAGTCAGATGAGCTGAGCACTCCTTCATTTGGTGAGGCTCAGAATTTGAGGACTTCTCATGGAGGTTTACGTGACTGTGCTTGATTCCTCTGTAAGAGTTTGTAAAATGTCTGGCTTCCCTAATACACTGCTAGTGCCTAAAACAGCACCTGACAGGAAGGAATGACCTTTCTACCCAGAATACAGTTTCTACTTATTCCTTTTTAAATACTGACAAACTTACATAGGACCACCAATAGCATCAAACCAAACAAATAAATCAGACTGTATATGTGCACCATTAGATAACTTCACAGCCTCTGATGAATAAACAATTGAAGTCATAATTGTTTGTGCAATCCTGCAAATGTCAACCAAATCAAACATCTGTCACACAAGATAAGGAAACGTGACTCATTTAACATCCTTAGCGCTCTACTCAGCCTTGAAAAGGTCACTCAGATTTTAACAAGCAGTGCTTAGTTTACTGGCTTTTAGTAAATGATCGTGTAGTGGCAATAAAGCAATGACCAAATTTGGTACTCCTGCAAATGACATATTTGATTAAGATAACACATCATATTTAGCACAATCTGTTTCTTGTTTTTTTGGATGTGGTCTAACTCTTTCAATTAGAACTGACTTTAAAATAAAAATATTTTTACCAAAGCAATCCTCTTAATTCCCTGTCCCATACTTGCAAAATATGCAGAGCAATCCAGAATGGTTGCCTTTTAAGCCACCAATTGACACCAACTAACAGCATACAAAAGCAGCATTTATTCTTCTGCCATCTTCACTGGGAACAAACAAAATTCATACACAATTCATTTGTGGCTTCAAGCCACCAGCTACAAGCAGGTATTGCTCATTTGCCAAGAGCATGAAGGCTAAACACCCTTTTGATTGCATTTTTGCTTCCTGCGCCAGGCTCCTTGATTCAGTCCTGAATCCTGTCAGAAATGACTCATGGAGAGTGCTGCTTGTTATCCTCACTGACCTACACCAAAAGGTTGTCAGGACAGCCCAGGAATGTCTCCCTTTGCACACAGCTATATAGCTGAAAACTAATCTTTTGAAACCATTCTCAATTACCTGCGTTATTCTCCCATTGGCCTGTACCCAAAATAATTACCAACATCA
The DNA here is from genome assembly GCA_023055505.1 of Callipepla californica brunnescens. Classification (NCBI taxonomy): domain Eukaryota; kingdom Metazoa; phylum Chordata; class Aves; order Galliformes; family Odontophoridae; genus Callipepla; species Callipepla californica. Next base: position 8,494,911 of record JALIRH010000023.1, on the reverse strand, counting down.
GTGAGAGACATTTTGGGGTGAACACAGAGCAGTATGGAAGAGAGGATCATTCCTGCTTCAGCAGATGGTGCTAAGGCATGGGCTACAGCCCCGTGATGATTCAGTCAGCTTTTTTGTTTTATGTTTATTGTAATCTAATGCAAAAACTTAATGCACTGGGTCTATTTCACTTTAAAACCCTTACGAAGTTTTAATATTCCTTCCACTAGTGAGCTGGTTCTCTTTCTTCTTAAAACAAGGAAACTCAACCTGAAATATACTATTATATAACGGATCAAAATAATCAACATGTTTTGCAGACTGGTTGGCAGGGTAGAGTTAACACAGATGCACAAATTGGTTGATTGTGTCTCTGGACAGCTGGTGGGAGTTGGCCCCAATCTCCTTCCTCTGTTCTTTTCCCAAGTATCTGACTCCTGAGCCAATTCTGGGAGCTGGCTCTAGAAAATCATCCATAATCTATGGGGATGATGTGGGAGGATAAAACAGTATTCTTAGGAGTTATGTGCTTTTTGTAGAGGTGCATTTGAGGTGCACTGGATGTCTAAATTACTGAAGGAATTTTACAGATCTTACCCACACTTTTCAGATGGACAATAGGGTCACCAGCACCACTGAGATTGATGCTACTTCAGAATGATTTTTCATCCCAAAAGAATTACAAAACACTTCATTAAGTCACAGTTTATTTCACACCTGCCAGTAAATGGGAAATGTAGATTACAGCCCACTGTGCTGTGTTAACTGCTCCCTTGGGGGAGGACAAGCAGGTCTGCGTATCCAGTTCATTCCTGACAGGTTCCCTAGGAGAAATGAGATTGAATTTTGGCTGGTACTTAGATAACAGAATAGCCAAGGCTTGCACTTGCTAACAGCTTCTCTCACTGCCTTTTCCTCCTGTCTTTGTGTTTGAGCTGGCTTTGACCTTTTCTGCTGTTAGCACATAACATGTAAGGAGGAGTTACCTTCAGTGCAGAAACTGGCATCACTATGAGGTTCTGGCCCACAGTCTGGGACATCATTAATATGATTAGCTCATAAGATACATATATGTTTTGTATGTCATCCTTCATAGAGAGTCATTTTGCACAATGCAGTTGCAGAGTTAAGTGACAGCACAAGTGATCAGCACACTCAGAATTACATGTGATGAAGAAATGATCCCTTCTGAAATCTGGAAAATGGTCAACTGGAATCTAAAATAATTCCCATAGGAGGAGTAAAGAAACACACTCTCGGAATAGATCAGATTACATCTAGAGTCTTCAAAATCCATTTATAACATTATGTGCATAGAACAGTACAATTGCAGGAGCCCGGATGGTACATTTTTCCCCATTCATGGAGAAAGTGTAGCTGGTGGGAAAGGCTGTGGGTGAGGAAGGCAGAACTGATGACTTGAACCCAGACCAGTGGTTAAAATGACAATAAATTATTTAAAAAAAATCAAAGAACTCAATCAGTGTGGAATTTCATTTATCAGCAAGCCTAATACCTTTAACCAGGAAAGTGGGTAACTGAAAGAGAAATAAATACCATCTGTAACACACGAGGACAGTGCAGTCCACAACTTCTGTCTCATGGCAAACACAGTCACTGAGATACAGTCGGTGTCAATACAGCCAGGCAACCTCTGTTGACCAGAAACTAAGTTGTCCCATGACTCGGACCCCATACAAATATAAAGGATTTCCTTTTTTTTTTTTTTTTTTTTTTGCTGATTGTTTAATTCTATTGCAGAAGACACTGCTTTAAGGGGACAGAAGTTGTGGAAGAGTTAGCAAAATATCTAGACTAAATCAGAGAAATCAGGTCTATCAATACAAATTAAACGTGATGGCTCAAATTCAGTGTCAGCTCTCGACCATAAAGCAGAAACCTGTGCAGAAGTATTCCAAAAGAAGATCTCTTCCTAATTGTGCTGCTGGCTGACCTATGAGAGAGGACACTGAATGAAGATGACCCTGGGTCTGAGCCGATAAGGATGTTCTCCAGCAAGCTGGTTTGAATATTGAATCTTAAACAACCAGCCTCTTTAAAAATCTAATTCTGTTTTAGATCTGGCAAGTGCGTGATTAATCTTGATCAGGAAGATATATTTCTCTTTGTTTTATATTTTTAATCTCAATTAAGGTCATTTTCTACTCTGGGCCATATTGCTATTTCATTTACTTAGCTGTAATGATTAAATCTAATTTGCTACTCTGTGAAATCTTAATCCTACTGAAGACTAATGGGTACAGTACACAGTTCAGTTAAGAAACAGATTCACCACATAACCTCCATTAAGTAATTCCATTTATTTCAATAAAACTTGTTGGCACATGAAAGAAAGAATCTATGGTGGTTTTTAGTTTCCAGAAACCATAAAAATTTTAATACAAGCACTGAAGAGACGTTTTGACCTCTTCCTGAACATATGATTTCCTACAGCCAGAAGTCATGAGAAAAATTTCAAAACAAATCCAACTCATAAAATCTGTACTATGAGAAAAAAAAAAAAGTGAACTACATAATGTGCTTGATCTTTTTTTTACAACTACGGCATTATCCCTTTCAAATATATGAAATGTCAGCTTGAAAGCATAGTGAAAAGTGTCTCCATATCCACAGCAAACATGATTTCTTGGAAAAAATAATGAAAGAAAAGCCTATTACTAATAAAGTATTCTCACTATAATCACATTTCCTTCATTACCTCCATATTTTAGATGATATAAAAGGAGGAACAATTATTACCTTGTTCACTTTGATTTATTTGGCTCAGTGCCTTCTTACTTAGGTAATGTAAAATAAACTGTGCTACATGGGTCATTTATGATGTGATTTAATAAGATGCATTTTATTTCTCGCCCTGAGGGAAACATATTTGTTTGTAAGCACCTGGCAAAAAAAAAAAAAACATTTCTTTTGTTGATTTTTCATTCAGTAGGCTTCAACCCACAAAGTAAATTAAAGCTACAATATACAGATTGTCATGGCAATCTACTAAAACAAGACTTCAAATCCCACAGAAGAAAATGGTGCTTGGATGTCAGAAGAAGGAAGGTCATTACTACAAGGTTGACCAGTTCCTAAATTCCTGTGGGTATGTCTGTGTAAATTAAGACACGTTCCTTTCCACTGCTTGAAGTCGTTAATATTTTTCATTAACAGGACATGCTATTTACGAACTACAAACTATTTACAAAACACACACATATATATATATGAAACAAGGAACATGAGACAGACCCAGACGTAAAAAGCGGAGCTAGGAAATTGCTTTTCTGGAAAACATGGGCAAATTTACTGATCTTAAACTTACAAAGTCAATATGAGGATACGGGTCCTGGTTCTGTGACTTTTGTGTTTTTTAAGTGCTGATTTTCATCCATACTGTGGAAACAACATTTAGCTAAACTTCCTTGACGGCACAAGGTTAAAGAAGCTGATATTTCACATGAGAATACTCCATACCTTGTCACACTAATTGCAGGAGGCTAATATGTCATGCCTCAGGACCCATCCCCACATTCACCCGTAGCCCAAACAACGAGTGTTCTAGTGGAGCTGAGTTCAGCCCCAGGAGCTCAGATCAGCACTCTGTCAGCAGGATCTGCATGAAAGGGGTGCTGCACACTTACACCTGCTGGGAAAGTCCTTCACAAACACTCTCTATAAATACGTCCCTAATGCTATAGCCACAGTAACGTGCTCTGAGATAGCATGAAACCTGCATTTTCACACTTAAGAAAATGTTCATCTGATTTTTTCTGATGTTTATTATACTAATCAAGGATAATTCTAAGTAATCGTTAGTCTTTGTATGTTTGCAATGTCTGGCATCTGGGCCTTCTTCCCCTCTCCTTTTCCCTTTCCCTTTCCCTTTCCCTTTCCCTTTCCCTTTCCCTTTCCCTTTCCCTTTCCCTTTCCCTTTCCCTTTCCCTTTCCCTTTCCCTTTCCCTTTCCCTTTCCCTTTCCCTTTCCCTTCCCCTTCCCCTTCCCCTTCCCCTTCCCTTCCCCTTTCCCTTTCTCTTTCCCTCCAGATTAATCATACTTCATCCATTTTCATGGAACCACTTTTGTAGAGTTTTTCTATAGCATCCAAGAGGAAACCTAATGTTTTCCTGGAAAACAAAGTCTTGTGGCTTTTTATTTTTTTTATTTATTTTTCAATTGGTTGGAAATAGAAATGCTGAGGTACTAACAGGCTGACTCCCGTTCTTACCCCTGCCATCGGAATTCCGAAGAATTCCAAAGAATGTTTGGTAATAGACACTTTATATATAAATATATATATATATATATCAAATTAAAATTATGCATTTTGAGTGTTTATTATTTTGTTGCCAAAGTTCTCCAAGTTTCACATGCACACAAACAAGTATACAGGTAAAGTATTTACCAATTTACTAAATTCCAGCTGATTTTGTTTCCTCAGGAGAAAAGGCTATTGAGGCAATTTTTGTTCCTTCTAAAGCAATGATAACATCTGATGCTATATCCCCTGGCAGAGTTTATGAAAATAAAGTAAGAATACACTAAAGCACTTATCAAATGGGATATGTAATTAGTACATCAATATAGTCACATAATCCATAAACATTTCCCTTTCATAAGCTCTTATCACATTATCACTGATTATTTAGAAAAATCATTAGTGTTATGTGACATTCTTCCTATATTATTTTTAGGCTTAAGCGCAGCTAAAATATGCTGAGGATCAGGGATATATGATGGGGAGCAATTTGAGGCAAGAATGGTAATGGAGTAATTGGACCCACTTCAAAGCTCTTACAAGTTGCAACTCCATTTCACAACCTGCAGCCCGCCCACATCCAGCCCAGGGCTGAGTGGGAAAGAACTATTGCAGTGTGCCAGGAGCTGGGTTTGCCCATCCAGTCAATTTGCTGTGCTGAACAGCTAGAGCAGGATGGTTCACTTATTCGAAGGGCAGTGTGAATAGAACCAGTTGAAAAATTTACATGCAAGGATGTTCTAGAGAAAGCAGAGGAGCCTAATGTGCAAATAAGACACGAGATAAGTTATGCATTGATACAAAATGTTGAAAATTCTTTGCTACAAACATATCCTGATACAGTTCAACAGAAATCATTCCTTTGTAAAACTCCACTACTCACTGAAATTAGCAAAATGAATTCTCTTAACTCCGGGGGGAAATGTAAGCAGTACCAAGTGGATGTGTTGATGCTACACTTATACAGTCAACAAAAGATAATGTTTTGTTAGTCTACTACAACAAACTTGACTGCAATAACAAGACCAAGGGAGCTAAGACAAATGGTTATAAGTGATTATTTATGGCTAGATTTTATTTCATCTCCCTTGAGCCTGCTACAGTTGAATTTACTTTAATAAAATATTAGGAAACTATCTCACTGTCTGGCTCAAAGTCAGTACTGTGCTTTCAGAGAAGCTAATCTTATCCTGGGTTCCCTGCTGAGCTGCGTCAACTGCTAACATTTCATTCTGTGCCTTTTAAAAGACATGCCCTGCCACATGCATTGCTCTGAACTTGGCAGGGCAGAGTGGCTGCCATGATGGCACAAGGCACGGGGCAGCCACAGAACAGTCTGGGCTGGGCCTCATGTGGTCAGTGGGCTGTGGTTTGGACATGTCTGGCTTAGACATTTAGTAAAAGGAAGGGAAATACAACATGATCACAGATTTGTTCCACTAGTCCTGCTGCTGCTGCATTGAAATATTAACGAAATTAGATGATTATTGTCATCACAAGCCCTTCTTTCCAAAGCCTGCAGAAACCAGGCAGGTGATACAAAGCTGGCCAGCACTCTACAAACAAGGCTGTTCAGCCTCTGCCAAGGTTTCCCCATCTAACAGTGTGAGGATCCAGCACCGATCCTCAGGTCAGTGGCTGGCAGTGCTGCTCTCTTCATTAACTGCTGTGGGTAACAATAACAGCTAGGGCTAGTTAATCCTGGCCTACTGACAACAGGAGATGGCTTCTGAAGGCCTCCTTCAGTTTCTTACCTGTGGCAGTGGCTTAGTTCTGTGACCAAAGTACCACAGTTGCTTATAGCAAAGGTAGGAGATGTAGAAAGGTCCTGTAGATGTTACGGGCTGCTTAGGACATGGTTAAGTAGAAGCCCAAGTGAAAACTTGCTATATGAAGAGCCAGTCTATAGTTACAGAAAGTGAAGAAATTAATGGGATTACTTCAACATTACTAAAGCTGAAGGAATTCTGACAGAGCAAAACCTTGCAAACATTATTCTGTCTTTCTTTCTCCCTGTGTTCTCAGTTCTGGCAGAAAAATACAAATCAGCAACATGAAAGATTTCATCTTAGAAGAAGCAGCAAAGCAGCCTTGCTTTTTTCCAAATGTACCTGAACTTATTTGTCACCACTGTACATTTAGGGTCATTTTTTTCACTGTTAAAAATTAATTACCATACTGTTGTGTCCAATGAAGGTACCATATTGTCCAATGAAGGGAGGACCTCCAGCTCCATGCAGAGCTTAGGGCACCAACCAGGCTGCAGCCTCCTTGCTTGCAGGCACTGAAGCAGGTGATACAGTGTCTTGTAGGCCCAGCACTTCTCACTGCACTTTTTTGTCTGCTCTGCAGGATATATGTTTACTGGAACAATACATTTTTGGCACCAGCATGAGGATTAGTTGGCAAGGTTGTACTCTGTCACTTGGATCAATATTCAGATTTTCCTGATTAATGTAATATAACAGAGAGTCCGCTTCAGTCTTCAGGCTATGATCAAATCTAATCCTCAGAGTTTATTAGCAACAGTCAAAGGTCTCAGTGAAACAACCTGAGGTGGAGATAAAAACTCCTTTCAAACTAACACTAGTAAAATCGATGGTTGCACATTTCCACCTTTAATATTTGGTCAAGCAAAGAGCTGCCAGGAAGCTGCTAGGAGCAGCTCCCACTGACAGGACAGCCTAGTTTGCACGGCTGCCACCTACCTACAGAGCTGGAAGAGAAAACTCTGCCCTGCCAAAGAGCACGGGTGCGTGTGCTGAGCTACTAAATGTCTGACACTGGCTGCTATCACAATCACGTTGCTTTCCCCAGAAAGAAAACAGGAGAGGCTTTTCCTTAAACTTGCTACAGATGAGTGAGAATTTAGCATAAGCATACACCGAGCAGAAGTGATTTGTCCTCTCTTTGGTACACTAAGTGTTCTGCAAGTCTCATAAATAATTTTTAAAGCTACCTACTGTGATAAAATATGCAGTCAGACTCCGACTGAAATACCATGATGTACCGATATTGAAAACTCCACGTCTCAGATCATATTTTCATTCTCTTACTCGATATCTTCTCACCTCCCTTTTAATTTTCATGAAAACTTTGAATTTGTTTATTGTGCAACATCCATCAGGGAGTTTACAATATGTAGATTATTACCAGCTAGATGCCTGCATTTAAATTAACATACAAAAAGCCTTGTGTACAGACAGAGAGTGATACGTTCATCTTCTCTGAAGACATTAAAATGGTGAACTTGAACATCTTATCTTGTTCAGTCATTTTATTAGCATTATTTTTTTGTGGAAAAACAGTATAATATTCGTCTCTGTGAGATTATATCTCGACTCTACTTCATTTTCCAGTGATTTATTACACACCAGAATAAATTCAAAGCATAGAAACTGCCTGTCTCGGTGTAACATTTTGTCAGATAATATCGCTTTAGTAAATATTGGTTTGTTGTTGTTGTTGTTGTTTATCATGAAAAAAACAAAAATAAAATAAAATAATATGCATTATTCTGAGAAAATTCAGAGTGCAGGCTTTTCCAGGTCTACGAACTTGGTGGAAAAGGAATTGAATCCATATTTCATACCTGATTAGAATGAGTAACTAAATAGATGGATCAAAGTGCCCTGTGTAATTTTTGAGCATTGTTCTTGATCTTGTTTCAATTTTCTTGGCAAATGCTGCCCTCTGCAGCATGCCTTCTGCATCTGCCTGATCCTGAGTACAATGTGCTCCTTTTCCAACCTTTAATGAATCTCTCACTGGAGAGAGATGCTGTGCCAAAAATATATTGTTCCAGCAAGCTCACATTGCTCTCACATTGCTTTGCATTTTTTCCAGGCTTCCGTCTGCACAGGAGACATGGACTTTTGGAATCTGACAGGAATCTGAAAGCTATAAGCAAGGCAACAGTTGAGAAATGAAATGGAGAGGGTACGGGGTACCAAAAAAAAAACAACAACAAACTCCAAACCCTGTTCATCACAGCAATTTCAAAAAATGCTATCCTTGATTGATTCTTTGTAGTAATAACTTAATATATTTATATGGTGTCTTTCAGACTAATTCAGAAAACATTTAGCTATTATTCATATGGGACTTCTATGTGTCACGATAGACACTGTAAACACCTTTAAAGGTATAATTGATTTTTTGTCCATTGTTCTTTTCTTTTCCTATTTTATTTCACAGTGTATGCTGTAATACTAACTTTTTCGATGAAATCCTAAGTTATTTTAAAGAAGACCTTTTAGTCATGATAGCAGAGCCTAGGTCAGATATTTTTTTTTATGAAACTCTGCACATCTGATCTAGAGCCTTCAGCTCTAGATATGCTACTGTTTCAACAAAAGTTAGTATATAAGTTTTCTTCCCCCTGTACGCTTCAGTACAAGCAAGAGAAGGTGCTGCTAACCATTTAAATTGTACCTTGTATCTTAGGTATGTTTAATCCAACTCCCAGCTTCAAATGCATTACAGCACTTTGGTATTTCCATATTCATTGCATGCGCAGATAAGAATTTTGCTACGTCTGTGACCTTTCTACAAATATGTAGAAAAGAAGCAGTGATGGATCTACTGTAGAAGGCATTCCAGCTGAATGCAATCCTCCGGAGCAGAAAAGCAAACCTGATCTTCCTCTTCTGATTCTTCAGAGGAAGGATGTGCAGACCAGTGAATGGGTCTGATCTCAAGGGAGACAGACAAATGCTGAATTAACGGGCAGTCACAGAGGAGAAAGCCTCACCTCCCTCACAGCACAGCCTGATATGTTAACACAGCATCTGTAATGGACTAGCTCAGGTACCGACACTGCTTCCAATGTGGTGTGCAGTCTGGAGGAATATGAGATGGACTCTTTTCTCTAACTGTCACTCTGAATGCAAAAGTCCAACTCCCCATAAATTCCTATACTTAAACAAGTTTCTCTTGACCAGAAAATACCTAAATTAATTTAACTTGCAGGATTTGACCAAATTTTTTCTGTTCAGTTTGATAATTCATTCACTTGCAAACAGTCCACTAAGTGACAGACAAAAATTGTAACATGAACAAGTGATTTACTCACCCATCTCTAGCTATCAGAAGCATCTTCCGTATATTGGAACCTCATATTAGGGAAAGTCATTGCAGTAGAACAATCCAAAGCCAGTGTTCCTCCAGAATGTTTGATCCTGTAATTCAAGAGAAGATATTTTCATCTTAAATTTTCACCCATGAATATACATGCATACAAACACACATTACAAAAAAAGAAAGCCTCCTCCTCTGCTGTGTACAGAAAATTGGATTAGCACAAATGGTGCAGTACCTGTAATATATATGATGCCAGTAAAGGGGCATGAAAAAGAGAGACAAGACTAGTTGTCAACGGTTTACCGGGCTGGATCGGCCCGGTTCCGTGACGATTGGTGTGGGGAACCCACGGACCCACGCCCCAGAAAAGGGGAAGGGAAAAGGAAAAGGGAAAAGGGAGATGGGCCTAGAAACAAAACAGTGGCAAAGATCTGAGGAGGAAAGCTAATTTACTAAATAAGATATTAGAAAGCAAAATAACACAATATAATACAATATAATTGGAATTGAGGCTAATAAATAAAATAAAATGAGCAAGAGAGAGTGTCCGATAAACCGAAGGCCTTACGCTAACGCTGAAGGCGATACGGCAGCGAGCACCCACTGCTGAGTTGATCCCGAAGGAAAAAGAGTGTCCCGTGACTGCAGAGAGTTTTTATCTGTTCCCTCTGAGCGGAAAACACGTAAAAATACAAAGCATCGCAAAGTCCTCTGGGGAATGTAGTTCTTCTTCTCTTCTGAGGCAGGTATACCTGGAATTATCAATGATCTATGGAGCTGGAGTATTAGCTCTTTAACTCTTAACGCAATACATGATGTTATGATGTGGAATACCAGTACCAAAAATCATAAAACCATGACACTAGTACTAAATGAACCACTGTTATTTAGAGTGCTCCTGCTTTATCCTTCCCAAGTTAAACTGCAGACTCGAAGTAAAACAGAGAAAAATAATAATAAATATGTTGCTTAATGAATAAATACTCATATAAATGAATAAAAACGTTTTCAGTTTATATATGCATACTTCCAAAGAACGTATTTTATTTTATTTTTTATTTCTAAAGGATATAAACTCTATTCAATCTCTCGCAGTATTTGTTAAGAAAGTTTTTGTCTACTGAGATGACTGAGTTCTATTTTTCCCAGCATAACCATGCTACCATGTTCTTGCTTAGATTCTTAACTTTATGATTCAGTCTGAATACCACACAAGGAACTAAAAAATATAAAACAAACAAACAAACAACAAAAATCCTGTATGTATGTTAGTTAGCACATATGCAATAACAGTCTTCTCCAACAAGATGTGTGACATTCAGGTCTAATCTACACACCGCACTTTGTGCATATTTTATCAAAGGTGAAAAAGAACACATCTGACCTCAACATACTCACTGGGGATCGAGGTCTGCTCTGGAGTTCATTTGTTCACCATAACCCATATTTCCAAGAGGATGTTTTGGACTGGCCTCTTCATAAGGAGGACAGCATGGGCACCAGCTGCAAGGAAAAACAGATGAATAACTGTAGCTGTTGTGAAGCATTGCAGCTGGTCTGTAGCCCGAAGAAGGTGGATTAACAGTAACAGTTTTGCCAGGAGCATAAGATTCTTGCTGCTGATCCACAGACACCCTGCCAAGCTGAGGGAACAAGATGAACAGAGATGAAACAAAAGGCTGGCAGCAGACATCAGGCTAACCAACAAAGGCAGAGCGGCCCTGAGCCTGGAGTCTGTACAGCTGCTCCAAACTCATGGGCCAGAAGAAAACAGGCACTGGGCTAAGCGTGTTGCAAAAGGGCTGCTGGGGTCACAGTCAGTCATGTAGGGCCCTCTTGAAATTGCGTGGAGCAGACACATGAAGGTAGAAGAAAGCTAAGGGCTCACATGATTCAAATCTGTCAGAAATGTAACTTACCTGTGAAATTTTCTTTTCATACTTTTTAGAGGTATAGGAAAAAAGTTGCTTTTAACCTTTAGTTTTAATCTCTCTAAAATGTTCCCATGAAAAGGAGCAAGAGGGAAAAATAATAAAAGAAATGTTAAGCATGTTGCTTTTTTACATCAAGCCTCTCTTTTTTTTAATGAGGTTTTTAAAGGGATAAATACATTTTATGCAATTGCTGCCCAAGAAGTCATAGATTCATTGAACCTTCCCAGTTCATACAAATCTAATTGCTTGAAGTACATTACAAGCCTGAATTATGATCATTCTCAGAGAAGTTCCTTGCTGCCAGTAATTAATGGCAACTAACAAAATAAACTAAGAAAATGGATTGATTTCATGCATGTTTTTCTCAGTTAGACCAAGAAACTCTTTAAGATTCCCAAGCCTCAGAAGAGTTGTGTTATCCTACTGTATGGTCAGCCATGCTCAGCTAAAACACTTTGCCAGCTGTGGCAGTGAGACCAAGACCTTTCAGACAATTAAGTAGTTTGTATGCCCATTCATTCTTCCTTATGCCTATTTAAGAGGACTTGAAAAATAAATTTGTATCATACTGGGACCACAGATATCACATTACTAGGAAGTTTACTTCACTGGACCAGCAATGCATCTGTGTTTGTCGCAGTCAATTCCTTCACACTCAGTCCGGAGGGGAGATGAATAAGACCCGTGGAAGCACTGACAGAAAAGCAGGGCTACATAGATGGAAGTTCACTAAGCAATGACAATGCGTCAGAGCTTGTGTCTGAGTCCTTAACTTTCTTCATCTCTCTGGAAAAATTAAATTTCACCCATAGCAGTGGTGAACCAGTAACTATAACTTGGATCACTTTGCCCTATGAGCAGTGAATGAGTGAGGGGCAGAAATGAAGCAGAGTAAAGAGCGAAGTGATGCTGTGCAGAGTGTATTTCGAGTTTTACATCACTGACCTGAGAAGGATAAAACAGAAACTAAAATGAAATAGTTTGAGTCACGTGTACTGACTAAAAATGTATTTTAATGACATCATTTGACTACAACCCTTTCACCCACCATAACTCTTGTGTTAGAAACTTTGACCATTTACAGAAAAAGCTGAATAAATTCTGTAGTTCTCTCAGTTTATTATAATAGTATAACCACTGTATTAATACCCTTAATAAGTCTGTATCTAGGTGATCCTCATAAATGCTTAATATTTGAGGATTTAATAAAAGTGTCCCACTTAATGGTTCAGCCTTACTCAAGCATGATTTTATGGGCATAGTATACGGTTTCATCTATCAATCTCTGCACATGGACTTACTAGTAATAAAAGTATATGTATTAGAATTCATCTTTAATAAGAGCCATTTATTTAACCAAAGCAGGATTCTGGGAGGGAACAAGTTCACTTACAGATTTCAAAGGAATCTATAAAAAACCCGATTCTTCTGCCTTAATTATATCAATGCTGGGATTTGAATTTATTCCATCTTCATAAATACTACTTACAGTTTAATTTCAGGTGTTCAACATGGAATATGCTTAAAAACTGAAGTTCACAGAACTTACAGTTTCCAATCAGACTAGTTTTCCAGGGTCCTATGTTAAAGACTTCTGGAATCCCGACAAAGAGACTCTTTTTATTCAAAGCATCTTGAGAACAATAATGGGTAAGAGAGCATGAAGAACTTTAATTTTCGAGAGTCCTGTTGGTATGGTTTTAAAATGGATTATGATTCCAGCAGTGTTATAAGCTCTCCTAAGCTTTATATAAAATCTTTTTTTTTTTTTTTTTTTTGGCCTTCCTTTTAATTTTAAAGCTCACCCACATATTCAACATATTTAGCAGCCAGAAATAAATATGGAGAGATGTCAGAAAGAAAAGAGGCAACAGGGATAATGGAATTGTTATCAAGACTGAAAATGGACTCTGCCACTTCAGGGTATGTAGCAAATGTGTAAATTAAAAATACTTTTCTGGGATGACATCAAAATATTTGAGACATAGGGTGGGAGAAGGTGGAAGGGAGTAAAACCGAATCTGAACTTCACACTGTGAAAATAAGAGTGGTCTGCTTCCATCCACATAACACGAGCAGATTACAGTATGGTGTTTTTTCACCATACTGTTGTTTTGTTTTGTTTCGTTTTTAATATAGTCAAAATTAAAAGACTACCCTGATCTACAATTCATCCTGGTCCTACATCGTACAGTCTGTCAAGCAGATTTACTACTATCTAGGGAAAAGCTACCAAACATAAAAGCAGGGTCTCAGCAAGAGCCCAGGTACATGTCAACAATTCTTAGAACTTCATCCTTGCCTTCAAGTGAGATATTTTATTTCTGGCACTCATTAAACAGGTGAACTGTGTCATGGTTTTATGATTTTTTGGTACTGGTATTCCACATCATAACATCATGTATTGCATTAAGAGTTAAAATACTCCAGCTGCATGCTGGGTATACCTGACCAGGAATGGAACCCGGGCTGCGGTGGTGAGAGCGCCGGCCACTAGAGCTGGAGCATTAGCTCTTTAACTCTTAATGCAATACATGATGTTATGATGTGGAATACCAGTACCAAAAAATCATAAAACCATGACAAACTGCAAGTTGCATCCTCTATTTTCCTCCACTGTGCATTTCTTCCTTTGTCTCTAATAGGATTTCCTCATGTCCTCCTGTGAAAAGGGGAGAGACAGATGATGCAAGGCTCTATTTATGTTTATACATTTCCTTTTCACCAGGACAGAAGTTCTTTTAGTTCATAGTGAGGTATCATGATCACCACACAGAAAGCTTTGAAACCAAAGACTGTGCACTGTGGCAACTCATGTACAAAGGTCTGGGGATCTTCCTGTCTTCCTGGTCTGGGTGACTGCACAAGTGTCACAGGCTGGCTGGACCTAGGCACTCCTCTTCAAGTAGAATGAGACTCCTCATATTAACCACTCTTTATCTTATTATCGTTTTTGTATGGTGACAAACAAGATTTTATCTTCATGTCCTAACAGACGTCAGTTTACTCATTTGGTGGTTGGTTGAATTGGTTAAGCTGGAAAGAAATGGCAATTCTCAGGAAGAATCTAAACAAAGAAAAAAGAAAAGAACTTCCAAGAGGAAATAAAAGCAGGCACAATGACTTATTGATGACCATTACTATGGCTGTTTATTATTGCAATTACTTCTCTTACTACTAGTAATATTATTTGTTTGGAGATTTTTGATTATTTGTTTTGCAAACATGTTTATATACAAAGCTAATTTTGCTTAAAAGAATATTCTCAGTTTAGAACCCATTAATCAATAACTGAATTTACCAATACCGAAACACAGCTCTCTTTCTTTTGAAGAACACAAAGATTAATGACAAATGGAGAAAAAAAAAGAACTGGATATTAAGGAGGTTGCAAAGGGCAAGTATTTCTAGCGCTCACATCCTGAAAACTACTTTATTTAATCACTTGAAGACAAATCATTGTACTGAAGATAGGACAAATGGAGCTGCTGTTTGCAACTCAATGTAGGGATAGTCCAGTGAAGATCAGGAGGCAGAGTTGCTGCTGGGACACAATCCAAGCCCCTGAAGGTTTCCAAGGATACCACCAGATGGGCCCAGAGACTCTCCCCACATTCTAGGATGTAACCAATTTCTTGGAAATATGATGAATATGTGTATACCATGACTATAACGGGTAGTGGCTGCTTTCCTTGGGGTGCATATTTGGTGAGTGATACCCATGCACCCAGCACTGTTAGAAAGGGAAAACCTGTTTGACATAACTCACTGGCATGTCAAGTTACTTTGTCAGTTTTCTTGGCTTCACTGTCTATGTTACCAATGAAGGCCACGTGTCTTCTAAATACTTCCAGGGATGTCAACTCAAATGCTTGCCTGGGTAACCCATTCCAAAAACCCTCTCTATGAAGAATTCTTTTCTGGAAAAAAATGTTAAAATGGAAGGTGTCCCTACCTATGGCAAGGGGTTGGAACTAGATGGCTCTATGAAAGAGGTCATTTAAATCCAAGCCAATCTATGATTCTATGAAGAATGAAAAATCCCAGTGACACATACTGTTTTTCAGTCTGTCGACTTAGAAGGATGGGAAGCTGTGCTAAAAGACACTGATAACCAAATGTGCTAACACCTAAGTTTTGGATCTTTCAATGATTTTCCTTTTATTCATGTCTATCTCTGTGGAAACTGCAAACTACTTTTTTCATTCAGTTACCAGTCTAGTGGTAGACTTTTTAACAATACATTGGTGATGAGGAGGCAAAAATAACCTTTGATAATGAAATTTTTCACCTTCCAGAGAATACAGACTGTCAGAAGAACACACTGAATGCAGCTCTGTGGAGAAGGACTTGTGGGTTCTGGTAGATGAGAAGCTGGATATGAGCCTGAAGTATACCCTTGCAGCCCAAAAAGCTGACAGTATCCTGGGCTCCATCAACAGAGGGGTGACCAGTAGGGAGAGAGAGGGGATTGTTCCCCTTTGCTCTCAGAAGGACTCATTTCATGTACTGCATCCAGGCCTGGGGCTCCCAGCACAAGAAAGATGTGGGGCTGTTGGAGTGGATCCAGAAGAGACCACAAAGATGATCAGAGGGCGGGAGCACCTCTCCTGCATAGAAAGGTTGAGGGATCTGGGCTTGTTCAGCTTGGAGAAGGCTCCAGCGAGACCTCTCTGCACCTATCCATTACCTAAAGGGTGTTCGTAAACAAGTGAGAAAACACTTTCTACATGTTCTGATACTGATTTGACAAGGGAATGGCTTTAAACTAAGAGAAGGGAGATTTAGGATACGTGTTAGTAAAGACATTTTTTACTCAGAGTGGTGAGGCCCTGGCCCAGGCTGCCTGTAGAAGCTGTGGGTGCCACTGGAAGCATTCAAGGCCAGGCTGGATGGGATCCTTGGTAGCCTGAGCTGGTTGTTGGCAGCCCTGCACAGTATACTGTGTTTAATGAAACTCATACACAACAGCATGACTCAATCCAAAATAGCTGTTCAGGCTGAGAACCACATTTACTAATGAATGCTACTTACCTCAAAGAATGGACCTACATTTTCCTTTAAAACAGATTGTACCACTAAGCAACAAATTAGACAAAAGAACAGTAAAACAATTGAATTGCAATAGATTTCACTTTTGATTGTGCTCTTAAATGCATACTAATGGTCTCACTCTAATTTCTTTAATACTCTTTTGAATCACCCAGAGTCATATGCGGAAACCATAAGATGTTTAAGACAAGAGTAAAGAGAATTGTGTTTGACAGAATAACACCCTTTTAGTCACATCTAGAAGTTACTTCTACTCTACTATATCAATTAGAATATGTCAGAATTTGTTAGCACACTTACTCCAGATGTGCTAACTTGATTTGATTTTCATAGATTCATAGATACATAGATACATTAGGTTGGAAAGGACCTACAAGATCATCTAGTCCAACCATCCTCACACCACCATCCCTACCCACCAAGCTACTAAATCAAATCCCTTAGCACCTCATCTAAACGCTTGAACAGCGCTAGGGACGGTGCCTCAACCACCTCCCTAGGCAGGCCATTCCAGTGCCTGACCACTCTTTCAGAGAAAAAAATTTTCCTCAAATCTAATCTAAATCTTCCCTGGTGCAACTTGTGGCCATTCCCTCTCGTCCTGTCATTAGTTACCTGGGAGACGAGGCCAACCCCCTCCTCACCACAGCCTCCCTTCAGGAAGTGGTAGAGTGTGATGAGGTCTCCTCTGAGCCTCCTTTTCACTTTTTTTTTTTTTTTTTGGAAATTGTGTTGAGATACAAGTTCTCAAGTCAGCTCTAATAACCTTTTCTGTTGAAATAGTTTATAAGCATGTCTTCATGTGCTGTGTACAATTGTAAACATTATTTGAAAACAACAGAACACATGCTCACACATAAAGCAACAGTATGGAGCACTGGGAGCAGTAGATACAAGCATCAGGGCAGGGATCCCTGTTCTTTATTCTGTTTTAGTTAACAGCAGCTCCTGTATCATGCAAGTCTCTATTTGGCTGCTTATATACAATAACATCACTACACACAAGAGATGCTCCAAAAGTAGTTGCTCCTTTTTTATGATTTATGACCAGCAATATCAGAGGCAGATGTTGGTGATATGGCAGTTGGAGTTGAAGTTTCCTGCCCATATCTTGTTACATGTTGTTGCTGTGTGACAGATGACAGCAGAGGGGCACTCTGACGGAATGGCACCTGACAGGGAAGTGAGCATGAAGCAAAGGTGTGTAACTGAATTCCTCCATGAAGAAAAAATGGCACCCACTGACATTCACTGATGCTTCCTGAGCATTTCTGGAGTGGGTGTGAGCAAAGTGAGGTGGTGCATCTCAGAAGTCATCTCTACTGGCGCAGATTTTTACGAGCATGAAATGCAGGCTCTTCTTCATCACCAGTGAAAATGCATAGCTAATAATGCTGACTATGTTGAAAAATGGTGTTTTGCAGCTGAAAATCTGATCTGTCAAATAGTGTTATTGTGCTCTTTGTATCTATTGTTGTTTCTATGGAAATAAATAGGAGGCATTACTTTTGGAGTGACCTATGGATTTTGTATGCAGCCCAATACAATTCCTCTTCAATCAATGCAGAGAAAAGGTTGGTCCTCAATGACCATACCCACTTGTGATAACTGTTCCTATGTTCAGCAGTCAGTACTGTAGAATCAGTCATTACAATCAGTGAACAAAATCGCTTGGTGTATGACAAAACATAAACAAGGTGTGGCTGAGAAAATGTTAACAAACTTGACATCTCGATCACCAGCACATTTGGTCAAAGGCGGTGAATCTTTAATTAAGTCTTTAAACAAAGTTGCCTGATTTCCAAACGACTTCTGAAAATTAGACTGTGGATTAACAGTTATTTGGTCATTTACTAACAGGAAGTACATCAAAGTTTATGCTACCATCTTATTTCTTCTCCTATCTTCCTGACCACTGTAAGTAAAACTAAAGCCTTTACTTTCCTGGAAGGCAGCATTTCATTTGCTAAATATAAAAGTTTGGCGTTAAAATAAATGATAATGTTAGCACAGTTGGGGGAAAAGGCCGTATTTAAATGGTCTTTAATATTTCAAAATGAAATTTAGAATAAAAACTTCCCCTCAATCATGACTTTATTAATTTCAGGGAAAAATGGAGAAGTTTATGATCAGGACATTACACTTCTAATGAACTTTTGTAATTGCATTGCACCGCACTAATCACACAGCTACTCATCTGGCATTTTGAAAACTGACAGATTTACAGTAATAATTTAACTCAAAAAAGTAACGCAAAATCTACATCCTTAGCAGTCCTTTAATTTTTCCCCATTTTTCTTCTCTCTATCTGAGTTGGGGACATCAAAATTTACTTCTTGTCACGGAGTAATCTCTAGATCTGAGTCCATGATAGGGGCAAAAAACCTGTTCCACCTGCTGTGGTGCGGCTGCTCTGAGTGGGACCACACACTCCAGGAGATAGGGAGAACTCTGCAGAACTCTGGTAGATTTCAGGGGAAGCTACAAGAGCTGCATCCCTCTTCCTCTGCCCGCCAGAACATTAATTCATTAACTCTGATTGTTTTACATGATGTTCTGATGTGGAATTCGGACATCAAAAATCACAAAGCCACAATACGAAGCCTTAAAAGATCTTCGTTGCAAAGAGGACCCTTGTCACTTTCACTAGGAAAATTACCTCATTGATCCTGAGTGTTTCAAAATTAGACCATGGATGCCTAATTCTGGGGTTATCTGGAGCCCCTTCCTTCGATTCTAATAAAATTAAGTACATAATCTGATCGTTGCTAAGAAATAGCAACATTATGCTCATGGTAATATGAGCATAATATATATATGGACAGAGAAAGATCATTGCCAAAATTCCACGTCTGAGATCTGTCAGAAGTATGGCCAAAAGTAGAAGAGTTTAATGGGCAGACTAATGTTTATTAAAAAAAAAAAAAAGAACTCATATTACAGAAATTCATTAGAAGCCTGCTAAGATGAAGACCACTAGGATTGGAACAGGCATTGAGAAAAGTACTCACGGCATTCAAAGCTAGCTATGTAGATTTTTTTTTCATACTGCTTTGCGTAAAGCAATACACACAATACTACAACTGAAAGTTCTAAAACTGCTAGGAGATATCTCCTGAATATATATTTAGCCTCATGTCTTTATTCATGCTTATGCATACTTTAACATTCTACAATTTTAATCAAATTTCAAATAAAAAAGCTGTCGCCTTGGATGAAAACATTTCTTTCCAGTGTTCAAAAAAAGTAATTTAGGTTCATATAGAATTTAAAGTATAGCAATTGCAGTTTAACCACGCTTACCTGTAACTGTGATTCCCATTGTGGGCCTCTGTAATATGTTCACCATCACAACACCAGGCATCTCCAGATGCCAGGAAGGAATACGTGAGCTGAAGCCAGCTAAAGTTTTTTGCTCTCTGATTCTTTTCTTAACTTGTTCAGTTCCTATACTTGACATTCTCAGTCTTACAATGTGGTCTCTCGAAGCCATGAAAAAACATTTACACCATCCTCTCAGGTGACATACCTGTCTTTCTAAAATGAAGGCCACCACTGTATTGAGACAAAATTAGTATTTGCAGTGTAGTCATTCATACCCTATGCTATTCCCTCAGCTTCATGGGCATTATTGAATGAAATGATTATCACCCTGAAAACATCGTTTTCCCGCATTAAAGAAAAAAATTATCAAGAAAATAATTTATACTGCAGATTTGAAACAATAACATAGGAAACTTCAGTAGTTATTTAAGCTAGGAAGGAAAAATGTGTTTCACTTATTTTTGGTATGTGACAAGGAGCTTCAGTAGCTCACCTTCCAAATGAACGATTTATAAAGTCATTTCAGAGGGCAAGGCAGTATAACCACACATTAGAACAGTGGGAAAGCCCAGACTGATGCAAAACCTGATTACAGACATTATGCTTTGCACATGTGGGGGAATAATTATATTTTTGTGCATCTCTGTTTAAAATCTGGAGTTTTAAGAAGGTCTAGAAGGTAGAAAATCACCAAGAGAACCACAACATCTACTTGTCATAAATCTGCAGAAAAGTGGTTAATGATATCAAAATGAGATTCATCATACACTATGTTTCAAACTAACTGAAGCATCTTCAAATTTTGAGGTCAGTACTAAACAGTTAGACAATTAAATTGGCCAAGAAATCATAAATCTCTCTGTTCCAGAGGCTCCCAGCAGACTCACAAGCTCCTACTTGAACATTCAAATGGTCTACCTATATTTTCAGCTCAACTGTGTAGATGATAACTGAAACTGTGTCATAAGGTACATCATGTACTTTATTTTCCATTTATTGTCTTTATTATAAAAAGAAAAAAGTCATAAGTTCAATTATATATAAAATGATGTTATTTAGAAATAAAAATATCAAAGAAATCATATTTGTGTTGAAGTAAAATGTCAAGGTCTGCAATGCCAGACACAGGCACAGACTGGGAAACTAGTGGCTGGACAGCAGGTCAGTAGGGAAGCACCTGTAGATATGGGTGACAGCAGGGTTCTCTGTCATCCAGGAAGGCAAAAATTCTTTTTGGGGTGCATAAAACACAACACAGCTGTCCAGTCAAAGACTCTCTCTATGTTTGAGGCATTGGTGTGGCCTCATCTTGAGTATTATGTGCCGTTCTAGGTTCCAAAATACAAAAAGGATGTTAAAGTCTTTAGATGTCCAAAGCTGGCAGAAGGGATGTAGGGCATGTCCTGTGTGGAGAGGCTGAGGACACTTGTGTTGCCCAGTCTGCAGAGGGCCAGGAGACCACCTCACTCTTCTCTGTGGCTCCTGAAGAGAGAAGTAGAGGGAGATTCCAGGCTCTGTTCCTGGGCACTAATGACAGGATGGGAATGGCACTGAGCTGCTCCAGGGGGGACACTGGGAAGCATTTCTGTACCATCAGAGTGGTCACACACTGGCACAAGTTTCCTAGGGAAGAGGTGTATGCCTTCTACTATGACTCAGTGTTAAAGAAGCATTTGTTCAAGACCCAGTTGGGTGCCTACCTGTGCAATCTGGGCTGCGGAGCTGCTTTGGCAGGGGGGTTGGACTAGATGACCTCTAAAGGTCCCTTCCAACCCCTACAATTGTGTGATTCTGTGATTTGGATATTACCCTCTATAACGTGTTTTGTTGGACTAGACGATCTTTGAGGTCTCTTCCAACTAAACCATTACATTCCAATCTATTCTGTTGTGTACTAACTGTCCAACTATTTTTCCCTGTGTTTACACAGGCACCAGAGACCCATGAGTTCTTACAGTTCAGCAAGTTGCCTAACACTCGCAGTTCCCTACTTAGCTTTAGAACTAAAATAAAACACAGCAAGAAGTGGCAAAGTCCACACCAAAGGCTCTATGAACTTCAAACGTATCTGGATTTGATCCTTTAATATAATCTAATTGAAAAAGAACTCAGATCAAATCCCTCCAATTAAACTAACTATTTAGAGATATACGAATTGCAGGCTATCACGAATGTTAAGTAGTGGGTAAAAAATGGCTTGGGTAAAAGCGTGCTAAGAAAAAAAATCTTTAAAAGTTTAAATACATCAGAAACCCCTAACAATGAAATATGTTTGGATCAATATTCCTAGACAACAAATTGTAATAGATGTTAGGAGAAGCTATTGAACTGGCAAGAAAACACATAAATCAAACCCTTGTAAGTTCCTTCAGTGACAATGTTCTGAATGTGTAGTTAGTTTAAATATATGTGTGTGTGATACAGTGCAATTTTTATCACCAGTCCGAAGAGAGATATGTAATCTGTTCCCATATATCTCCAAGACTGTGAGTACTGTCCATCAGCCCGTAAAATATCTTCGTATTGATCACAGAAACAAAGCCATCTTAAATAATTTATGCTTTACATTACTGCATATCATAACTTAAATCATTAAAAATGATCATTCGTGTGAATGATTTCATTTTTTTCTTATGATGTCATTAAGATCCATGAAGTCAATCCAGCACACATTATAAATCCACAGAAATGCTTCCACTGGAATCAATGAGCTTTGAATTGTCTTGTAATAGCTAATCAGACAGAAACTGAGAGAAGTTCCCTTTATCTTTATGAACCTTTATGCAAACCCTTTCTTGGACTGCTGTGGATCTCTTTCAAGGAAAAGATGTCTACCTTTAAAGACAGTTGCACATAAACTGAGCAGTCTAATTTCTCACTCCAATGGCCTCAACATAAAAATGCAACATTTGTTCCAGAAGAACCAAGACAATCTGAATGAGAAACTTTCTCATTATCTGAGTAAGATAATAAGATACATGGATCTGATGTCACATATTTCAATAAAACATTTAGACTTGCAGACTGGGAAACTATCATATATGGTTCACTTTCTTAACTTTTCGCATAGAGACTTCATTTAAATGTGTCTCAGGTCTACTTTCAGAAATGAAGATTATCTGGTCTACAAACAAAGAGGAGAAATCACTTAGTAAACACAGTAGCCAAAAATCAACTGTCCATCCTCAAGACTCTGCCCTACTACAGAGGGCACTGTTACAAGGACAAACATTTACACTATACAGGAGATATACATAAACCATGGGCACCAGCTTATCAGCTCTTTACTTCTGGTGAACAGCAGGATTATTCCAGGGAAGTTACTTGAAGAGAAATTAAGGGAAAAATTGTTCACTTCTATAGAGGATATTGTGGGAAATTGTTTGTAAACCCAACGAACTCATGAGAGATCCAGCTATATGGATTTAACACCACAGGAGTCTTTGCTTTACAGGGATTTTGTACGGTTTAATAGGTGTTTCTATAGAGACACCTAAATCTCTCCAATATCATTTCTTTTGAAGACAAATGAAATCCATGGAGGCTTGAATCTGGTTAGTAGGGCTTTCCAAATAATTAAATTACCAGTCTTCTAACTCATGAAAAACATTTTTTTTTTTTTCAATAAAAGGTAGTCCAGCCAATATTAAGAACAAGACTTCCAGCCTATAGCCTTTAAATGTGTCCCTTCTTTTCACTTAATTAATTGATACAACATAACAACTTCAACCTCTTCTAACAGAAGCCAGGAGGAGACACATAGTAAAAGCAACTCCTAGCTATGTGGGTGGAGCTGCTGTGAGGATTTCAGGTTTTATGGTAATAGAACCTTCTGTAAAGACCATAATCTGCTCCAGACAGATGGGATCCACCTGTCTAGAAGGGGCAAGGCAATTCTGGGGAACTTGTGAGGCGTACTTTAAACTGAACTAATTGGCATGAAGGGACCATAATGGCAATGCTTCTGCCATTGCAAACAGCTGTAGAATGAGACAAAACAACAGGAACAAACATTCCTTAGATGCTCCTAGTGACAAAAGCCAGAAGGCCAGCCACTCCAAGTGGGAGTATGCTTTCATGAAATTTTCTCCTTCCCTCTAGGGATACCTACATCCTCTTCAACCTGTGATGTATGGAATGTTATACTGTCCTTCCCGAAACTGCTAAGCAGCCTGCTGCTATATGAGAGCCTGGGTAGCAGAATGTAGCTAGGTTTACATGACAACAGATGAGCAAGATCTGGGACACCAGTAACTTTTAGGGAGTTAGGGGTTGCAAATACTGCAATGTTGACACCTTGGAGATTAAGACCATGGTGTCTTAACAAAGCAGAACCTTCTTGAGGGGATGCTTTAAAAAGAAAGAAAGTGAAAACTCAGATAGGCTGTAAACTCCAGTGCACCTGGTTTAGGGGAACTGGCTGAGGG
The DNA here is from genome assembly GCA_023055505.1 of Callipepla californica brunnescens. Lineage (NCBI taxonomy): Eukaryota > Metazoa > Chordata > Aves > Galliformes > Odontophoridae > Callipepla > Callipepla californica. The sequence continues at coordinate 8,470,852 of JALIRH010000023.1, read as the reverse complement.
AACTGTACTCAGTGATAAGAGTATAACTATTTGCTGACTGTTTGTTATGGTGTGCCTTCCCATTAGACACCCACTTCTGCAAAAGTGTCTGAACAAAACGTGCTTCGTTGACACTTGTGCCAGAGACTTGAATAATTATCAGACACTAGCATTCGTCACACTCCCTGAAGTACCTGTATACTTATGCATACAGCATAGGAAACAGAGGAGGAACTAGAGATCCGTGTGTAGCTGCAGGGCCATTGGCTCACTGAAGTTGTGGAGACGTGGTGGAACAGCTCGCGTGACTGGAATGTTAACATCATGGATGGCTGTGTCCTCTCTAGGAAAGACAGGCTGGTGAGACAATGTGGTGGAGCTGCTCTTTATGTGTGGGAGCAACTGGAATGTACAGAGCTCCACCTGAGCACAAATGATGACCAAGAGACTGTGGATGAGAATTAAGGAGCAGATTAATATGGATGAAACTGTTGTGGGTGTGTGCTACAGGCAGCCTGATAAAAAGGAGGAAGTTGATGAGGCCTTCTACAAACAGTTAGAAGTAGCCTCACGATCCTGGGCACTGGCTCTTGTCGGGGATTTTAGCTGTCCTGTATTTGTTGGATTAGCAACACAGACAGGCATGCATGGTTCAGGAGGTTTCTGCAATGCACTGAAGATAATTTTCTCATACAGGTGATGGAGAAGCCAATGACAAAGAGTATGCTACCTGAAGGCCTGGCTGAGGATGTGAAAGTTGGTGGCAGCTTGGGATCATGAGATGTTAGAGTTCAGGATCTTGTGCAGAAGAAACAAAGCAATAAGTAGGATTGCCACCCCAGTCTTTAGAAGAGTCAGCTTCAACCTCTTCTAGGACTGTCTTGGAGGTATCCCATGGATTAGAGCATTAGTAGGAAAGGGAGTCTATAAGACTTGATCATCGTTCAAATATCTCTTCTCCTAAAAGATCAGTGCATCAGGACATGGCCAGAGACAATGTAGTTGAAATCAATGTGTACAAATCCCTGTGACCTAATGAGATGAACCTGCGAGTGCTGAGAGAGCTGTCAGAGGCGACTGCTGAACCACACTCACTATCAACATTGAAAGGTCTTGGTGAATGAGAGAGGTGCCTGAGGACTGGAGAGTAGCCAGTGTCAGTCCAGTCTTCAAAAGCAGGCAAGAAGGATGATCGAGGAGACGCCAGGGCAATCAGTCTCCCCTCTATCTCTGAAAAGGTGATGTATGCCATCCAGAAAGACAGTTAATGACCTGGAGCATTTCGCTTATGAGAAAAGGCTGAGAGACCTGAGTCTGCTCAGCTTAGAGAAGACTGAGAGGGGATCTGAAGTCTGGGAGGCAATTGGATGACACCAGACTCTTTTCAGTGCTGTGTAGTCACCAGACAAGGAGCAATGGGCAAAAACTGGAACACAGGAAGTTGTGCACAAATATGCAGAACGAATTCTTTACTTTGAGGGTGACAGAGAACTGGAACAGGTTGCCCAGAGAGGCTGAAGAGTCTTCCTTGCAGATATTTAAGATCCAGCTGGATGCCTTCACGTGCCACCTGCTGTGGGGTCCTGCTGTAGCAGGGAGTTGGACTTAATAAACTCAAGAAGTCCCTTCCAACTCTTGTAATTCTGTGATTCTGTGTGATTCTATTTTTTCTCCTCTCCCAAATATTGAGATTAAGCAAGACAGAATTCAAAGGAATGATCTTTTGCATCTGTTTTAGCTCACCTGGCAGCTGTTTATCAGAACCAATTTAAGACATTTAATTATTCCTTTTTCAATTAGGAACTAAATTAAACTCCAATATCCAAAATTCACATGAAAAAAGGTGGTGGAATTAAAATAGAGTCACATAAGTAACAGCTAACTTTTAAAAACCTCCCATAACCAAGATACAACAATTCACTAGAGCCATGTCCCATCAAGATTTGATATAGACAGTAGTAACGATGAAGTGATAAAATGTTAAGTATCAAATCCTAAAATAATAGGGCTCTGACCTATGCAGATGACACTACCCTGAGTGCTCTAGTTGATAGGCTAGAGGGAAGGGATGCCATCCAGAGGGACCTGGACAGGCTTGAGAGATAGACCCATGCCAATCACTTGAAGTTCAACAAGGACAAGTGCAAGGTCCTGCACATAGGTTGGGCAATCCCAAGCACAACTACATACTGGGTGGAGAATGGCTGAGAGCAGCCCTGAGGAGAAGGATTTGGGGGTGTCAGTTGATGAAAGACTCAACATTCTGGGGTTGCAGCCCAGAATACCAACTGTATCCTGGGTTGTACCAAGATAATTGGGACCAGAAGTTCAAGGGAGGTGATTCTATTCTGCTCTTGTGAGATCCCACCTGGAGTACTTCCTCCAATTCTGGGGTCCCAAGCACAAGTAGGACATAAGGCTGTCGGGGTGAGTCCAGAGGAGGGCCATAAAGATGATCAGAGTGCTGGAGCAGTTCTGTTATGGGAATATGCTGAGAGACTTGGGAGTTTTCAGCCTGGAGAAAAAAAGGCTTTAGGGGGACTTTATAGCAGCCTTCCAGTACCTGAAGGGAGCCTACTGGAAAGATGGCGAGGGACTTTTTATAAAGGCATGTAGAGACAGGATGAGGGGAAATGGATTTCAACTGGAAGAGGGTAGATTTAGACTAGATATTAGGAAGAAATTCTTCACTGTGAGGATGATGATACATGGGAACAGACTGTCAAGATGCCCCTTCCCTGGAGGCATTCAAGGCCAGGCTAGGTGGGGCTTTGGGCAATCTGGTCTAGTAAGAGTTATCCCTGCCTATATCAGAGGGGTTGGAACTAGATGATCTTAAAGGTCCCTTTCAACCCAAACCATTCTATGGTTCTACAATTCTACTTATGTGAAAACTAAGAACAGTAAGAATTGGACTCCACAGAGCTTTTCCTTTTTCAACATTCATAAAGTATTCTAAAAATAAGATAAATGGAGAGATCTGAACACACACTGAACAGTCCTTGAGGCTTGTTAACAGATTTCTGGTGCACTGTGAGAACAGAAAAGTAATCTTCCTATTGGTGTATCTGTAACCATCAAAACAATTATCACCATCAGCAGGGTCCTGGTAACCAGGATGGCACAGCTCTTGACACACAGAGAGACTATATTCCATGAGATAGGAAGTCAAGTGTGGTTATCTCTAGTTCCGTGCTTACTTTTCAAGATTTTGCCATGACTGGCACTGATTTGAAAAAGGCTTCTCATGTTCTGACAGGTCCAAAGTAGATTTCAAATGTTTCTCCTGGACTAGACTACATTATCTACAGATAAGCCTGTGCGAGGCAGTAAAACAGTTAATTTGAGAACAGAGGTCTATTTATATAAAGAAAGCTTCATAAAGAGATTGAGGTGATTTCTTTTCAAGAACATAACTGATAATGAAGCTACAGTGAATTCCACGCATTCTCCTTTTCATGTGTACTGCAAAAATATCATGACTGGATGGATAGATGAAGAAAGAGCAGTGGATGTTATGTACCTTGATTTCAGCAACACTTTTGGCACTGTCTCTTATAACATCGTTGTATATAAGCTTAGGAGGTGATGGAATAGATGGGTGGACAGCAAGGTAGACTGAGACCTTGCTGACTGGCAGAGCTCAGTGCATTGTGATCAGTGGTGCAGGGTCTGGTGTGGTCTTGTTCAACATCATAAATTACCTAGATGAAAGGACAGAGTGCACCTTCAACAGATTTGAAGATGATACAAAGCTGAGATGAATGACTGACATACCAGACGTGTTGCCATTCAGCAAGACCTGGACAGGCTGAGAGTTGGTCAGAGAGAAACCTGATGAGCTTCAACAAGCTCATCAATCAAGGGAGATTTCAAGCTGGACATTAGGAACTACTACTACTCTGAAAAGGTGGTCAGGCACTGGAATGGACTGCCCAGAGAGGTTGTAGAGTCTTTCTTGCTGATACTCAAGGCCCACCTGGATGCCTATGTGTGTGTGATCTGATGTAGGAAACCTGTTTCAGCATGGGAAAAATTTGTTCGTCTTCAGAAGTCCCTTCCAACACCTACAGTTCTGTGATTCTTCGATACTCTGATGTGGGAACCTTGTGATGCAAGTGATGGAAGCAAAAGAATGGTAATGGCATTATTTAAACCACAGCAGTAGATACCTCCAGTGAGTGACTGAAGATTCTTGACAGACTTTGTCTCATTAGTCAACTTGGAGTCACTCAGTGGAAACTGAGCCTTTTAGAATGCTAACTGTTTTGCCATTCCAAAAATGCCTGTGAAAAGGAAGGCAACAGAACTTCTTGAAGGCAGTAAGATACAGAATATGAATTTCTCATAGAAAGAAAAAAAAAAAAAAAAAAAAAAAAAAGGAGGAGGACAAACTGTTTATTTGTCCCATAATACATAACAATGGAATAGATTGTATGCACTATGCTTCACAAAGTATCTTCTGTGAATGAAGACTAGCACCCTTCACATAGCTTAACACCTGCAAATAAGCACTGCAAAACAAAGAAGGCTCTCAGGGTCCTGAATGATGACTTTGATGTGCTTTGAGTTTTGAAAGAAGTGTTTATACAGAAAGATGAAGGCAGGGCAGACATAATGCAGCTGTGAATTTCCAGGGAGGCTTGAGGCCTTGCAGTTGTAGGCAGGAGAAGAGAACAAGGTGGTGCCACAGAGATCAAGATTAAAGGTCTAACAGCTGTTTAGTTTGGCTGGGATTCATTGCCAACATGAATAAATACTGCTATTTATTTTAAGATTTCTAGCTGTGCTCGATTTATGGCTGTAACATTTCACTAACATTATTTCCTCCCTTCTCGTCAACTCTCCTTCCCGTGCTCCTACCTACTTTTAAAATCTCACAGTACTTTCTCTGTTTATCTTATTTCCTAAATGTTACCTTTGCCATTTTCTGTCACAGCAGAACATATAAATCAATAAAGTGATCTCATAGATAAGGCCAAATTATAGAAGCCAGTGTATAACTATTTACGCCAGGTGGTTAGTGAATGAAATCCTTTCTCGTCTCACAAATAAAATGTCTGGCAGTTTTTCCATAGTTTATTGAGGTATCATTTAAAAGCCATTTGAGAAAGAAATTCAGTAAAGGTAACAGTATAATCCTGGAGCTCCCTTGCTCTTGAGTAGAAAGTTAAGCATCAGAGTCAGTTTCCACTCTATCATATTTTGGCAACATCATCAAAATCAATGCAATTTCATACATAAAATGTAAAAGGTTAATTGAGTTATCAAACCCTTTTCAACTATGGAATATTGCTCACACCTTCAAATTTCATACCCAAAGGATAAACTATGGCAACATCCAGCGAGAGAGAGAGAGGAGAGAAAGAGAGAGAGAGATAATTAATGTGATAGGATTTTCATTCATTTAGGGCTACCACAAAGTAAATAAAGATGAATTTTAACAATAGATAAGCCAAAAACAGAGCTTTCCACAAAAATAATAATAATAAAAAATACCTCTAACACTTTGTAACACTTTGTTCCTCAGCTTGGAAAAAAATATGAACACTACTAGAAAGCATTTCAACACATTGTCAGCACTTACTTCTTTATCCTTTCTCCAAAAGAAGTCAGAATCCAGCAAAAATGCTGAATTAGATTGGCCTAAATCTGGGTATCACCACAGACAAAAGTGAGAATTCCTCTTCATTTTAAGCTGAACTACATGTGAAGTCAAAATCTTAACACAGTGGATTGATGTCATACTGTACTATCCAGTTTGAATTTCTTTCCTCAAAATATGAAATGTTGTGTAGGGAACCTGCTTTGGCAGGGGGTTTGGACTCGATGATCTCTAGAGGTCCCTTCCAACCCTTACAACTCTGTGATTCTGTGAAATGTAAAGGAAAATATTTTAAGATTAACAAAAGGCAGAAAACAAACAAAAAAAACCTTGTTGAACATTTTGCCATCACAAACTGCATGCTACAGTAGTCTCTGTAATTGACTCCAAAAATGAGCACCAAGAAAGTAGGTTACATTGTATTGCATTTTTCTCCCGATGATTAATAAGCAGATAGCATATTGGTTCACTTGTTTTATTGATATTTTTACTACCTTTCTGAGCCAGGTTGGATGTGGAAAACATCACTTAACAACAAATCATCTGAAGTTACATTAGTGACACAGATTCTGCAACTATATTGCCAAGGTTTTCTGTAAAGATAAAAGAATTTAGGTACAAAATACGCTGTTGGAAAATAAACCATCATGTGAGAAAGAGATAGTAAAACCAGGTTCAGGGACTGAACATAATTTAAGTAAGCAATTCATAATCTTCAGAGACAAGACGAAGGTCAGTTTCTCAAGAAACATGAGAGGCCTTATGTTCTCAGTTACGATTAATAATTATTTGTAACACAAAGAAGCATTTCTGTGAATAACCACAAGCACAAATACCAACCAGATCTAGAGCTGAACAGCAACACCAACTGATTTCTGAAATTATTTAATCTTTACGACATCCTGGTCACATCTTGGTGGATGACAGGTTGGCCGTGAGCCAGCAGTGTGCCCCAATAGCCAAGAAGGACAAAGGGATCCTGAGGCGTCTTTTAAAAAGAGTGTGGTCAGCAGGAACAGGGAGGTGATCTCCTCCCTTTACTCTGGTGCAGTTGTCTTGTGATAATCATTCCCTAAAAACAAAAGCATACAAAAAAGCAAGAGACAGAAAGAGAGAACAAATCACTACTTCCACCTCCTGCACCTTCTGAACTTAAAAAAAAAGAGGTTGACATATTCTGATGCAGGAATAGACAAAACAGCACAGGAAACTGGAGATGGACAGAAGGATCAAGACCCAGCTTTGCTTGAACTAGCTCCACATGACCCACAACTATAAGCTGCTTTTTATTTCCTGATCCAAAGATTCATGGAGGAAGTAATCTGGGTCAGGTAAAAGCTGCATTCATTTTCTTTCAGAAAGATCCCATGTTAGTAAATACATCATAGGGGCCACCTTGAACAAACCAATGCTCTTCATAATCTGTTTTTCAAACACTACTGGTATTCCCTTTCCAAAGATAGATGGACCGTGAATGAAATGAATTTTATTATTTGTATGGCTACAATTGCCAAGTAACTGGAAATAACTGTTATTTAAAGAGTAGATAAAATGTATTATGCAAAGCAATCAACAGATTGATTACTATTTAACTTCCAAGATTTCATTGCTTACAGAAGTTTCAAGGTATCTAAAAAGCAAGACGTTTGTCAGGGTTTGACTTCAAGCACAAACTGTGAAAGCAGTGTCAAATTGATGTTGACAGTTTGATTTGAATCTACAAAAGGAAATGATTGCAAAGTAAAGACTTGAAACCAAGTCCTTCTCATACTTCACAGTAAATTACAGGTTAAAGATTAATATATTAATTGTCAAATAAAACAACTGAATACTTGTATATGGTTTTCAGACACAACTATATTTTTTATTCAGTGAAAACAAGGCTGCCCAGGGAGGTGGTGGAATCAACATCCCTTGAGGTGTTCAAGAAATGTGTAGATGCGGTCCTAAGTAGCACGGTTTAGAGAGCAGATGGTTGGACTGGATGATCGTGGAGGTCTTTTCCAACCTTAACGACTCTATAATTCTATGAAATAATACTTCTAGATCACATGGATCTGATTCACATCAAAACTGGACTAAAATTGATGTTGTCTGAATCTCTTTATTCAGTACACTATGCTTCTGATCCCATGATAAGATTGATTTGGGGAAGGATTAGATCTCTAACCCCTAGCCTCTCTCCCCTAGGCTAAAGAGCATTTACAAAACAAACATTTCAAAAGACAGTGAAATAAGAAATAAATCAGAAGAGCGGTTCATCCAGAATATGAGTAAATTTTGAAACTTAATGGAGATGCTGTCTGGAAAAGACAGGATTCAGAAGGTTCTTCAAAAAATACCCTTCACTGTCCAAGTGAATGTGGTAAAGCTCTTATGCACAAAACAAAGTGACCGAGACAAAGCCTGACTAATGTGTAGTAGGAACAAAGAACACCAAGCCATCACGACAAGTCCACCATGATTTGCTGTGTCACTTACCAGCAGCTACATTACTCCAGATGTGGCCTCTCCAGGGCAGAGTAAAGGGGGAGGGATAATTTCTCTGGACCTGCTGGCCACACTCTTTTTAATGCACCCCAGGATCCCATTGGCCTTCTTGGCCACCAGGGCACACTGCTGGCTCATGGACAACCAGTCATCCACCAGGACAAGCGGGGTCCTTCTATGAAGAGTGGGCTAAAGGCAAATATTTAAACAAATATGTTTGTTGGGTGTTTGTTCAGTTTTGTTTTCAGCAAAACTAACATTTGTAGCTAAAGCAAAAGCTTTGACTGTGTGCTGTATGTGTGTCTGTTGCTTTGTAAAAGACCTCGTAGAAAAAGGCTTATCTTCACTCAGCTTGGGGGAATTTACTTCTGAGAAATTAATGATACTTTCTGAGTTGAAATGAATGGGGATACTCCAGAATAAAAAAGGAAAGCAAACTACTATTAAAATTAAATACCAAATCTAGATGATTAATATAATGCTGGAATGATATCTGAACAGAGTAAACTCATGTTTGAGTTTTAAGGAACACAAGGGTCATGTTTACCAATCATAATGTCTGACGGGGCAGGGTTAGTGAATTACCACTTCTTCCAGGTCTATCTTTCTGCCTGCACTAAGTCAAAGTTTTGCTGCACTGAACGAAGTCCTGCCACTGCATTACCCCTTCTTAAGCTTACAAATTTAACAACACACAGACACTGTGCCAGCTTTGATGTGAGCTGCTCTGTTTTCTCCTGATTGTGAGCCCAGCATGCAGTGATTGTGATCTAATGTTTTCAGGCACTCACAAAAATGTCTTATCTCCTGTATTTTACCCAGCTTCAGAGAATACAAATTCTCAAACCTTTGTGCTATGTAAAATGCGCAGGTTTTCCAGCATAGTGTTTATTTTCTCTGCTACTTCATAGGTGAGTGGCATGAAAAACTCCATCAGACAATATGCAGAAAAATAGAAAGCAAACTGGTATTCCAATGTTGATGGCTCAATAACAATCTCTAGATGAAATAAAGCCTTGTATGGATTTTATCTCATTTTCATAGAGGACATGGTGACCCTGGGGACCCACCTTCACAGAGCCAACTTCTGGATCAGGGCCTACCTGGCAGGGGAGCTGGAGATCACAAAGTGACTGCAGTGGCTTCACTCACTCAGTCACTCAGCAAAAGTTAGCTATTGAAGACAAAGATATAACTGGCAAAAAAGGGAGAGTTCAGCAGGGCAGAGCACATCCCTGAGACTCTGAAATCAGGGCACAGAGCAACTTTCTTATAACCCACACAGTCATATTTTTCCATGAAATATTCTGCTCAAAGCAGAGTAAAAAATTTAGAGCCTGCGTACAATCTGCAATAAACAGAGCTTAGTTTATGTAAGAAAACTAGGAAATAATTCAGAATTTTGACAGAATTTCTGCTATTTGTGTGAATGTTGTTTTAATAAGTGCAGAAGACGCTCATCCTAAGAAAACCTCCAAAGGAGCACTTCATCTCATGCAGCAAAGTGACACAAAATAAACACAGAAAATTGTCTCATGTCATCTTAGGAGCAGATAATGTATCATCATTAACAACACTGCAAAACAACTGCCTGCTTAAAACCTTGATGTCTCACTTTAATTAGCTTAATAATTTCATGGGGTTATACAGTTTAAAATTCTGGGAAGGTAAACTAATAAGCTTTTATTTGCAACTAGAAATTTGCAAACTGGCTATTAACCTAGCACTTCTGCATTTCTGGAAAACCTTTTCTGATGGAGTTGATCCAAAACCTACTGGAGTTTTTCCAAGCCTTCCGTGCTCTCATCAGACCCAAAGAAAACTGGGAGTTCAATAGCATAGAGAAGACTGGTGGTAAAATAAGAGTGAAAATTATGCAGAAGAATCACATTATAAGAGAAATAACAATTGAAAGAGGCAAGAGACATGGCACAAAGGGTTGTAGGTCCTGGTCACCGTCAGTGGGAAGCTGTTAGCAGGCAAAGCTAATGAAGAGACACTGCAAGGCTCGTGTCTGAAATTAGGGGCAGTGAAGTGGAGATTGCCAATAAACAGAGAAATGACTTCCTTCCAGCAAGTAGCTCAGTTATAAGCATACTCATTATTACAAGACTGTTGATTGAAACAAAACCAAAAACTCAGCAGATATGGGCCCTTCACATTGAGTACCCACAGTAGTTAATGACACAAAATGTCCAAGCAGAGATTAAGGACTCTAAATTTATTTCCTTTAGAAACACAGTGCAGTTCTGTGACACGAGTGATCACACTCTAAAAATATTTCCAAGTTCTTAATGAAAAGGGGAAATATTTACCACTCCCATTACCAGAGAATCTTTGCAGTCTGCAGTGAAAAAATCCCTGATGTTAAACCCTTCTTGTGTGCTTAAGATGAACGTTTATGCCTGAAAACCTTGTCATTTTCCTTCTCTGAAGGTTGTTTGCTGCAGCCCTGTAGCCCAGAAAATGCAGCACAGACACTGCTAACAGGAGCAGGACAGTGCAGGCAGCAAAAGCAGCCCCCATGGCCACACACAGCTCATCCCACATCAGTGAGGCATGTGGACCTAAAGCTGGATGAAACCTCTCTGGGGTGGAAAAGGAAACAAAGGAGGATGTTTAGCACAGCTACAACTCACCATATTTAGTGAATTTGTATGTAAGTAGGGCTCATAGCCTGATGAGGAAAGAACCAGGCATAAAGTTACATCAAAGAATATGCAGAAATAGCTCCCAGGGTGAGTCTGAAAATCAGACAGGTGAGAAGAACATACTGTTTTGTTCTGCAATTGAGATTTGTACACAATAATCTTTATTTTATTGCAATTTAATTTTCTCTTTTGCAACAAACTAATCTGGGCTGACAATATTTCAGATTTACTGTAAACAAAATGATGGTTTCAATTATAATAATAAATTCTTGTCTTTACGTCTCTGCTGTGTTCTTGTTTTGCCTGTAATAAACATCATGGATAGCAGGGTAAAAAAGAAACTTACGTATTTTAATTCTTTTCCAAATATCAGGACATAGCAGTGATTCTTGCTTGAGAAAGCAGAAGTTTTTAAACTACTCTCAGGTAATAAATTGCATCAGTTTGACTGAACCTCAGAGATCAGGGGAGAACAGCAGCAACAGAAGCGAGGAGCTGAATACAAGCTCTCAACATCTTGTCAGGGCTGAGACTTGGAAATCCATTAGATAAGGCGCTAGAGGCAATGTTGCAGGAATCAGCCCAAGTGGAGCTGTGAAGCAGCTCCAGGAAGACAAGTCCTGCACAGGGTCACATCAGCAGCCGTGCCACAGGCCATGGTGCCAGGTTGGTCCCAGCACAGCACACTGCAGTGAGGCTCTGTGATGCCCAGCTCTCATGTGGGAGCTGTGCTGAGACCCTGCCTCCTCACTCCTGCATGAAGACCGTGCTCGTTCGTGAGCCCTGCAAGCCCTCAGAGAGGGCTGGAAGCTCAAGTAGTCAAGCAGCAGGCAGCCTGGCTCTCATCACCAGTTCACTGCAGATCTGCTGACTCAATCAATGCACTCTTTCTGCTCTGTTACCTGCTTTCCTAACTCAATTTCCTCAGCTCTCACCTGCTTGCTCCCAAAACAGAAAATGTTAGTTTTGATGTGAGGAAGCAGCCACTGCTAAATGTGGCTGAAGCCAGTCCTGCAGGGTGGCTGGTTCAGCTCACAACTAAAGGAGAGCACCAAATGACCCCCTCACCATCAAGGGTGCTTGCACTGCCAACAACCAGACACCGGCTGCTGGAGGAGCCCTCAGTGCCAGCCCCTGTTCCCAAGGCCACTTCTGAGCAGGAGGACAAACCCTGAAGGGAGTTTACACATTTGATGCACTCCTTTAGACTTTTTCTTTCTTGTGTGTGTGTGTGTGTGTGTGTGTGTGTGTGTGTGTGTATTTCTGTCCTCCAAAAGCCCTGCCAGAGGAAATGCATGTCCACATATTCCTTCTGCCTCCTGGAGGGAAGGAATCCAATCGTGATAGGCACAATAGGTATTTTGTGCAAGCAATGATTTCTGAGATCAGTTTTATAGAAGAGCACAGAAATGTATCTAAGCTGCTACAGACGGTGACAAACACCCTACTGCCAGTGCAAGATAACAATCAGAAAGGAGTCAGCGCCAACTCAGTAAATTGGTCAGCACTATGGTCTGATTATACATTGCTTTTTCTAATAAGGCTGCAGGTCTGCCCTGGCTCTGTAGCTGACGATGTCCATTACTATATTAACACCAAATTATGCTGCTCACCTCTCAAACTGCCTATGTCAGAACCACCACAGAATTTTTAATTCATTTCCACTAACTGTTTTCATCAGAAAGTCAGTAACAAAGATACAACACAACGCATTTAGTGCTTGGTCAGCAATGTGTTGTACTCGACATCTCTCTGGAAAACAGACCAGGTAAGGTAGGGATGTTTACTTTAAAATTAATTTTGTTTCTGTACTTCCAAGTGTACAGCATAAACTGCTCACTCAGAAACATTTCAGTCCTAAAATGGCCGTGTGAGCTCTCACGGGTTACATTGCTGCTTCATTCAGTGTCACTCCCGTGGTCCTTCTAGTTAAGTCACTTCTTCAAATGAGGTGCTGTCAGTGCAAGAGAAGTACACAGTGGACCCAAGTCAGAAAACACACTCCCAGAAAAAACACTATCTGCTCAGATTCTCCCCTTTATTTGTTAAGTATTGTTGCTACATTTGAAGTCAGTCTTCAGATCTACCCAAAGATTCCTCATTCCGTTTGTCTTTGAGCCCAACTTGTTCATAGATTTGCCCTGTTGAAATAGATGTTAGATATATTTAAGTACTGTGAAACATATGTGAAGCAACCCAGTGTGCCATTTCACTTTGGCATAAAAACCTCCATTCCTTTAGAAACCTGACTGTGAGGACTGCCAGTGTCCGACGTACCCCAGCACAAATCACATTAAAAGCCTTTGTCCTTGGCTTGTAGCTTTTATCCTCTGTTGCTAGCATGAAATTCTTCTGTTAGTCCTCTCATTTATTTCAACAAATTCTCTCTTCAGAATAGTTTTGTCATTTTGGCTTTATCTTTGGCTAGAGGTTAAGAAAATCCTTCTGTCTGATGTTGATCAGCCAGCAGGGAATGCTTATTGTGCCTGCCAGCCAGCCTCTGCTTTACCTCCCAAGAAACAAAACAAGTAATTCTCCAAGCCAGCTTCCCACAACCTGGAGGGCCTGGGATTTACAGCTTGTTTGAACTGTCCCAGATGGCAACGCACCAGGCTGCTGCAAAGCCACACTTGCCGGCTAAGCCAAAGACACTTCCTCATACTGATTTATTTGTTCTCTCAGCTTAGACAAGATATTTGTTTGTCTCTCTCCCCTCTCTGGCATTTTCCCTCCTGTTCTGAAGACAAAACAGACTATGCCCTTTACAACTCTTCTTCACCTATCAAAATATGTATGTCTGAAAAACAAAAATCCCCTATGATGAAATAGATCAGATCTATTTGATGTTTCACATCAGTGAGTTTTGAATGACCTTGGAAATTTTGACCAGATCCAGTGTGCAGAATGCTTGCTGGAGGAGGCGGACTACTAGGTATGTCCTGTGGACCAGTAGCTCTGTGGTCACCAGTAGCAAGATGACTGTCAACTGTCAAAGTTACATAAATCTATGCATGGTAACCTGATTTTGCAGCTCTTGCATTTGTGGGTTTCATTCAGATATGCAGTAGTCATGATAGCTTTGAAGCAAAATCATTTCTGTCCTGAATTTACCATCCAGAAATAATGCAGCTTGTGGAGTTTGGAAAGCACTTCAGATGTGCTTTAAAGTCCTAGGATCATTCTGACACTAAAAACAAAAAAAGCAGTGTTCATGTGCACATGTATTTACATAAAAATGACTTAGCATACAGCTCCTTCCCACACAGTTACTGAAAATTCCTTCTGATTTACTCAGAGCCATGCAGGCTCTGAGTGCATGCACGCTCCAGGAAGCACAGGCAGAAGGAGCACCAAGAGAACAGAGAGATGGAGAATGGGTGCATCTGGGCTATCCCACTCTGGTCATTCAGGTGCTTATTTACTGGTTCAGGCTGTGGCCTGGCAATTCCACTGCACAGACATATCACGAAAGACTTAAAGCCACTATGGGATTTTGTTGTCATACACCTCAGCCCAGCGATCCAGCTTATGTAGATCCCTCTGAAGTGCCTCCCTGCCCTCAGGCAGATTGACACCACCTCCCAGCTTGGTGTCAACTTACTGAGGGCACGTTCAGTCCCCGCATCCATTTGTCTACTCTCCCAAGAAACAAATGACAGGACAGGATGGAATGGTGTCAAGATGAACTAGGAGGAGTTAGGGTTGGATGTTAGGAAAAATATCTTTACTGAAATGCTTAAGAAGCCAGGGAGTGGGAGCAGCCCTCCGCAGAGCTGGGTCCCAAGGCGACCTGTCCATTTGAGCAGGGACGGTGCCCCAGGAAGAGGACGGCTACCAGCGCCCAGCACACTCCTTCACGCTGAACGAGGTGGCCTCCCTGGAGCCACTAGCAGTAATTAACACACCTGTCCAGTATGAGAGAGCATTTTCCAACAAAAGAAATGTAGAAACATGGGTTCTTACTTATCACTCATCTTTCAAGATGGTTCGCCCTTCATGCGCATCCTCTACATTCGCTATGCCATAGAACCCGCGCCCCACACATAGAACAGTGCACCCACGTTTCCTCCAAATACATTTATTTGTGTGCATAAGATGAATACCAACAATGAGGAGGGAAATTTTCAGCTTTAAACACTTCAGTCTGGCATGATATGAAGCAAAACTGTTCAGATGGGAGATAAGAAATTTCATCAGATGTATAACTTGTACATCAGTAATAAGTTGAGTGATGCATCATGTTTAATACTGTTCTTCATTTATTCTAAAGTGAGGGCTTCTGTTTGTTTGTTTTTTGTTTGTTTAGTTTTTTGTTTGTTTGTTTGTTTTCTTTTTCCGGGACAAAATGCTCCTTTTATCCTACATTTCCTGTGCAACAATTAAAGTAAACATATTTTTACAGAGTGGGAACTGTTTTTTTTTTTTTCAGAATTTCTTATTACATCTACATGTCCATGGTGGCCTGGCCTACCAGCTGCAGTTTGCAAGATTTTAACAGAAACAACCTTGTATGTTGTTGCTTCTTACAATGCTTCAGTCATAGTTTTTAATGGGGTTAATATTCTATGCCAGTGACTTGAGAACCAAAGCATTGATATGTATGTGTACGTGTTTCTATACGTACATTTCTAAGATACATAATATGCATTTCCATTAAAGAACTGTAAAAGACAAAGGAATTTCCCTTGGAAGTACCTTGAAGAGTTTCAAATTCCATACACAAGACACTGGTGATCAAAGCTTTGTTTACCCATAAAAATGAGCATTGCTTTCTTACTTCTAAAAGATGAAAATAGGTTGTTTGGGTGATACTTTATGCAAAGTCAAGACTCAAAGATTCAGGTATCAAGTAGATAAGACGCAATTACTGGAAGTTCACGTTCTCTTCATCTCTATATGCTTCAATGCATGTGAAAAATCTCTTGGTTTATTTTTCCCGCTCCGGGCTTTTTACCTTACAATTCTTCCAGTAAATCAGTAGTGTGAGTTTCAAGGAGAGAGAAAGAAAATCCACTTTTTCTCTCCTAAATAGTGAAGAATATGGCCCTAAACCTGAATGTTTATGAAGAAGTATGAGATTCAACTCTAAGTTAAAAGTTTGCAGCTTCAACTAAAATCACCAGTGCCACGAGTTAAGTCACTTGGATTTCCCATAAAACTGCACAGCTTGGGAAGATACACCTGGGAGGGAGCCAGCACCGATGGGATAGCTGTTGTACGTAAATTTCTGGTTACACTTGATGTTTATGGAGGGACACGTCCATAAAAATGGACATGAGTAATGTCGGTGACATCACTGAGCAGCAGACTGTGACATCACCGGGTGACGCATTGTGACTGCTCAGCCCTCACTGCTCCTCTCCTGGGGCGCTGGCGGAACCCGGCTCATTCTGGCTCGTTCCTGGACCCTGCTGAGCAGTTGTGCGAGGCTTGGTGGTCGAGCAAGTGTTTGGTTGTGCTGTGCTGTGCTGGGTCGTGCCTGGGGCTGCTTGCAGCATCTCAGTGCCCGAGCCCAGAGCATTGCTCGTTTCCCCGGCCCTGCCTAGTGCAGGCAACCGGGGCGCTACAGAGCGCACCCGCAGCAGCGGAGGTGAGTGGTGCGGGGACACCTGGGTAGCTGTGGGTTAGGGTAGGGTGCACGAGATAAACCAGTGCGGGGCTTGGGAAGGCTTCCTGCTGAGGAATGGACTGCTGAGGATGTTCAAACGCTGGGACAGAGAGTGACTGTGAGCCTCTTCCTCTCTTGCAGTGTGACACCACCGCTGCAGCTCTGGTGAAGAACAGCTTGTCATCTGCAGTTCTCCCAGCCCGCTGCAGCGAGAAGACCATGGCTGCGGAAGAGCCATGGACATGTCCCGTCTGCGGCGATGTGCGACAGGACGTCACACGTGTGATTCCGTGCAACCACACGTTCTGTGCTGGCTGCATCCATCGGTGGGCGAGGATGAAAGACACGTGCCCACTGTGCAGGGCGGCCATGAAGAGCATCCGGGTCTCCATGCGGGGAAACACGTTCCTTGAATGCATGGTGTCCCCACCCGCATTGCCAGTGCCCATCGGCTTCGGCACCACCACCGGCCCCAGCGGCACCGCGGCAGCTGCTGAACACAGGGATGTGGAAGCAGAGAGAGTGGGCGGCCTTCTGCCGGAGCAGTGGGCAGCAGTCTTCAGGGAGAGACGTGACCTCCTCTTTCCTGTGCTGCCCTGGCTGGAGGAGATGCTCTCCCATATCCAGGGGATTCGCCCCTGGCAGATCATTATGATGATGAACACGATCCAGGTACTGCTCTGCCATGTGGGCCTGGACAGGGATGCCCTGGTGCGGCGCTTCTATAACATCCTTGGAGCCAGCACCGTGCAGCTAATGGAATGGCTCATCGACGTCGTCGTGACGCTGTGCGGGCAGGAGGCCCGGAGGCTGCTGGGCCTCCCAGAGCCCAACAACACCCAGCAGCACGAGGACGGCCGCGAAGAGCCCGGCGTGGTCCATCAGCACGGGGATGGCCACGAAGAGCCCGGCGTGGCCCAGCAGCACGAGGACGGTCCCGCGGCCCCGTCCGGTCCCGCCGCGTCCCCGCAGGGCACCGCCGCCCCCAGCGCCGCTTCCTACGACGGCTCCGCGGGTCCCGAAGCGGAGGAGCTCCCCGGCACGTCCGGCGGGGCTCTGGGCGGGGGTGCCGCCGAGCTCCCCGCCGCACCCAGCCCCGCGCAGCGGGAGCGGCCCGGCGACGAGCCGGGTCCCGAGGCGGCCGGTCCCTCCGAGCAGGGACGCAGCCGCGGCCCCTCCGCTCGCGGCCGGGGCGGGAAGCGCTCGGCCGGTGGGCCCCGGCGCCCCACGAAGAGGAGGGCCGCCAGCGCCCAGCGCGCTCCTCCGCCCCGCAAGAGGCGGCCTCCCCGACGCCCCTAGCCGTTCTTAACACCGCCTGTCCCTTAGGATGTAACGTATAATAAATAAAGGATATTATAAAAATAAAGGAAGCGTGGAATCACACATTGTTCCTAGCGTCCAGTTGTCGAGACGGTTCGCCCTTCACGAGCACCTCCTACACACTCTGTGCCATAGAACCCGCGCCCATTGAGCTGGGCCATCCTGATGATTCATATTGAAACTAATGCCACCAAAAAAAGCAAAGTGTCATACTAATTGGGGATTCCAATTAGTGCTCAGAGACACAGAGGCCCCCATTTGCTGCCCAGATAACCCCTCTGGAGAGGATTTTTCTGGGGTGAGCAGTTATCAGGGGAGACCGAAGCAAAAAATGTGTCAAGTACCTCAGCCTTCTCCCTGTCTCTTGATACCAGCCTGCTTGTGGGTTGCCAGCTGGGAGGACAGAGAGCACTGCTTGCACAGCTAGTCCCTTTAGCATGCTTCCAAGGGATGTAAAGGCCCTTGAAATGTTTTGTACTTTCCTTGTTTCAGTGTCCTGAGACCCTACTGGAATGACAATGAGCTAATAGTAGTCATCTTATCAGATGTGGTAGAGCCTTCCTGAAGTCTCTGACATGTGACCGCAGAAAAATTATTTTTCCTTAGTCTGATGGGATACTGGCTGCCTTGAGTTTTGTGGTTTTGCCTTTGAAATAACCTATCTGTGCATAGGTTATCTGTAGTTTCCACACTCCTTGTTTTTGTCCCTCATTGCACTTTGTTTATATTTCATCCTATAGCCCTGACAGCCACCGGTTAATGGCTCAGTGTCTGGATGGAGATCAGTGACAAGCAATGTCCCCCAGATTACTTTTTGTTATCTTCATCAGTGACACTGACAGTGGGATCAAGTGCACCCTCAGCGAGTTTGCTGCTGATGCCAAGCTGTGGGGTGCAGTTGTCACACCAAAGGGATGGGATGCCATCCAGAGAGACCTAAATAGGCTAGAGCAGTGGTCTCAGGTGAATATCACAAGGTTCAGCAAATCAAGTGCAAGGTCTTGCACCTGGGTCAAGGCAACCCTGACTATCAATTTGAGCTGGGGAATGAAAGGATTTTGCACGGCCCTGCAAAAAAGACCCGAGGGCAGTGGTGGATGGGAAGGTGGACAAGAGCCAGCAATGCACCCTTGAAGCCCAGAAAGCCAACTGTGTCCTGGGCTGCATAAAAAGAAGTGGCCAGCAGGTCGAGGGAGGTGGTCCTTACCTGGAGTACTGCATCCAGATGTGGATTCCTCAGTACAGGAGAGACATAGACCTTTTGGAGCAAATCCAGAGGAGGGCCACAAAGATGATCCATGACGTGGAACACCTGCCCTATGAGAACAGACTGAGAGAGCTGGGGCTGTTCAGCCTGGAGCAGAGAATGCTGCAAGGTGAGCTGATAGCGGCCTCTCGGTATCTGAAGGGGAGCTACAGGGAAGAAGGGGACAGACACTTTTGCACGGTTTGTGGTGATACAACAAGGGGATATTGTTTCAAGCTCAAAGAGGGTAGATTTGGGTTACTATCGAGAAAAAATCTTTTACAGTGAGGGTGGTGGATGGCACACTGGTATAGGGTTGCCCGTTTTGCTGCTGGATGCCCCTCATTTCAGGGTGAGGCTGGACTAGGCCCTGGGTAACCTCATCTAGCTATGGATGTTCCATGTTCATTGCAGGGGTGATGGATTAGATGGCCTTCAGAGGTCCCTCTTTTCAATTTCATAGAAAATGCTAATATAACTTTAATAATCAAGTGGTTGAAAGGATTCCGTTAATACCACAAGTGAATACAACGTGAATGTATTCTGGAAACATCAACGTCTAAACAGAACTCTTCTCCTAGTAAAGAAAAAAATGAAGGGTTCCTTTTATCCAACAGAAGAAGCAGACTCGTCATCTCTGCTTTCAGTAATCTGTCATTAATGTAACATTATCACCTGTTATCTCAGTGCGGACTTTATTGTAATCCAATTGACAAAGTAGTGACATAGCATGAGTTGAAGCAGTTTTTAACGCAACATTAACATGTTAAAATTTAACATGTTAAAATTTGCTTTATACGCTGCATAGCAGTATTAGAGTCAGGGGGCTGGAGGGAAAGCATGGGACGAAGGGAAGCAGAATTATCTGCTCAAACATCATAATGAAGTGTTATTTTTTCTACGCTTTTACCTTTATTTTTATTTTAAGCAGGCTTGAAAATATGAATGTAGGAATTGCTGTTTCATCTGTTTCAATACTTAACAGATTACAGCAAACAAACAAACCCCTCAATTTGAATACTTTTACACTTCCTCCTGCACTGAACTCATATTTAAATGATTGGAAGTACTATTCCAAAACTTCTCCACAAAACATATAGCAGAAGATGACGAACACACAGAAGGGGATATCAACTAACAAATGTGTAACTTTTAACATTTTAGGTTTTATTGGGGGCAAAGTTTTTAGCATATCTCTTTTCTATGCTCTAAGTAGTGTGAGGAGATGACCTCAGAACAGTCAACTTGTATTCATGTGCGAGGAACTGGATCGTTTGTACCAGCCCCTGATGGGTGTTTGGTCCACAGGGACACTAGAGCTAGTGTGAGCTAAGACTTTGCAGCACTCATGTGGCGGTCATCTGAGCTTTAGCACCAGCTTTACTGCATTGCACGACAGCTTGCTAACGCACTTAGGTACAGTGCACCCACGTCTCCCCCAAATACATTTATTTGTGTGCGTAAGATGAATACTAACAATGGGGAGGGAAACTGTCAGCTTTAAACTCTTCAGACTGGCATGATATGAAGCAAAACTGTTCAGATGGGAAATAAGAAATTCCATCAGATGTATAGCTTGTACATCAGTAATAAGTTGAGTGATACATCATGTTTAATACTGTTCTTCATTTATTCTAAAGTGAGGGCTTCTGTTTGTTTGTTTTTTTCCCCGGACGAGATGCTCCTTTTATCCTACATTTCCTGTGCAACAATTGAAGTAAAGATATTTTTACAGAGTGGGAAATATTTATTTTCGGAATTTCTTATTACATCTACATGTCCATGGTGGCCTGGCCTACCAGCTGCAGTTTGCAAGATTTTAACAGAAACAACCTTGTATGTTGTTGCTTCTTACAATGCTTCAGTCATAGTTTTTAATGGGGTTAATATTCTATGCCAGTGACTTGAGAACCAAAGCACTGATATGTATGTGTACGTGTTTCTATACGTACATTTCTAAGATACATAATATGCATTTCAATTAAAGAACTGTAAAAGACAAAGGAATTTCCCTTGGAAGTACCTTGAAGAGTTTCAAATTCCATACACAAGATACTGGTGATCAAAGCTCTGTTTACCCATAAAAATGAGCATTGCTTTCTTACTTCTAAAAGATGAAAATAGGTTGTTTGGGGGATACTTTATGCAAAGTCAAGACTCAAAGATTCAGGTATCAAATAGATAAGATGCAATTACTGGAAGTTCACGTTCTCTTCATCTCTATATGCTTCAATGCATGTGAAAAATCTCTTGGTTTATTTTTCCCGCTCCGGGCTTTTTACCTTACAATTCTTCCAGTAAATCAGTAGTGTGAGTTTCAAGGAGAGAGAAAGAAAATCCACTTTTTCTCTCCTAAATAGTGAAGAATACGGCCCTAAACCTGAATGTTTATGAAGAAGTATGAGATTCAACATGAAGTTAAAAGTTTGCAGTTTCAACTAAAATCACCAATGCCACGAGTTAAGTCACTTGGATTTCCCATAAAACTGCACAGCTTGGGAAGATACACCTGGGAGAGAGCCAGCACCGATGGGATAGCTGTTGTACGTAAATTTCTGGTTACACTTGATGTTTATGGAGGGACACGTCCATAAAAATGGACATGAGTAATGTCGGTGACATCACTGAGCAGCAGACTGTGACATCACCGGGTGACGCATTGTGACTGCTCAGCCCTCACTGCTCCTCTCCTGGGGCGCTGGCGGAACCCGGCTCATTCTGGCTCGTTCCTGGACCCTGCTGAGCAGTTGTGCGAGGCTTGGAGGTCGAGGAAGGATTTGGCTGTACTGTGCTGGGTCGTGCCTGGGGCTGCTTGCAGCATCTCAGTGCCCGAGCCCAGAGCATTGCTCGTTTCCCCGGCCCTGCCTAGTGCAGGCAACCGGGGCGCTACAGAGCGCACCCGCAGCAGCGGAGGTGAGTGGTGCGGGGACACCTGGGTAGCTGTGGGTTAGGGTAGGGTGCACGAGATAAACCAGTGCGGGGCTTGGGAAGGCTTCCTGCTGAGGAATGGACTGCTGAGGATGTTCAAACGCTGGGACAGAGAGTGACTGTGAGCCTCTTCCTCTCTTGCAGTGTGACACCACCGCTGCAGCTCTGGTGAAGAACAGCTTGTCATCTGCAGTTCTCCCAGCCCGCTGCAGCGAGAAGACCATGGCTGCGGAAGAGCCATGGACATGTCCCGTCTGCGGCGATGTGCGACAGGACGTCACACGTGTGATTCCGTGCAACCACACGTTCTGTGCTGGCTGCATCCATCGGTGGGCGAGGATGAAAGACACGTGCCCACTGTGCAGGGCGGCCATGAAGAGCATCCGGGTCTCCATGCGGGGAAACACGTTCCTTGAATGCATGGTGTCCCCACCCGCATTGCCAGTGCCCATCGGCTTCGGCACCACCACCGGCCCCAGCGGCACCGCGGCAGCTGCTGAACACAGGGATGTGGAAGCAGAGAGAGTGGGCGGCCTTCTGCCGGAGCAGTGGGCAGCAGTCTTCAGGGAGAGACGTGACCTCCTCTTTCCTGTGCTGCCCTGGCTGGAGGAGATGCTCTCCCATATCCAGGGGATTCGCCCCTGGCAGATCATTATGATGATGAACACGATCCAGGTACTGCTCTGCCATGTGGGCCTGGACAGGGATGCCCTGGTGCGGCGCTTCTATAACATCCTTGGAGCCAGCACCGTGCAGCTAATGGAATGGCTCATCGACGTCGTCGTGACGCTGTGCGGGCAGGAGGCCCGGAGGCTGCTGGGCCTCCCAGAGCCCAACAACACCCAGCAGCACGAGGACGGCCGCGAAGAGCCCGGCGTGGTCCATCAGCACGGGGATGGCCACGAAGAGCCCGGCGTGGCCCAGCAGCACGAGGACGGTCCCGCGGCCCCGTCCGGTCCCGCCGCGTCCCCGCAGGGCACCGCCGCCCCCAGCGCCGCTCCGTACGACGGCTCCGCGGGTCCCGAAGCGGAGGAGCTCCCCGGCACGTCCGGCGGGGCTCTGGGCGGGGGTGCCGCCGAGCTCCCCGCCGCACCCAGCCCCGCGCAGCGGGAGCGGCCCGGCGACGAGCCGGGTCCCGAGGCGGCCGGTCCCTCCGAGCAGGGACGCAGCCGCGGCCCCTCCGCTCGCGGCCGGGGCGGGAAGCGCTCGGCCGGTGGGCCCCGGCGCCCCACGAAGAGGAGGGCCGCCAGCGCCCAGCGCGCTCCTCCGCCCCGCAAGAGGCGGCCTCCCCGAATCCCCGAGCCTTAATTAACACGCCTGTTAGATATGAGTTAGCATTTTCCAATAAAAGAAATGTAGAAACACACGTTGTTTCTCGCGTCCACCTTTTGATTTGTTTAGCTCTTCACGCACACCCCGTACGTGCACTGTGCCATAGGAGAACCAGTGCCCTCGTCAACCGGTGTGGAAGTGCCACCGTTACACCCTTCTCCTGGGCCCTGTGTGGGGTGTGAACTGCTGTCATGGTTTCGTAATTTTTGTTATTGATATTCCACATCATAACATCATGTAGTACCTTGGGATTTAAAGAGTTAATGCTGCAGTTCCATGGATCATCAATAGTTCCAGGTGTACCTGTCTCAGAAGAGAAGAACTACGTACCCCAGAGGACATTGTGTTGCTTTGCATCTTTACATTCAGTCTCCCTGAATGTACTTCTCATCATTTTACTCAATATCTGTATTCATAAAATTTTGAGGCTCGAATTACTTGGCTTATGCTTATCAGACCTTATTCGGTACTATCCCAGAGAAGCACAGAGTCTCTAAATGAGAGCCAGAGAGTCTCTGAGCTGAAAGGGAGAGTTCCAAGAGAGTACAAACAGAGCGAGTGTCACGCTTTAAAGTAAAGGAGGGAGACGAGGTTCCTTGATTATATGTATATGCGGTGTGAGATTAAGGCACAGTGGGTCAAATGTTAGCCCAACCAGTTTATTGCAAATACTAGTTGCTTAGGGATATGGGGAAGGGAAGGTGGGCAATTGAAAAGAGATGGAAAAAGCAAGGAGACTTGGCAGAAAGCAAGAGAGGGAGAGAGCATCACCACCGTAGAGTCCAGCGAAGTCTGGAGTAGGTCCGTTGATCTCAGGAACTCTCAGGTCACTGCAGGTGATGGGAGAGAGCAGGGAAGCATCACAACAAGCAGGCCCCAGGGGCATTCTTCCACAGAGGTTTTCCTCTCAGGGAATTCTCCTTTGGGAGTTCTCCAGAACTTCTTCTATGAAGGTTCTCCAAAATCCTTGGTTCAGTGAAGGCCTTTTATCCCCCATTTCTCTTTTTTTTTTTTTTTCTTTTCTCTCTCTGTTCATGTCTGGCTCAGCAGATATGCCAGGAGGGTATGGCGCCTTCATTGCCATGCAGGAGCACTGTTGTCTTTTTGTGGTGGTCAGCTTCTCCAAGCCATACCCAACAAAAAAACTGTTTGCCCCTATTTCTGCTTATCTTTACAACCATAAGCAGAGGCACTGAGGCACCATGACACCCATCTAGATAATCAGCAGTTATCAGTCAGAGTCTTATCACCAGAAAAGGCTGTAACGAAGCAAGTTTTGAGACAAAAGAAAGGAAAATAGTTTCTGTCCTTCACAGCGAGAAAGTCTTCGAGCTGAGAGGGAGAGTCTTCAGATCTAGAGAGTCTCCAGATCCTGAGAGTCTTCTAGCCAAGAAATACGAATCTCCAGACTCAGCAAGAGGGTTTCCAAAGTGAGAGGGAAATCCTCCAATCTGAGAGAGAGAATCTCCTGTCTGAACAAGACACGCTCCAAACTGAACAAGCTACCTTCAGAGCGAGACTCCCTCCAATCCAACCTAGACACTCTCCAGTCCAACTTGGACACACTCATGTACGAGCAAGACACCCTTCAGTCCAATTTAGACAGTCTCCAATCTGAACTGGACAGCCTCCAGTCTGAGTGAGATGTCTTCCAGTCTAAGTGAGACACACTCTGTCTGAGATATGAGAGAGACTCCGTTCAATCCAAACTCGACAGCCCTCGGTCTCAACAAGACTGCTCCCCTCTCCAGTCCAAGCGAGTCAACCTTCAATCTGGGAGATACATCCTCTGGTCTGAACAGGACTCCCTCCAAACTGAGCAGGACAGCTTTCGGTCTGAGCGAGACATCCTCTAATCTGAGAGAGACACCCTCCGGTCTCAACAGGACACCCATCAGTGCCAGCAAGATGCCTTTCAGTTCAACCGGGACATCCTCCAATCCAGAAGAGATTCCCTCCAGTTCGAGCAAGATACCTCCAGTCTGGGAGAGACACCCTCCAGTCCAAATGGGACTCCCTCCAAACTGAGCAAGACACCTTCCAGTTCACAATATTAAGTTTCCCAAACAAATGATGCCACGTTCATGCTCATCAAGTCATGCTCAAATCTGGACTAAATTCTCTCACAGCTGAACAAGACAGACTCTGAGTGATTTATATATCTCTAGAATTGCCAGAGTCACAGCTTAGGGAAGAGGAATGGGAAAGAGGGAGTAGGATAGAGAGGGGAACAATAAGAAATAAGAACACTGTTCTTTCATCAGTCTTCTCCTTTCCACATTCACTGCTCTGATTTTTTCAATATTTTAGTGGAAGGAAAACAAAATCTACCAGTTAACCTAGCTTGAAAAGTTTGTTTCCTTACGTACGGTGTTTCACTTTTAAAGACACAGAGTTGATTTAATAATTAGTGTGTGTATGAGAAGTAAAGCACGTCTTTACCTTGACAGATGGAAGAGAGAAGTATATTTGCTGCTTTTCTGTGTTTCAGGTTTAGATTTTCAGTTAAAATAATATAGCCTTGTTGAATAATGAGATTTTAAAAAGGTACTTTACATACTGGTTGCACAACAGAAGTCAAAATTATCCAAGATTATTTTTTTTTAATTCTTAAAACTCTGTTTTCACAGTTGGTGGACCAGAAGACTGACATGCTAGGCAAGGGATCCGTGTTACTCTCCCTATTTTAAGTGCATCTTTCAATTTGACCTTGTAGAATGAGTTTTTGCTTTGCTTTGCTAGGAGAGGAGTTCAAATCAGAAGAACTGATATTTTTTTCTTCACCAATTCTGAGTTTAGCTTCTTCAGGATTTGAAGGCAGCCTGAAATATTGTGGATATTGCCAACAAATAATCATAGATCTATCGATCCTGGTTATTCTGAGCTAAATGAGTGCTAAAATGGGCTTAAAGGTCATCCAGGAAGACTTCTTTGACTTTTGATTTAGTGTCTCCTTCCTTTGCACTTAACTACACTAGGTTAACCTGCTAAAACAGATATTTCTTATAAGGGCCAAGGGCCAGCAAGATCAATGTTTTAGGTCTGAGACCCATTAGAGCATTGATTTTACTGCCAGTGTTGTTGCCACTCCCTTACTGACATAAGCAACAGCCAACCGTTAATTATGAGGCTATATGCAGAGAAGATGACATGTATATCTTGCAGTTGTAATGGATCAAAACCTTTTGATCCACTTGAATCGCGGCGTAATGCAGATAAAATACACTTATATCTACTACTGCGTTTGTAGAATGCCTATACTTTCAGTCAGTGACCTGAATGCAATTTCTGATCACACAGAAACTTCTTGAAGGACCAGGAACACGTTTTATTTTTGCTGTTGTTGAATAAT
Source organism: Callipepla californica brunnescens (assembly GCA_023055505.1). NCBI lineage: Eukaryota > Metazoa > Chordata > Aves > Galliformes > Odontophoridae > Callipepla > Callipepla californica. Next base: position 8,444,341 of record JALIRH010000023.1, on the reverse strand, counting down.
TGTAAATGTTAAAATCATCTCTGCTTTGAAAGGTACAGGTCATGAGCTGGCACTGGTGTTTACAGTAGTGTGCTGCTGCTGACATCTTGTGGAAGTGTATGATAAAGCGTCTGGAAAATTTCAGTACACAACTACAACTGAAGGAACAAATGGTGAAAAAGATAATCTAACTCTGAACATTATAAAATGTAAGAATTCATCTATTCTTTTGATTCTCCTTTTTATCAGGGGAAATGAGAGGCTTATATATGAGAATACACAGGCACATTTGTTGTTATAATTAAGAGATGAAACTGTTTTGTTGAACTGGAAAACAGGCAAGTGAAGAAGGTAAGCTGCTCTTATCGGTGGTAGAATAGAAGACATCAAAAGAGCTGGGAGAACTACTACAATCTTACCTTCCTTCCCTCTGGCCTTCTTCAGAATTGTGGCATTTTGCTATTACAATGATAACTGTTCTGGGGAAAGTAGGTATTTTTAAGGTTTTTTTGTTTGTTTGTTTTCTTTGAACAGAGTATCCCCGTTTCAAAGCATGGTAGAAGGCATGCTCACAAACCTCATCGTCATCAGAACAGGATATTGCAACCAGCCTGCAATATTGGGCACATTCCAATCCAATATAGCCTACACATAATCATTTGGCTTCACTTTTATCCCTCTTGCAGTATCTTCATTGCAGCCTGTTTTCAAAAGATGTGCACTGCATTTCCTGCTGAGCATATATGCTTCTGCCCTATTACATACTTAATTGCTTTATGTACCAATATACTTGACTCTGCGTGCGTGTGTGTGCATATAAATGAATTAAAAGTCTTCCCCATCTTCAGCATTGATTTTCACTTTTATTTCAAATTGCTGTAAGAAGAAAGAGGTGTTGTGTATTGTGCATGAGAACATTCCAGTGATTATACTGATAATGGATATGAATTTTCTGAGTTTTCCATTGGCAATACACAACTAAGCTGTACTGAAATCACAATGCAGTGACAGCTGATGCTGTGACTCATGTAACAGTTTATCACTAAGTATTTGCATGTCATAGCAACACAGGGATCCAAAATATGGCATTATCTCTCTAAAAATGTGAAATAAGCAACAGACTACTGGTAATGTTTATGATTTAAACTCTGCATTTTTATAGGCAGACTGTTAAAGGAAAGTGTAACAATGTTCATGCTGCCAGCAAGACAGTCTTGTACTGCATATTTCTACCATGTGCATCTTAAAGAAAACACTTTGAGGCAGGAAGCTAGAATTAATTTTATTTTGCATGTGTCTTTTGCCTAGATGAAGTACGAACATTTTATTAAACCAGAGGAGACTACAGTGAGACTTGGTCCTAGAGAGCAATCTAAGCTTATTAATAGGTCTGGCAATCATCATTGTAAAGAATAAATCCTTTAAAGAAAATGAGCTAGCTATAGTAGAGCACATAGCCAATCCACTGTGTTGAAATTCCAGTGCAAAACATCATCCGGAAAAACACCAACTTTACACTTCTAAAGCTGTCTTTTTAACTGTTTATTATATTTTAAAACATATCCGGGAAATTTTGATCTTCAACCAGTCTTTTGTTTTAAATTTACTTCTGGAATCCTCCAGAAGTAAATACTAAAATTTCTGCTTGTATATTATAATAGTTTCCAATGGAACCAAAGCTATACATAGCAGCTCAAAAAGTTATTTCCATAATAAATACATGCTCATTTTAAAATTTGGAAAACAAGGTAGATAGTAAACACTAAGAGAATGTTAGCATTGCATAGGTGACATGGTTGTATTCACCAGCAGAATATGTATGCACTGTATTTATGTTATTTTCATGCATCAAAAATGCAACTAATTAGATGGCATAGGACATCTGTAGATGGTGGTCAAAAACACTTCACACATAAGGGTGCATTTTGGAGCCCCAGTAAAGTTTCCTACTGTGTGACCCAAGCCCTGTGTAGTGCACTACTCTATGAACACACTACAAAGCCTTGCTCTGCACAGATCCTCATGTAACCAGATTCAGCCATGTGTGTGTACTGCCCAGGGTAGATTTTGTCCTCAGGTACAACCACGTGGTGATACCACTGATCTTTGTGGATTTACTCCTGACATCTCTATAAGTGACAAAGACAAGGATACAAAATTATTTTGATGGCATGCATTCTTAAAATAGTCATCATTCTTAAGACAGTCATCTTCTTCCTGTGTAAAGGTGTGCTGACTTTGGCTGGCCACAAGGTGCACCTGCTCCTGAGCAGAATAGGGGACAGAAATTGAAACAAAAAACTTGTGTGTTAAGGATAACGAAATCACTTAACACTTAACAGCACAACTGATTCCATGCTTTGCATATAACTCATCTCTGGCAGCAGCAGATCCCTGGGAGCACCTGCAGCTGCTTTGCTCTCACGTGGGGTACTACTGGGCTCTGCTCACACAGACTGTCCCTGCAGCTGCGGAGCTTAAATATGAAACCACGAGTACTATTAGAATGTATGGCAGTGATGCTGAAGTTAAGTTGAACACGAGGCAGCAGTGTGCCCTGGAGCCCAAAGGGCCAACCATGCCCTGGGATGCAGAAGGTGAAGGGAGGGCTGTCCCCTCTGCTCTGCCTCACATGCACTGCATGTGGGTTGGGTGCCGCAACAGAAGGAGGGCATAAAACTATAAGAGAGTTTCCAAAGAAGGGCTGTGAAGATAGTGAAGGGTCTGAAGGAGCGGGTGAGGTCCCAGTGTTTGCTAGGGGCAGCGCTGAGCTCTCCTGTCTGTGACAGTGGACAGGGCCTGAGGGAACAGCATGGAGCTGTGTCAAGGACCACAGTGAAGAGTGAAGAGGCCTTCTCGTTTTGGGAAGTTTTTAGGAAGGAAAACCGCAAATGTGATACAGAGTATATAGAGAAAATCCAGTGTTCCTGCATTGTCACATTTCACTGGTAAAACTGTCGGTGCCGCCCAGTGCCTTGTGCCACGTTTGCTTCTTGCTGTCTCAAAGCCCTCAGACCATGTTGAGAATCGACATGCATAGTGTATAAGCATTCTAAACATTCAAAAAAATGGTCAGATACAGTATTCTAACATAGAAGCTTCGGTTCAAAATGCCACCCTTGTTTTACTTAAAAAAACACAGCTTTTAGTAGTTGGATAGAAATTCTGTTCAGAGTGTGTGTGGAAAGAAAGGAGTGCTGGAGGGAAAAGAGATCCTTCACAGAAGAATGTGAATTGGGACTGAGGCAGGTAGCCAAACTTCTTTCAATTTCCCTGGAAATCAGTAACATAGAAGAACCATTCATTTGCACCGTATGAAAGCAGGTGTGCAATGCGACTAGAAGGGAAGAAGTGGCAGTGTGTAGTCTGAAAAGGTGATAAATGCTGTAATTGTTACCTGCCCCAGTTGGTCTCTCCAAGCTTGAATCTGGCTCAGAAAAATGCTGAAACAAAGAGATATTGTTTAGGACATTAGTTACTGCTCATTCTTGCAGAATGGCGGCTTTAAGCATACAAGATTTGTTCCAGACTCTGTTAGTTACAAGGCTTACAGCACTTTGAAAAGAAACTGTAATATCTAAAAGCGAAGTTTCAACAACTCACAGACGAAGGAGACAGAAGAAAATGAGTAGTACCGAAAGAAAAACAGTTAGGAGAAAAGAGATAAAGGTGGTTTCCAAACTTGAAGTTCATAATGAAATAATAATGGGATGTTTAGATCAGTCATTGTATTTTTAGGACCTAGAGCAATTTCTGTAAAGGGCTGTCAAGTCTGCAAGGGACTTGCATGCTTCTTTGTGTGTTTGAACTGTTTAGCAATATTCCCAATTTAAAGTTTCTCTGTGTCCTATTAAAAATAGTAGTTATGGTAGTGGACAGATAAGAAAAACCAAATATGGAATAAACATCCCATGACATTGGAAATGACAACTGTAATCTCACTGGAGGAAAAAGGAGACTGAAATATATTTAAATTTCTTCCATTTTGCCTGAAGGAAGGATGCAAAGTCAAAACAAATTTCTGCTTTGAAAACTGAAGCTAGCAAAATCTTGTCAACCCAGTAATTCTTAAAAGTTGACCTCTAAGAGTCTTTTGGAGCAACTTCCTAGGGAGATCGCAGTATCGTTTAGGATGGCAGAAATCTCAGGACGCACTGCTGCTTTCAATTGCAGCACTCTGAAGTCATGTTAGCCTCAACCTGTTTTAACATGAATTCCTAAACCCTCGATTTACACAAAGAATTAAACTTGGCTTTCTCAATCAAACTGTGGGTTGACTGTGTACTGACAGCAAGGAGAAGAAGTTATGGAAGAGACAGAACATGACATGAGATAAAATAAAAAGTAGTTGCTATTTATTCAAAATTCCCTCCCTTCATTGCAAATGAACATTCAAATAAGAAGTAGCAGAATGTAGCAAACACAAGAAAAATAAATTTTCTGTTCTTCCATGTAAATCTAACGCCAAAACAAAGATTATGGGCTCTTGACCACCTGAAAGAACAGAACGTCCCTGGAGATGGTAATGCTTGAAGACAGTAGGCTATTCTCAGAGTTCAAGCCTTGTGGTAAATGAACCAAATTTTACAATGTTGTGTTTTCTCTGGGTTGGACATAAAATACTATAGAATTAGAGCACAAAATGTAATATTAGGTATGGCTGATCTACTTGAACTTTTAATTAGTATGACTAAATTTTGTGGCCAACACAAAAGTTGGCCAACACTGAAGTTTTTTATTTATGCTTTGTGTTTATGCTTAGAAAAACATCTACTAATCACTGGAACAACAACATGAAGTACAAAAATAATCTAGCATGGTGAATTAAGTTCTTTATAACTTAACAATAGAAGGTCATACGGAAAGCTAGATTGGACTGAAGTCCAATATGACATCACTCCTCAGCACCAGACTGGCTGAAGTAGTAGTAACAAAAAGGCAACAGTTTATTTTTTATTCATTTTTTTCTTTTTCCTTTTTTTCTTCCTTTCTTTCTTTTCTTCTTTTCTTTTTTCTTTTCATTTTTTCCTTTTATTTTTATTTCCTTTTTATTTTATATAATGAATACATTCTTTCACAGACATATTAAAAGCAGATAACAGTGCAGATAATGAGTGAAATAATCTCCTGTTCTGCTCAGGTTTCCCACAGTCAACAACATGGAGACTAAGAAACAAAATGGATTGCCTCTTCATTAGTAATTAACAGTGTGATCCCATTCTTATCATATTGATTGGTGAACAACTTTGAACACTTTGACATTTAAGATGTTTTTGATAGTAAAAGTAAAGAGGTGGGTTTTTGTTGTTGTTTGGCTGGGTTTTATTATTTATTTATTTATTTATAATATATTTTAATATTCTAGGAAACTTGTAGTGCAAAGAAAGGCAGAGAAGATCATTCTGAACAGAAAAGTCTAACTACAGGTCTCTTACGGCAACTAAGAACAAAAAAAAAAAAATCATTTTCTATCTGACATGACTGGTAAGCACAAAAGTGAAAATCTATTAACTATTTTCTTTTTCATTGTATTAAGAGCTGCCATGGTATGCAGTGCTGTATTTGCAGCAGTGCTTTCCGTATGCACATACAGCATTAAAAAAAATAAGAAGAAAATCATAAGTATCTTTATTTGATTCTTTTTCCTTCAAGAGTGTTGTGAAGAAATCTGGTTCAGACTAGATGCCATCTGCTGGAAAACACTGGAAAGGATTTCTGTCATTGCTTTTATGTCTTTCAAGTACAAATGGACCTAACTCTATATGCTCAAATTCATAAACACAGCAGGCAGGCTTCCAACTGTGGAGCTGATAAGAAGCTTTGCTGTACAGCCTGATCAGCCTGCCTGCCTGGGGGTGACTGCTGGCAAAGTTTCCCAGCAGGTTCCTTCTCCTTTTTCTGACTTGAGCTGTGATATCTGCAGCAAGTCTCCTTAGCAGCAGTGTTTCCCCCTGCACTAGTTCCACGGATCATACTACTCTACCCCCTGGCTGTACTCCCAAGTACAGACCACTCTACACCTCAGTATAATTTGCTTCTTGTTTCTGTTCTCTTTTCTCTTGTAACTAGAATACCTCCTTGTGCCTCTGGTGGCAGGATGGTTTAAAAAATCATATATATATATAATAGTTTTGCTGTATTTGAATATAAAATCTTTTGATAGCTGTCAGAATGCTTGTCATGGGCCCTGGGGGAATATTTCCCACTCATATGGAGGTATTTTTAATTAGGAATTTGAGTAAAAGTCCAGCTCTGCAGTAAGCTGGAGACCTGAAATTTTCTACTGAACTGTGTCTTTCTTCCTACTGATAGGGAACTATTCTCAGTAGGCAAAGAAACATTCTGTTTAGAAAGTTTATCTCCTCCATACAATGACTAGCTAAATCAATGCAGTACAGAATTAGGATTTCTAAATTGTTTCTTCTTAAGTGTCTTCCCAAGCCTACTACATTTCCCCACCATATTTGAAATAGATGAAAAGGAACTAGAAAGTTATTTACAAAAGAAAAGCAAAACCCTACCAAACAACAACAGAAAAAGTAAATGAAATAAAGGAAAAAATAAAATAAAATAAAATAAAATAAAATAAAATAAAATAAAATAAAATAAAATAAAATAAAACAAAACAGGAATGTCTTCTAAAGTTTTGGCTTGAAATATTTTATATTTTTACCCATAGTGTAGGATCCTGAAGTACAAGACTGCAACTCAGATAAAATGGAATTTTGTCATTTGTAAGTCTTTCTTAGTAATAAAATGTTTACATATTCTAAACCAGACATTGTCTCAGGAGTAATCCTGTTTGTTTGCTTGTTTGTTTGTTTGTTTGTTTTTTCAATGAAACTGCAGAAATCTGAGCTGCATATTAATTGTAGGGGTAAACAAACAGAAAATCCATTCTCAATAAAAGACGCTTCAGCATTAGCTGCACAAAGTAATTTTAGTCTAGAATTGGGACATTTAAAATCATTAAGAAACCACCTGTCTGAAAACACTGTTTGGAATTTGAGAGAAAGTATAAAATGCAGTATTGGAGGCTCTGAGTATTTGTTAAGGTTTTGTAAGTCCTTACCATTAATTATTCAAACAACTACTGGCAACTGTAGAAATGTTTGTGAATCCTGAAAGCTTAGTCAGTTGGAATAAGTGATGTTTTGTTATGTACTTACGAGGTACAATAACTTTTTTTCCTTAAATGCAATCAGGTTATCAGGGAACAACCTGACTCTACTGGATAGGACAGTAAGTCCTAAGTTCTGCCAGGAGAGATTTGGGTTGTATATTAGGAAGAATTTGTTCTCAGAAAGAGTGGGAAGGCATTGGAACAGGCTGCCCTGGATGATGATGGAGTCACCATCCCTGGAAGTGTTGAAGAAATACGGAGACTTGGGGCTGAGAGACACGGCTTAGTGAGCATGGTGGAGATGGGCTGATGGCTGGACTAGATGACCTTAGGGGTCTTTTCCAACCTTTGTGATCCTCTGATTCTATTAACAGCAAATGATTAATTGAAGGAAATCTTTCACACACTTTTGCAGGTGCCTGCAAAAACCAAATTCATTTTAGTAAAACATACACATCTGCTAAGAGATGGAAAACAAGATTGTTGCTTTGCAAACAAGTGATCTCAGAAAATAAGTCAGAGAACACAACTATGTCTGTGTAACATTTTTTGTAGGTTCAGTTCCTGTCTTTAATACAGTAAGATCAGGTATGCCTACAAGAGCAAATCCGTTTAAACACTTGGCTTGTTTCTCAGCCTGGTACACACAGTAATTTTTCCAGCTGAATACTATTTGTGTAATGCAGACTGAGTTCAGAAGTATTGTCCTACTGCAGGTATTCTCTCTCCTCTTAAAAGCAACCTAATCAGTTTCTCCAGCCAACATCCCTCAGTCATCATTCAAAAATAGAAATTGCTCTTAAGTTTGCAAACACTCTCCCAAATCAAATGTATGGATCAGAAGGAGGTGTCACTGCTCAAACTTGTGTCCGTGTCAGTGAGACTGTAGGATTTCATGCACAATTATGTTGGCAACTACCCCTCCCAGGTGTGCGGGAACGGCTTCCATGACAATGGCCCACATATGATGGCCTCAGAAGCCTGGTGTGATGTTCTGATCTGCTTCTAGTTGTCTCCTGTCCAGTAATAATACCAGTTAGCCAGAACTGGTTACTGTGCTTGAGACACAACCAGAGCAAGTTTCAGTGTCCTGTCAAATAACAGTGAAATAACATTCACATTAGAGTAGTGCTAAAAAGGCATGAAGCTGCTTAGCAGTTTATGTTGATAAACTTCTTTTTCCCTATCTAGCATGGTTGAGTTATACGGAAGTAATTGCAGAATTGATCAAAGGAAGTTACTGCAACCAGAGATCCCATAACATGAGAGTGATTAGATCTGCATGTTAAAAAAAGTAAGTACTTCTTTCTCTATTGTATTTTGATTGCAACTATGAGCTTTCAGAAGCAACGCAGTTATTCTCTAATTGCTAGCTATTACTGTGCTGTAGGCTGAAGAGAGAATTAAAGCTCTAAATTTCATTTGAGCTGGTCTGGCACAGAGGTGATAGAATCCTTAGTACCAAATGTACTGCAGCTGAGCCAGTGTTTCTAGAGAATAGCAGGGTACATTTCACAGACTGCAAGTAAACATCTGCCATTCTATCCACAGCTGTGTGCCAAGGCCTTTTGCAAAGGTGTTTGTCTGAGGCAGATGCACACTCTTTCAGAAAAGGCATGTGCTTTGACTTGTTTTATACTGTTAGTTTTTTATAAAAGCCTAGCAATAGCACAAAGAAGGCTGGAAAAAAACACCCACCATGTCAGAACAAGGCAATTTCTGTACTTACCAAAAAATATGTGGCCAGTTCTCTGAAAGGGAGCCAGTACAAGTTACACAGCCAAACCAGCAAATGTTGCAGATCTGGATGGCTGTGTATGGATTCCAACCCAGCAAATTATCACTGCTTGGATGTATAACATCAGCCTATGCTTTTTTTGCTGGTTGAGGGCTTTAGGTTCATGATTATGCCTGAGAATTAGTCAATTTAGAAACAAGATATAGTACTTGAGAGATGTTCTATGAGCTCAGGATGAATCCATGCTAGGAGACCTTGTCCTTTTTTAAAAGTTACCCATTTATTTAAAAAATGATATTTAAAAACAAACAAATGAACGACAAAAAAAAATACTTTTTACTGATTTTCCTAAAGTTTGACTGACATTTTCAGTGCAAACAGGAGAAAACAGAGAGCTCATCACTTCATCCACACTGTTTGATCACGTTCAGACTTATAACAGGGATTTTCTGCTGCTGAATCTTCACTCTGAATTCAGATACATTTATGAAAAGATTAAAAAAACACAGCAGTAGAACAGTGAGAGCACTGGTCTTGAGGACTGTATACACAAAACAATTGCAAGCAGTAGTAACATAACAGGATGAAACACTTAAAAATTATGCATCAGATAATCACTAGTTACTGCAACCTTCATGAAGAATGGCAGTTCCATGAATATTGTGTACTGAAAGTGATGTACACAGGAATGTATTTTAGAATTGATCTAAAATGTATGTAAGCGGTCCTCCTTTGCTGGTGATGATGGTCTTTATTTTGTTGTTTGTTTTTTGAGGGGATTTGCTTTATTTTGTTTCAAAGCAAAACTTCACTTCCATATGACCTAAAATAATACAGACTTGATTAAAACAGGAGTTGAATGAGAAAGACATGTTCCAACATGCTGAATAAGAACATGTTTTTTAGCTTGCTAGGTGGGTTCCAATGAGCTTCCAATCCAAGTATTTTTGTTTTATTTTTAAGGGTTTTTTAGTAGATAAAAACAAATAGTGTAGAGCTGCCTGCCCTGATGACACTGCCTACACCTTTTCTGAAATGTGTTTGTGTCTTCCTCCAAAATTATGGAGCAAGACAGTCTGTCTAACAGTAACGTCATGACCACTGAACTATGATGCTTTTTTGTCAGTTGGAGCAGCTTTATGTAATATAACATACTGTGTATTTGGAGAACAGAGAGGGCATAACTCTACAGCCAAAAGCCACTTCTCCCCTTTTGAAGAAAAAAGTGGTAGAAAGTCATCCCAGGATATTCTGTACTCTGTTAGCTCTGTCACTTTGGAGGTAAATAGGCAATTTCAGCTTAAATTCTTAGTGCATTTTGGATTAGTAACAGCTTGTGCTCAAGGCACTTCTTCAAGACCTATAGCTCTCTTCTTACTTTAGATTTGAGAGGAATGTCAGCATACCCCAGCTAGCCTAGTCCAGTTTGTGGGACAGCAAATCAACTATGAAGATTATTCCATTCCCGCATTCACTGCTCATCTCACTTAACTTTTGCACGTAAGCTTTCAGGGCTAGCTGAAAATTTTGCAGAGAAGGAATTCCTGGAGGGATTTTTTCCCCCTCTCTTTTGAGATATTTGTAATGGCAGAGTGAGTTAGAATTCAAGTTACAGACTCTCAGACAAAACACAGTGGGGGCACAGAGTTCTACCGGTGTCTTTTCAAATCAAAAACAAGGAATTGTGAGGAGCTACAAATCAAAACCAGCAAAGGAAATTCAACGGAGTACAAGCAAGAAAGAACGGCAGCACTCTATAATTAACTGCTGGAAAGCAACACACAAAATTTTCATCTTTTCAAACTGGTCACACTGTAATCGTCCTAAATCTGTCAGTCTGTCTCAGCGCTGTTGTGTTACAGATGGGAGTGGTTAAAATGAGTAAGTTGCTCAGGAAAGGCTGAGCTCTATGTAGCCAGAATCCTTGCCTGACAGCATATACTTCTTAGTTATTGTTTGTCCTAACAACCCTAATGAAAAAGAGATTTTGTTCTAGAATTTAAGGCTTGTGATTTAAATACAGAACTGTTAAGCTCAGCTCTGACAGTCAGTACTCCAGTGATTACTTCAGTGCAATTTCTCAAAGAATTGAACAGCTCTGCAAAATAAGATATTTCAGCATTTTAATATAATTAGAGGTCTGTGATCATACTTTTCCTTTCTGTTCACTAATACGTGAAAATTCTTAGTGCAGACAATCATTTTAAGTCTATGCTGTGTTTCCAAACTCGTGTGTCTTATTTTAATTCTTGCTTTTGAGAATATCTGGTAGCATATATGGAAAAGTAAACGCAGCCTCATAATCCTTGTCTGAACATTTCTGGGATGAATATTCTGATTCTTCCTGGCAGATTTCATATAGATTGTTCTTATTAGCTTTCTTTAGAAACACATTTAATATTTTTATGTATAAAATATGTAAATAATTTTATTTGATATGCAGATGGTTGGAGAAACAGAGTCACTGAAAGATGGAGAACAGCAGGGGTGATAATTATCAAATGAGTGATGGGAAGGTTTTTACTTCATTCTACTAAATGAAAGTTTTCATCAAGAGTTCTTATAGCACTGTCTATGAGATGTTTACTGTCTGTTTGGGGTGCTGGAGGGAAGATCTGAGCTGACATTTCTAACCATAATGGTGCAGTGTAGACAAAAAAACACATTAATTTTAAGCCAGACTGATAGAAGCTTTGTTCTCATTCCAGATATATTGATGTTTCTTTGCTAGAATATAGATTTGGTTATACTGATCCAAGATACACTCAAGTAATTGTGAGATACTTCTCTCATTGCAATGAGTCCTGTCAGATCTCCAGTGTACCTTTATCACTAACTACTGTCATTCTACGAAAGGAAGAAAGATGTAAAAATCTTCAGGAAACATGTGCATAATATCTACAATTATAACATATTCAGCCTGCTTGTAAATCTGTGTTTTAATATCTGAGTCCATTTATAATAAGTAACAAGCATCCATAGCATGTAGAAACTGTTCCTAAATGTCCCCAAGGCTCAAAAAAAGTCTGTGAGAGGATAGTATGGCTGCAGGGAGAGGCAGGTGTGGAGTATCTGAAGAAGTCTGCAAGAAGTACATGCATGAGAAACCTTGTCAGAGGTCATTGTTAGGTACCGTAATCAGAATGGATGAATTACCATTTAGTCCTGGTTTACTTGGCTAACTTATTGGGAAAGTCACTTCTGTCTTCCTCTTCCCATACAAAAACCCCGAATTCTCAGCAGGAAATGCAGAAGAAAATCAGGATTTGACATGAAAAACAGATACTATCCAGTTTCACTGGACAAACTGTGTTGCAGACTAATAATATGCAACTTAGTCAGGAGTTTGGTACAATAAAATTCCCGTGTAAGCTTAGCAATACAGCCAGAGATAACTAGGACACTGTTTTAAGCTATTATGCTTTTTTCAGTCACACAGTGAGGTCAGTTATCAATGCAGACACCAGCAGAATTACACCTACATTAACAAAAATGTCGTTTTCTCAAGGTACCTGACGTTGCTTTTTGAAGACTTATTTATTACTCAGTTATTTTAAATGTTACCTCTTTAAATGGTTTATTCGCTTATTAAAGTATATTCAGGCAGGAAATATTTGAAGCAAAGTCAAATGCTTTGTCTCACAGTACAGCACCTACGACATCCGTAACAATAAATGTTAGTTTTGATCTCAACTCTGTAAGCATATTATAATATAATAAATCAGTACATAAAGTTTTAAAATATGCCATAAAATCTTAACAATTTGCTGACATGTTTTTTTTTCCAGTTTTGTACTCGAGTTAATTTTTAGGGAAAGCAAACATGTGGAAAGGATATCACTAAGCACTGATGAGTCTCTGAAGCCTCTATAAACTTGGTTATGCCTCCCCACTCACAAGGGGATGAGTAAGTCCAAGGAAAACAATCAAATGATGTAAGTATAACTCCATTATAACTGAGAGCAGAATGACGCTCTGGATAGATGTGGCTCAGCCTCTTGCGGAATATGCTACAAAACTGTGAAATAAGCAGCTGTCTAATACTGCCCCCTAATGCACAAACTATGTGCAGCTGAGGTGCGTAACCACCATGTCAACTCTACTGAGATCAAAGACTTCCAGTCTCATGTAATCAAGTCATAAAATCAAGAAAGCCACGGCATTGCTGAATGCTGAAACCTCTTTACACCGCGGTCCTAGTGCTTATTGCTCTTCAGCAGCCAGTATGATAGTCTGTCCTCTGGCTGGACCCTGGACCCTGTTCTCCTAGATCTGCTCTAAATATGGAAGAATATTGCAGAATGTTCCCAGAGGTGGCACTCCAATTTTCATTGGTTTTGTAAAACAAATAAAATTACTTCTGGGCATACATAACAGCTTCCTCAAGCTGTTAGTCCTATCTTAGTAAAGATCATGCAGCATGTTGTATTGCTTTACATCTACTGTCTGCTATAAACATTTTGATAATAACGTATGTTTGGAAATGTAACTAACTAAAACTGTTAACTGATAATATACCACCATCATCATTTAAATATATATTTTTTAAATAACTGTATCTTAAGGCCAGATGCAACTCTCATGATGATCAGCAGAAAAGGAACCACTGACTTCACTGTACAGTTACAAGCTTCCCAAACCTCTGCAGGTATAACAAAGCAAAGAAATAAGGTAAAAGAAGAGGTATAATAACAAACAAGTCAGTACAAAGATTTGTTAACAGTATGGTGAATTTAAAACAGAACCTTCATTTTAAAACAATCTTTTTAGAGGTAAAACATGATGACTTTTGGTTGTTTTTTCTTTTTAGAAGAAAAAATCCTTCTCCAGCAGCTCAAGGCCACAGCTTTTCTTGTAGATAGTTTTGTTTTCCACCAGCGATGCTCTATTCTTTGATTCCCAATGTGAGAAAAGGAGTTGGAAAGACAAAAGAACACAAAAATCAACACTTTACTATTTACCTTTCCAAGTCTCCATGCAATTGCTTTTAGTAAGGCTGAGATCTAAGCTGTAAAATGCCCTGGTAGGAAAGTTTGCCTTCATAAACAGTGGACACCCTGGAAAATATAGTCAAGTCCTTTTGGGAGCTTCCTATGGGAAACAATCTGAATGTGGAAAAGTTTCTGAACAAACCTTTTTTTCCCTCAGAAGTCATAGATAATCTACAAATTAACTACAGCTTATCTACAGACAGTTCATGTATTTTCCCTCATGCTGGGAAATGAAGACAGGTAGATATGAAACCAAGAAGTAAGGAAAATATTCACAATTTTTACAGTTTTTGCACTTCCTTCCCTCACTTAAACACTTAGTGTTTCAACAGAAGCATTAACAAGTATTTACTCTGTCATAATACTTCAGCCATATCTGCCTGTGTCTGCAGCACAAGCTCATGGCAGTGAAATTCTCTTGAGGCTCTTCTTAACCATTCATGGAGAGAACAACAACAAAATAACAATTGGAAAAGAGGATGCGCTCTGCTCCAAGATAAAAGCAGGCAGTAAATGATCTCATTTATTGCATTCCAAAAGCAGTTTGCTACACAGACTAAACAGAAGAGATAATGCTGTGGCTTGATTATGTGTCAGTTTTGCTCTAGTGGTAAGTAAAAACATAACTCATTTCGTCCAGGATTATGTGCTGAGCATTTTGAGAATTAGGTGCTCAAATACAATTACAAAATCAAATTGAATTTAGAATACAAAGGGATAAGTCTTTACATATTTGCACTTACAGATGTAAGTGCCACAATTTCTAATCAAGCCAGTAATCTAAATTAATCCAAAATACCAGGCAAATACTTTTTACATACCTGCACTTAGATTTCAGTGAGAATCTTGGTAATAAATTTTTAAAAGATATTGAGAGAAAAATCCACATTCATTATTTGCAGTTGGAAAAAAAAATCAAGGCACTTAGAAAATGGTTAAAGCTCCAGATGTATACAGTTCACTAACATCAACAACATGGGCCTGGCAGAAGCCTCAGCTTTGCCTCTGCTCCTAAGGCACTTTACTTTCTTCTCATTTTAAAGAAGTCTTTCAGCTTTGAAAACACTCTTGTCAAACTGTTGTGACTGTAGTTTTTCCCACTGTAGCTACTCCCCCTTATGCATTCTATTTTAGCTTCCTGCTGAGTTGCTTGGTAATAGTAATGATGAGTGTAAGTGAGAAAATAAGCTATCTTGCTAGATACATCCCATTAAAGAGAAGCCTCCTGTACTACGCATATGGGATTGTTTAATAACTGCATGCAGTTTACTGTCTTTTCTTCTCTTATTATACTTTATGATCTTACCTTACTGACTGTAAGAATAGGAAGACAACAGATGAAGACTGAATGCAGAAAGAAAAAGCTCTCTTATTGTAACACTAAAAAATCCTCTCAATTTCACACAAGGTTGAAAGCTTTAAAGACTGGTTCCTATCCAGCTTTCACAGAGCTGCACAGCACACAAGAAAGGGTGCAAAGCAGTTTGTACACAGTTTGTTGTGGCTGTTTATTTCAGCACTGATACCAGTAACAACTCCGTGGGTCAGTGACGGTGACCAACCAAGCCACTTGAGCTGAAAGGTAAAGTCATTCAACTACATGGTACACGACCACGAGAACCTTAGCTGCCGTTCTGTGTCCTGCTCCTCAGATTCAGCAGGATTTATGCACAGTGAGACCTGAGAGAGCAGAGTTCCAGAATTAAACAGTGAAGAGCTCTGGCATCTTTCTCAAATAACTACTGATGGACTAGTGGGAGAATCCTATCCAGGCTTTCCTAGCCCACGCTTTTTCTTTTCAGTTTATCTCTTCCTATGCAAAATGTAGTTCTGTTTATATTTTCTCTACTTTTCACAGAGAGAACATCATATTTGCATAGGAGGTGGTGTAGCATTGCAGTCCCGATGGATTAAGAAGCGCTGGAGGTTTGAAGCACTACTGCAAGTAGGAAGTGGAGACTATGTTTTGCCTGATATTCATAATTGCATTCATATACTCAACTGGATTCATGATTCTGATCTTCAAACCAGGAGAAACTAAATTTCTGTCACATCTGCCAGCGTCATGCTGCTGTGTGCTGCAGGGATTTGTCCATAAATACTCTGTTCACAGCCAGTAGGATCAGGTAACGATGAGGTAAGCAAGCTGTAGGCCTGGGGATGGCTGCAAAAGGAACAAAATATCACTGTGCAGAAGCTGTCGGAGAGGTCTTTCATTACAAAGCAGCAGGCTTTAACAAAACCGCAGGATCTTGTCAGCACCTGAAACACGGGAAATACCTATGTAAATATTTTTCTGGGATGTGTTCAGAAATACAAGTATTTGCATATGAGAAAGAAGAAATGCTACAGAAATAGCACATACACTCACAGACAAAAACAAACTGAATTACACCTAAGAAGGCAGAATAGTGTCAGCCTGAAGGCATAGATTCTTTGCCAACTTTTGCTTGAAAATGGCTTGGGACTGTGAGCAAGGGGATTAGCATCTGTCAAATGAGGTTTCTTCCTTCAGAAAAAATGGGGATTTAGTATGGCCTTTGCAAATAAACATGACTGCATCACAGTTGCCTCAATCCACCACCAATCTGTAACATTAACAAGCCTTCAAGATCTGGAACTTCGAACCAAATTGAAAAGAAAAACAAATTAATTCCATATTTGGTCTCAACCTCTCTGCATCTGCAGTCAATTCTATAATAATTTAGTTGTTTTTCTGCATGCCTCTTTCTCTTCTGCAGCTCACTGGGTCTAGAGTCAGCAGGTCACAGAGGATGGGGAGAAGCTCATTGTTAATGTTCACATTACCTTCTGGTAATTTTATCATTTATTAAGCACCTTCCCAGGGATTAGAGCTAGAACTGCACTCCATCTTGTGGTTTGATTGGTTCTGATAGAGCACAAAGCAAGGGAGACTAACAGTGTTTTGGAATTGGATAGAAAAAAATGTTGATAAAACTTCATCAGGCCTTTAACTATCCTTGGTCCGAGTCTTTTATGGCAAAAGCAGGTTTTGAGAGAGTCTTGGGTTTCAAGACACCAATAACAGTTGTTTTCAGAAACTGTAAGAGGTCTCTGAGTTCAGCAGATCTCTGCGGTCCTCAGAGCAGCTGAGGAGCCCTGCTGTGCAAAGAATTACAAAACATGAGCTATTACTCCCAGGTTTTCTAAAGGTGATCCAGAACAGGTCGAAAGCACAACAGACAGCCAAGATTAATTAGAAGCCTACAGAAAGCTGAGATGATGACCAAATGTGCAGGGAAGAGAACAGTGATGTTTTTAAGTGGTTTCACTGTTCTGAGGAATTTATTTCTGACAACCTCAGGCACTAGCTTTTAGGAGCCTTGCATTGTCATCTTCATATGACAGACGTGACACAGCATTTTAAGGGTGATCTGGCCACAGAACTGCTATTTACTATAGAAATACAAAGGTTTTTACTGAACCTGGGTGGTCAGAAAAGTAATGGATGCTATGAACTCCATCAATTGCCATAAAAGAAATCATTACCCAGTCAAATGGACAAAAGTTATAATAAAATTGCCATAAAGTAACATGGACATTAGTAATTGAATACAAGGTTGGGCGGATAATAAAATAAAAAGATTTGTACTGTAAGTTTAAGAAAAATGCACACAGTTATGTGTTGCCAATGAAAGTGTATTTCAGATGATGATGACTAGCAGAAGTCAGGAGATGAGGGAGCAACTTCAGCATGTCACCATCGGGCTAAAGGGCTCTTACACAAAGAAGAAATCTGACCCCATCTTCCAGGAGGGTCTAAAATCATTCAAATCTGGGGTCAAGTATAGCAGGGCATATTCTGTGCATACTGATACAGAGCCTCTAAAGCAGAAATGCTGGAAGGCTTCTTTTTAAAGAAATGATACTTTCCTTCATCACTTCTAACAGGTATAGCATTTAGTCAGTTGAGTTTCCCATGGCCTCGGTCTCAAAAACTGACTATATCAACTCCAACCCAGTTCATCAGAACTTTTTCCTGAATGTTTCTATTCTTACGGTGCTGTCCACAGAAAAATTTCTTTCAATTCAATGGTGCATATTCTGCTCCAGTCCACACCAATTTAGCCCATACTATGAGGACACAATCAACTGCATTTTTTAAAACTGATCGAGAATAAGATGCTGACATAGTCTGTTTCCTGACACAGCCTGTGTAAATTCTCATTCAATTTCCTCCTTAAGTAGATATCGCCTCTAATTTTAATATGCTGCTATTTCCTCACCGATTAGCATCAGCAACAGTTTCAATGAATGAGTCATTTTGCACTGCACGTTTGCCTTATAGTGCAAGAACTTGAGTTTCTCATTGTTTTTTTATTAAAAATGAATATTAAAGTAAAAGATAAGGTCTAGCAAAATGCTCTGCAATGTAAATTTATCTGCTATAAACGAATTGTGAGTAAATTAGTTCAGAATTCTGCTTGAAAATGTAAACCTGCTGCAGGAGACACCAAAAAACTGGCATGAAAGAAAGAAAAAGGACTGAATCATGCAACAAAACTTTTGAAACCTATCCTTCATTCACTACATTTGCATTTTCACAGCATAACAAATCTGAGTTTTCCCAACCATCATTCTTCTGAAAGATGGAGAAGACATGTAATCATCTGTTTTATTTATTTTATTTTATTTTATTTTATTTTATTTTATTTTATTTTATTTTATTTTATTTTTCTGCTTTCTTCTGTATGCTTTGTTTTTATTCTGCTTTACAAGTAAGCTCTGGAACCACATGTTGAAACCACTATTGAACTTCTTCCACTCTGATGCAGTTTTACAGTTTTTACAGTAGTTCTAAGAACACATCTGAGTATCATTCCTCAGCATTCAGTCTTGCACAATAAACTGAAGCGACGTATCAAATTCATTTTTAAGGATATAAAAATATCACCTGGTACTTTGAAAGATGTAGTCATGTTGATCGAGACTAGAGATGTAGAGAAGTATTCAGCTGGAGAATACTGGAGAAGCTGGCAGAAGAAAAGGGAGAGACAGCACCTTCCTCTGTCAGTGGACTTCTAAAACCTCATGTGTTTACCAAAACTGGACAGTGGATCGCTACTAGCAGATCTCATTCCACAGATCCACAAAGCACCACCAAATTCTTGGACCTTATGCACTTTACATCTACTAGTTTCCTTTGCTCAGTCCTCTACTCCTTGCTTATTTGGCTCTCCTGGCACCTTCCCACTGAGCCTTCTCTACAGCTATGGCAACTGTAATGTTCCTCAGTTTCTCCTTCGGAAAGCAATTATAAAATGCTTCATCTGTGGTATGACTGTTAGTCATCTTGTGTTTAGAAGGTCAGTGGTTTTCTAGAAAGAGGAAAATGGTGAAATCAGTGTATACTGATAGGGATCTTAGTTTGTTGCTATGATCCAAGGTAAGGAATACATGATGACATTTTTTTTTATACGATCAATAGAGGAAACACTTTTGTTGGGGACACACTGAATAATATTTTCAAATGGAAATTTTATCAAAAAGGATAACTTTATTGAATTTGAAGGGTTCAGGAATAAACAAATGGGAACAAGACTAGGTTTGTTCTGTTTTGTAATCCAGTACTATGATACTATGATGTTTTGAAAAAGGTGTGGGGAGGGGGGTGGTTCAGTTAGAAGGGACCTTAAAGATCATCTAGTCCAACTGCCTGACCACTTCAGAGCTAACCAAAAGTTACAGTGCATTACTGAGGGTGTTATCACAGAATCATAGAGCCATAGACTTATCCCAATGAATCTTGACCACTGAAAGGCACAGGGCTTCCATCATCTCTACAGGAAGCCTGTTCCAGGGTCTGACCACCATCATGGTAAAGTTTTTTCTGATGTTCAATCTGAACATCCCCTGGCATGGCTTTGACAAAAGCAAGAACAGAAAATTCTCTGAGGAGGTTACAAAACTCTGAGAAGCAAACAGATTGTTTTTTTAAGATTCAATAGTAGAGGTTTATCAGTGGAACTGTATGTTTGATGTATTAGTTCATCATCTTTCAATCATTTTGTTCATATTTGAAAATACTGCTATTTGCATACTCCAGCACAGTATTAATTAATTTACTCACATTATTGTCATGCCTAAAATTTAGCAGGATCAGGACATCCATCATTTATTTGTAAAGACAAGCCTGTTATTATATTTTTGAAGCTGTGTTTTGAAACAGTGCTGTTTCCTTCTCTTTGTTTGTTTTCACCTCTTTATAAATATCAAAGAAATTAATTTTATGGATTGGTTTGTTTTTGCATGACATAATATATATCCCATTGTGTAATAACTTAATTGTTTAATTGATGTTTAAACATCTTTTTTTTTTTTTTTTTTCCAAAAGGTGAAATCATCACAATGCTCCCTAATTCCTCTGCAGATAAGATATAAATGTTTATGTGGCTTGGTTAAGCAAGACTATAATGCCATAAATCTAAAACACCGATATTTCTTTGAGTCAAGAAATCTTCTTGACTTCACAAGATTCTAAACAAATGTCAAAGCAGAACTGTTAAATCTGAGGTGGTTTACTGCCAAGTTACATAATATACATTCTTTAAAGTTGTAAACAAGTTTTTCAGTATTAACTGGCCTTTACTGTCATGGTTCTTAAAATCTTGACTTTTTGTAGTATTTAACAAGCAGTATCAATTTCATCAATTACCAGGTAGCTGAGTTGAAAAAGTATTATGCTATAAGCTTTCTGTTGCTTTAAACAATGATAGGATTAATAACAAGCTTTATATGTCTCACTGTTGACTACGTTAAGATTGAACAGAAAGAAATACTTACACAGTATTCGTTTCTTAGAATAAACACCCAGTGATGAAAAAGAGACCTGACATTTGAGTGGTGCTCTCTAAGTTGGAGTTGCTGAGCAAAACAAATTCTGAATCATTCTCATCACACAAGTAAAAATGAAATGAAATCCTGACATATCAAGTTACTTAGTAACTTTGTATAGTGGAAACAAAAATTAGAATAATTTGTCTTTACTACAGATTTTTTTTTTTATACAAATATATAACAGTTATGTTTTTCTGTCATGAGATGTATATATTTTGGTAGGAAAAGTATAAAGTTAAGTTGTTTGGAAAACCAGAATGTCAGTCAGAGCTCTCACATTAGGACAGTCATCACATTGAGGTTCTACATGTGAAATCAGTGCAAACATAAATAACAGTGTCTGACCAATAGGATTATAGAGCTTGAATATATTGAGAGCTAGTTACAGCTTACCACTAATGCATGAATTAGACAATAGCATTGTAAAAGTTCAATAAAAAAAATAAATTCATAATAATGCTTATCTAGTGAGTCAAAAAAGACTGGAAGTTCTAGTGGAGGTCACAGAATCATAGAATTGCTCAGGTTGGAAAAGATCTTCAAGATCATCAAGTCCAACTGCAACCTAACCATGCTACCCTAACTCTAACAACCCTCTGCTAAATCATGTCCCCAAGCACCACTTCCAAATGGTTTTCAAATATATCCAGGGATGGTGACTTAACCACCTCCCTGAGGAGCTGACTCCATTGTTTAACAACCCTTTCTGTAAAGAATTTTTTTCCTGATAGCCAGCCTAAACCTTTCCTGATGCAATTTGAGACCATTTCCCCTTTTCCTGTCACCAGTGAGAAGAGACCAATCCCACTCTCATCATTCCACGATTTATTTTATAGTCTGTTTTGTGTCACTAACCAAAAACTAGCATAGAAACTTAATAAAACAACATATGAATCTGTGTCTAATCCAGCAGTAAGCAGACTAGGTGTTCAAGGAATCTAGACCAGCTTTTTAAGGTCTGAGCTTTATGGAAGTACACGACACAAATGAAGAACAGGCTCTAACCACTAAATTCTAACATGTTTTAGGGAGTATGCATGTTGTGGAGACCTATTGCTCAAACTCCTTGAAATTACATAGACAAGAATGCAAGAACCACTGGATTTACTCCAAGAAAAGCATTTAGAAAAAGGAATTCTGCCTGCCTCAAACACCTCTGCAGCTGAGTCCCCTCCAACCATGAGGTGACTGTGAAAGATAGAAGTACAACCAATATGTGGCACTTGGTTACTTGTAAGAGATTTCACCCAAAAACCCATGCTTTTCTTGTTCAGACAATTTATCTCAATGTAAGCTTGCTCAGTTTATGTGTTACATTTATGTATACGCCCACAAACAGACATGCATAGACACAGTGATAAGAAAGTTGCTGAAAAATATTTAGGAAGTTCAGTTGAGCATCTGCTTGTGGAAAGCCAAGACACCTACAGCGTCTTGATTGAGAAATGGACATTGTTCAGTCCTAAGTCCCCCAGCTCTGTGTAAGCTGGTCAGTAAAAGACATTTTTAAAACAGCTAGAGAAAAAATGCTTGAGTAGTACCTCTTAGAACACATAAAATGCAAAATTAATGACAGAATAATAGAATAGTATAATTGTCACAAGGGACTGTTAAAGGCCATCAGATCCAACTCCTCTGCAGTGAAGAGGGACACCTACAGCTAGACCAGGGTGCTCAGATCCTTATACAACCTGACCTTGAATGTCTTCAGGGATGGGGTATCCGAAGGGCGTATGTTAAATTCAACACGTGAAGCTCCTACTCCCTCTAATTGTGAAATTTAAACTGAAGGTGTTGAATCCAATACTGATGTTCAAATACTGAAAAGGATACGACTTCCTGGATGTCTCTTCTTCTCTTTTCTATAGGTTCAATTAAATATCTGAGTTATAATGAAATATTTTCTGTAATTTTCACTCAGCAATATAAATTTACGGTTGCTTTGCGTATTTATATGTAATAATGACTGTTTCCAGTGTCCTTCAAAATGCCAGATCTCCACTGACGTCTGAAGGAATCTGAACTGCAACAGGAGCAGAAAGTTAGGCAGTACGACTTACGTAGCTTATTCCCTCAAAGGAGTTTTATGATTTTCTGCTGCTGTTTATGTTTTATGCCATGTGCTGACATATTTCAAAGGATTAGGAATTAATTACATTTCGGATTATAGTCTCATACCTTGAAAAGTGCAAATGTGAATCGGTTTGGTTTTTTTTTTTTAAGACTCCAATTCCTTATGTTCTCAGCACAAAAGGTCACCATCTGAAGAAGAAAACAGTCACGTTCTCTACTCAGGAGAAACAGATCTGCCTCAGTGCACTGTAAGGTAATTCTCTGCATGAGAACTCACTGTTTCACAGCTGTGCTCACTACAACTCAAGTACCCTCTCTGTGCCTGGCTTAGTTACTCTCATCTAGCTCTCAGAGTCACCTCTCAAGCATCTCTAACAAGGTACAGAGGAGGGCCACAAAGATGACAGAGGGCTGGAGCACCTCCCATATGGGGACAGGCTGAGGGAGTTGAGGCTCCTCAGACTGGAGAAGAGAGGGCTCTGGGGGACCTTATGGCAGTCCTCCAGTATCTGAAGGGAGCCTACAGGAAAGCTGGGGAAGGACTTTTTATAACAGCAGGAAGCAACAGGATGAGGGGAAATGGCTTTAAGCTGGAAAAGGGTAGATTTAGACTAGGTATTAGGAAGAAGTTCTATACTGTGAGGGTGGTGAGACACTGGAACAGGTTGCCCAGAGAGGTTGTGGATGCCCCCTCCCTGGAAGCATTGAAGGCCAGGCTGTGCAGGGCTGTGAGCAACCTGGGCTAGAGGGAGGTGTACCTGCCCACAGCTGGGGGGCTGGAACCAGGTGATCTTAAAGGCTCCTTCCAACCCAAACTCTTCTATGGTTCTGTGATTCTATTACTGTGAAAGACTGAACCTTCCGTTTAAGCAATGTCTTTAAATTTACTTCATTTGCAGGAGCTGAAATAGCTGTCTCTATTGCAAGAAGTAAAAATGTCCCAGAATTGAGGGAAAGCTTTATTCTTTCCTTTTTTGGAAATTAAAATTTGTTGCCAACAAAAGGTATAAAGTGCAACAATAAGGGCCACAACACAATATTCCATATGGAAGAAATAGGTGCACTAGAAGGAAGCTACATTCTACACTGAGTAATTTCTTACCCCTTCCCCTCAGCTAGGATTTTATGGTGTCGATTGTTAAGGAAAAAAAAGGGCTGAGTACTAAGAAATGGAATTTGGAATGTATTCACATCCTTTGCTGCATGTCACATATATTATTTTACCTGCAAGTCATATTTAGGAGTTGATAAGCAAGTACAAAGTCTGCTCCAAAAGTAATGGCTCCTAATTTATTCTGTTGCCCACATCCTCAGAGGTAGATGTTGATTATATGGCAGTAGGGGCTGTAACTTCTCCTCCAATATCCCCTTACATTTTATTGCCATCCTACAGATGACAGCGTAGGGATAGTCTGGTAGATTTGCATCTGACTTGAAAGTAATGGAAGGAAAGGTGTGTCACTGAATTCCTCCATACAAAAAAATAAAAAAATTAAAAAAAATTGGCAGCCACTGGCATTCAACAATGCTTGCTGAACTTTCACCGAGGCCAAACAGTGATGGATGGGTGGGCAGTGCGTTTCAGCAGCCATGACAGTGACAGTGGGTCACCCCTACTGGTACAGACTGTCACAATGTCAGCATGCATGCCCTTGTTCACCACTGGTGAAAATACACTACTAATGCATTAGGTTATGTAATTAATGGTGACTCTGATGCAAAATAGTACTTTGTAGCAGAGAATTTCTTTTATTAAATAGTGTTACTGTGTCATTTGTATCTGTTGTAGTTTCCATGGAAATAAATAAGGAGCATGACTTTTGGAGTGACTAGTATATATTACAGTTAATCTGTTTTTACTTGCAGAATGAATTGAACACACCTTGAATTCCTGTTGTTTTTTTTTTGTTGTTGTTGTTTGTTTGTTTGTTTGTTTTTACTTAGCATTCTACCAACAAAGATTGTTCTAGAAATCACATTGCGGTAAAATGGAGAGGAGTCACCCTTTAAAAAGTGGAAGACAACAACCCCAGGAAAAGTCTCCTCTGCCTAAAGAGGAGTTACTGTGTGTCCTGGCAGGAAGTCTTCTGGAGGAATGTATGGAATTAAACACTTACTCCTCCATGAAAATACTGAGAAACCACCACTGGATTCCAGAGTAGATAAGACAATTCCCATCTCAGTGATTTACTGTTGTGAAATGTTGCTGATATTTGCACTGATGTGAAGCTTGCATCTCTGCACGCTGACAGGTAAGAGAAGGGGCCCCTCCAGAAAAATAATGAAGAAACTCAATGAAAATCCTGTTTCTGCAGAAAAGAGGTAAAAGTACTAATGAGCAGCTTACTCCTTGCAGAATTTTTCTTCTCTGTAAGTGAAATAAAAGGTTCATTAACATGACTAATTAATTTTGTCTTTTATTCTTCATTTCAGTTTTTAACCTACCAATATCCATAATTAGGTTGGGGCTACTTCATTTTTTAATGAAATGGAAAAATATGAGAAAGAAATCATTCTGATTAGATATAGCTATTATTTCTAATATGTAATAGATTTGCTCCTCGGCTAATTATACTATGGGAATTATCATCTGTTTTGCTATTGAAATTAAGAAACCATTTGATAACTCAACTTTTCATAGATTACTGAGGCTTCAGGACATTTGTTTCTCTTAATTAGGTTACTTAAGTACCAGACAAGATTTGCCAGCAGAATGCAAAAATTGTTCTGGCTTTAAAAGAATCAATTGTACTTTAACTATTATTTTGACTTTCCAACAGTTTTATGGTCCGAAGACATATATAACAATTATATGTCAATTATTCCCTTTATCTGTGTTGCCTTCAAACTGCCTTGAGGAGGTTTAATTCCTCCCATAATCTCTTATGTAATCTTACCGTACTGGCTGAAATTCTGCCATAGTTACCAGGGGGTGATAGAGTAGAATTTCTTCTTCTTTTGTTCTGTCTATTAACTCTGATGATGGAATCAGATTTTCCATTTGTAGGTTACTCTGTGAGTAATGCTAAGGGCTGCAAAATCAGTCTGATGTCGAGGTCAGAACATAGCACTTCTAGCACAAACCAAGAACAGAAATTTCTACTCTGAATTCACTTTAGGCAGAGGATTTTCCTGCATCCCACTGTCTGCTGGCATCTGGCCACTTTCAACAGCACATGCACTGAGAGCAGCTGCTGGATTCTTTCAAGTCAAGATATTGCTATCAGTAATGAACAGTTATTGTAAATGTAAATTGCCTGGGACTCGCAAAAGGGATTGCAAATAAATTCTCTTGCTGCTCCTGAGTAAGGCTTGCATTAGGAAAAGCATAGCTAAATTTGTAAATATCTTTTCTATTCAAGCGATAAATGAGGATGCCAAGGGACCAAATGGTTCTCAGAAACCTTCTCAAAGTGTCATATATTGTCATACTGACAGTGGCTAAACAAACTGAATGCAAGCTTCACATAAGTCCCTTTTTCCAGCTCTACATCTCACATGAGACAAAGGATCAGATCAGATTCCTTTCCGACCTTCTTACTTGTGAACTACAATGGTGAAAAAAACACCAAATTTTCAGTGGTTTTAATTATTTAATTAATTGATTGATTTTCAGTTGTTTTAATTATATTTCCAGACCCCACATTTTGTCCATTATTCCATGACAGGCCCTGCATCTGAAAGACATCCTTACTTTTCATCTAGTTTGGGAAGAGCAGTCTCCTTGGTTGTTGCTGTATGATGCTAGATTACATAGCTAATGTTGTTCCTGTATGATTTTTCTATAAAATTAGGTTGCAAGGAATTTTCCTCCTGATTATTTTTATTAAGGAAATTAAAATACATGCCTTTCTTCTGCTGTACATTCTAAACCTTATTTCAATCTTATTTCTGAATAAAAGACAATCTACTGTTCATTTCCTCGAAGCACTTAAGAAGCAGACCATAAAAAGCATAGTAACTTCAGTGTATGAGAAAATGACATGTATCAAAGGTATCAATGGAATAAAATCATTAATATATTAGCGTGAAATTTGTATATATTGAAAATTACAGCACTTTTTAATAGGGCAGCAGAAGAGCAAGACCAATTCCTAGTTTGAGAAAGTTTCCTGACATTTGAGAATCAACATGTCAGTGTTAGCATATTTTCCTTTCCAAAAACTCAGTTTGAGTGTTTCTTCATATGGTGCCATAACTTCAGATTCACAAGATAATTACTTATTTATCAATCGATTGACTTGTTTGGCTGGTGGTGAAGATTGGCATGGTTTTCCCATCAACTGAATTTCTCTGAAGTACCTCATGTCGCATCACTAGAGACATCAAGGCAGTGAAGCCAGATATATTAAATGCTCATGTGGGGTGAATATGGCTAAACTATATGTGCACACCGATCTGTGTAGCAGATCAACAGGCTTTGTGCCCAAGAAGCTTCTCTCGCAGCCTCAACACCAGCGACATGAGGTGCTCAATTTGAGACATTTCTGCCTTGAATTTCTCACATGTACACAACTCCATTTAATAGGAGTTATTCAGATATGCACCGCTGAGGGCCCTGTATCCTACCAAACATGATTCTTTATGAGAAGTAAACACATGACTTCAGAAGCACATCCTTCACTGACTTCCTTTCTAATAGGAGGAGCTGTTCATCTTCCAGTGAATCTTCTACTAATAATTTGAAGGCTAAGGTACGGTGGCCACAAATCAAGGTCAGCTTAGAATCAGCATTTTGATTGCAAAGATCTCAAAAATTATTACTTATTAATGCACCAGAAGGAAACTCAAAGAACAATTTTCAGCCTAAGGTGACCTTCATCAGTACTTCTGCTTCCTGTTCCAGAAACCTGTAGCTTAGGCGAGGATGAGAAAATTAAAGCAGACTTCTTCAACTGGTCAAATCTCACTCACTGTCTCACTTCTTGCAACTGTGCACCTCATGATGCTTTGAAGCAAACTAATTAAGCCATTTTAATGAAAGAAAAAATCCAGACATTCCATTGGCAATCAGTTTCTGTTGAGATCTGAACAACGTAATTAACTACTTATTTTGTATTAATAAATGACACTGAACTTTTTTTGATTTCACTGATGCTTTAGGATAGCACTGGGGCAAGAATTTTCAAACTCAGACAACTGTGAAAATTTAAGGGGTGGGGTTACCAGTTGAGGAGCAGTTTTAATGTGCCTCAATTCAGTTTTCAGCGTATCCCTTGATTGCTTGAACGTGAGTGTAACACAGCTGTCACGGATCAGATGGAGCTTTTTTTAATGTAGACAGAGAAATCTTTATGTGATTGATGAGGTCAAATTGTTCTGAAAGCCATTCCCAGCACTTGTGAACTTCCATGGAACTAAAAGCCCAATTTTACAGTAATTTTGTTAATTTTATCTATTAAAACACTTTGAACCCCTTGAATTTTTATTTATAACACTAGAGACTTTTTAGATGCGTACATAACTCAGAATCAACTACATGAGACTTTTAGTTAATTGTTTAGCATAGTTTGAAAGCATTCTTTCCACCACGATTCCAAATTAATCTATTGCAGAGGAACTTTTCTGTTTCATTTTCTTATTTAATATTTGGTATGAATGCTTGTCATTGATCAATAAAGCAACAATCCTTAGAAGGTGAAAGACAAAGCACAGAGTCATGGAAATAATGCTTTAGATGAGGTTTTCAGTTCTATATGGCATAAATATATTTCTGTACCCTTGAGATGTCCATATACCACAAAACATTTTAACATACCAAAACAGAAGTATGTTTTACAAGTATCCTGTTACGCTGATTATTATTTCTAAATTGTTGGCATATTTTCCTGCAAAGCTTGATTTTCATGTGACAAAAGTTGATGTGATTTTATGGGTTTCAGTGACCTTACACCTGGGTACCCCAGACCAAATTTATAAAAAGTCATAATATGTTGACCAGAAATGATGAAATCAGTTGTTCACCACCTGTATCACACAACTTCTCAGTCTTCAGTCAGGAAACACACTGAAAAAGCTACTCATGTCAGAACCAAAAAGTCAGCCTGATTTCTTGTATAAAACTGACAATGTGCAAATAAACAAAGTTAAGTTATGAAGAAATATGTATTAATACTTCGATGCACACTTGGAGAGTTCACTCATCATATTTATGTCATGTGAGAAGAGCACTTTCTAAAAAATTTAGAACACCCTTACCAAATTACTATGAATACAGTAGTCCAAGAGGATTTGAAGTAGGAAATGTGCTGTATGGTTGAAAATGGAGAGGAGAAACGAGTGATGTTTCCGTTAAACCAGAGAAGTATACAGCATGCATGCATGTCAGCATCATTTCTCATTGAGCTTAACAATACCACCTCTTCTCAGTTTCTCTTTTCAGTTTCTCATGACACAATAGATCTGCCACTAGCTAAAATTCTCTACGTGCAAGCTCAGTGCCTTGGGCTCAGATTTCTGAAAACAAAACAGAACAAAAAAGAAACAGTCAGAATAGGTCTGCCATCAGCACAAAAACAGAATGACGATATATTTTTGTGTCCATGTGAAAAGCCTGTGGTCACCTTCTCTTTGGCAGAGGACAGCTCTTAAGATCTGTTGGCAGAGAGAAGAGGGAAAGGATGCATGAAGCATGTTGGTTCTCTCCAGCATGGTCAGGATGGTGAAAGGCCAGGGGACCACACATGGTGAGCAAACAATCTAAGACACAGCCATACATTGTGCTCCCTCTGAGCAGCGTGATGTCAGTGTCCTTTTCTGGAGTGCAGCACAGACAAGAGGGCCCAGATTTAAATATGTTCAAATTATTTTAATGCAGACACACAATAGCTGGAATTCATCCCTACTGTCTGCATTGTGATAAATGCAATCCTCCTCTGACTGTTCTCAGATGCTTGAGAATGGAGTCCGGAAAGTCTCTGGAAGTGATGGGAAAGGGGAATTGCCCTATGTGACCAGTGATACTCAGTGGCCTCCTGGACCATGAAGAGGAAGCTATTTTACTTGGCACCGTGCAGGAAACAGGAGAGATCCAGGGATAAACGAGGGAAGGAAGATGCTCTCAGAGAAGAAAGAGTAATACAAGGAAATATCAGCAAAAGCATTTATTTCTTTCATCACATTTCTCTGGGATTATTTATAAACAATATCAAGATCTTGTTTTACGTATTTTTGGTCTTCTCTGTCACTTTCTTACTAAAGCTAGCTTAGACTTATTTTTGTACAAATTAGCATTGTCAGCATAGCTGCAGACCTCAGTAGCTCTCATCTATATCTGCACTCCAAAAAATGGTGTTGGGGTATACTTTTCTCCTCCAGTATTTCACTCAAGACTGAAATTTGGCCAAGAGGTGGCAAAAAGCACCGTTGGACAAATAGTTTCACATAAAATCAAGTTTGTCTGTGATTTTAATTTCATTAACTATTCACAGCTGCACCTCATACATTACTGTAAGTGTGTGCTTGTTACTAATTACCTCTTAATTCTTCGGTGTTAAACTTGCCAGAGATGGGTGACTGAGTTGAAATCTGGAGAGCCGTTATGTGGTGACTGCTCAAACCTTATTTTTTGTTTTTAACCTCCATGTTTTTATATGTTTCCTATGTTGGCTTATCATTTGAAACCAGTCTGAAGTAATCTCACTTGCTGTGAATCACAGCAAAGGTACAACGTGTATTCTTTATGGTATTCTCATTTTGGTCCTGCTCCTCCCTCACCTACGTTCTCCAGCACATGCAGGAGTTATGCCACGTGCTGCTGCTGTTGAGCATCTCAGGAGACTGTCAGGGGATTTTAAGCTCTCAGGTTCCTCCTGATAAGTACTTGTAGCCACGCAAAAACCCTTCCCATAGGATGGAATCGTTCAGTTCCAGGGTAATGTATTCATAGGAGATTCATGGAATCAGAATGGTTCGGGTTGGAAACCACCATCTCCAATTCCCTGCAATGCACAGGACTGCTTCTCCAGCTCAGGCTGCCCAGGGCCCCATCAGACCTGGCCCTGAGTGCCTCCAGGGATGGGGGACACACAGCTTCTCTGGGCTACCTGTGTCAAGGCCTCACCACCCTATGAGTAACAGAGATGGACTAGTAGGAGATGTGAAGGTTGGGGATTGTCTTGGCCAGAGTGACCATGACATGGTAGAGTTTGCTATTCTTGGTGACGTCAAGAGGGTGACTAGCAAAACTGCTGCCTTGGGCTTCCGGAGGGCAGACTTTGACCTGTTCAGGACACTTGTTGCAAGGGTCCCTTGGGACTCGCTCCTGAGGAGTAAAGGGGTCCAGGAAGCCTGGGCCCTCCTCAATCTTAAAGGCACAGGAGCAGGCTGTCCCTGAGTCCTGTAAGTCAAGCTGGAGGGGAAGGCCAGTGTGGATGAACCGGGATCTTTTGTTGAGACTCCGGGAGAAAAAGAGAGTCTATGTCCTTTGGAAGATGGGACAGGCTAATTGGGGAGACTAATGAGAACCTGCCGAGATTTGCAGGCATGAGAGAGCAAAAAACCCTTTTACAAATATATTAACAGTAAAAGGAGAACTAAGGAGAATTTCCCTACTTTTCTTGATGCGGCAGGGAATGTAACCACAGAGGATAAGGAAAAGGCTGAGGTTCTCAATGCCTTCTTCACATCTGTCTTTAATAGACAGACCAATTATCCTCAGGGTACTTTTCGCCCTGACCTGGAAGTCTGGGACAAAGCGCATCAAACACCCCCTGTGATCCCAGCAGAGACAGTCAGAGACCTGCTCCTCCATCTGAACTGCCACAAGTCCATGGGGCCAGATGGGATCCACCCAAGGGTGCTGAGGGAGCTGGCAGAGGTGATTGCCAAGCCGCTCTCTGCCATCTATCAGCATTCCTGGGCATCTGGAGAGGTCCCACAAGATTGGAGGCTTGCCGATGTGACTCCCATCTACAAGAAAGGCCAGAAAGGGCAGAAAGTTAGCTTTTGAAGAACTGAAAACTGGGAGTACAATAGCATAGGGAGGACTGGTGGTAAAATAAGAGTGGAAATTATGCAGAAGAATCACATTATAAGAGAAATAACAATTGAAAGAGGCAAGAAACATGGCACAAAGGGTTGTAGGTCCTGGTCATTGTCAGTGGGAAGATGTTAGCAGGCAAAGCTAATGAAGAGACACTGCAAGGCTCGTGTCTGAAATTACGGGCAGTGAAGTGGAGATTGCCAATAAACAAGCGGAAGTTTTTAAACTACTCTCAAGTAATAAAATGCATCAGTTTGACTGAACCTCAGAGATCAGGGGAGAACAGCAGCAACAGAAGCGAGGAGCTGAATACAAGCTCTCAACATCTTGTCAGGGCTGAGACTTGGAAATCCATTAGATAAGGCACTAGAGGCAATGTTGCAGGAATCAGCCCAAGTGGAAGACAAGTCCTGCACAGGGTCACATCAGCAGCCGTGCCACAGGCCATGGTGCCAGGTCGGTCCCAGCACAGCACACTGCAGTGAGGCTCTGTGATGCCCAGCTCTCATGTGGGAGCTGTGCTGAGACCCTGCCTCCTCATTCCTGCATGAAGACCGTGCTCGTTCGTGAGCTCTGCAAGCCCTCAGAGAGGGCTGGAAGCTCAAGTAGTCAAGCAGCAGGCAGCCTGGCTCTCATCACCAGTTCACTGCAGATCTGCTGACTCAATCAATGCACTCTTTCTGCTCTGTTACCTGCTTTCCTAACTCAATTTCCTCAGCTCTCACCTGCTTGCTCCCAAAACAGAAAATGTTAGTTTTGATGTGAGGAAGCAGCCACTGCTAAATGTGGCTGAAGCCAGTCCTGCAGGGTGGCTGGTTCAGCTCACAACTAAAGGAGAGCACCAAATGACCCCCTCACCATCAAGGGTGCTTGCACTGCCAACAACCAGACACCTGCTGCTGGAGGAGCCCTCAGTGCCACCCCCTGTTCCCAAGGCCACTTCTGAGCAGGAGGACAAACCCTGAAGGGAGTTTACACATTTGATGCACTCCTTTAGACTTTTTCTTTCTTTGTGTGTGTGTGTGTGTGTGTGTGTGCGTGTGTGTGTGTGTGTATTTCTGTCCTCCAAAAGCCCTGCCAGAGGAAATGCATGTCCACATATTCCTTCTGCCTCCTGGAGGGAAGGAATCCAATCGTGATAGGCACAATAGGTATTTTGTGCAAGCAATGATTTCTGAGATCAGTTTTATAGAAGAGCACAGAAATGTATCTAAGCTGCTACAGACGGTGACAAACACCCTACTGCCAGTGCAAGATAACAATCAGAAAGGAGTCAGCGCCAACTCAGTAAATTGGTCAGCACTATGGTCTGATTATACATTGCTTTTTCTAATAAGGCTGCAGGTCTGCCCTGGCTCTGTAGCTGACGATGTCCATTACTATATTAACACCAAATTATGCTGCTCACCTCTCAAACTGCCTATGTCAGAACCACCACAGAATTTTTAATTCATTTCCACTAACTGTTTTCATCAGAAAGTCAGTAACAAAGATACAACACAACGCATTTAGTGCTTGGTCAGCAATGTGTTGTACTCGACATCTCTCTGGAAAACAGACCAGGTAAGGTAGGGATGTTTACTTTAAAATTAATTTTGTTTCTGTACTTCCAAGTGTACAGCATAAGCTGCTCACTCAGAAACATTTCAGTCCTAAAATGGCCGTGTGAGCTCTCACGGGTTACATTGCTGCTTCATTCAGTGTCACTCCCGTGGTCCTTCTAGTTAAGTCACTTCTTCAAATGAGGTGCTGTCAGTGCAAGAGAAGTACACAGTGGACCCAAGTCAGAAAACACACTCCCAGAAAAAACACTATCTGCTCAGATTCTCCCCTTTATTTGTTAAGTATTGTTGCTACATTTGAAGTCAGTCTTCAGATCTACCCAAAGATTCCTCATTCCATTTGTCTTTGAGCCCAACTTGTTCATAGATTTGCCCCGTTGAAATAGATGTTAGATATATTTAAGTACTGTGAAACATATGTGAAGCAACCCAGTGTGCCATTTCACTTTGGCATAAAAACCTCCATTCCTTTAGAAACCTGACTGTGAGGACTGCCAGTGTCCGACGTACCCCAGCACAAATCACATTAAAAGCCTTTGTCCTTGGCTTGTAGCTTTTATCCTCTGTTGCTAGCATGAAATTCTTCTGTTAGTCCTCTCATTTATTTCAACAAATTCTCTCTTCAGAATAGTTTTGTCCTTTTGGCTTTATCTTTGGCTAGAGGTTAAGAAAATCCTTCTGTCTGATGTTGATCAGCCAGCAGGGAATGCTTATTGTGCCTGCCAGCCAGCCTCTGCTTTACCTCCCAAGAAACAAAACAAGTAATTCTCCAAGCCAGCTTCCCACAACCTGGAGGGCCTGGGATTTACAGCTTGTTTGAACTGTCCCAGATGGCAACGCACCAGGCTGCTGCAAAGCCACACTTGCCGGCTAAGCCAAAGACACTTCCTCATACTGATTTATTTGTTCTCTCAGCTTAGACAAGATATTTGTTTGTCTCTCTCCCCTCTCTGGCATTTTCCCTCCTGTTCTGAAGACAAAACAGACTATGCCCTTTACGACTCTTCTTCACCTATCAAAATATGTATGTCTGAAAAACAAAAATCCCCTATGATGAAATAGATCAGATCTATTTGATGTTTCACATCAGTGAGTTTTGAATGACCTTGGAAATTTTGACCAGATCCAGTGTGCAGAATGCTTGCTGGAGGAGGCGGACTACTAGGTACGTCCTGTGGACCAGTAGCTCTGTGGTCACCAGTAGCAAGGTGACTGTCAACTGTCAAAGTTACATAAGTCTATGCGTGGTAACCTGATTTTGCAGCTCTTGCATTTGTGGGTTTCATTCAGATATGCAGTAGTCATGATAGCTTTGAAGCAAAATCATTTCTGTCCTGAATTTACCATCCAGAAATAATGCAGCTTGTGGAGTTTGGAAAGCACTTCAGATGTGCTTTAAAGTCCTAGGATCATTCTGACATTAAAAACAAAGGAAGCATTGTGCATGTGCACATGTATTGGCATAAAAATGACTTAGCATACAGCTCTTTCCCACACAGTTACTGATAATTCCTTCTGTTTTAATGTTTTATAAAGTGACTATCAAAGGGTGAAAGGATAAATGGTAATCCTCTCAGTTTCATGAGGAGTCAGGAATCCCACCATCTGCTTTGACTGTCTCTGGAAGGATCTGAGATGAGTGGCTGACTCGCAAGAAGACTGTGCTGCCATTCAGCAAGACCCATACTGACTGAAAGTTAGGTGGAGAGGAACCTTGTGATGACAATGGCACGTGCAGAGCCCTACACCTGGGGAGGAGTACCTGTGTGCATCTGTACAGGTTAGTGGCTGACCTGCTGGAGAGGAGCTCTGTGGAGAAGGACCTGGGTGTCCTGGTGGACAACGGGTTGGCCATGAAGCAGCAGTGTGCCCTGGTGGCCAAGGCCAGTGGCATCCTGGGGTGTGCTAAAAAGAGTGTGGCCAGCATGCTGGGAGAGGTGATCCTCCCCCTCTACTCCGGCCCAGTGTAACCTATTGTAGAGAACATGCTTTAGCTGGGGGATTGGACTAGGTGATCTCCAGAGGTCCTTTCAATCACTGTAATTTTGTGATTTGGTGATTATGTGATCTTCTGTGTTGTGAAGACACTGTTAGGTTGATGCCCACCTTATCATGCAGAACCAGGAGAACAGTTTGGAAGAAGAGAAACAAAATGAGAATATATCCACGAGGGAGAAAAATAGTGTGAAAAAGAAAAAAAAATACTTTCAAAGAATCCTTTTCAAATAATAATAATAAAAAAAATGAGGACATAAATCAACACTCTGTTGCATTCTGATACACAGTTTGAATTCAGAATGTAAGATTCCACTTACTGTACATCTGAATTCAAATGAATAATTCTAATGATAGAATCATACATTCAGGGCATAGAGAGAGACAGAAACATTGAGTGGTAAATTTCCAGATAATGTATAGCAAATAAAGGCAATGACAATGCTTCTACTTGAGACAGAGATGCTATAGAGCAAGGCACCCAAAAAACATGATATAACTCACCCCTCCCAGCAACTGTGTGGAAAAAAGGCTGAGCTCAGGAATGCAGCCCTGTCCGTTTCCAATTCTGGTGCTCTGGAAAAAGAAAGGGGGTGCAACCCATGCAGGCTCTGAGTGCATACATGCACAGACATATCAGAAAAGATTTGCAGAGTGGGCGGCCTTCTGACGGAGCAGTGGGCAGCACTCTTCAGGGAGAGATGCAGCCTCCTCTGTCCGGTGCAGCCCTGGCTGGAGGGGATGCTCTCCCAGTGTTGGCCCCAGCGCCATTGCCCTGGCACCCCAGGAAGACGAGGGCCACCAGCGCCCAGCGCGCTCCTCAGCCCTGCAAGAGGGCACCTCACCAGTTTCGTTGCACTTCTCTGGACATGTTCCAAGGCCTCAATGTCTCTCCTGTAGTGAGGGGCCCAAAACTGAACACAATACTCGAGGTGTGGCCTCACCACTGCTGAGTACAGGGAGGTGATCACCTCCCTGCTACTGCTGGCGTGACTATTTCTAATGGAGGCCACACTGCTGCTGGCCCTCTTGGCCACCTGGGCATACTGTTGGTTCATGCTCAGCCAAGCATCAGCCAACACCCCCAGGATACTTTCCACTTCATAGACATCCAGTCACTCATCCCCCAGCCTATGGCGCTGCATGGAGTTATTCTGGCCAAAGTGCATGACCCAACACTTGGCCTCGTTGAAGCTCATCCCATACACCTCAGCCCAGCGATCCAGCTTATGTAGATCCCTCTGGAGGGCCTCCCTGCCCTCAGGCAGATTGACACCACCTCCCAGCTTGGTGTCAACTTACTGAGGGCACGTTCAGTCCCCTCATCCATTGGTCTACTCTGCCAAGAAACAAATGACAGGACAAGATGGAATGGTGTCAAGATTAACTAGGAGGAGTTAGGGTTGGATGTTAGGAAAAATATCTTTACTGCAATGCTTATGAAGCAATGGAAAGGGTTGCCAAAAAGTAACGAATCCCCATTCCGGTAGGAATCTAAAGGAAAGGTAGATGTGGTCCTTGGGAACATGGTGGAGAGGTAGATTCGGCAGTTCTAGGGTAAAGTCAAAACTAGATGGTATAGAGGTCATTTAGAACTCAGCTGAGTAGATGACATCACTGAGCAGCAGACTGTGACATCACCAGGTGACGCATTGTGACTGCTCAGCCCTCACTGCTCCTCTCCTGGGGCGCTGGCGGAACCCGGCTCATTCTGGCTCGTTCCTGGACCCTGCTGAGCAGTTGTGCGAGGCTTGGAGGTCGAGGAAGGATTTGGCTGTACTGTGCTGGGTCGTGCCTGGGGCTGCTTGCAGCATCTCAGTGCCCGAGCCCAGAGCATTGCTCGTTTCCCCGGCCCTGCCTAGTGCAGGCAACCGGGGCGCTACAGAGCGCACCCGCAGCAGCGGAGGTGAGTGGTGCGGGGACACCTGGGCTCCTCAGGGCAGTCATGGGTATCCTGGACCTGTCCCAGCAGGGAACATGAGACGAATCAGTCATGGGCTTAGGATAGCATCCCGCTGAGGGAGTGCTAAGTACTTTCAGGCCCTGTAATAATGAGTGATTGTGATCTGTCTTCTACTCTTGCAGAATATGACACCACCGATGCAGCTCTGGTGAAGAATGACTTGATATCTGCTGTTCTCTGAGCCTGCTGTATCTAGAAGACCATGGCTGCAGAAGAAGCATGGACATGTCCTATCTGCAGCGATGTGCGACAGGACATTTCATATGTGATTCCATGCAGACACGCATTCTGCATTGGCTGCATCCATCGGTGGGCGAGGCTGAATGATACCTGCCCGCTGTGCAGGACAGTCATGGAGACCACCCAAGACTCTGTGTGGGGAGATGAGTTCGTCGAGTGCATCGTCTCCCCACCCTCATTGCCAGAGCCCATCAGCTTCAGCACCTCCACGGACCCCAGCGGCACCGCGGAACCCGTGAGAGTGGGCGGCCTCCTACCGGAGCAGTGGGCGACTCTCTTCAGGGAGAGACGCGACCTCCTGTGGCCGGTGCTGCCCTGGCTGGAGGCGGTGCTTACCCAGAGCCTGGAGCTGCACTGGTGGCAGAGCAGGGTGCTGCTGAGCACAATTCTGGCACTGCTATGCCAGGTTGGCCTGGACAGGGCCACCCTGGTGCGGCGTGCCCATAACATCCTGGGAGCCATCACCGCACCGCTGATGGAAGGGCTCATTAATGTCATTGTGAGCCAGTGCGGGCAGGAGGCCCGGAGGCTGCTGGGCCTCCAAGAGCACAACAATGCCCAGCAGTATGAGGACGGCCCCGAAGAGCCCAGCATGGCCCAGCAGCACGAGGATAGCCATGAAGAGCCTGGCATGGCCCAGCAGCACGAGGACAGCCACGAAGAGCCTGGCATGGCCCAGCAGTATGAGGACAACCCTGCTGCCGCATCCGGTCCCACTGCCTCCCCACAGGGGACTGTTGCACCCAACACCATGCCCTGAGGCATCACTGCAGGTCCTGACATGGAGGTGCTCCCCAAAACATCCGTTGGGGCCCTTGGTGGGGGTGCCGCCAAGCTCCCCCACTCACCCAGCCCCAGGGAGTGGGAGCAGCTCGTCAAGGAGCTGGGTCCCGAGGCGGCCAGTCCCTTTGAGCAGGGTCTGTGCCCCACAAAGAGGAGGGCTGCCAGCGCCCAGCACACTCCTTCACCCTGAAAGAGGCGGCCTCCCCAGTGCCACTAGCAGTAATTAACATGCCTGTTCAATATGAGAAAGCATTTTCCAATAAAAGAAATGTAGAAGCATGGGTTGTTCCTAGCATCCATCTTTCAAGATGGTTCGCCCTTCATGCGCATCCCCTACATTCAGTGTGCCATAGAACCTGTGCCCATTGAGCTGGGCCAACTGATGATTCATATTAAAACTAATGCCACCAAAAAAAAGCAATGGGTCATTCTAATTGGGGATTCCAATTAGTGCTCTGAGTCACTGAGGCCCCCATTTGCTGCCCAGGTAACCTGTCTGGAAAGAATTTTTCTGGGGTGAGCAGTTATTGGGGAAGACCGAGGTAAAAAATGTGTTAAGTACCTCAGCCTTCTCCCTGTCTCTTGATACCAGCCTGCTTGTGTCACTCACTAAGGGTTTCCAGATGGGAGGACAGAGAACACTGCTTGCACAGACAATCCCTTTAGCATGCTTCCAAGGGATGTAAAGTCCCTTTAAATGTTTTGTACTTTCCTTGTTTCAGTGTCCTGAGACCCAACTAGAATGACAATGTGCTGATAGTAGTCATCTTGTCTTATCAGATATGGTACAGCCTTCCTGAAGTCCCATCTAAAAGAAAGGTCGTAAGGAAGATCCGAGGAACTACAGGCCTGTCAGCCTGACCTCGATATCAAGGTAAGTTATGGAGCAATTGATCTTGAGGGAGATCACACGGCACGTGCATGGCAATCAGGGGATCAGACCCAGCCAGCACGGGTTCACAAAGGGCAGGTCGTGCTTGTCCAACCTCATCTCCTTCTACGACTGGGTGACCAGACTGGTAGATGAGGGAAAGGCTGTTGATGTAGTCTACCCGGACTTCAGCAAAGCCTTTGACACGATCTCCCACAGTATTCTCCTGGGGAAACTGTCAGTCTGTGGTGTGGACAGGTTCACTCTTCTTTGGTTTGAGAATTGGCTAGAGGGCCGTGCCCAGCGGGTAGTAGTTAATGGAGTTAAGTCCAGCTGGCATCCTGTCACGAGTGGTGTCCCCCAAGGGTCGGTATTGGGGCCCGTCTTGTTTAATATCTTTATTGATGACCTGGATGAGGGGATCGAGTGTACCCTCAGTAAGTTTGTGGATGACACCAAGTTGGGAGGATGTGTCGATGTGCCTGAGGGTAGGGAGGCCCTTCAGCGGGATCTGGATAGGCTGGACAGCTGGGCTGAGGTCAATGGGATGAGGTTCAATAAGGCCAAGTGCCGGGTCCTGCACTTTGGCCACAATAACCCCATGCAATGCTATAGGCTTGGGGCAGAATGGCTTGAGGAGTGTATAGAGGAAAAGGACCTGGGGGTGTTGGTTGATGCTCGGCTCAACATGAGTCAGCAGTGTGCCCCGTTGGTCAAGAAGGCCAATGGCATCCTGGCCTGTATTAGGAATAGTGTGGCCAGCAGGAGCAGGGAGGTGATCATCCCTCTATACTCAGCTCTGGTGCGGCCACACTTTGAGTACTGTGTTCAGTTTTGGGCCCCTCACTACAGGAAAGACATCGAGGCCCTGGAGCGTGTTCAGAGAAGGGCAACAAAACTGGTGAGGGGTCTGGAGCACAGGTCTTACGAGGAGCGGCTGAGGGAGCTGGGATTGTTTAGTCTGGGGAAAAAGAGGCTTAGAGGAGACCTCATTGCACTCTACCACTTCCTGAAGGGAGGCTGTGGTGAGGAGGGGGTCGGCCTCTTCTCCCAGGTAACTAATGACAGGACGAGAGGGAATGGCCACAAGTTGCGCCAGGGAAGATTTAGATTAGATTTGAGGAAATTTTTTTTCTCTGAAAGAGTGGTCAGGCACTGGAATGGCCTGCCTAGGGAGGTGGTTGAGGCACCGTCCCTAGCGCTGTTCAAGAAGCGTTTAGATGAGGTGCTGAGGGATTTGATTTAGTAGTTTGGTGGGTAGGGATGGTGGTGTGAGGATGGTTGGACTAGATGATCTTATAGGTCCTTTCCAACCTAATGTATCTATGAATCTATAATGTCAAGGAAAAAATCATTTGAACTGAATCATACCGAGGTCAACAATATTGTTGACCTCTTTTTTTTTTGAGCCTTTAGAATCTCTTATTCTGCATATGTGTGGGGAATGCATATTCAAATCTGAGTTTGTAATCATAACCAAAGAAGACTTGCCAGGGCAATGTCAGAAGACCTAAGGAAGTACCTTTCCCTATGTTGTTATAAAACCCTCTGAAACTGAGAGTAATTCAATTGCTTTTTGATATATTCAAGTCAGTTTTTATCTACTGAATATCCAGACTTCTGGGGAATTCATCTAGTCTTGGAGAAAAATAAAACGCCTTAAGTGTATAGCTAAACATTGCTGCCGAGAGAGAAAATCATGGGATAGAAGATAAAGAACTCTATGTTGAACTTAAGGCTTGTCTGCTTTCTCTATTAATTTCTTAATCTCTTTCAAACATGGATACAAGTCCATGATCATGCCACAGTTGATGTTCTGCCATCTTCTGCTCATCTGATACGTGATCTTACATCTGTCATACAAAAACTTGGTTTCTGGAATAAGAACTGTATGAATATGGGCTGATAACTCTAGAATACTGAGTCATCCATGAGTTACCCAGCTATGTAATACGAACATTTTAATAGAAAAAAATTTCAGAATCTATTATTGAATTGATGTTGGGGAAAAAACTAAAAACAGTAGCAGATGCTCTTGGAATAGGAAAAAAAGAAGAAGAAGAAAAAGAAGAAAAAAGAGAGAAAAAAGAGAGAAGAAGAAAGATTCACAGATTCACAGACATTTGTTTTCAAAAGCAAAAGTCTGCAAAAGGAAAAAGAATACCAGATTCCTTATATAGTCTAAAACAATGGAAAACAAAACAGAAAAATAATAAATATTTTATTTAGATCTGCTTTCCTTCCTTGTCTGAAATGCAGTTTTCTTGCTTTTGTGCAAGGTGCTCCAGGTGTTACCAGCTCCTTTTCATTTCTAAGCCTGCTCTTCTATGTTATGGAATATTTTGACAGATTCTTTCTCCCCATTTCTTTTTACCTTATGCAAAGACCTGCTGAACGTTTAAAATAAGAGTTTAGGAAACACTAATACTTTTGGTAGTTTACTTTCTGTGAGATTTAAGTAGGTGTTACACTATATTTCTCTGAAGTATCCAAGTCCAAGAAGTTGCGCAGTAAGAAATTCTATGTCACATCTCCTCATGGCTGTAGATTTCTTTTAGTCTGTATATGCT
The DNA here is from genome assembly GCA_023055505.1 of Callipepla californica brunnescens. NCBI lineage: Eukaryota > Metazoa > Chordata > Aves > Galliformes > Odontophoridae > Callipepla > Callipepla californica. The sequence continues at coordinate 8,402,612 of JALIRH010000023.1, read as the reverse complement.
CATTCAGCATCTGCTCTCCTGTCCTTTTCTTTAACTTCCCTGCATAGATAAAGACCAGAGAACGTTTTCTTGCCGCTGAGAGTAAAAAGCAGGTTGCCTGAATCTCTCAGATAAAAACAATTGCATTGTCTCACAGGTTCGTGGTTTCAGGTCTGAAACATGGAAACCCAACATAAAGCTCCCCATTAGCTGAATAAAAAGGTAGGGCTGAACATGGAGACAAAGTTTAATAGCGAAAAAGCTTCTTTCATTTTTAAGATTTTTCCTTGTACTGAAATACATTTGATGCAGCTGAATAATATCTTGGCAGACTGGAAGAAATTCCTCAATTGCCATTCTTCCAAAAATGTTCTCTGTAGCTCAAAATGACTTGGGAACTTACTTATTTTTAGCAAATAAATAGGGAACTTCAGTGCTGAGGTGCAAGATGCGAGACTACGAATTTCAATCCAGCTAAAGACTGTGATTTCAAACAGTGGAACGGTGTCCTGCTGTCTTCTGTTCTTTTGGATTAGCTTTCATTTTTTATTTTTCTTTCAGTACAAACTTTGGGGAAGAGAGTAAAACCCTTTCTTCATTATTAATTAATCTCACAGTAAATTTATAAATATCCCGAAGCCTGTGGGTGCTCCCTAGTGGACTATCACGGAACAAAACATTGCTGAAACCATTCCATTTTTTATGCGTGGGTCTTGGCCCCAAGAAATTTAAGCAGAGGTGGCAAGACCCACAGTGCTTTCTAATTTAATGTTAATTACAAACGAGAGATAAAAATGGCCTTTGGCATTTTTTTTAAAGATGTGGTCTCTTTAGGATGCTGCTGTTTCTGAGGTTCAGTGTAAAAAGGTATTGCTGAAAATGTAATTAGATATTCAGCTTGTTAACCACTATTGCTTTTACTGATTTTGTTTCAAAAGTTCCCAGAAGACATTTTGAACAGAAAACGGGAGGTATATTAAATGCTTGATGCTTATCTTTTAAATAATTCTCATAAAGGGAATTGTGCTTGGGAAAATTATAATTCATAAATGTGAAAGCAAATTGGTTCAAAATTCCAGAGGCCTTGCTGATATTGCCTTCCTAGTATCTTTACCAGCTGAGATTCTCCTTTTTGGCTCTGAAGTCACACTTCAGGCTCTGACTTATGTAAGTAAAAAAACAAAAAAAAAAAAAACAAAAAAAACCACAGTTCTCTTGAAGACTTATGATATATCTCAGAGATATTCTAACTACTCTGCAGAGAGGTAAAACACAGGAAAAGTGAACATCTGGGATTTAACTAATCACAGCTTACAACTGATTCCCTTCACAGAACCACAGAATGGTAGAGGTTGGCAGAGAACTCCAGAGCCGTGCAATCAGCATGGCCACTCAGTCCAGGAGCACATCCAGGCTGCTTTTGGAGATCCCCAAGGAGAAGACTCCACAACCTCTGGGTCCCTGTGCCAGTGCTTTATCATGTAAAAAGCACAGAAATGCTGCCTGATGGTCACTGCCTCTTGCCCTGGCACTGGGCATCACTAAAAAGAGCTTGGCTCCATCCTTTCTGCACCCTTCCTTCTGGGATCTGTGGACACAGATGAGATTTCCCTGAGCCTCTTCTCCAGGCTGAGCAGTCCCAGCTCTCTCATCCTCACCACACTGCAGAGCTGCTCCAGGCCCTGCAGCATCTTGGTGGCCTTCTGTGGAACTCCATACAGCACATACATGTCTTTCTTCTCCTGGGGGCCAGAACTGGTCCCAGGACTCCACGTATGACCTCACCAATGCTGAGCAGAGGGGATGGACCACCTCCCTTGGTCTGCTGGTGATCCTTTGCCTAGTGCAGTCCAGAACACTGAGAAGCCTGGTGAAGGGAACCTGCTTTGGCAAGGGGGTTTGGACTTGATGATCTCTTGAGGTCCCTACCAACCCCTATGATTCTATGATTCCATGAAGCCTCTCAGCAGTGAGAACAAATTTGGGCTCATGATCAACTTACTATTTCCATCAGCACCTCAAAAAGGCCTTACAAAGCTGCAGAACTTCTTCCAGCTGTGTGCCCCCAGCGTGTCCTGCTGCGCAGGGTTGTTCCTGACTCAGCACTTCTCCTTGTTGTACTGGATGAGGTTCCTTGCTGTATACAGCCTCCCACCTGTTCTGGTCCCTCTGTATGGCAGCACAGCCCTCTGGTGAGTCAGCCCTATGTGTCATCTGTGAATTTACTGCAGGTGCACTCTGCCATTGTCCAGTTCACTCACGTAGAACAGGATTGGACACAGTAACCGCTGAGTTATACTACTATCTCCTCACTTCCAGCTAGATGCACACCACTGACCTGTTCAGATTGGTTATGATATTCAGTCAGTTTTCAGTCCGCCTTGCTGTCTGTTCACCCATCATGAGCTTCTACATCAGACATGTTTTACTTGGCCAAACTTGGACAGATGAAGAACAATTCATTTTACAGCCCAGCACAGAAGTTACCTCTCCAGTTACCTGAATGGTGGGCATAAGAACAGTGTTTATTTCTGAGCTGTTTAAATGCTGTCAATGAGACATTATGTTATGTGAAATGGATTACACAGTGAAAGAGGAGTTATTTGTGGTGGGTTTGCTCCTTTTGCTGTTGCAGCTGCTGGTGCTGGCACTTCGTTTTTTTCAGTTCAGCTGTTTCTGGCTGCCCAACAATACAATTAACAACAAAGAAATATTTTAAAGGGTTGCAAGGCAGACAAGGATTGAGGATTAGTCACCCAGGCTAAAGGAGAAGAATTCAATGAATTATTGCACTTCAGTCCCAGACAGACATGGGCTGTAGAACTAAAATCAGTGAAAAAGAGTTTTGAGAGTAAGAGAATATGAAAAACAACTGAGCCAAAGCTAGTCTGATAACTGGCCATAGAGCAACGCTGCTCCTTGGGATAGTGTATGATCCTGTCCTGAGTGAGGTAAAGCTGATAATCCTGAAACCTGTTGTATTCATCAACAGCTGGGTGCTTTCTTTCTTTCTTGACAGATTTCTTTCACTCAGATGCAAAGGTCACCTGTAAGTATTATTTCTGACATGTTATTCTGTAAAAATAATACATGTAGATTTCTGAATCAAATGAAAGGGCATTTGCAGCAGTAATTAACCAGTGCAGAATTGGCTACTTGCACTGTAAGCTTTTCCTTTTGAAACAAAAATGAAAAGTACCTGTGAGGTCACTCATGGCCAGAGGAAGAACTCACACCCAGATGGATGGGATCTGATGAGCCTCAGCTTGCTCCTGCTGCTCTGCTTGCACAAAATATTGCAAAGTTACAAAATGTTTTCTTCTAGATAACAAGTATCACAATAAAACTGGATGCTTTATATCTGTTTATATATATATTTTTAATTATTATTATTATTATTTTCACTGCTAGAAAGTGAACACAAGGTCACACATCTATCCCTATCTCTGTTCAAGGAGTTTATCAGGATGGCGAGTACATCTATGCTTTGTCCTGCAGCCCATAAAATCCTAGATCTCTTCTTCATTCATCTGCTGATGAATAACTGCTTTACACTCTCAAAATGTATATACGTCTCCTTTGCAGACTCTTCCTGCACATAGCTAAACATATTTGAGCAAAGTGAACCCAAGAGTAAGGGTGAATTCTACCACAAGATTTTAATCTGTGAATACAAAACAGAACTCATTGAAGGAAATGGACTCAAGTTTGTATGCCAGAAAAAGAAGGTGTCATCTCAGATGGGCTAAAAAGAGTTAGATGAGATAAATCCACAGATGTAGATAGTGGATATACATAGGATGCTTACCACATGATAAGGAATGCAAAGAATGTGAAACACCTACAAATAGTAAAACCATCACCTCTCCGGACAGGTCTGTTGATTAGAGAATCAGGAAAGGTATTTCTGGTGTTCTGAGCCCTAAATACAAGGATTGATGTCACTTCTATAGCTAAAAGAGGTATTACCAGTTAGACTTCCCTTTCTTTCTAATTTTCATCCATTAACTCTCTGTATACCTCTGTGCAAAAGACTGAATTCTTAATTTCAGACAACTCCAGCTTCATTTATCAGCTATTATATACTGACTGTATTAACTGTTTCTAACTTTGTGTTTCTCAACAGTTTGCCAGCTTTGCTAGCTTATTTTTTAACTCATGAATTTGTCTTTATAATAATTGGATCGCTTTACTGTGTTTTATTTTCTGGTTATTTGTCTGTTTTTCTGGAAGTCCGCAACTTTTATTGTTTATTTCTAATAAAGTAGTTAGCATAACTGAGCAGAAGGTTCCAAGAAGGCTAAAGAAAAAAAAGGGAAGTTTTTTTCCCTCAGTACACCTTTTTTTTTGCCATAGAACTCTGGATGTTCTAAACACCAGCTGTCCAAGAATGGTTCCGTGATTAGATAAAGCCATGGAAGATAGGTTCAGGAAAACTTTCAAGTAAGATGATATGCATGTAATCCCACCAGCCCTGGCGTCTGTCTTCTGGAAATCCCCAAATGGCAGACAGCCAGATGCTGGAGGACCATACAACAGAAGTGACCAAACATATTGCTCTCTGCCTATGAGATGCCATGCCAGATGCCTGTGGTTATAAGTAGTAAGAAATATGCTTGGGAATATTTATTTTTTTCTGAATACTCATGTCTTCTTTGATGCCTGCTACTTGAAGTAATGTGTCTCACCTTCTTCTCTTATGCTTATTTTTGTTGTTGCTTGTTTTATTTTGTTTTGTTTTGTTTTGTTTCAAGGTTCATTCTCCTTCTAGGTGGCATCTCTTTTTTTTTTTTTTTTTTTCCTTTGTAGCTAAAAAGCTCACATCTCCTCCTGAATCAGGAAACTCTATGTGTTTCCTCACTGTGTTTCTTATTCCTCTTTCTAGAACAGTAATTAAGTCATTAAATAAGATCATTCTCTTCACCAGTGTCTGGTGTCCCACAGGTTCTTCATCCATTGAATTTACTGTGCTGTAAGAAAAGTCTTGGATAGACATCACAATTATTGTTCTTCATCCTTTCCAAGACAGTGCTCTAAATGTTGATTTCTAAGTTCCACTCAGATGGGGTTATTCTGAACAAACCTCAATTGTCCTTCCCTACCTATGCCATAACTTGTATCTCATCACAGTTTTTATTTTCACAATTTTTATTTTCAAGATATTTTCAGATGTTACCCAGGTATTCTTAAAATGGCTGTACATTATATTTTATTCCTCTTTGAGCTTGCACAGACTGAAAGGGAGTAGAATAAAAGACCAGGTTGAGAACAATTGAGAACTGTATGATTCCTTCAGAATCTTAGGCTTCTAGTACACACAATGTAGTGAATGGGGCTGCACTGATGGAGAGAGCTGACATTTAAGTTAGGATAGAAATCTTTTTGAGAAAATTCAGGAAAAAAAAATCTAAATAGGAAACAGCTCATTCTACTTTCAGATTGGCATTGTTCTTTACAGATGGAACAAAAATAAATACTGAGAGGAGTAAGGAAATCTAAGATGGGTGGAGAGAAGAACAAAGCTAACAGAAAGTGGACAGAAAATAAATACCAACAGTATGAAAGACTGTAACATAGGGAATTTAAGTCCTGAAGGATTTGTGCTAATTACTAATGCTAATGAAGAAAATTACACAAGAAGACACATGCACACAGGAGTGGGAAAAGAAAGAGAAAGCATTCTCAGTGAGGACAGCATCTAGAAATAAACTAGACAAAACCATTCTCCTACTGACAATGAGTTCCATTGAGCAGTTACAGTCCTTTCTGTTACAGTGAAAACAAATGATAAAGGTGGGTGTCCTATAATGATAGAAAACTGCTGACTCAAAGAGGCAACAGTCGCTAGAACGTACTGTGTTGGTTTAACACCAACAGGCAGCTTGGCCTCACTATGCCCTCTCTCTCTCTCTTCAACAGAACAGGGGTAGAAGATAGGACAAAAAAAGTACTGCCTGCTGCTAACAGACTGGGGTAGTGAGAAATAAAGGCAAGATAAAACCATCCTCCTCCCACCCACCCTCTCTTACCTACTCCACCTGAGCAGCACAGGGGACCAGGGAACAGGGGCTGCTCTCTACTGGTAATGCTTCAACTTCATCATGGCCACTCTGCCCCTGCTCCAGCATGGGGTCTCTGCGTATAGAGGTCACCTCTGCAGACCCCAATACCAAAACCTTGCTTCAGAAACCCAGTACACATAAACACCAGTTTCTCTTGCCTACTGATTGTGAGAAATGGTGGAATAACCCTTCCTTTTTTTTAAAGGTAAAATAACCAGTTTATTAGTTGCAAAAATCCAGATCAGTTGTTTGTCATTTGTACTGAGAATAGACTGTACCTTCAAAGGAGTGTTTTTTTCCTTCCCACTTCCCACTGCATTGCATCACAGTGAGTCATAGGGTCTTTTTTCCAGGCTAACGCTAAGACATGCTGCAGCAAATCAGATGTGAGGTGACAAATACAATGAATCAAAATGGTGCTTGTTTTTACACATCCTAGCAGTTTTTAAGCCATAGGACAACTTATTCTGTCAGAGGAATTTACAGCTGCATAAACTATACTCCTGAATTTTGTACATCATTAAATAATGTCCTTAAGGTTCAGTTCTTACACAGTGCACTCCAATACAGGTAGTTCCAATTAATGAATAAACAACGCTGAAAAATGAGCTCAGTGCCTTGGAAACCCTGAAGAATCCAATCAAGTCAGTGGCAGATCTGCTTAGCTCAGGGATCTCCTGTTGGTTGGTTCTTCTCCATGTGTCTTCTGTAATGCTCTGCTTGATGCACTGGCTCACCTGAAGGCCTTACTGAGGGATCTCTTCCGATTTCTTCAGCCTATCACAGATGTTTTCAAAAAACAGTCCTCTGTTTTCATTCTACAGTAAGCTATGGAAAACACTAATGAGAAGCTATGCCAACATGAGTCTATGTGAGTCACAGTTGAAGCCTTGTTAATGTCAACTGATTTTGATGCGGTGCCTGTTTTTCCAATAAGAAATAAATATTCTTCCACAAATTTCTAGTCAGCTCACTAATTACCAGCGAGGTCTTCTGTGTCAGTAGCTCCTCAGGCCAACCTACACTACAGTGTGAATTTTTGGCAAGAATGTGTGTTGCTGACATAGTGGTTTCACCCAGAATTATTTCTGCTCTAAGAACATGCTGAACTGTGAGAGCCACAGGACCTCTGAATTTGTGATTTAGTCTTCTCACTCTCTGTTCCATTAGACGTATGTCCAGATATAGCACCCAGGTAGTCAGCCCATCAAGTGGAGTGATCAGTGGAGATGATCAAAGACCTCTGAAGGAAAGTAGGGCTCAAAATAAAAGCAAATGTAGAGTCCCTGGGAGACAGACTACTTCTTTTGTATTTGTCATCAGAAGGCACAAAAGTTGTGGCAAAGTATAAGCAGATATTTCTTGTTCAAGCTTCAGTCTTTCTCATCTGGAAGCACAGAGAAATCTACATGAGAACCATAAAAGTATTCTAGCCAAGGTTAAACCAAATCTAGAATGCAGTGGGTTCAGGTATTTAATATTCATGTGTTTAATGCCTAAAGGAAGAAAAGAGAAACGAGAGATCACATATTGTAACCACAGGATAAGCAATATACTTTTAAAACACCTTTTCAATTCCATCTCTATTCTATCCATAGGAAGAACAAATAAATATATGTTTCTGAATAACTTTGTTCCAGATGGTAGCTACAGCTCCTATAGAAAGGATGAGTAGAACTTCAGACATTCTGGGTTTTTTTTCTAATAAAAATTCAACTTTTGTCGTTATATAGCAAAATGGGAATTCTTAAAATATATTGCAAGACATGTAGTCAACACCAGATTGGACAAATACTTGCTCATCTTGAACTAAAACAAGTTTACTTCATTAAAAAACTACTTCATCATAAATCAAGTGAAATTCTGAGTCAGAAGGTAAAAGAATTATATTTCTTGTCTAATGGAATTTCATTTTAGGACAGGCAGCATTTTTTCTGGTAAACTAACATAGTCACAAATCTCTATTAGAGCATGTCCCAGTAGGAGCACAATATAAACAACATAGCTAGAGTGGGGGAGCTTTTGTTGGCATTGTACACACCTGGTGGGGAAGGGAGGCCTGAACATAACAGCCATAATGAGTATAACACGTCAAGTATCTCCTGAAGTATGTTTGGTTTAATTTAATATGAATTAAACCCAGTTTGTGCTTAAAGACTGCTCTGTAACATAAACTACAGCACATCAAATGAGGACCGATGGGAAATTAACTGATTCAAAGTGGAACATCATTGTTTCTTGTATCTTGGCAGCTAAACACAAATCACATTTGCACCAGATGTGTACAGATTGATAAGCCTTAACATTGCCTTCCAAAATCAGTAACATTTGCTTTAAGAACTACTCCTTTGACCATGTTTAGGCTTCTTGTCAAACCATTAAGCGAAAACCTCCATTCTTTCTTTCCAAAACCTTACACAGATTTGCCAGAAGATATCCCTGGAGTTTCCACACTTGTCCACACTCAGTCCACAAACCTGCTTCCCTGTTCCTGTTCCAGTGTATTCATGAGGTCGCTTCCTCCTTTAGTCCTTTGTGGTGATTTCTCATCCCTCTTTCCCAGCTGCTGTGACACAGCAGTATTCCCTCCCTTAATTCTGCTCTCCCTGAGCTCACAGCTCAGCATTGGCAGCAGCAGTCCCTGTTGGAGCAGCTGGACTGTTCTGCCTTCTCATGGGGCAAAGCTGGGCTCTGCAAAAACAAAACAACACAAAACAAAACACAGCAATGTTAGTGCTTACTAATCAGAATCAAAGCTGATTGCCCAAGGATCATTTAGACAGGATTGAACAGCTAAAATTAGGTGAGTGCAACAGAGAACTGATAAGAGCTGTGACAAAACTGGCAGGTACACTAGCCTTAAATGATGACTATGGTTTAGGTTCAAGGAAATCATTTTTTAAATCAGTAGATGACCTGGGACTGCCAACAGCTACCAGGCTAATCTGAACTCTGTGGTAGACCTTAGTGTCCACTGGAAGATGTCAGTGAGATCAGCCTTTGTTTCAGAACGTAGTCTAGAGTGTATTCAGGATTGGTGCCACCAGTGATCCCACAGCACCCGTATAATTATCTCAGCAATACCCTTCAAAGAATTTATTATTTACTTTGCTATTTTTTGCTCATTTCTCGCATCTCCAAAATGTAAGGCTTTACATTTATCAGATTCATATGTCTCTCATTGTGAGACTTGTAGCAGTGGTGCTAAGCAAGGAATATAACCGGCTAATATAACAGGTTCTTCCTTTTGACATTTATAAAGGTAGGGAATTAATATATTATTTAAATATTGGGTTGGAATCTTTCCAGCTTTTCTGAATGTATTTTGTACTTAAACTATACTAGAAGAAAAATAGTATAAATTTTTTTCCAAAATGTGCTGCTGTACAAATAAAGAATTCTCCTGCTAATTCTGGAGGTGAAAAGAAATGATAGAGAAGATCATGAAAAAATCCTAGTGTCTTTTGTGTGGGTCACGTTTATCTAGCTGTATACCACAGTTTAACATCAAGTGCCATGAAAGCCTACATTTATTTCATAATTGTTAATGTGCTGAGTTTAAAAAAGGCAGTTGCTATTCTTCTTCCATTTCTTCTTTGGGGCTACAGAGTACTTAGAAGTAACACACAGTTTCACTTTGTTCTACCATTAAGTGCAAGCCATTGGATAGTGTGAGCAGTACAGCAAACGCCATGTAGCAACTAACTCCCCAAACATTTTTTGTGTTCTGCTTTGATTTTCCATTTAGATAATGCTGGATAATAAATTCTGATGATTTGTCAGTGTTAACTGCCCTGTACTGAGGACTCCACCTCTGGACGCAGTACTCCAGATCAGGCCTCAACAGTGCAGAGCAGACATTTAAATCCATGGATTAGATCTGATTCTACCAGTTTGTACTCCCTTTTTTCCCTTTTTTTTTTTTTTTTTTTTAATTTCAGAACGCCCAGGTTTTCTGAAAGAACAAATCTGCCCAGCAAGGACAGATGGAATTAAATCATCTGCATAAGTTGAATGAAATATAATTTAAAATTTAAGATACTACTGTCCATATGCCATTATAATGAGATTAGATTCTTGAATCTATGAAGTCATTACTTTGATGGAGAGATACATCCCACACATCTGCAGCAAGTTTTAGTGATATAAATTTGTTCTTGCAAAAGTAGAAAACATGTAATTTTTGAAAGAATGAATCCTTACCGTGCTGGCTTTCTTTCTGAGACAGATTTTGAATACTACAAGAATTAAATGGTGGTGTTACTAAAAAAGGAATGAAGGCAGCTCTGAAAGTAATGCCTCCTATTTATTTCCTTGTAAACCACAGCAGATACAAGTAGCATAAATCTCTGTTTGATAGAGCAAATTCTCAGCTACAAAACAACACAGGTATCACCATTAGCTGTGCATTTTCAACAGCAGTGGACAAGAGCTGGTATGCCATGCCTGTAAAAACCTGCACTAGCAATGGTGACCCACTGTTTCACAGATGCTACAGCAGTATTGTTGATTGAAATCTGTTGCCCATACAATCCATCTTTCATCCGCCCAAGAAGATGGAAGCCAGAAGATGACAAGTCCAAACTATAGTATTGGTATAGTATGACAACGTAATCAATATTGGCAATGTGCTGTACAGTGTTCTAATTAATATGGGGCCTGTCATTACCATGATGCCAGAGGAAGGTTGTCTTCTTCTCTGGCCTGACTCTGTAGGTTCAAGACTTCAGCTCAGTAGTCATCATGTTACAGTGGTCAGAGTAAATGTTTTGTCTGAGTTCCAGAAAATACAGAAGGATCACCCTTTCCTATCCCAAAAGACACTGCACATCACTATACCCATTGAGGGCTGTGTCATGAACATTTTCTTCAATGGGGAATTCAGTCACCACTCCATGGACTACTGCTTCTACTTCAGCTCACTGTGGTGTCATCACTTCTCATCACTGGTAATGATATGATCCAGGAAACTTCAGCTTCGTATCGGCTCAGCAGGTCCTGACAAACTTACATGCAGCATTCTTTCTGTTCATGTGTGAGCATTCATGGGACCCATCTTGAGCAAATTTTGTGGTACTCCAGTTATGTCACTGTTTTCAATGCACTGAAGCCAAAATTCAGCTCTGTACATAGTTCCCTGATCATAACCCACCAATCTCTGTGGATGAAATGAGTGAATGAATAAATAAGCCTCAGTTTGTGGGAGAAGGATGCTGTAAGACACTTCCTAGCTAACAGTTGTTCCCTAAGCTGTGAGCTTGTTGTATTTTCCTAATAGTAACTGCATCTTTAAATAGTTGGGTCCTGATTGACTATTAAAAAGCATTTGTATCTTTTAGGGCAATTTCAGTTCAGAGACATTTCTCACACAAGAATGAACTGTGAGTTTGGCTTCAAAAAAGAACTGTCTCATCACACAGGAAACCAACGCTTCTGAACTACACAACTGATAATCATTGAGTTCAACATTTTTTAGAGTTTCTAAGCTGCTCATTCAACTTGTGACTAGAATTGAATCACTCTGTGGTTTGAGGTTTGGGGGAATTTTGAACAAAGGAAATGTATAATGCGACCAAAGCAATTCAGAAATGACGATCCAAGTTTTTGAATACTTTCCACACACCCGAACCTGCAAAGTGTGTTTTGAGTAGTAGTGAGAAACCAAAACTTACTAATACCACTTCCTTGTCAAGTAACAGTTTTTCTGAATTAAGAAGACAAGCAACCCATTTTGGTACGTGAAGGTCTCAGCATATTAGGCTGAGATCAACCAAGGTCTGAGAGCAGGTTGCTCCCTCAAATTCAATTAAATGCTCAATAATAAAAGTATTTGAGGATTATACGCCAGGAAAAGTCATGGCACAGTCCAATGAACACTTCCACAATACAGAAGCAGAGAAACTTTCACCTAGATATACACGTTAACAGGAAACAGATTTCTCACCAATTTTCATGCAGAAATGATACGAGTGTATTATTTTATATACTTGCATATAAAGTATGTATTAAAGTATAGAAAATAATTCATTTTTAATGGAAATTCTATCTAATCTAATGCATAATTTGGATAGCAGCTATCTTTCTAATTTTTTTTTTTACCACTTGAAGATTTACTTCCACTTGAAAAAGGGGTAAAATATTAGCAGTTTTTTGCTGAAGCAACAACAGCAAGCTTGTAGAAAAGCATTCTTAAAACCAAATACGAAGTCTTCCACGGAGGTGGTTCACCACTTCCTGTGGCTGCCTTGCAGGAACTCATTTAGCAGAGAAGATAAAAACAGGATCCGAATAACAAATAATTAAACACTAGAGATGACTCTGGATCAGGATTTCTTTATGCTGTGTACTGGAAAGCGACACTGTGGATTACTCATTTTTCTTTAGTATAATTCTGTTTTTATGAAGTGCAATGACATTATTTTCAATGTAAGAAGTGCAATTTTCAGCAGAAAGACAATATTTTAATAGATGAAACTTGAGGGTTAAGGGTAAAGATTAAAAGAGTAACATGATATGGAAGTAGAATCCGCTGAAGTTCACTTAAATGTACCCACATCCAATTGGCTAGCTATGAACCAGAACCAGATTAAGCTTAGCATCTTAGTTTTTGCATCTTAACCATCTTCTATTGCAAGAACTGAATCTGTGCTGACTCCCTGTATGTTATGTCCTTCTGCCTTCTCAAATGAAAGTCTCTGAATTGTTACAGCCACCTGATGTCTGCACAGTAGATGTACTTCTTGAATATTGTATGTATAGCAGGTACATTATAGTCAGTGATAGAATGTGCCATGTCAGGCACATCAGGTTTGTATTCTTCTAAATCTGAGCACTGTGACTACAGAAATTCCCACAGTAACATTCAACTTTTTTTTTTTTTTCTGAGACATAGCCAACTAAACCATAAATACTACTGTGACTCAGCTGAGATTAATGACATTTAGCAAGGCTTGAACTTTATAGAGAGCAGGATTGACATTTACCATAGAAGATCACTCTACAGTTATTCCCACCTTTCAATAAACTCACTGAAAAGAAGTGAGATGGCAGTAGGCTATCTTTAAATGTCCTCCACTCTGAGTGGTACAATGGATACACCAGGACTTAACTTTAATGCCCTAAGATGTTCCACAAAGGCAAGCAGCTTAGTGCGCTTAACCATAACCAGGGTAGATGAAGTAAGAACAATTCAGCATCAAAACAGTCATTACTCAGTGCAAACTTGGAAAATAAGATGTCTCCCATGAACATTCCGTTAACTGTAATATAAATCTCCAAAAATTAAAAGCAAGTCAACTGCCATTTTCTTTGCTTGTAAAACTACATGGAGAATCTGGACTCATGAATATACGAATTCAAATTTTTGTCTTTTTCCTTCACGATGTGTTTCTAACATTATTTCCACACAGCTCCAGAGATTCCATTCAAAATGTGTATGTTCAAAGTTCAGAAGTCTTCAAAGCAACTTTGTTGAGCATTAACTTTTAATATTTTAGGCATATCTACAAACTGATAGAGGTTTTAAAAAGCAGCACTAGGGAAAATGAAAGAAAGCATTTCAAAGCTGTGTGCAGAAGATAAAATGTTCACATCCTATTTAAAAAAAAAATAAATTGAAGTGTGTGTTTCATGCAGATTCCTCTGTTAAAACAGCTTTTATCACATGTGGGAATTCTATATTTAGGTTAGTTATATTTCAAATAACTTTGAAAATACATCCCACTGCACAGTGGCTCAAAATCCAGTATAGCAAGAGTTTCAACACCTCCACTGATGAGGTAACCTATTCCAGAGTCTCACCACTCTCACTATGAAAAGTTTCTATCTTATATTCACTCCAAATCTACCCCATTTCAATAGAAAACTGTTGCCTCTTGTCCTGTTACTGCATGTCCTGGTAAAAATAAAGATAATGAACATGCTTTGCTATTTATTTCCACTCAAATATTATTAGGAAAATAACTTAGTTCTTGAAGAAGTACAGATTTGCAAAGAGCATCTTCCACAAAAAAAAAAAAAAAAAAGAAAAAGAAAAAAAAAAAAAAAAAGAAATTACAACAATTGTGACACCAGATTCCTCTAATGAGTGCTTGTGTATACTTTCCACCTAGCAGTAATAGCTGCAATAAGAGACGCTGGTATCTTGCTTAGATAGTGTATTGCTTATTTTTCATAGCTATTTTTTTCTCACCATCAGAACTGAGTTCTGCCTAGAAGAGCTGCTATAAAATAAAGGTCTATAAGTCTTAAGTAAAATCACTAAGAGAGAAAAAATTCTTTTTCAGACTGCTGCATCACTAAGAATAATAATAGTAGACAGTTACTGTCAGTCAGTCCTGTTGAATCCTGTTGAAGGAAATATTCTGTAGAAGAGAAGACAAATTGTTGACTGCAGAACTATATCCTTTCTACACAATTACATTTCCTCCCTTTATGCTAAAAGGTTAAACGAGTATATCTGTAGCATTATTGCTGCCACTGTGAAACTAATTTCTAGAATGTCCTAAAGTGTAAAACTGCAGTTCTCAGGCACTGTTTCACACAGGGTGAGTAATCTGACTGTGTCTGAAGCTACCCTATACCTGTGGAACATCTTAAAACAGAAGCCAACAAGCATTGCAATTGTGAAGGGCTACACCATGGGGCTGAAAGGAAAATTAAGAGTTAAAATTATTCCAACAGATTGGAACTCACTGGGTTGCATTACTGCTGAAATTTTCCCCCTTTTTAGCATTCTCTCACAGTCAGCCTTTGCTCTGTAAACTTACTGGTTGAAAGAGAGGAAAATATGATTCAGAAGGCTAAAATCAATGACAGTAATTTCTCCGATGTTTGTGCTAACTGTATTATAGAGACTAAGCAGCAAAATCATATACTGATAACTAAGTTGATTGACTTCCTGATCTTTTAATATCCCTTTTCAAAGACAGATTTGGGTCTACTAGTTCATAATTTTATAATAATTATTAGTTTTTAGTATTTTGTGACTGTATTATAATGAACAAACATAAACAAAAGGAAACTAAAGAAAGATGTGGCTGATACAATGAAAATTATTAAGAGATAGAGGGTGATACCGATCTGTCAAGACAGTATGTTTATTATTAAGAAGAGTAACACCATGTTCACTTCAAGTCCTGTTGGCTATCTGATAACCTAAGACAAGATTTCAGTAGCAACCTTAGAGGACAAGTGTCACAGCAGAGAAGGCACTCTCTGAGTCAGATACTACCTTCAGTTAATAAACAGTTTAAGTCAAAGCCAGACAGACAATGATAGCTGAAATATCAAGGAAAGCAAAGACTGCCTCCAGAAAGACCACTTCATCTCAATAACTGTTAAGTAATAAATAAATAAGAAAATACACAAAAGGTCAATCATCATCTGATGATGCATATCGTGGCTTCTTTTTTATCCTAGATGAATACAGGATATAATTCCATAGGTACTTGCCTTTGAAAGAGAAAATATGTTATAAATCTGTGGCTTTTCTTTTTCTTGGCATATCTGCATTCAGGCAGGGGATATAAATGCCAAGATGTTAGTAGCTGCCAGTCATTGAAAACCAATGGTACTGTAAGTGATCATCAGAATATTGCATCTGGTAACTGTGTATTCCTCTTACTACTCCACTGACCAGGGTGGAAAAAGGAAGACTTTCTGAATAAGCTGATGGGAACCAAAGAAAATACAGCCACTTCAGTGTTCTTTATAATTCAAAACTTCTCAGGTTTGCTTAGAAAACAGAACCTCAACAACAGAGCAACAAAGGCTGAAACTTTCAGTCAACTCTAGAAGCAAAGTTTTAGTAAGTCCAAAGGGAAAAGTTTGGCCTAGAAACAGTGAAAACATCTGAGCCTAAAACAGTGGTCAAGATCTCAACCAATCAACCTATAATCCTTACTCAGATAAACCCTTAGGAAACTCAGTCTGGTTGAAAAATAGGTGATAAATGATTAGTAAACTAATCTTATAAGAAGAACATCTTAGAAAGGAAAAAAGTTCATTACCAACTTATAATGGAGAAAGACTAGAAAACAAACAAAAATTAAGCTTTGCAGGACTGGCAGAGAACCATGAATTAAAAGAGTCAAAAGACTTATAAAGAATGCATCTATTAGGTTAATACTTGGTTCAATTGAGTTAAAGGAACAAAAGGAAAAACAAATAAAAAGCAATGAACATATGTTGCTATGTGTGATGAACCAGTCAGGCTCTGAGACTGCTTGTAAATGTAGAATAAAGTGAAAGGAACAGATTATAAGTACTAAAGGTACTTATATCTGCATAACTTTCTTAGAACAAGCACAAATCATTTCATTTCTAGAAAAGACACATCTGAGAATAATATTTCTTGTTCCTACAGACATGGTAGCTGCTTCTTTTTAGTGTTAATTCTCTCCCATATATGAGTGCTTCTGCTTTCTTTATAGGAACAAATGAGAGGAGGATGATCTGCTTTACACTTATTACTGATTTCTCCATGAATGCAAAGAACTGACTGTACTGCACTGTACAGCTGATTGTAGAGCTCCTTGGTGAGTAACACACACATATGAGTTGATTCACCCTCACACATAGGAATATTTTCTCATGTGATGGAATACAACATTGGATGTTCAAGTAAGTTCATGCTCCCTAAAACACAAAACATCAAAGGCAAATGTTCTTATAAAATGAAGCTTCCACTGAAGTTGAATGCAGTAATTGTGTTTGGTACTGACAGTAAATCCTCGTAGTAAGCTATCAAAATCTAACAACTAAGCAAGATCCAAAGCCTACTGAAGTAAAAGAAAAAAGCTTTTCAGTAATATCAAAAGACGTGCATCATGTTCTGGAAGGCTAAGTTGAGTGTTGGAGATGATGATACTGCTTCAGCAATCGCTATGTATGAGTTGTTTCAAAAGCAAAAGATTTGAATTCAGCTATTCAGCTTGGATTACTGCAGAAAACGTGTAGCTTGAAATGAAATCTGAAACTCAGATCCTTAACGAGAAGATGAATGCAATACCAATGCCATTTTCTATGCAGAGCAACCAGTTTGTTGGCTAAGACTCATGCTCATATTGTATTACTTAGTGCTAAGCAATTTGCTGCAGCTAGAACATTCTAATACATGTTTGGCTTTCTGGAAGAAATCAAAGTGAAGTTCAGGTTAGATCAAATCAAGGATTTCATTTTTTACATCAAATCCTCACTGTCTGAGGAATGAGATAGAACAGTTTTTACTATATGAGTGAAAAGGTAATTTGAACATGTAGCTCTATCAGCTGAAAATCTGACTTCAAATTCGTCAGTCACTGTAGCCATACCAGGACCTCATTGCACAACTTATCGCAACCCCCACATGAAAGCAAGCAAACATGCAGGCATGCTTTCCCTTAGTTTCAGAAAAAGCCAAGCAACCTTCCTGTAATTGCCACAGAAAGCTATAGTTTGTTACCACGTATGTGGGTGGATGGCAAGTTAGTCTCCTGCTGACCTCAGCAGCCTGAATTTACTGCTTGTAGGTAGCAGGGTAGTAGCTGTTCTTGTGAGAGGTGATACCCCAGCCTTCAGCATGACTTGCTGGTTATGATGGATAAGCACTCCAACTAGAATTTTCCAGGATGTTGATCATAAACTTAAAAGTGTTGTGATTCCAGATAGACTTTGGAAGGTTATGATAACATTTTATTTTGCTGCTGGTGGCACTGGTGTAGGGTGTGGGATGAGAAAACGAAGAAATCTTGAGCAAAAAATCATAGAAACATAGAATCATTATGGTTGGAAAGTACTACTAAGATCATTTTGTCCATGTGGATCTTTTTCAGGACTGTGATCCATTTATTTTATACAACCGAGTTTTTCACCATTCTCTCCTGTTTTGAACCAAAAATTAGCAGCAGAGGACTCTTCTGCATAGTAGGCAATGATATAACAAGGTACCTTGTCTGCAAATTAGAAGTCAGGAAAAAAACATGTATTTTTCAATGGTAAGGACAGCCTAACTTGAATGATGGGGGTCAGTGAGTGAGATTCACTTCACCTCATTTTAACTGGCCAGAAGTTGAATATTTATTTTAAATTAGTGTGGGTGCTCCATATTCCTTGACATCCATTTTCTTACAAAATGACATGGCTATTGCAGGTCTTTATCACAGAATCACAGAATTGTAGGAGATGGATGGGACCTCTAGAGATCATTGAGTCCAGCCCCACTGCCAAAGCAGCTCCTTAGACCAGGTTGCACAGGTAGGCATCATGGTGAGTCTTGAACATCTCCAGAGAGGGTTACTCCACAACCTCCCTGAAGACTCTCTGTGTGAGTCTCTTTGTGTCTCTGTTGATTCCAAATAGCCCCATCAGCTGCATTGGATAGGATATGTGTGATAAATAGCAATGGTTAAATAAGATAAATCCTACTATATACATAAGTCACTGTGAAAATAGTATCTCCTATTTATTTCCATAGGAACTACAACAGATACAGGGAGCACAATATTTCATAGACCAAATTTTCAGCTATAAAATACCTTTTTCCAACATAGTCACCACCATTCGCTATGTGTTTTCACCAGTGATGAACAAGAACCTGCATATGCTCATAAAAACCTGCACCAGTGTAGGTGACCCACTGCTGAAACACACCACCCACTCCGCCCTGTGCTCACATCCACTGCTTGGTCTCCATCAGCATTCAGCAAACGTTAATGAACATCAACAGGTGTTATCTTTTCTGCATAGAGGAATTCAGTGAAACACCTTTGCTTTATGCTCATTTCCATGTCAGATGACATTCGGTCACATCTCCTCTTCCTGCCATCTCTCACACAGCAACAAAATATAATGGAATATTGGAAGGAAAGTTCAGCCTCGACTGCCACACCACCAACATGCGTCTCTGATGACTGACAATATGAAATAGGAGGCATTACTTTTGGAGCAGTCCTCATATTTATGTGCCGATACAAGCATGCACATCATAGATATATTTACATGTTGATATATGCATTAATGCTTTTGGACACATACACAGCTGAGGACAGGGGCCAGCTAGAAGGAGTCGAAACCAAGCAGTTTCTTCACACAGCATGCATCTGTGTGCATGGTCACATACCCAGGGGTTTAGGTTCTATGATCTTGGATGCACCTTTGAAAGACCAGGCACATTGATGTCAGAGGGGATGCAACTTCCAAGACAGGAAACTATGTTCTGGGCAGCAAACTGGCTGAGCTGATTGGCAGAGCTTTAAACTAGGTTAGACAGGGGAAAGAGATGTAATACTGAGTGACAGACAAGAGTCAGGTAACACTTTTACTTTGGAAAGCAGCAGTGAAAACACTCAGATTTGTCCCAGAGGAAGTCAGAATTGCTCCTCCAAGAGTGTAACATGCCTGATAGTCCAGATTAGCAGCATGGGAAATCAAACAAAGCTGGAAGCTGTGGTGCAGTTAGAAAACTAATCTACTTTGGTATCATGGAAATATGATGAGATTAATCATGCAACTGGAATACCATAGTTGAGGGCTGCAAGTTTTTTCAAAGGGATAGGCAGGGCAGCAGGAGCAGGAGAGTTGCTCTCTATGTTAAGTAGTGGGTAGATTATTATAACGAGCTGCCTCTAAAAAATGTGCTCATGTTGAGAGCTTGTGGGTTAAAAATAGTACCAGACCAATAAAGACCGTCAAGGTCTACTACAGGCCTGTTGATGAATTCTTCCTTCAACTACGAGAATAATCACACTCAAAATACAGTGCAGCAGCTCCAATATTCCAAATTAAAAAAAAACATCTTTGTTCTTCTATCAGTGAAATCTCTTCAAATAAAATAGTACTTCTAAGTGCAAGACTGTCCTCACCTTCACCCTCTTAAAAACAATGTTCTTAGTTACATATATCCATTTCTCTCAGATTTACCTTGATCTTTGCATAGCATTTAAATAGGGGCATTACAGAGCCATCTACCTAATGGTCTGTGAGGGGGTTAATTTATTACTTGATTGTTAGTCTTAGATAAGGAAGCACAATTTTTTTTTCCTTTTAGAAGGGCTAAAAGAGGAAAACAGAGTTGGGATCTATAGTCCTGATATATTTTTAAGGAACAATCTGTTCTATCAACCTTTCTGTGTTTATCAGCCTTTCCAGATCAACAACATATCAGAATACATTACAGATGCAAAATAATGTGTTTGCAGAAAGGAAAACAATAAAAGCACCTGTTACTGTGCCTTTATCATGTAGCTTGGAGACACATTCAATTGCTTTACTGTTTTCAGCTATGGGTTGAACACATGAACTGTTTGCCTGGGTGATACTAATGATTATGGATGTCATGCATTAAAAAGCTTGGAGCTTTGAGATACTAAAATACTTTTGTTCCATATGTCAAATCTGAACTGAATCTGAACCAACACATAACCAAGTACGTGTTGCTGTTAGAAATCTTCGTGTCAAGTTTACCTGAGTTGACGAGAAAAAATGGTCTCAGAAAGAATAAGCTTTGTTTATGTGGCTTAGATGTATTTGATCTTATTAATTGAGCAGGTTTGTTTGGATGGCTATACAGAACTGCCTTGATTCATACTGGTGTAAAATTTCAGACTTCACCTTACATTAATAATAGTTTTCTATTTAATAAAATGTAAAACTAAAACTCATTTGGCTAATGAATAAAGAAACAGTACTCCACTAACTTCAAGGAGTTACGGCAAAGATTAATTTTACACAGTGTAAGTAAATTCTATGCAAATTCTTGTTTATCTTCTCTCTGAATTGTAACACACAGAGATTCCAATATGCTTAATGTGTGCTGCGGGCGTACCAGTTCTATATGCTTTCATTGTCTCCTTTGGTCTTAAGTGAGGATTGTAGCAACAGGAAAAAAAAAAAAAGCAGCAGGGGACTGGAGCTGGGTAAGCACTAAGGTCCCTTCCAACCCAAACCATTCAGTGATTCTATGATTCTATTCTTTTATTTCATTTCACAACTCTGCAGACTGTGCAGTGTGTAATAGCACACAGACCGTAAGTTTAAAAATTTGTGTTATTGGATACTGTAACATCTCTACAGTAGAGAAACTGAGGTTTGAAGCTAAGAAATGCATCTTCATTTATTAATGGTGCTATGCCTTGAATGGCAATCTAGTACATTGTTTGTTTCACAATAAAGTGGAATTATCATTTCAGTGTCTAATAGTATGCCAAAGGGTCAATAGCCTTCTGCAGTCTTTTAGAATAGTTACTTCAGACACTGAATGCCTTCCTCCTCCTTTGAATTTAATTATCAAGGAGCAGGTACACATTTAGGTAAAATGTAAATTACTATCTGCCAGAAAAAGCTTTTCAATATGTTAAAAAAACAATCCTTTACAAGTTTACAGTACAACTGTTCTTATGAAAGAGCAACACACTTCCAAGCCCCAGAAATCTGGAAGATTTTTTTCACACCTAAAGAAATGGATCTTGTCTCAAGCTTCCAGGCATAGTTGCAGAATTCCTGTCCAGAAGTTGTAAACTGAGTGGAGGCTCGTGGGATATATCTCACTATCAGCTGAGGCTCAATTCATACTTCTTTTTTAGTTTTTTTTCTAGGGTTGTAACACTTTAAATAGTAACTACCTGCCCTTTCGTGCTTTCAAAAATTTCCTCATGTAATCTTGTCTGGCACAGACAAGATTCAACTTTACTGGGATATCAGCGCAGGTTTTAAAGTAAAAGAGAAGATAGGAATCAGATTTTAAGCAGATGATACAGGTAAGAAAACTTGAAACACTTTCTTAGAAGAGGAAATCATACATCTAATTGGAAGTTTGGGTGGCAAGTTATTCAGAGAGAGAACTCAAAA
Organism: Callipepla californica brunnescens; assembly: GCA_023055505.1. Lineage (NCBI taxonomy): Eukaryota > Metazoa > Chordata > Aves > Galliformes > Odontophoridae > Callipepla > Callipepla californica. The sequence goes on along the minus strand of JALIRH010000023.1, from coordinate 8,380,746 downwards.
TCTAAATTAGTTGTTTGTTGAACTATATTGGGAGGTTTGTCATATAAAAAGACAGCTCAGACATGGAAACCATAAGAGAAGGGATGCTGGAGGAAATGTGGTCAGTTACAACTACCCTTCTTACCACTATTAGTTGCTTTCAGCATTAGTAATATGTAGGAATCGTTAAACCTGAAATTGCCCTACTTGATTTACTCAACAGATTTATATTGTATTATTGCTACAGGCAACTGTTGGCCCTTGTCAAACCAGTGGGAAGAAGGTGCCAGTTCCATTGCTGATAACATCCAGATAACAGTACTGAAAGGGAATGATGAAAATTCTAAAATATATCATAAAACATCACATTTTGCTTCAAAATTCTGTCTCTTCATTTTCTCCAGAGACGGGAATGGAATGTGAAATGAGAGAAATGTGAAACAAACGAAAAGACTAATGCAGATAATTCACATGGTAAGCAAGCCACAAAAACAGCAACGTGATGGAAATCATATTCTGAGACAGACTCTTAATAACTCAGATACTCTGAATTACTTTTCAAAAGGAAGTGGTTATTTCCGTGGGGTTGGGGTAGGGGGGGGAGGAAGAAAGGATGTCAACTGTCACATGATATTTCACTACATTTACATTCAGAGCCTTATGGAAGTCACTCATTGTTGTCAAAAAAAAAAAAAAAAAATACGCTATCCATTTCTCAAAATTGCCATCATGGGATTGAGAGAACACAGCCCTTCTTTTGTGTCCTGATAGCAGAATGTTTTTTTCCGTACTTCCTGTCAGCAATGGGACTAGTTCAGTACTGAAAATTAAAGAGAGGACTGACCTTGAATCAGAATGGAAGTGAGATGCAATGCACCAGCAGACAAGAACCGCTGTATGTAAGATCAGTCAAGATGCACTGGTAATCAGCTTCCTTGTCCAGACTTCTCTGTCCTTGTAATATCAACCAAGAATATGACAACTGGGAATGAACTTTTCCTTCATCCATTCATTTGCCTTTCTCATTCCTCCCCAAGTCCTCCTAACTTAAACCCTATCTGTAATCCTCTTTCAACAAATAGCTTTGTATTTCCTTCCTTATCTACAATTAGCACTTACAATAAAATGAGAAAGTTCTGACTTTAAAGGGGAAGTGTCAGGTTCTTGTGATGAGAACTGATTCTTCCCTTTGAATACTGATATTTAAATAGAAGCAGGATAAATGGAAATGGCAATGAGACAGAATATAGTTTCTTTAGTGGAACCTGTAACATAGCAGCTTTCAAATCTTAGAGCTAATAATGCACAGCTTTCATATGAGTAGAAAACTTGTTAAAAGTATGTTGCATGTAGATTGATGACACCAAGCTGAGTGGTGCAGTTAACACGCTAGAGATGCTAGGGATGCCATCCAGAGGGACCTGGACAGACTTGAGAAACAAACCCATGCCAACTTCATGAAGTTCAACAAGGACAAGTGCGATGTCCCAAGCATAGTCCCAAGCACAGATATGGGTTGCACACAGAATGGCTTGAGAGCCACCCTGAGGAGAAGGATTTGGGGGTGTTGGTTGATGAATGATTCAGCGTGAGACAGAAATGTGAGTACACAGCACAGAGGCCAAGTGTATCCTAGGCTGCATCAAGAGAAGTGCGGTCAACAGGTTGAGGGAGGTGATTCTGCCACTCTACTCTGCTCTTATGAGACCCCATCTGGAGTACCTTGTCCAGTTCTAGGGCCCCCAACATAAGAAGGACATCAAGCTGTTGGAGTGGGCCCAGAGGAGGGCCATGAAGGTGATCAGAGTGCTGGAGCATCTCCATCTACCCTGCAAGGACAGGCTGAGAGAGTTTGGGCTTTTCGGCCTAGAGAAGGCTCTAGGGAATCTTACAGCGGCTTTCCAGTACCAGAAGGGGGTGCTAAAGAAAAGCTGGGGATAAAATTTTATAAGGGCACGTAGCGACAGGATGAGGGGAAATGGCTTTAAACTGGAGGAAGGGAGATTTAGACTAGAAATTAGTCTAGACTAGAAATTGTTTAGAAATTAGATATTCTTTACTGTGAGAGTGGTGAGACACTGGAACAGGTTGCCCAGCGAGGTTGTGGATGTCCCCTCCCTGGAGGCATTGAAGGCCAGGCTGAATGGGGCTGTGAGCAACCTGGGCTAGAGGGAGGTGTACCTGCCAACAGCAGGGGGTTGGAACCAGGTGATCGTAAAGGTCCCTTCCAACTCAAATCATTCTATGATTCAAAGAAAAAAGGTCATGCATTTACTTCCCATTGTTCAGAGATGCAGACGACTTTATCTGAAGGATGGTCAGAGTACACTGACATTATTACATAATTTTGTATGTTATAAAAGAGTTGTTTTAACCTCAAACTCAAGATATCAAAACAAGCACTTAATTATGAGCACTTTGAGACTAGATTTTTACAAGAACAGAGTAAATTCCATGCTTTTCCATGCTCAGTTGACATGAATGGAGTTACGATCTACATTAATGATCGGAATGATGGGCAGCGTACTGTCAGCAAGTCTGCAGATGGCACTGAACTGGGAGGAGGAGTGGCTGCGCCATGGCTGCAGCAGCAGGATCCTGCACCTGGCGAGGAACAGCTCCTGGTATCAACACATGTTGATGGTACCCAGCTGGAAAAGAGTTCTGCAGAAAAGGATTTGAGAGTCCCAGTAAACATCAAGTTGAGTTCAGGTTGACAGTATGTCCTTGAGGCAAAGTAAATCAATAGCATCCCAGACTCCATTAGGCAAACTCTTCCTAGCAGTCAATGGATGCAATCTTTTCCCTCTACTCAGTAACCATGAGGGCATATCTGGTGTACTGGTGTTTTTCTCTGGACTTCCCAGAAGAGAGACATGGATATATTGGAGGTGTCTAGCAAAAGGCCATGAAGATGATACATACCTCTACAATGAGGAGAGGCTGAGAGCTGGGACTCTTCACCCTGGAAAGGAGAATTCCCAAGGAAGATCTTTTACTTATTCAAAACACCTCATGCCAGGACCAGAGACAGTGGGGTCCTCCTTGGAGATATCCAAAAGCTGCCTGAACACGGGCCTGGGCACACTGCCTTCAGTATCTCACCTGGAGCAGGAGCTGAGAGAGACGGAAACAGAGGTTCCTTCCCACCTCAGACCTTCTGTGATTATGTACCACATTTGCACACCAGAAATAAACAGCTGCCAACCATCTCATTATCTCACATATGAAAAGTAAAGCAAGAGGACAATAAGGGTGTTAAAGTAAAGTCTCAAGAGTCATAAGGATAATTATCTTCCCTTCCCTTGTCATGAATATCCCAAGTCATGAATACAAAGACTGTTAATTATCTTCTCAGTTAGGACATTCGTCAGTGCCGTTCATCTAAAGGTAAGCATCACAAAATATAAACTACCAGGACTTTCAGTGAAATACAGTGATTTTGTTTATTGTAAAAACAGTTGATAAATGAGATCTACATACAACATCTTAGAGATACTGAATTTTATTGAGAAATACCAAATAAACAAGCACTAATATAGCAGCTTAGAGAGCTTCCTTTGAAACTACAGATGGGCACTGTGAGATAATGTTTCATCAAGATGCATGTCAGAAGGTCAGCAGAAAATATCTTAAATACCTTATTACAAACCTCTGACATATTTTAGCTTCAGTCATCCTGTCTTCTGAACAAGAAAGAATCATGTGCCTCATCTACTCTATAGCGTTGTACATAAAGGGACACGAGAACAACTGTGCTAAATACCCAACAGTTTGAGTTAGAGGTTTTGGACAGTGCTGAGCAGTACCAGAGAAGCAGAAACAGGTGGTTCACAGCTTACTCAGGTATCTATCTTTGGCACCTCTGCTTTGCACGGGAGATAGTTTCCTCATCAGAGTTTCACTCTTGTAAAAATTCAAATATTCTTCAACCAAGAAAGAGGGAAGCTATACTGAACCCAAGCCACGATCTAAAGATCGTCTTCTTTTGGTCTGGCCTGACAGAGCTTGACTAAAAGTATCCTTCAGGCAACTATCCATCTATTAAATAATTTCAGCAAATGTATTTGTTTAAAACATTATTCCCACTTTTCACACTGAATAAACAAGAAAAAAATGTTTATTTCATAAAACAAGGTTTATGTATTAACTGCCAGAGTGAGAAAATATTCTTTATACTAATAAACAAAAATACTATAAAATCACTTCCGTGTGTGTGTGCGTGTTAGTAGGAGTGTATAAATTTAAAGCAGTTTATCTTGTCCCCTTTTCATCACTTACCTCATATTTATGTACTTTTCCATTCCCTGTGCTCAAAATGTTCTTATTATTTATTCTCCTCAAATATTCCTCCACAAAGCTGGAATCCCAGTGCTTCAATACACTACTTCTAAAAATCCTAGCATCATTATAAATACATGATGAATGAATGCTTCACTTCTAAAGTTAAGTTCTGAAGTTTCTTCTAAAGTGGAAAGTAAGATCTAAAAGGATTTGAATATTCTTCAGATTATTTTCTCCAAAATTTCAGGACATTCAGACTTTTTCCCTTTAAAGATATGTCTAAAATTATTAATATTGGCCAAGTCTTCTCACACCTCAATTTCAGCAAATCTAACCTGTCCTTAGATGCACATTTGGACTGACATTAGAGTTGTGTTTCACTGCATAAAATTTGAGTGTTTTCACCTAAACTGCAATGTTTGCTGCTGTTGTTTGTTTTTATGTTTATTTGTAGTTTAGATGCACCTCCATCCAGAAAACTATATTTATTACATCCAGACCTGAGCTGGGGAGAATGCAGAAGTACAGTATGATAGCAACTGTGTTTCACTGATTTATCGTATTTCTTTCAAGAAGAGGATAACATGTCTTCCGTGTTTTAGCAGAGTCTCCACTGGTGGCATACAAAAGAGGTCTGACTGCTTGGAGAAGCATCTATAGGATGTAGTAACCACCAACAGTATTTTAGAGCTCAGTGCTCCCTCAGATCAGATTAATCAATTCAGGTAAGGGGTTCTGACTGTCAAACAAAGAAAACATATGTTTCATATTAAGTATATATGTTATATATGTTCATATTAAGTATATATTAAACATATTAAGTATATATGTTAAGGCATCTCCCAATCCTTCAGTCTATCCCATTCACTCTGAAATGTATAAATCACAACTGCTGTAAAGAGATGCTAACATCTTAATTACAAAGAGTACATATACATATAGTTGTTCGCACTGACTAAAACAGATTTTTTTTTTGAAGGAAAGACTGTGACTGAGCATTTGTGTTTTGTGTACAGGTTTTCTTTTGTTTTTTTTTAAGACAGTATTTGGGGCAGTTCAAATCCGTGTGCTAACAACCTTTTCTCCTTTTGTTTCTATGTAAATGTTAGACCCTTTCACATGTGCAAAAATATTGATGGTACAATAGCAAGCAAATTGTATTTTCAAAAAATCAGCTATGTAGCTATACATACAGAGGTTATTAACAACAGCATAACATACACTCACTGTGACTGGAACCCAAATTTTATGTGGCTTTCACTATAAAAAGCGGAAAAATCCCCTAGAAGTAGATCAAACAACATCTGAAGAGACAATTTTGAGAAATGTTATGTAAGGGTGACGCTATAATACAATATTTATTATTACTGGGTAGAAATTTAGAATGGTTGGACATGTTTCCTAAAATACACACAGGTTCTCACATGGTGCCTAACTCTGAATCAGAATGACAATCTAGCTTTATCAAATTCTTTGCCAAGGAAGCTTCGAATGAAAAACAAGTCTGGGACTGGTCAAAATCTTTGTTCTGATAACATAGTGTATTTTCTGTACAATGTAAAAATAAAAGCCAAATCAAATTACTTCCCATGAATGCATACTTTTTTTTTTTTTTTTTTTTTCCAAAGGGACTGGGATCTTAAACAGTCAAATCCAGAATGAGACAGTAACCAACCTCAGTTACAGAGCGTAAATACATGGAAATGCTCCTGAAACATTTAAAATGGTTCCATATTCGCCATTTTCCTAAATTCTGATATTTCACTGAAATTAATCTTTTAAACTGGATGTGGCTCTGGGCAGCCAGATCTAGTGGTTGGCAAGCCTGCCATCCAGCTCTAACCTCCTGCTGTCAGAAGATTCCCCTTTATCGGATGACACTGCCCAGGGCCAGAACTGATCTGACCTCCAGTGATGGGGCAGCTTCTCTGGGTAGGCTGTGCCAGGATCTTACCACCTCTGAGTAAATAATTTTAATGGCCCTCAAGTGCAGAACAGATGAGGCCCTGGACAGCCTCACCTGGTGCCTGATGTAGTGGTTGGAAACCCTGCCCACAGCAGGGGTCTGGAACTAGACAATCTCTGAGGACCCTCCCAACACAAGCCATCCTCTGATTCTATGATTTAATAGTGATTACCACGCTCATATTCATACTGTGCTTAAATGGCTTGTGTGGCAGTATGTTTTGTTATTAACACCTAGGAAATATTATACATAGTCTTATGTGAATTATTATTCCATCATTAATTCATTTACACAACAAATTCAGAATTACAGAGGCCAAGCGATCCTAACTCTATGAACTGCAAAATATTTTTTGGCAATGTCCTGTCCCTGTAAGTTATGTGGAATTGCATGTGGACTAAGATAAGTGAACACTACTTTTTGCACTCGTCTTTGACTTTGGAGAAAACATACAAGCAGGCATTCTGCATGCATTATCTGAACCAGTTCCTTTGCACACTGAATGAGCTTCACTACATGCATTGTGCATGAAACTTAAGCTTGGTAATTGTGTCAATTTTGTCTGCATACTCAGCATTATACCAGACACTTCAGGCCAAATGAAATCTATTCAATTGTATTGCAGGCTGCATGAAATTACTCTAATCATCTATTTTTTTTCCATCTCACAATTGAAAGAGAGACTGCAGATGTCAGATATATCATTATAGCCAATTATGCTATTAATTTAAGCAAATCTTACAGTATTACTACACAGTAAAATTTTCAATCCTTTTTTCTTTCTTTTCCTCTCCTTTTGTTTCTTCAACTGCTGGTCTTGATGTAGCTGCGGAAGTATTTAAAAATATAAGCACTGATGAAAGCACATGAGGAGGAGCAGATCGAGCAAACAGCTGTTATTTGCTGAGAGTCATTGATTCCACATGCAAGGGATTTCCTCTTAAGTATATATAAATGTCATGTGCATGTATCTCAAAATGACTGCTGCTACCACATACAGGGAGAATCTGGTCAGTGATCCATTTGTTCTCTAATTACAAGTGAAATTCTAAAAACATTATAAAAAGCATCTTACTTAAAACCTTCATAAATTTTAACACAGGTAACATGAGATGGCAAGCAAACGCGACTTGTTTATTGATTCAAACCAATTAATGCATGCATTCAGTCCCCAAGCACTGCTGCTAAGGACCTCCCAGCAATTTGTCAAGGACATATCTACTTATGTTTCTTTTGGAGGAGAGTTGTATCCAGCCACTAAAGAGGTAGTTTTCTGTTGTAAGGTTTTTATCCCCCAGATACATTCATGCAATTAACAGAACCCATGGCTAGTTCATAAACCTCAGAGTCCACATACACAAAGGTGTACATCTTCAATGCACTCTGACCACTGTTATGTTTCATGTGCATTACTTCACGTTAGCCAAAAAAAAAAAAAAAAGTAATTTTGAAATTTCCAGGCATTCTCAACTATTTGTTGCAACTGAAAAACTATTGATTCAGAGTTTTGCTTTGGACATGAATGTCGTTGGCATGTTGAAATTCCAGGAGGGCATACCCTCCCCAGTGAATAATACAGGCAGGCTGGTAACAAAGGGCAAGGAGAAAGCGGAGGTATTCAAGAACTTTTTTTTGCCACAGTATTCATTAGCAACTGCTCTACACAAAAACAAGGAGACAGGATGGACATGAGCCAGCAATGTGCCCTTGCAGTCCAGAAAGTCAACTGTATCCTGGGCTGCATCAAAAAAGTGTGGCAGGTTGAGGGGGGTGATCCTGCCCCTCTGCTCTGCGCTGGTGGGACCTCACGTGGAGTATTGCATCCAGCCGTGGAGTCCTCGGTTACAGGAGAGACACAGACCTGTTGGAATGCAACCAGAAAAAGGCCACAAAAATCTGTTCAGTCTGTAGAACAGAAGGCTCCAGAGCAATGCGACAGTAGTGTTTCAATATCTACACAAGGGTTGTAAGAAGGAAAAGGGCAGACTTATTAGCAGGGTCTGTTGTGGCAGGACAAAGGGAAATGGTTTCGAACTCAAAAAGGTGAGATTTAGATTGGATATAAAGAAGAATTTTTTCACAATAAAGGTGATGAAGTACTAGAAGAGGTTGCCCAGAGAGGTGGTAGAAGCCCTGTCCTTGGAGACATTCAAAGAGAGGCTGGATGGAGCTCTGAGGACCTTCATTTAGTTGTAAGTGATCCTGTTCATTGCAGGGAAATTGGATTAGATGACCTTCAAAGGTCCATTCCAACTCAAAAGACTCTATGATTCTATTGTATGACCCCTCCTCCATTCCGAATTATTTTGCTTTTTGTCTGTCAGTAGCTGATAGAACCTTTTATCAGTCAGAAAAAGAATTCACTGTCACAGAAGGAGATGCAGGATGATAGAGTTGTATGCTCTTGAGAAAATGACAGGCAAGTATTAAGTGTAGTTAGGAGTCTTACAGAAGCAAGCAATACCTGCCTTGAATTACAAGCAAACGCTCAGTCCATCATAGTTTCTGAAAAGCAATGGAAAAAAATTTTGCAGAGCTGAGAAGATGCTGCATGCTTTTCTCTCTTAGTCTGCCAACAATATGTCTGTGTGCCTAGTTCAAGAAACAAGCATGATTTTTCATACATTTTCCCAGAGTTAAACACAGGTGGGCATTTATTTTCTAGAAAGTTTTCTTAGCGTTAGCATGTCTATAAGAGTGAACACAACAGATCACTGTGACTGTAGCAGAATCCTTCTGAGGAAAATGGAAGGTGACCAGATGGGCCACAAGCTCCAAGAATAGTAATTACCTGCTTGGTATCTCTACCAACCACCTCTGTGTCTAGTTTTCATGGCTATAGTTCTGTATTTTATTGCTGAAATTTATGTCCCTGCCATCACTGTGGTTACTGCGATGCATTCCTCTTCTATCTTTCTGTCTATTTCTTAGTAATTGACAATTCATAAATATTCTACTCAACACATCGTCAATGTTAAGTTTTCATATTGCTGCCATTTTTTGGTAAGGTGAACAAATAAAAATGTGAGTTTCTGTTGATCTGAAAAGCTTGAATTTTATGTTAATTAAAAAAAAAAATAAAAAAGGCAACTTGTTAACTAAACAATTAAGATTTTCTTGATAAACAGCAGCAATTAACTGAAGACATTAGTTATGGGACTGAAAACATACATGTACACACAAGCAAATGAATATGATTGTGAATGAGTGTACGTGTTTGCCTCCTCCAGCAGCCCAATGTTGACCCGACCTCTACCGTATGTCAGAAGTAATCACTTTTACAGAAGACTCATGAAAACTCTGGTAAGGTGAAAGACCTTGAAAAGCAACTTCCCTCCTGCCTCCTTTATACTAAGAAAGCCATCTAATTCAGCTCTTTCTTTGATCTGCCCCTGTTCTGCACTTGGCTTGCAACCAAATAGCCAACATGTAGTTCAGAAGTAAGAGCTAATTCTTATGTTGTATTTTCCTCAGGGGTATTTAGGGAAGGAAAGAAAAGCAGGGATGGTCATGATGTGGGAAGATATAAGAGACACAGGAATGCACAGAAGACATTCAGAAGAAATTCTTGCTTACAAAACTGCTTAGTTGTTGTTACCCTTCTTGTCAGCACCTTATTTTTATGAGAGCATTATAATGCAATTCATCTGAGACTTTGCTTCTCTACTGCCATGGTACCACCCTCAAACATGTAGCATTTTCTGTATCTGATATCTCGGATTTGGTTTCATTTTTTCCTACTATGATAATACAATTCATAATCTTTGCTCCGCTGAAGTCTAGCTAAAATAGTATACCTGCTAGTTGTGCTGATATTAAAAGCATAAAACTTAGAAAGGCAGAATACTGCCAAGTCCTGCATACAGACAGAGATGTCACACCAGACTTCCGTGTTTGTTGTTCGGGTGATCTATTCCTTGGGCAATAATGGCAATACCAATAGGTGGATCGGCTGGTTAGGAGAGTAAAGAGGTTGGAAGGATGAGAAAGCAGAACAGGAAAGCAAATGCAGAATTACTAGAAAGTTTGGCACAGATGCAACTAAACTAATTTATTTCAATGCAAATTACTCTTCATTCCCACAAGAATAAATCTTACGGAGGAAAATCTGGTTACAGAAATGCAAGTTACACTTAAGTTGAAGCACAGTATCATGTGCGCTGCTGTAAATCTCGTATGTGCAAGCCAGTAACTTTTTGAATTAGCATATAACTCCAAGCATGAAATTGCTAGACACTGAAAGACAGATACGGGTAGGAGGTAGAAGTAGGAGGTGATTGGTATACACAATGCCTCTACTCATACACAAAAACTCAAAAGCACAGATGTTAAGAAGCACCCTTTGTTAGTGAGAAGGGACAACTTTGTTTTCTTGTGTAGGCAAAACATGACCTAATCCGTCACTAAAGAGACATTTCTTTCTACAAGGAAAAACAGATTCTAAACAAAGGAGCAGTAGTTCCAAAATCCTACAAAGACAATGCACCATTAAAGACGCACTTCTACTGCCATCTCTAACTCCACTACAAAGTTAACTTCAATCTCGTCAGAAATTTGCCTAACTTTATTCTTTTTGGACTTGCTGACTGTTGTGTATGAATTCAGCCACGAGCCAGAAGCCTTTCTTCCCTACAGAGAAAACAGCTGCAGTAGAACAGAAGCTGTTTCAAATAGGCTGCAGCTTGTTTCACAACACCCAGAGGAAAACCTACAGTTTTTCTCTCTCCATTTCAGAGAGACACTGAGTGTCCACTGCAAGCTTTCTTGACCCTCTGACCACCAAAAGCAGAGTTACTTTTATCTCATAGCATTCTTTCAGTTACAAGCTCCTTTTCTCAGAAAGCAAAGCCTCTCAAAATCTAACCTTAAATGTATGTACAGCAGCTGCTTCCTCTTCTTTTTGAAGAACATTAAATTGTTTTCTTTCTTAGTTTTATAGAGTTTGGGGCATTTCATCACATACACTGTGCATTCATTTTGTGCATGGTCTGAACGTTGTTATTCTTCATATGTGTCAAGGGGGTTCGTGGTTTTAAAACACCTCCTAACATTGCAAATGCTCATTAATTTAAGAAGAATTCTAACACATAGCCTCCTTTACTTTTCCATTTACTGTCCTAATCCCTGCTTCTGTAGCAAATTCAATGCATATACTGCACATTACAACGGTCACGTTTTTTGGAATAGGGGCAGAGGTTTCCCTAAGCATTTGCATATTCCACATTTCTTCATACACAAAGACAGAAAAATCTGTGTATAGTTTTGGTTACAAGGATATGAATATAACTGCAAACTGCACTACATCAATGAAATCTGCAGAGATATTCATGGGAATCTGCAGAAGCAGAAAACTCACTACACATCAGCACACTAGCAAAATCTGAAGAAAAATATATTCAGTACACAAAGTTACCACTAAATGTCAAGTGTAATTAATACTGTTTATAACTAACTGCTGCAAAAATAATTACCATTCGGTAGCAGTTTCCGTAAGTCGGATGTTTTTTTTTTATCATTGCATCTTCCTAATCATCAAAAATGTCATGCTGAAGCATCTATACTAGTTCTGCTCCTTTCAAAGTAAAAAGCTTCACAGTGATTTCATTACTACTGTTGTCAGGTGACTGAATTAAACAGAACAATGGGATGACAGCTATTAATATCTTTTTCAGTACTTCTGGTATTTGGTTGGTAAAAAAAAAAATACTGAAATCCATTAGAGTAACTAATGTGTCATTATATTTACACTACTCTGGAACAAGCTCTAGCAATATATATATTTAGCAATCAGCATAGGCCATATGTACTCCGAAAAGAGCATAGACTGTATGTACTCTAGAATAGAAATACAGACTAATTTCACAGACCACTTATACTCCTTCAGATTCCGACTGTTGAACTTATTTGAAAGTCATTAACAGAAATGGAAACGGCTTAAATGGCTTTCATACAAACGAATATTATCATAAGTGATAAATAGAACAGTAATAGAAGGAGAAATAAGAGTACACAATTGGATTAATGCATTAAAAAGCTGGAGAAGTGAAGAGGCTGGGCCACTATCTAACATAGAACTAGTAGCATTTCACTCAGCAACTTCTGCTATTTAATACACTGTGTCTTAGTTAAGTGTAACTACCTTCATGTTTTCCACAACAAAAATAGCTAAGGATTGGTTTTAGCACAGTGGATTTTAACATCTCTTCTGCTGACTTTAAGAAGACTTCACAAATGAAAAGCACAGTGTAGGATGGGAGACATATGGGAACTGAGCTGTAGGCAGATGAATAGGGCACCTGAGCAATCCCGGTGTAATACTTGAAGGAACTTGTTTCACAGCAATATATACATACCCATAAGGAAACAGGAATCTCCCTGTAGAGAACAGATACTTTAGATGTGTAAATGTGACCTCAGTCTCTTACCAATCTTGCAAATAGATTTTTCATGGCTCACATGCAAATTCTATTTTTTGTACTGTATGTAGATACACATGAATTTTGTTGGCAATATGAGAGCAGCCATTTTTTAACGATTTCTGATTTCATGCATACCTGATGTGCATGTAATTAGATTTAGCTACTGTTTAGGTACAAACAGTAACTTCTCTCCTGATTATTTATTTATTTACCTACTTATTTTAAGTTTTCAACGGTTCATGAAGATTTTCTTTTGAAAATATCAGGCCAAAGGGGCTGAATACAATCTTTTTTGTAACTGGAAATTGAACTACAAACTTGAAGTTGAAAGATAAACTATCTTCATTGTTATTATTTTAAATGCTCTACTATAAACACAATTTGAAAAGACCAATAGATAGGTGTTTAACAGCTATATTAAAGCCACATCTAGAAACAGATACCATTTTCTGTAGCTGATGCAGATTATGAGGCTGTTGAGTAATATATATATATATATATATAAAATTATTTTTACTGATGAATATGATTTTATTTCCATAAACACCTGTTAGCTGTGTTTGAAAGAAATATCTTTTATTTAAATAGAGGTTATAGGTAGGTGACTTACATTGAACCACTGCAATTAGTCACAAACTGAGAAATTAGCCTACTTACTTTATTGTAAAGGATATGTTCCTCTATACTGCCATTAAATGTTTCTTTCACAGTCTCAAGGTGAATGCAGGAAAAATTATTCCAGCCTGAAATGAAAGGCTGTCCCCCATGCAATGGTTACATAATGGTCCTGAGAGAGGAAGTTCTGTAGGTATTATGACTGTAATCACATTTTCCTGTTTGTTCACTCTTATCACTTTTTTCCTTTCTCCCACTCCTGTAAAAGCACCTATATAAACATTCAAAGGACACCTAAACAGCTGCAAAAATACAAAGATGTTCCTCAGTGTGTACATTTTTGTCTACCAACAGTCAGAGATGTGGTCCATAAACTCACAGTCATTCTTTACTGCCAGCTTTTATAGACACGAGCCATAATTAATACAGCAGAGAAAACCATTACATGCAAAATATTTATATTCATTTCATATTCAAAATGAAGAAAAAAAAAAAAAAAGAAGTTTGTCCTTTTTAACTCTACTTTGGGGAAAAAAAATCAGTATTTAACAAATCAGCATCTGAAAACAAGGATACTTTTGTGCTTAATTAAAAATCAACTGGTCAGTGAGTTTATAAATTGAATCAATACCTAAGGGGAGAAATGCCTCTATGTGAAGGCATAAATATAAAATACAGACAAGAAGAACTGCATAGGTCTTTCCCATTTAAAAATATGCAGTAATGTGGAGTTAAAGAACTATGATGTAAGGCTCACAGAGCATTCAAGCAGCACTTGTTCTCGTACTACTTAAGTTAAGGGGGTATTTTTCCACAGTCTTTCACAGACAAAACTTTAACCCTCAGGAAACAGAGTAATGCCAGTTCTGCTTAATATTTATTTAAAATTTAAAAAAATTTTAAAAAAGACAGACAATCTATCAGACAGGATCTTGACAAGAAAAAAAAAAGCATATATGAAAAATCACAACTGGAAATCACAAGCAGATCTTCAAAGCAAATAAAATTTATTCTTTTGTTTTATTTTCTAGCTTGTTACTAACTCTTGCAACAGAATCTCCATTGAAAAAATAGACTATTTGCATAGCTGGTCTATTTACGGGCCCCACATTCATTTACACTTGCATTTGTCACTTTATTTTACAGGTAAAACATGGATGGGGACAGTTACAACTTCTTTTACTTGAAAGCAGACTTCCTGTTGATTCCTGTGTACTAAAATGGCATGCCACTACTCTGTCTGAAACCTAATTCTATATCGTTTTTTAACCTATAACACGCTCCAAGTTCATAGACAGCAACTTCCTAACAAATAGCTTATCGAGGCAGCCCAGGGCCTCATCTAACCTGGCCCTGAATGCCCACAGGGATGGGGCATCCATCTATGCTGGGCAGCCTGTGCCAGGGCCTCGCCACTCTCTGAGTAAAGAATTTTCTCCTAACATCTAACCAAAATCTGCCCTCTTTTAGATTAAAGCCATTTCTATCTCTTCCTATCACTATCAGAGCATGTAAAAAGTTGGTTTACTTCCCATTCATATACTCCCACCAAATACTGGAAGGCTGCAGTAAGGTCTCCCCAGAGCCTTCTCCTCTCCAGACTGAACAAAGCCAAATCCCTCAACTTTCCTTCACAGGAGAGACACTCCAGCCCTCTGGTAACCTTTGTGGCCATCCTCCGGACCTACTCCAGCAGCTATTCATCTTTCTTGAACTGGGAGACCCAGGCTTGGATGTAGTACTCTAGATGGGGCCTCACAAGGGTAGAGGAGAGGGGGACAAAACTTACCAGTGATAACACTTTACTTCGCAGGATGACAACAAGAAGTGGTCAAAGGCCAGAAATCTTATAAACAGAAAAACAAAGTACAAATAGATGGTACTTTGAGAATTCTTTGCTAATGTGGGAATAAAGTAGGATAAAAACATAAGCTGGCATTTGTTTATTACACTCAAAATAAATGGATTTAAAGAAGTTAACAACAAAACTATTCCCTGCTTGAATTATGAAGCTCTGAGCAACATTTAAAAATGTACGACACAGAAATTTCACGTTTTACAAAACTAATTCTCAAGAAAACTTCAAGAACAGAATCTGAGAAAATCTGTCAATTAATAACAGTAGAAAAAGCATTTCCATCAGTGTTCATGAGCAGGTTGACTGGGAGGAAATAACGCTACACTCAGACTAGCAAGGAACAAGATTTGTGTCATGGTTTTATGATGGCAGTCCAGGAAGACTTTGAGCTTCTCTGCTCTAACGTAAGGTTTAAGATTCAAAATCATGTTGTGCTGATGCTGAGTATCAAACTGTGATATCTATTTGTTTCTGAAAGCAAAAAGATTTGCTGTGTGAGGGGGACTCATCAAAAGGGACTGAAATACCACACTACTTGTAACATCAAAAACATGAAGTGTACAAAGCTCTCCTCAGAAAACCTAGCCCAGCATCACCCGAAGCAGGGATGAAGGAGTCATACTACAACATTTATACCTAAAGTTTTGTAAAAGCAGATCTGTAAATACGTAAGTACCAAGGAAAGCGTTGCCACACTTGTTCTTCACACAAACACATCCCATAAAGCCCCATCGAAGCCTGGAATTCTTCGAAGCCTTCAAAAAAGGGAAACACAAGGGATGCGTTACCAAGTGACCTGGGACAGACGACCTTGCTGGCAAGGAAGCAGCGTGTGAGAGGTAGGGATGCAACAACTTGGCTCATCTCACGAGAAGCACTGCTGCTGAGGAACCCTTGCCAAATTCAGAACCGCTCTGCCCGGATTAAATCTCTGTAAGGAGTGCTGCAGCTACACCGCTCCAGCACAGATGCCCTGGTCTCCACACTCTCATCCACATGCTGTCGCCCTTTAAGGCGCTGAGAAAAGCCTGCCTCGTTAAGGCAGCCTTATCAATATTTACATTGCAGCTCCCTGCTTAGGGATACCACTTCTACAGCGAGACTGTGCTAGAACTGGTTTTATTTAGAGACCTGCAAGGGAAAGCAAACAGCAGTAAACAGAAAACAAAAAAAAAGAACAACACCAAGAAACAAATGACGGCCCCCAGCGGCCCGCGCCCCACCTGCCGCCTCTCCTCGCTGTTATTTCCTCTAGCTGTTCCCACAACCTTTTATTTCCCGCCCGAACCGCCCCGTCCCAGCAGCGCAGCACCCGCGCGTCCCCGCTCCCACGCGGACCGCGCGCAGCCCCTCCCCACGCACCGCGCTCGGCGCACGCGCCCGCGGGGCCGAGGCGGGGGCGAGGCGCGCATGCGCGACCCGTCCCTTTCCCCCCCCCCCCCTCCCTCCCTGCTCTCCTCCCCTCCCCCTTCCCCACTCGCGGGCCCACGGGGGCGGGGAGATCGCGCGGGGCGGCGGAGCCGCTCCCCTGGCGGCCGGCGGGGCCGAGGCAGCCGCGCCGGGGCCCTGCGGAGCCGCCGTGAGCGCGCAGCCCCCGCCCAGCCGGGTATTGTTCGCGGCCCATCTCCGCCGGGAGAGTTTTGCCCTCGTCCCGGCTCCGCTCCCCGCCGGGGCGGGGCGGGCCGGGGCCCCTTTGTCGCCACCTCCCCGGCTTGAGGCGGCGGAGGGGAGGGGAGGAGGGGGGCGAGGCTCAACATGATGGCGGCCGAGGCCGGGGCTGAAGACGGCGGCTCGGTTTCCTCGGCCGGGACGGCGGCCGCCGCCGAGCAGGGGCAGTGCCGCGGCAAAGCGCCGGGGCTGCAGGGCCCCTTCCCGCCCGGCTCCGGCCCCGGCCCCGGCTCCGGTTCTGGCGGGGACAGCCCGGGCTCCGGCCCGGCTCTGTGCTCGGCGCTGGGGCTGCTGGCCACGCCGCCGCCCAGCGAGCCGGGCACCGCCGCCTTCCCCCCGCTGCCGCCGCCGCCGCCTCTGCCCCCCGCGGGCGGGCTGGCGGCCGTGGACGAGGGCGACTCGCTGGACGGCCCGGAGTACGAGGAGGAGGAGGTGGCCATCCCGCTGAACGCGCCCCCCACCAACCAGTAAGTACCCCCACCCCCTCCCCCCCGTTCCGCTCCGCTCCGGGAGCGCAGGAAGAGCGCGGCTCCGCTCCGCGTGCGCGTCCGTGCGGTGTGGGGAGGCCCCGGCGCTCCCCGGGTCCGCGGCGGTAACTTTGTAACGGGCGGGGACCTCGCCGTGCTGCCGGGCGCTGCTTCTCCCGTGTGTCATCGTTTGGCGTTCCGTTGTTTATAAAAAGACGAAAAAAAAAAAAAGTTTTCTCGTTTCATATCTGCGAGGCTGCGCGCACGTGTTTGCCTTGGAGCGGGGAGGGTGAAGTTTGCTCGCTCTGGAACGCGGGTTTAGAACGAGTGTAGTCCTTCCTCGGCTTTAAAATCGTGGGCGGGCTGTTCGTGTAGGATAGCGCCCGGCTTTGCTGCTCAGTCAGTTTAAAACGTGGCTGTTTTCAGTTTGCCTGCGTGTAGTCAGAAGGCGCAGGTGAGAAGGAAGATCCCGCAAACCTCCTGTTGGATTTCATTCTCTTATTCTTCCGTAAAGGTGAAGCAGCTTTCTTCCATAAAGGTGAAATGCTGGCAGCACGGTGTTCTGCACTCTGAGCGGAGGTTGCGTAGAAGTAGAGAATGAAATAATGGTATGTGGAGTTTTCATGTAATAACGAGCACTCCGTGCACAGATTGAAGAGCAGGAGGTCTGCAGGTTTGTATAAAGCACTGCAAGCCCTGTGTTAGTACTAAAACCAGTCCTCTGAAAGGGTGCCTGGTTATTTGAAAAATGAAGTTGCTTCAGAAGCTCCATTGGTTGCACCGAATAGTGTCCTGAAATACATTGTTCCTCACGTTTCGTGAAGGTTGTTGATAACGTGGGGCTTCAGGGTTGGACTAGGTGATTGTAGTGTTCTTTTCCAGCCTTAATGAGCCTGTGATTCTGTGAAACAAAAAAGGTTGGCAGATGTTGGACTAGATGATCTTGTAGGTCCTTTCCAACCTAATGAATCTATGAAATGTTTTCAAGGCATGGATCAGAAGGATGACCTGAAAACCCCTCTGGATTTGAATTCTTTGTTACATTCTTTCCTAATTCCACCGTAGGACTTCTGCACTATTGGTAGATCTGCGTGATTTCAGGAGCCATTGCTGTCATTGGGAGGACATAAAATGCAATGTTACGGAGTCATCCTAGTGATCTGCTTATTTCTTGACTTGCTGTGGAAGTTTGCTAACTTCAGATGTTGTTTTGTGCACACTGAACAGTCGTTGACTGGCGTCGCTCATGAGCTGGAAATGCGATCAGGCAGTTCTGACAGAGGATCAGGAGGGAAATAGAGGCACACGAAAGTGAAATTGCTCCTTCAGTATTGTCTGGTCAGATTGCTGGAATAGACGGTTCTCTGCTTCTGGTTTTCTCTCTGGAAGATCATTCTGCTTCTTCCACTAGATGCAGTTATTTTTGTCATAGAGAGAAAGCCGTCTTTTTTGGAAGGATTTTTAGTGAGTGGGGTGACGGATTATAAATGACCACCTGTTTGATCCTAAGTAGCTTAGGACATCTGCAAACGGAAGTGGAATTTTCTGTCAGACCATTGTCCTGCGACTCAAGTGCTGGAGCGAGATCTGTCTAAGTGTTTTGACAAGTCTATGTTGAGGAGAAGGCTGTGTAGGCCCTAATTTGCTCTGTTTAACAGTGCCATGTACATTATTCAGCCAAAAGGGAGACAAGTTTTTTAGCAGAACCAGGGCATAGCTCTGAGTTCATAGCTCTTTCTCCTCATGGAGAATCCTTTATTAAAAAAATCCAACAAATATTTTGGAAATATTTTGGAAAAATTTATACATACCTCCTACCTCCATGTTCTTTGCACTTTTTTTTTCTTTGTAACGTAGCCCTTGGTGTGTGACTTTTAAATAAAATCTTAAATAGATTAATAGAATCGTCTTTCTCTCTCATTCATCTCATCTGTGGTGTCAGTTTTCACCATTCTTGTTTAAGTCATTCAGATTGGCCATATGCTGGTAGTAAATCGCATCCTCTCAGTCCTGCTGTTTTATTTTGGAAGGGCCCTTTCTTTGCAGACATACCATCTGCTTCTAAGGAATTAAACTCCTGATTTATTACAAAGATCAATATTATCTATAATGTCATACGGGGAAATTGAATTTATAGTTAGGATTGAATTTGTCCAGTTGGATATGATTACAAAACTGCTGTTCCATTTGTTTAAAAGCAACTGCCAGCTCCACCCTTTCCCACTTCCTCCTAATTCATTCAGTTTTTATGGGAGGCACACACGATTGGCTTGATGGATAATTCTGTGATTTTAGTCAAACGGTTTTGTTTCTTTCTTTTATTTGCTTGTAAATAACGTATGCACCTCAGAAAACTGGAAGTGTTCGTCACTCTTGGCTTTGCTTGATGTGACATTATCTCTTGTACAAGAATGGAAAGAGATTTTATTGCACAACAGTAACGCTCCCTGGGCTTCTTTGCCTCACCTTGGCATGCGTTGCATTCCAGGATTTACTTAATTGTTGGTTACTGACTCCATACAAAAAAATCTGGTAAAAGCTGCCACTGGTATTTCCTAGTTTGTACTTCAGTCTGAAGCTGGATTTTTTTTTTCTTTTCGTGAAATGAAACAAAGCTTTTTGTATAAACCTGAGCACAAAGGTGTAACCTTTTCGTGTGCTAATTTGCTTTGCAAAGTAAAGAAGTAAATCTGAGTGAATTCTCTGTTTGCAAATTTGGAACCACAGAACAGTTATAGATGACACGCTTTTTTGTGTGAGTAAGTTTTTAAACACTGTGTACTTGACATGATGGGAAATGAAACAGATGTAGAGTTCTGTGCTTCCCATCGGAATGCTGTAAATACAGATTGCTTGGAGTAGTCAGGATATGTTCATCTTTGATAGCAGGCACTTAATAAGTGCACTTAATGTCTTTTCTTTTCCACGCCTAAGGAAAAGGGGAACGTGTCTTCTCTTAATGAGTTTTCTTGGATTTTCTAGCACTGGAAGGACGTTGTCAGCATGTAACGGGTTCTCTGTAATCAAAAACTCAACATTTCCGTATAGCACTGATGTTCATCTTTGATACTGATTGAAGTTGACTCAGGACTTGTCTGTTCAGCATGCATGTGTGGTTTTCCATTACACTGGAACACAGCAGAAAAACATTTACGTTGTAGTTTAATACTGGGTGGGAAGCACAGGATGCTAAATGGGCAATTCTGTGTTATTTTGTTCTTTGTTTTTCTCTGCTTTTTTCCTCATCTGCAAAGCACACTGACAGGTTGATGGAGATCTGAAATGCTGCAAGGGATTGGCCTTCAAAATTAGTGAATGCTACTTAATTTAGTAATAAACCAGTGATATGTCCATTAGCTTAGACGTTTGGGTCTTTAAAGTCTTAGTTATCGAAATCAGTTGGGATGTCTTTGTTCCATTAAGGCAGCAGAAACAGTTACTGGGTATTTCATCAAAATTAACAGTTTTATGTAGTGTCTTATAAACAATGATTAACATTTCTAAATGGAAATCGGTTGAAATTGAAAGCTAACAATGTTACGAAATGCAACAAACTATCTGGTTAAAAAAAGAGCTTCCCCAAAGCAGATACATCTTTAGTCTCTCTGTTCAGGCAATATGGTAGTGAGATACAGCTGCAAATGGAGAGGTGGGCAGGTAGACAGTATACAAGCAAGGATTGCAGGAAATAATATTTTTATGTCCGAATGTAGAGTGAATTCCACATTCTTCAGGTAAGTCTGTCAAAGGTGGCAGGTCCAGAGCTGTGCAACATTTGTTTATTTGGGTAACTAATAGGAAAATAACATGGTTTTTTTGTTTTTGTTTGTTTCCGGAATAGTGGTTAAGAATTATTTTCCATGCCAGTGAATAAATCTGTTGCTGTGAAAACCTAGGGGAAATAAAGTTGGCGTATTTAGATAGATACTGTAAAAACATCAAACATGAGACAGAATGTGACTTGACTTTAGAGGTCCCACTTCTGTTTAATGTTAAGGTAGTTAGTGGCTAAATTACCCTCTTTCAAAAAATGAGGTTTTTACCTTCTATAGGGAGCATGAAGTGATAAAGAAATTGATCATCTAGAGTGGCTGATTAGTGTACTGGATTATCTGCTTACAAAATAGTCTTGAAGTAGTTTTGGTTATGGCTAGACGTGTAGTATAAGGAATGCTGTCTTCAGTGTATTTTAAGAGCAGCAGAGCAGAATTACATGTAACCATATAAAGGAAGGAAAGCAGCAAGTAAACTGACGTGATAGATATGTATATAAAAAGAAGCTTTAGGTAAGGAGAAACAAAAGTAGAACAGCATTTGATGCTGTTTTGACAAAGAATTTTCAGTATTTCTTGTTATAAGATAGTGTCATTTCATCTACAGATTGAATGTTCTCTTTATACTTTGTTTTTATTTTGTCATATATCAATCTCCAGAATATTAGTGTGGGGCTGACTGACTTCGTCTGCTGGCCTGTCCTATTGAGAAAGAGTATTGTGCCATGTTCCTTCATCTTGTCTTGTTGAAATGTTTTCTTTTTCTTGTTCTAATAGACAGTGGGGAGAAGCACAAATTTGCTGATGCGGGTTTGAGTCTCTTCAGATGTGGATCCCATCTGTTATCATACTCCTGCATTAGTTTACCACTTTATCCCATATCTTTCTTTCTCCTTTAATGCAATTAAACAAAGAAATCTTGGAATTTCTTTCACTAGTGGGCAGCGTAGGAGGCATCATGTTTTAACATGATCCCTGTGCTTCAAAGAAGTATCCCAGTGAAATGATGCTGTGTTCCTCTGCCTTCCTCCAGAGTATGTTCAGCACCAATAAAATGTGTCATTTAAATGTTTGTCAGATTCCCTGTCCTGTGATATGTATGTGCAGACAGCCTTTACTATTCTTTACTTTTTACTTGAAACGTCTGCTCTTTCCGTCTAGAAGGAAGTAAAGTTTGTTTTCACTTGATTCTGCCTTTATGTTGTGTTTTGTATTGCAGGCAATGGATAGTGGTCAGCACAGATTTCTGAGGGGAATATTGGACATTGCCAACCAGTTTGCATTGTACAGTGCGGTCCATGGCTTAGTGCATGCGGGAGGTTTAGTGAATATTGTTTATGTCATCCTTAGTAGGACTTTTATGGTTGTTTCCCACAGCATATAGCAGATAAGTTAGCAGTATACCAGCTAGGTAAGTTTAAATTTAGTGGGTTGAAAAGACAGCTTAAAAGTTGGGCCAAAGGGGCTTGGTGGTCAGTGGCATGAAAATAAGTTGAAGGCGGGTGTTCCCCAGGTTGCATTCCAGAGCCCATACAGTTATTGTTCTGGTTATTGGCTGCAGTGCTGGGACAGTGTGCACTCCCAGGAAGTTCACAGACAACGACAAAACCAAAAGGTTGGTACATCCAGTGCGTGAGCTGAAGTGATGTGGGACCTCTTTGAAGTTCAGCAGAGGAAATGATAATCTGTCCTTTATGAGGACTAGCACCAGTACTTGCAGGAACGTGATGGGGTGGAAAGCAGCTCCTCACAGCAGCATCAGGACCAAGTGGTCCTGACAGACAGCAGGTATTCTAGTGGCAAAAAAAAAAAAAGGTTATCAGTGGTGTCTCGGGTGACATTACAAGAACCAGTGTTCTCGTGTCTGGAGAGGTGGTCTTCCCCTCTGCTTAGTGCTGCTGAGGCTCATCTAAGGTGCTGTGCTGGGTTCCCTGTAGAAGGGAGACACACGCTTACACTAGCAAGTCTAGTGCAGGACCACCAAGGTAAGGGCTTGGGTTGTTTTGCCTGGAGGAGTCTCAGGAACATCTTACCCATCTTATACGTGAGAGGGAGCAAAAATAAGAGCCAGGCTTTCCTCCTTGCTGCATACTGCCAGGACAGGAGGATGTAGGAAACATGTAAAAACTTGAAATTACACTTGAATGCAGATAACAAGTTTGTTTTTTCTGTTTAACCTTGGTGTTGCTCGGAATATGCAACAGGCTGCCTTAAAGATTATTAAATCTCTATCCTTGAAGATGCTTGCAATTTGACTGTGGCACTTAGCAGCCTGCTATAGCTGACCTGCTTGAAGGACAGGGTGGAAGGAAAGCCAGATGATCCCCGGTAGTCATTTCCTAATGATGATCTAAACAATTCTATGATTCTGTGTAAATATGCTGATTATTCAGTTGAAGATGTCTGTTAGGAGACTTGTTTGCTTGAAGTACTCCAAAATCACCTCAGTGATGTTAGCTAATAGTAAAGGCTTTAAAATGCAGAAAATCCTTAGGAGAATAAATCGATTATTTCATTATTTTTTATGTAGACAAATCTAATTTCTTCTGTAAAAGCTCAAGAGTTTGCTTTTTAAATAAAATCTGAGGTAGTTAATAGCGCTGCTTAGTTATTTATTCAGTTTGCTTGACATATATACCTTTTCCTTTCAAGTTATCTTTTTATTACTTTAATTGGTGTACTTCAAAGGCTATATAGAAGCCACTGTTGGTGAATAAACATGAAAGATCCAGGCACATTTTAGAGGAGGAGGACAAGGGCACAGTGACCATGGAGGGCAGGCAGAGATGAAGCAGTGAAGGCTGACTGCAGCCCCCATTCCCTGTTCCCATCTGCTGCCCAGTGGGAGGAGGTGGGAGAGGCTGAGTAGGAGGAAGGTGTATTTGACTTGTTCTTAGTTCTCACTGCCCGAATCTCTTACCAGTAGGCAGTAAATTGTATTAGCCATCTTATGCTGAGTATGTTTTGCCTGTGATGGCAGCTAGTTGAGTGGTCTGTGTTCATGGCTCAGCCTATCTTTTTCATTTCGTTTTCTCCTTCTGCAGAGTACAAGAACAGCATGTTGGTGCTGAGCTGCCCCATATGGTGAAAGCACCATTAGTAATCAAGCCCCCCCTCCAAAAAAGGTGATTTATCATCTTCAAGTCTCAATTTCTTTGTTTAGGATTTTCATTTTTGTTGAATTGAAACAGCAGTACTCAACCATCCTCAAGTGGTAGCTTATTTTATTTTTTTCTAAGTATAAACTTTCCTTGGGTTGGAATATGCATGCTAATGTAGAGATATTTTAGTTGCATGTATTTGAAGAACATGACTTTGCAACTTCACGGGAGTATTTGCAATGCTATGATTTTCTGTTACAGATTACTGCCACTGCCTCGGCAGCGGTGTTTATATGATTTGTCTCATCTGTAGCTACTTGGAGATACTTGCACAAGGGTTCTTTCTGTGAACTTCCCCTCGTAGAGTACACTGCTTTCTTTCCTGAAGTAGTTTCGAGAAGCAATGGGGGTTTAGTCAGTCTTTGATAATCAGCTCAAGAATCCTGTAATTTTGTGAGGATTTATTTAAGCTTTTCTTTTTTTCCCTAAAATATTTGTCCTATTATTGTTTTAAGTCCACCTGTTTCCTGTAAAATTATGCATATATATATATATATATATATATATATATATAAATGCTGACCCACACGTAGTACACCCACAAAAGGATATTTTGTCTCTGGCTTACAGGGTTTTGTATTATTATTTTATATATGAACTGCAGTAGCCTTTTGTGTATGAAATACAAGAGCAAAAGTAAATCAGTTCATTTTCTACATCTCCATCTGTTAATAAAGAACAGGATTCATGTTTGGGCATTTTGTTAATCTAGAATACTGTGAATTACAGACGTTAACTTGTTCAAACTGCAGCTATTTCTCAGTCACTTTTCACTAGACTTTTCCTTTGAGAGATTTTTGTGTATTTTAAGAATCTGCGGATATCTTTATTGTCATTTTTAATGTTTCAGAGATATAGGTATGAAATACTCACATTCTTCCAAAACATAACATAGCCTCTTTTGTACTTGTTTTGTAGTGCAATTTTGGAAGCAGATCCTGTTTTCTCTTAGCTCTACACAGATTCTTTGGTGTCATACTGTTAGGTTCAGCGGTTGCATGGACTGTATGCTAATGACTGTATTCTACTGTCATTCCTATTGTACATGGGAGGCATTGGACATCTTTTACTTTATGCATTGTTCCTAGCTTGAAAGTCTACAGCTGACAGGATTTTCTCCTTAGAGCAACAGTTCTCCATGAGCAAGAAGCAGGGAAACATTCTAGTGTGGAAGGCAAAGTGAGAGTGAAGCACAGAACAGAAGGCTGTGCCTGGTTCCTTTGGGCTCTAGGCCAGCGTTGTACTGCTGGCTTAGAGGTGAAAGCAAAGGTTTGGCACTAGGAGGCAGAGAATTTCTGTTACAGTTAGTGATGACTCTGAGCAAAGCTGGCAGAAAATAAAAGGATGATGAGAATGTCTGAAGTCGGGATGCAGGAGAGGGTAAGATGCATGGAAGGAAGAGGAAAGTTAAGGAACTATCGATGCATTTTGTGGAATTACTGGCAGAAAAGGTGATGGTTATCCTAAAAATTGATTAGTTGTAGTCAAAGAGTATCTGTTGATTTGCATAATATTGATGTTGTTTCTGTACATTACTCTTAGTTTAAACATAAAAAGGGCTTTCATGAAAAAGTGACTAACTTTTACTAAAAATGAGAAACTTCTTGCAAAAAGCTGCATTAAGTTCTGAATGTGCATCTGAACTTTTGCTAAGAAAATGCAAATTGGTTTTCAGTGTATTTAGCTATATTTCACTTGTTTATTGGTTGCTTTTGCAAAAAAAGGAAATAGCAGACGGTGTCCTTTTTAGTAAGTGCTAGGTAGGGTTGGAAATACTCCTTTGCCTTATTTTGTTTACTGTTACAGTGCTGTCACATCACTGTCGTATTAAAAGTCACTGTTTATCCTTAAAATATGAAACTCATAGAACTTCACTTGTCTTAATGAAATTATTTAAATTATGGCCTTTTGAATGTAAGCTTACTTCATTTTTTTGGCCTTGGTTTGTCTTTGTATTAAGATGTACTGAAATTTTTGTTGGGGCTGGTTTTTTTTCCAAGTCCATAGTTGGTAAATGCTCTTCAATAAGTGTTTTAGTGGCTTTTGGAGGTATGTGCAAGTCCTGCTGTGGGACTGATGTCTGTTGCTTCATTCCTACTCTTCAAGAGCATTATCGCTCTGGTTTCTACTAAATGCTTCTAAAGAGGTTTGAAACAGTCAAGTGATATAAGCAGATTTGTTCTTCGTGAGGCTTACATGCATTCTACCTCTGTGTACAAAAATGCATGAGTGTGCAAAAGGGATTAAAACCCTTACTTAACCCACAAGAGTACCAAACAGTCCAGTTTCATGCATACTGGACAAAGAACACCTGCATGGCTTCAGGATAGTTTAAGCTCCTTCCAGTATTTTACAGGAACAGCCAGTGGAGCGAATGATCCATGTTTGCAGAGCTTTCTCAGGCAGGAAGTTTTTTTTGTGCTGCCGAGAAACGCAAAGACCTTGTCATAAACTGCTGACTATGGAGTAATAGACTTAGCAAGGCAGAATTAGGCAGTGAATTTATAAAGATCTGAGTGAAACTCCTTAATCTTTGCAAATAGTGTATAAAGGAAGTAGTGCAGCTTTACATACTGTGCAGCCTTATGAATCTGACAAACGGAGGATAAGATGTTAAAAGGCAGCATCAGGGTGAAAATGGTAACACTAAGAATGTGCTTCAAACTGTGAGGAACTGGCAAGTCTGAAAAGAGACTTAAACGGTGGATATGAGCATTAGGTCTGAAGCTGTTTACTACCAAGAATGGAAAGTTTGAGAGGTTGATGTTAATGGAATAGGATAAATGAGTGCAAGATATCTTGATGGTTTTGATTTCATCTGTGTCTGTGGTACTCCTTGAGATTACTGTGCCATTTGAAGTTGAGGATTTTCCTAGTCTCAGGTAATCATACTGTTGCTCTCTTTTTCTTACAAAGGGAGCACAGCTCATGTGGCCTCTGGAGGTGATAACAAGAGTCTGTAATGTGTAAAAAGTACTAAACCATCGATTGAAAATTGTTAGGGAAGGGAGTTCTGACGGCGTCTCTTAGAAATCCTCCATTTGTTCTGGATTCTGTTGTAGCAGCAAGGTGTGTGGCTAAGATGGGCTTTGAATGAAGTGGATAAAACATTTGATGATGGATTTTCCTCTGTGCTGTATTAAGTTTCTAAGTGGAAGCAGGGAGATCTCCAGCTATCATCTGTATCCTCATTTCTACCAAGTTGCTGAAGAGTACTTCTGCACTCCTTCAGTGCTTTTTCCTGCTTTGCCCTCTTCCTGGTCTCCTTTGTTTCCACATTAAAACTGCAGCGTGCTGTAACAGCACCGTGCTTGAATAGAACAAGAAATCTGCATTTGCTTTTCTTGCATTTAAAAAGGAAATATGCAAATAAAAGTTCTTGGTTGAACAGTGTGTCATGCTTCCACACACAGTAGCAGCTGCCTCCTTCCAGATGGCAACTCCACCGTCTGCTATGCAGCCTGTCTCTTGGTTGGACTTTGTAACAGAGGTCCTGTTACTGTACCATCAGCTTGTTTAGGCTGCTGCTCCCAGAAAGAAGTGTCGGCTAGGTTTGATGAGACAGGTACGACTGGATGTCTGCTGCCCTGCTTCTTCTGTGCCATGTAGGGAATGGCTGGGCTCTTCTGCTGGCCAGAAGTGACAGTGCTGGCTCCTCTGCTGTGGCTGCACTGCCAACAGCATTCTCCTGTGTAGCTGCTGGATAGTGCTTGTGTCCTTATAGAAGCTGCTTGTGATGAAATGTTTTCCTTGTCTGCGTGCAGTAACTAAGATCATGATACATAGGGCTGGAGTTTTGAATATTACTGTTTCTGATTTAAACTAGCACATGGAAGCATTTTCTTGCACAGCATCAGACATATGTGAAACATGGGAGTGTGTAATTGATAATCTCTTAGAATTAAAATAAAGGCCATGGTGTGGGTAACAAGACTGTTACAGCAGTGCCTAAACAGCTGGTCATGGAAACAGCAACCGAAATCATGATCCAAATCTGCTAAGACATTTTGTAGTTGAATCACTCCACAACCTTCTGTGACAAGACTACTTATATTTTCTCTTTTCATGCCTTACAGACATCTATTGTCAGATCGCTGTTGTTTGATTTAGTGTTGCTTAATAATGTTAACTCAACCACACACACACACACACAAAAAGTAAAAAATAAAAGAGCATATTATTAGTATTTAAAGAACTAGAAACCTAATGCTGAAAATAAAAGCATTCCTAGATGAGATTAGGCAAGGAAGCAGAAGTAACTGACCAGCAGTGGTAGGGGTCTCACCTTTGGCAATGGTGAAGAGTATACATCTAAATAGTACTGAATTACTGTTCTGAGTGCATAAACAATAAAGAGTCTCAGCCAGAGGGACAACTTTCTGTCCAGGAACAGCTGCACAGTTTTTCGCACTTGATGCCCTCCTATCCAAACCTTAATTCTTTTCGTGAGCCTTGTAGTGTACTGTAGGTCAGACTCCGGTTTAGACCTGTGAAGAGGGTGTTTGCTAATAAGAGATTTTAAATGTTGTGTCTGGTTTCATGTACATTAAGCTAGGCTGCAAAATGCTGAAGTTATTGTGACCTATAAAGCTCCCAGGGCTGCAGAGCCTCCCCAGAGACAGAGGTGGGTTTTCAGTGGTGCATTTTGAAGAAACTGAACTCAGGCTTCCTGAAGATGCTTAATTGAGGATGAAAGTCGGAGGATCTCGCCTGTGTTTCAGGTCATCCTATACTCTTTATTCTCTGATGAAACTACGATGAGTAGGACTGGTTATGCAGTTTTGGTTGTTTCTGTTGTACTTTTTTCAGATAGCATTGTGTGTTGGGTGGGTGTTCCTTTATAACTGATATCACAGCATAAATTATGATATTTTTTACTAGTATGAATTTGTACTTGGGACACTAGTTAATGTTGAAAGAAAAAGGATCTGTGGATGTATTTAAAAGCAAAAAACAAAAACAAACAAAAAACACAACAAAACCAACCTATGCCTTAGGAATCATTTTTTAAAAAAGATAATACCACTAGATAACGTACCAAAAAAGATAATTCAGGTCAACTATGATGATATTGTAAAATATTCGTTACTCATGTTTACTGTTAAACTCTGATTAAAATTAAAATTTGATTAAAATTTGCAGAGTACCTCTTCATGGAGGTCAGGTGATACCTGGGTGAAGTATAAGATGTACTTTTAAAAACATACTCTGTCGGCGTTCCCCCCGCTATCTTGCTTGAATAAAGTGTTTCTTTAGTGATGAAACTTCAGTGTCTGGAAAAATGCAGTTATTCCCAACAAGCGTTCTGCTTATTGTAATGGTATCTCAGAAGCTTGTACTTCAGTCTATATCCTGTTTTCTGAAGATGTGTGCTATCTGCAGAGGCTTCCTGAGGATATCGCTTGCGCTGTTTTCTGTTATCACTGCTGTGTGTACAGTCTGCTCTACTGGCATTTGCACGTTACCTTCAGTTGGTGGTTAAATGCAGGGCAACAGCTGCGAGGGTGTCCTCTTTGTTCAGAGCTTCTGGCCTTGAAGTGTTGCCATCCAGGTTGACATTGTGTTGCTGACCATTACTGTAAGAAATCTCACTCCATTTCAAAAGAGGAACACTTAATTTGTGAGTGATCATGTGTTTTTGTTTTCCTAATATTTTTGTTAGTCCTTTGTGTTCTTCTTATTAGCAACGGACCGTCCAGATTTTGAAAATGTGCCTTTAAGTTTGGCACCAAAAGATAATGCATCTCTCAAAGAAGCTGAGATTATTTTTCTTAAGTGGGTGATAAAGCTGAGTGAGTCCATTGTTAGTTTAAAATAGACTTCATGGAATGTTGGTTTCAAATAATTTCTTGATCTGAAAAGTTCCTTGGGTCTCCTGGGAGTGTATTACTTTCAGAAAGCCAGTCTGTCCAGAAGAGCAAAGCCAGGTTGTGGCATGCTTGTAATTAGCAGGGTTTAAGCCACACTGACAAGCTGAATATTTTGTCCTATGTAGTCTGAGACAGACCGTCCTGATTTAGTTCTACAGAGGGCTCTCAGGTGGAGCAGTGCGATTCACTTGTGTGCCAGCTGTTTGTAAGCTGGTGGTTCCTGCCAGCAAGGCCATGCTGCTCTGGAATGTGGTGAGCAAGACACTGGCTCTGCAGCCTGGTTGGCCTACTGGAGCCTCAGCTGCTGCGCGGGCTTGCAGACAAAGCGGCATTTTTTTTTTTCTGGTTCAGCTTGTTCTCAGGATGAGGAAGAGAAGCAGTGGAGACCTATACCAGCAAAAATACAGCCTTGCAGGGCGAACAGTGTCTGCAGGGATACTGCTGCTCCTCGAGGACGTTAACTTATCTGCAGAGTCCATCTGATCTTCATTCTGATAAAAGCTGCCCTCATGGAAAACCTCTGCTTTTGCTTCTGTTTCATAGAGCAAATGTTTCTGGCTAGATTTTACCATCAGCCCACCTGTATGGATTTGTTTTGTTTTTCTTTAAAGGTAATTTTCATTATCCGTTCCAAAATTCATTTTTTTTATAACTCTTACCTGCTCACGTATGTCTGTCACAATCAGTAAGTGGCTGTTCATTACTGTGTGACAGTGGCAGTGTGAAAACTGATGTTTCCCTGAGTGTAGAAATAGAAGGCTGAATCTAAGTGTTGTTAGCTGATGGATGCAGACCTAATAAAGTAGCGTATTATGTAGCTCTACAATATACTGCAACTTTTTAAAGGGCACGGATATGTTTCTTTGATAAGGAGATAAGAGCACCACTTTTTTATTTTAATTGTTCTCTTCATTTCTTTTTTTTTGTGTGTTTATGTGTAAACCCAATACTAAGTCATGTAGGATAGAGAGTTCTGGTGGAAACTATGCAAGTCAAAGAACTCAAGTAAAGCTGACAAATGCTTCACTGTTATCTGTCTTATTTTTACCTTACAGACTGAAGTGCTCTTCTGTCTTGTTTTATACACTGTGATTTGCTATGTATCTTCACTTGCTTCTAATTGTTAGGGCGTGAATTGTGATTTAGGAAGAACTATTCTGGGCCTGGTCAGTGACTTGGTGTGTATTATCCGTCCTATTTGACTCAGGCTTTGCTGCTGATATATCGATGTGTGTGGGATGAGAACAGACACTTGGCAACCCCAGCCTGAAATGAGGCACAGACTTTCATATTAAAATACAAGAGTCTTCAAGTCAGATGTCATCTCTGATTCTGTTTAAAAAAGCAAATCAGGGAGGAGGAAGAAGATGACATATAGAGCTCTGCCTCGAGTTCATTCAGAATATGAGTTATTTGGCAAAACAGGTTATCTAAAATCTATGTTGTCTTAGAAGCTCTTATGGGAAATGAGTAAATTGAGAGGTCACGTGCAGAAGTATACAATAAATACATGTATATTTTGAAACGAGATTGCAGTTACATCAGTTCTGAGAGCTTCACCTGCTTCACAGGTCTGTTCTAGAAGCATAAACAAAAACTTCTAAGTTCTGAGGACGTGTTCTTTTTTTTTCAGGTGGTATCATGGAAAGCTTGACAGAACAATTGCAGAAGAACGTCTTCGACAGGCAGGAAAACCTGGCAGTTACCTTATTCGAGAAAGTGATCGGAGACCAGGTTCATTTGTGCTTTCATTCCTTAGTAAAACAAATGTCAATCACTTTAGGTGAGAATAAAAAGTTTTCTTTTAAATTACTGTAATCTGTTTATTTTTTGTCTCGTGCTTATCTTATACCAGCAGACAAGCATTGTATTTTAGTAGAATATTTTTTACTTTTTATTTTATTTTATCTCTTTTTTAACTTGCCCTTTGTTGCTCTGAAGTATGCTGCTTAAAAATCCTTTTGCAGGAAACCTAGCATCAGAAGAGAGATGCGTGTCTTCTGCTGTTGTGAACAGGTTTAAAGTAACATGCATATTTTTTTTAGTCAGCTGTGAAGATGATTTCGGATCTGGTCTTCAGTTGTCATTTCAGCTCGCAGGGCATACTTAAATGTTAAAGTACTAACAAATCTGATTGCCTCCTTAAATTTTAGGAATAAATAATAAGTGAAGAGATTATGTACGTAATAAGGGTTTGCTTGAAACAGTTTTCAGCCTGTGTTAGAATTAATTGTTCCAAAAACAAATTGCCCTTTATCCAAACTCTTAACTAGGATTATTTCAGCATTAGCAAGCTGTGTATGTTAGTTCTTTAGTTTAAATTTATTCTTTATATGTTTATTTTTTAGTTTAAATGCGTTGTCTGCTTAGAAAAGCTTGAATGCTAGTTAACATATGAAGTATTACAGTGTAATGTTCATTTTCACCAAATGGGAAAGCAAATAAGAAAAATGTAGGCCAAATTGCAAGTTTCTTTGGAAGCAGAATAAACCTTTGACAGGAATGAAGTTAACAGAAGCGACCAATGCAAAGTAAATTCTCTAACTCATGAAAGAGGGAATTATCCAACATACCACCATCTAAGCCATTATGTGTGTGACTTAAAAATGTAAGGAGTTTTTGCTGTGTGATGAAATGTAGTTCAGAAGTCCTGATCTATCACTGACACAAGCTTGTAGCTCTCTTAAATGAACACAGTGTACCACGCATACAGTGTGTCGTGTTTGCATCCTGTCACCTGAGCTAACAATTTTGGCTTCTCAGCTGTACAGATAATGCTTAAGGAGGAGGTTCTTGCCTAGCAGTAGGAAAAAATTATACTAATGCTGGCTTTCCAGCGTTGTTCTAGAGTCCTGCACTATTTTTATTTAAGCTTCAGATTATTGAAGCTAACCTCATCCACTTGAATATTGGCATTGCAGGTTGAAAATGGTCTTTAACGGTTTCCAATTACACAAAGAAAGTTCTATTGAGATCTTAAATCTTTCATTCCAAGATCCCCAAAACACAGAAAAATATGACTATCTGGAGCAAATTTGTTTGTCTGTTGATACCGTGCTTCAGAGATTGGATATATTCTTTAAAATTTCATTTATTTGCTGAATGTGTGTTTTCTCATTATTAAGAGAAAGATAAGTACTGTACTCAGAAATATTGTTTTTAAGTACTTTCAAGCAATTATGGGGGTGAATCTCCAAAGAGCAAAAGTGCTCTTCTCATCAGAGCTTGTTTGCCAATTGCAACCTACTAGAAATGAGCGAGTCTTCATTGATAAACAGTCTTCCTCCATTTTTTCCTAAAAGTGTTGCTTCCCACAGTAGAAGTGAAAGATCAGCGTCAGATTAAAATGATTTTGCACCACATGATTGATGGATAGCATCTCAATTTGTTGAAACTTTTTTCACAGTAGTGTCGGTGAGTTACTGATTGATACCAGGTGTTTCGGGGGGAAATATTTATGTATGTCTTTCCTGTTGGATTTTGTGAGATTACAGGAGGCTTTCTATAGTTATTGGCTCTGTGTTTTGAAGACAGATTTAATTTATGCTTCAATTAGTAATATTAAACACAGCAGTATAATTAGAACCTTATCTATTTAGTAACTTAACGAGGCAACTGGCAGAAAATAATGCCAAAAGATCTAGCCTAAGTCATTAGTTACATTCTTATATCACTGAAAGTGGAGTTAAATATCTTTGACTGATTTCATTTCTGAAGATTCACCTTTACTTATGTATTATGGTATTGTGTGGGAGAAATCTTTTAGTTCAAAGAACTGAGTTGAAAGATTTATAGTGTGTGCAAATAGTGAGCTGTTTAAAAAAAAAAAATGGAGATGATGTCCAAAAGCAATTGCAGGTAGTGTACTCATCTTGGATGAGGGATAGGTTACTTGGCAGTTTAATTTGTTTTTGTTTTTGAATTGTTCCCAAAGCTAAAAAAAGAGAACAGAGAGTAGAACACTACTGTAATTTACTATTTACTATCTAATTTACTATGAAATATCCTTAAGATAATTTGTCTCCATTGTCGAAACTGTGAAGAGAATTAACATGAGCCCTTATTTTATTTTTCATAACAAGCAAAATATGCTCTGTTTGGTAATTACTTGTTTCTCAATTTCTTAGACTTTATTAATGCATATTTTTATCAAATGATCAATAGCAGTATGTATTCTTAGACACTGGTTTGTAGAAGTATAGACCAGAGAAGATTTTTAAAACAACTGACACTCTGAAACCAGAATTCAGGAGAGAAGTAGGAATATTTTTTTCTGCTTATGATACAACTTATTGGAAACTGCAGCTGCAGATTTAATTTAAACAAAACACAAAGCAGACAATGATGTTTTATAGTTCTACAGGAATAGCGATGTTTATATCGAGGAATGTTTTCGCTGTATAACTAAATGAGCTGCTCAGTCTCTGTGCCACTGTCTTCTCCCAGCTCCCAGTTACTTTCCAGGTAACACTTCAGGATGAGTGAGCTATTACTCTAGACTGCTGTCTGGTCTGTGCACTGCTGGAAAAATTCAGGTCTATCTGATGCCATTGATCTACATACTTGTGATTTTTTTTCTTCTGATAGTCTGGTCAAAACTGCTGTTGCAAATTACATCTTTCTTTAGTTTTACAATTGATTCTTGAGCACAAAAGGAATGCTTTTAGTGCCATTAACTCTTTTACTAGGTCAGTTATTTGTCTGCTTTTAGAATTTGATTGAATAGCAGAGAGAATACAGATGATAATTTCCATTTTTGATAGGACAGTTTTGTAAGAAATTTGTTGTACTAAACTACTGCAAAGGTTTTCTTTGTCAAGTAGCAAATCTTGGAAAAATTAAAGGTATCAAC
Organism: Callipepla californica brunnescens; assembly: GCA_023055505.1. Lineage (NCBI taxonomy): Eukaryota > Metazoa > Chordata > Aves > Galliformes > Odontophoridae > Callipepla > Callipepla californica. The sequence goes on along the minus strand of JALIRH010000023.1, from coordinate 8,345,834 downwards.
TTATTCTCGATTTCAAACTAATTTCTTAAGTTTTAGTGTGGGTACTAAACTTCAATGTAGTAACTTTTTGAAGGTATTTCAGCTTTCAGCATTCTGTAATCAAGTGGATTAATTGGTTGTTAAAATAATTTGATACTTTTGTGTGTCCTCTATGACATGCATAATAATGTTGTTGTGTATACTAATGCACTATGTCAGTTTTCCAAGACACTATTAAATAAATTTTATGTTAAATTTCATTTAGTCTTCATAAATAGCATTTATATGCTTCCTTTGCAGTCTTGAAGTATTCGTGTTTCCTCTGATGTTTATCAGTATTTTTTGACAAAATACCCATTAATTGTGTTTTCCATATCTATTTGTAGAGATCTTATAATACTGTATTTTACTAAATATAGGCACAGCTTTAAAACCTTTTCTTAAAAGAAAAAAAAGTGGAAAAAAGCATTCGTAGTCAAAAAATTTCCTATGTCATGGTTCCCTTTTTAATTAACAGAATTATTGCCATGTGTGGAGACTATTACATCGGTGGACGTCGCTTTGCTTCACTCTCAGACCTAATTGGTTATTACAGTCATGTGTCCTGTTTATTGAAGGGGGAAAAGTTGTTATTTCCAGTAGCACCTCCAGAGGCAAGTAGTAACATTTTTTATAGTAATATTTTTAAAGTAATATTTTTAAGAGACGTTGATTTAAATGCCTTTAGTCAGCATTCATAGTTTTCATTGAAAAGCTTCCTCTAGTTCCACATATGGAGAGCTTACAGAATACGTAAGTGCATTCTGATTACATTCTGATAACATATTACTGTTATCTCTGAAAGTAGCAATGACATTGTCAGTGAAGAGGTAATGGGAAAGTGTGCAGTTCTTGTCTAGTAATGTGAATAACTTCTTGGTTTGTGATGTATTGTGTATCTAACAGATTTCTAAATAATCATCTTTTAGATAGTGAGGGATTCTGAAAGTGAGTCTTCTTTCAAGTGCTCTTTCTTACAGCAGATATTAAAACCATGCAAACTGTGTTCATAAACAAAGGTGTTTCTGATAGTTAAACTTATATAAGTTCCTGTAAGTGGAAGAAAGTCTAGAACGATAAATAGAAATTACACTATAAGTAATGTGTTTTGAAGCTGGCAGTGTTACCTGTCATGCTTCAAAGATCAATAAACTGAGAGCTTTAGAAGCTAGCTGTATTGTGTTTTTCGTAGCAGTTTTTAGCTTTGAAAATATCACATGGACAGGAGGGGTATAAGTGACTGTTACAAGTCCTTTCTTCAAATGCTCTTGTCATGCTGGGGAGAGAAATAACAAGAAAGTGTTATCTTTGCTCTCATTTTAAATTGTAGCCTGTGGAGGACAGGAGGAGAGTTAGAGCAATTCTGCCTTACACCAAAGTGCCAGAAACAGATGAAATAAGGTATGTATTAATAAAAAGAAGTTGTGAATCTCTCAGAGTATTTATAAATACTAATGATTTAAAACATATATTCATGTGCAAGATGAACAAGGATTTTTTTTCCAGTCACGTAGACAATACATGTTTAGATTAAAGGATGATGTCTTTTGTTGTTGGATATAGCAGTAACATTTTTTTTTCTCTGACTACTTGCTTGTATTAATTGTAAGGGAATTAGGCTGATAGAACTAGAATTAGTAATGTTACATTTCTGAAGTAAGATTTGTGAAGACTTACATTTTCAAGAGAGTAGATTAGTGTGTGAAAGAGTCCTATCCAAAAGTATCTCATGTGAGCGTTAGAGCTAAATGTGCTAGGCTTTTTTTTCCTGAACGGCCTACTGAAGGAGCTAATAATGGTAAGTGAGGCCAAATCAGTCCTAATTACTAGAAACAAAATGTGAGTTCTGACTAGTCAATAAATTTAAGAATAGCATGTTTAGTGACTTTTTTTAAATAAGAAAAAATGGAACAATGTTAAAAACAGAAAAAAAATCCCTTGTTCTTTAATGTTACGGCATATATTTTGTAGGAACTTGACTGAGTTTTGAAGGTCTGACTGACTGTGTCTTTAGCATAGTGGGAGAATTATTTTTGCTTCCCATCTAATTTTCCTTCCCCCATCAAAAAATATGTAGTGAATGAGTGATATTTAAATGTATAATTTCCTGGAATCTTAACATTTTACTTTTTTATTACACTTACTCATTTCCTTTCTATCAGTTGGATCTCTTTTATTTCTTAGGGGTTGTCTATACACTGATTTTCTTGCATTTTCATTATGTGCTATGTAGAAAGGAAACAAAACTGACAGTCCCATATCCTAACGAGGAGCATGTGCTAGTTATTTGGAATTGATAGTTGTTTTTTTTTTTTCTTGAGATTTCAGATATAAATATATATTATTGTAAAAATGAGATGGTTTGAAAGAGTTTTTAATTCTAATCTTGGTACCATGAGTTGATTTAATATTCCAATTAAATTGAGAATTGGCTTAGTTTTGGGACAGTTGACATAATGAACAGTTGAGCTTGATGATCTTTGAAAATTCCATCAAATTGAACTATTCTAATAACTAAAAATAGAGAAAAAAGTATATCCTTTATTTCCTCGGTATTCTCATCAGGATCAATATTTATCCCAAAGCTTGCAGTGCAGTCCTGTCTGACTTCTTTAGAGAACATTAGGATAGTTTTCAGCATTTAGATGATTATCTTCTAAGAGGAGAAGTTGGTAGGAACTGTGAATGGGCATTGCAAATAAAAATATCACTTGAGTCCATTAAGTGTCTTACTGCATGTACTGAACTACAGGAGAGAATCATTTCATTACTTTGCTGTCATAGTACAAGTCTTAGAAAATCATACCTTTTCTTCCTCTTGTAAGATACAAGTGAAATGCAGAGTTCTGTGCTAGGCTTTTGAGATGTGCTTGGTTAGAATAGTTCTGTTCCTGGCATAGCTGCCAGGAACAAATTTCTCAGTTTATTCTAGATCACATTAACATACTCTGTAAGGTGCTGTTTGAATGAATCTTATCTTAAATTTTTGTAAATATTAACTGTGATATTAGAGTTCTAAGTATTGCAGGGTTAATTTCAGCCTGTCATCTATGCCTTAACTTCCTGCGTTGCTCTTTGCAATAGAGCTGACGCAGTCAGCTTACTGGAAATCACTCATTCTTAAAATTTGGGTCCATTACAATCTGAATTTATTCCGTTTCATTAGGCTTTGTTGTTGTTGTTGTTTGTTTGCTTTGTGTTGTTGAATGCCTTTTCTGTTAGCAAATGAGATAATTTTTTTTTGAAATTGCTATGTAAGTTTGGGCTGGATTTATAGTTAATGAATGAGCTTCAGTGTCTCTCTGATACTTCCTGTACCCCTGATTCGTCATCTAACTTGACTAAAAAGTCCTGTTACGCTGCTATGAAATGTTCTCCAATGATCTGAGTTTGTGATAACACTCAGCTCACCCAGACTTTCCAGTAATGAAGCTTCCTTGGGCATCTCAATGCTACTTATTTATGGTTTTCTTGTAGCTAATTGCATGGATGTTCTAGTAACTGTTCTGTACTCTGTGGAACTTGTTCTTATATATAACATAAATAATTGGTACTTCACAGGCTTTCATTATATGAGAATAGGTTTATTAAGCAGTATTAAAGAGTAAGAAGTGTTATTTTCATATAGACTATTAATGTCATATTTGATTGTTTTCATGTTCTTCTATTTGATAAAAGAAAAATGTTACTATCTTCTAATACCGTTACAGTGTTATTTCTGTTCTGTGCATGTTTAACTTACTTCCAAGCTGACAGAACTGAAATATGCTATGGATTTTAAATGTAAATCAAAGTGCAAGTATTCATGTGTGACAGTTGCTTAAACTGTGAGGAAAAATACGTGTGCACATGCTTCTGATATCAGATGATTTATTTTCACATACAACTTTCCTCAAGTGTTTTGCTGAAATAATGCTCAAAAATTCTTTGTGTTCATTAACGTTTTTATTATAAGCCTGTTTCTAACTTTATTCTTACTGTAACTCTTCAGTTTCCTTAAAGGAGATATGTTTATTGTCCATAATGAATTAGAAGATGGCTGGATGTGGGTTACAAATCTTCGGACAGATGAGCAAGGCCTTATTGTAGAAGATCTGGTAGAGGAAGTGGTAAGTAATTTTATATTCAAGTCTCTTAAATTGTATTTACCATGCATATGTATATATATAAATTGATAAAATACTGGAATACATCTAAACCAGTGACACTGCTTCATTTCTAGTTATGTGCTTTTTTAAGCCTTGTAATTGAATCTGTTTTAAAATAGTGTAACAGACCTGTAAGCCTAACTCAGTATTAAAAAGCTTTAATTCACACGTTGTCCAGAGGAATACAAATAAATGGTACTGCAAATTTACTAAGTAGTTTCCTAAACTCAGCTGTCTCGATAAACAATCTGCTAGTTGTTTGGTTGCATTTGGCTTTTGTTTGCTGTTCACAATCTGTACAGAACGTAATTTTGCGTTGTAGTAGATGAGTAATTTTTAAGGATAATATTCAAAAAGCGTAACAGTGAGTTAACTATACCTAGACAGGTATAATTCAAGAAGTTAACCAGGTGACTTGCAGATAGCTGAGTTACTGCAAGGGAAAAGAAGGTTTAAAGGATGATTTAAATACTAAATAAATAAGAGTTTTGTTTTGTTTTGTTTTTTTTAAACCCTGGCATTGCTTTGGAGTCCTGATACAGTGTTTTCTTGTGAAGTCTATGTATTTTTGCTAATAGCATAATTACTTGCAGCTGCTTCTCAGTGATCCATGTTATAATGTGGCATCAGTAGTAGAATATTAAACTGTAGGCTTCTATATCAGTATATAAATTAACATTAGGAAAGCTGAGTTTTAAAGTTTGTCACCCTTAAAGAAGGACTTGAAACGTGACAGAAAGGATTATCTGAAGGAACATATTTTGGCTGAATTTCCACTTACAGAATGAAGAGGAAAACTCATTTTCCTAGAATTGCAGTAAGCCCTTTTAGTTCTAAAGTATCCTAGAGTTGTTCTTATTTTTTTTCTGCAGAGGGTCTTATCCTTTGAAGTTTCTTTTCTGAACTAACCTGTATTGTTGTCATGCACTTAATATGTCAATTTTCTCATTAGGGAAGAGAAGAAGATCCACATGAAGGCAAAATGTAAGGATTTTTTGTTTTTTATTAAAATATAAAATATAAACTTCAGCTATGAGGTTTCCTGGCTTTTGGAAAGGTGAACAGAAGATGCTTATTTTTTGCCTTAGAATATTTTTCTGTTTCAGCTGCTGAAGATTCATAGAAAATAGACATTGAAGTCTCGTAATAGTTATGTCTATTGGTAATGGGTTAAAATCTTCAGTGAATCTTGTATGATAATGTTCAGCCAAAATATGCACAGTAGAGTGAAGGCAGTGTTTGCCTTAGAAACAGCTTTATTTAGAAAGGCTCAACTGGAGTCAAAATGCCAGTAGAAGGATGATGGTGCAATAATTGCATCCTATCTTCGTTATCTCAATGCAGTAACACTTAAAAGAGATAAACAAAGGTTGTGTGATAGTTGTTTGGTTTCCTTCAGTATTTGAAAACTTTTTTTAGAGTGGATACATTTCACAGTTAACTCGGTAGTGATACAGCAAACTGCTGATATGTTTTTGGTAGTACAGACCAAAGCAAGTTTCAGAAAATATCTAGGCTTTGTTATGCTGTCTGTCCTGAATTTCCTTGTGATAACTGCAGCTGCTGCTTTCTATGTCTGTTACCCTCTTTGCAGTCTCCTAGAGGTTGACTGGCAAAGAACGTCACTGAAACTTAGTTTGCCTACTCCTTCATAATGCTCTGCTGGTTAGTTTGGCAGTAGAGAGCTTTGAGAAATAAAGGAATATCTATTTGTTTACTAGGAAATCTGTAATAAGTGCTTGAAGGTTGACTGTCTACAGGTATTTGTTGTACTCAGAGGAACTGTGGTGACAGTATTTTTTCAAATATTCCAGTAGCAAGAAAACATCCTCTAAGTCTTGTACAGAAAATAGGTTTAGAAATAGAGCTCATTCTTAATGCATAAGAGAGCCTTCTACTCCATACCCTGCCCAATGTAAATGTACTGAAGTGTAGGCCATATTTTTAGATTTCCTTTACAGGACAGAATTAAATCTTAACTAGAAGCATGTGATGTGCCAGACATAAACTGAATGGTCACGTAACATCATGCCATTGATTGCTGATATCAGGCTGAGACAAGACAGAGGCTACTGACATTTTTTAGGACATGGAATTCTGCAGAACACGAAAGATTCTACTTTAAAACATTTTTTATTCAAAAAAAAACTAGTTTCTATTTCCATAACTTCTGTCAATTTTTTTTTTCTTATTTATTTGTTCTGCTGTGTTTATCCTCCTTATTTTTGCCTTGGATTTTGTGATTCGGTTAAATTTCTGTATGGAATTGACTTCACATAATGCCTACTAAGTTAGCTACACTTTCAGTGTTGTTTTTGTTTGTTTTTTTTAATTTGTTTTTAAATATCTAAATGCAGTGAGATTTGAACATCAACTCCATGTGTTGGACATCTTTTCTTGAAAGTAGCTTACATGCCTGTTAATCATACCTTTTTCATGCTGTCAGTGTAATAGTAGCTTTGAGTAGCATAATCTTATCTCATCTGTTATGTATTAGGTCTTTTAAAATAAAGATCGATTCATAGGTGCCAGAGCCTTGGATGTCACCACAGCGAAAAAAGAGATCTTGCTTTCTAATTTTTCTCTTCATCTTTGTTAAGATGGTTCCATGGGAAGATCTCCAAACAAGAGGCGTACAATTTGCTGATGACAGGTACTTGTATTTCTCACTCAGTGGTAGTTAAGGAGCACAAATCCATTGTATGTATATTGCATGACAAAACCTGTGGGTTTTTTTGTGAATATATGAATATATTTGACCAAATGCTGTGTTTGTTACTGCAGTAGAATACTACACTGGAAGAAAACTCTTAAGGCTATGAATATTAAATATATTTAAATTCTAAAATACAGCTAATGTAATAATTTTGGTTGAAATAATGAAGTACTTTTTCATTAATACATGTATAAAAGAAAATTAGGGCTTTCTCAGGAGAAAATATTGTTTTAGACCTAAAGAAAACATAATATAAGACTTCTCAAAACTTTTCAAAGAGAAAATACTGAAATGAAAACGTCAAGGTTTCTGACCCTTACTATTAAAATAGTATACTTAAAGTATAAGAAGAAAACTTAATTTTTGAGAATGAATTAACAGCATTTTTAACAGCATTATGTGGGAAGTTTGCCATCTACAGCTGAGCCAATAATTTCATTAAGGTAGTTCTACTACATCTAATTAGTGATCACTGTGGAAACTTGGTTTTTCAAATCCTGGACAGTTCTTGGTGGTATATATAGAAGTTGACGAGAGCTTCTAAGTAATACTACAAAAGAAAATTAAAAAAGACAGTATATTAACTCTGTGAAATCTTTTCAGTTGGCCAGGTGTCCAGTTTTCTTGTGAGACCTTCAGATAATACACCCGGTGATTATTCACTTTATTTTCGGACCAGTGAAAATATTCAGCGGTTTAAAATATGTCCAACAGCAAACAATCAGTTTATGATGGGAGGCAGGTATTACAATAGGTGAGTTATCATAGTAAGAAGAATTGTCTGTTCTATGTTCATGTAAAGATTTCTCTATCTTCTTTCTCATAGTTAATGACTGGAATAAGACTTCATTTTTCTTAACAGCATAATAAATATTCTACCCAGCTAGCTTAATAGTTAAAACTGAGAAGTTCTTGAAGACTATGCATAGCTTGTTTTTATTTTGTTTTGAAGTATGAGCTCTTCTGCAAACTAGTTTATTCAGTCTGTTAATTGTATGGGTCGTGTATGGAGAGTTAAGTGGTAATTAAGATAATGTTGTGTTGTCTTGGAAGCTACTGTTTGTAATGGGAGTTCTCCATTTGAAGGAGTAATATAGAGATGTTAGTTTTATCTGAGATGTTCCATAGGAATTTCAAAGTGTGAATATGAGAATTGGATATTTACATGGACCAAAAAAATATTTCCATTGTTGGAAAAAAGTTACGTATACCTTGCTTTATAGTATGTCAGTGATACTTTGGTAGGAATTGCAGATGACTTCATTTAGAATGAGGAAACTTGGAGCGCGTTTGTTTTGCCAGTGGTATAGCAGAACAATGTTCTCAAGGAAATAAAGAAGCACGAGATATATTTCTCATTTCCATTGAAGTAGCTGTTAGTCCATCACTGATAATCGTACTAGCAGGGTATTTTACTGATGCAGTACTTCTCAATGAAGCTCACCTCCATGTTTTCATGGAGCTCATTTCCTGACACAAAAAAAATTGGAAGGTTTTTGGTGTGAATGCTGCAGAGCATTCTTCATCCCAGAAGATAACTTTTCTCACTTCCAGCCTGGCATTCTTACTGATGTTTGTCCTTCAGTCATTCTCACTGAAAGCTGAAGTAGCTGCACTGTTAGCCTTTCTTGAAGGTAAATACCCTTTTGCCCAATCTCTAGCTAAGTGATTTATGAGGAGGATGATAGACCAGAGGTCCTCACACTGGTGTCAAGCTAAGTAGTAAGTCATTTGAAGTCTTACTAGTCTCATGTGGTTTTGCAGCATTATATAGTGCACCTTCAGAAAGTTACAGCATTAAGTTATTACTTCAGAAAGCTAATTTTCCAATGCTGGAATAACTTGAAGTCTATATATAGATTACATATAGCTATAGAGGATTATTTCTATGGTTTTTAATGGGAAACAAGGTAGCAACTTCAAGCAGCACTAAGTAATAACCTTAAGTAATCCTTGTCAAACTTCTCAGTTTTTGGTACCTAGGTTGCAGAGATCTTCCTCAGTGAAGGACAAAAAAACAGTTGAATGAATCTAGAGGAAAGACATGGAAAGTCTTTCCCTCTTTATGAGGGGAGTTCAGTAACAATGATTTTAATCTAAGAGAGGTAGGTTAATACTGGATGCAAGGAAGAAATTGTCCACAATTAGGGTGGTGATGAACTGGCACAGGCTGCCCGGAGGAACTGTGGGTGCCCCATCCCTGGAGGTGGTCAAAGCCAGGTTGGATGGCCTGGGGTAGCCTGAGCTCCTGGGGAGCAACCTGCCCATGGCAGTAGATTGTAACTAGGTGGTCTTTGAGTTCCTTTCCAATGCAATGTATTCTGTGATGCTTTGGAATTTTGGGGGGCAAAGAGAAATCTGTGTGTTATTTAAAATGTAGCATTTGATGTTTTTGTCTTTCATTATTTCATTTCTTAATATCAGCTCTGCGGAATAACCAATCAGTCTCTTAGCTTGGAAGTCCCAGTATATAGCATTATATATGGCATTATATATGGTGTACATTTTGGGAGAAGATTACAGATTACTCCTTTAATTGCCTTTGCACATTTTCAGGGTACAACTAGCAAGATCAGTTCTTAGTGGCTGCACTGAGCTTGGCTAGTTATATTCTTAACACCAGCCATACGGTGCCATGATTGGGATTTGTGATTAAATGTTGATAAATACTCCATTGTTGAGGCTGTTGCTGAGTAGTGCTTTCATACAGTGTTGTTTTCCAGAGACCCAAACTAAACTGACCAGACAGATACGCTAAAGAATGAAAATAGGAAGGGGTGTTTGGTCTTCCAAAGCAGTTGGTCAGAGTTTGGCCATCAGTCTGCTTGTGATGAGTGATTTGCCACTGCATCACTGACACTTCCTCTCCACTTGCATTTTCTCTGTGTGCCATTTCTTCTCTAATTAAACTCTTTATTTTGATTGATAAGTTTGCTCACATTCTGTCTTGTTCTTTTGAGGGTAGAGAGTAATATGGCACTCTTAGGTGTCCTTCTGTGAGCTGGGTTCTATCTCTGCAGTCCATTAAACATCACTGTCTTCATCTTTTATTGCTAAGCATGGTGTCATATGATGTGGAATATCCCTTCAGTCAGTTTGGCTGGGCTATCCTGGCTGTGTCCCCTCCAAGTATCTTGTCCACCTCAGACCCATTTGATTGAGGGATGAATACAATTGGAAACAAGAGTAGAGCCTGAACACTGAAACTATAGCTCAGTAATAACCAAAACAAATGTTGTATGACCAGCACAGTGTTGTAGTCACAAATTCACACAACACCATTCAGTTTGCAGTGAAGAAAAGACTTTGAAAATTCTTGTTAATGAAGTAGTTCATTAACAGTCACTGCCTGTTTGAAGGGCTGGTCATGCACTATTTGAATATGGAAAAAACCATTGTCCTCCTTTGTCAGGTTAAGCAACTAAGCAAAATATTCTGAAGAGTTTTTCTTAATATTCGTTTTGGTATTAGTGAATTCTCATTGATACAAATGAGATTTTTTATATTTAACACCAATTTTATTTAAAAAATTGTGAGATTTTTTTTTCTCTCTGTGATATGAATGGAAAAGCAACTTCAGGAAATGCTAATAAGTTTAATATTAAAATTTTGTCTTTCTTATTGAAACAGTATTGCTGACATCATTGAGCACTATAGAAAAGAACAAATTGTTGAAGGATATTACCTTAAAGATCCTGTTCCAATGCAGGTAAGATTTAATATCTGAACATTTACTGAAGAGCTGATCATCATTAACTCTATTTATAAGCATGTTAACTCTATTTATAAGAATGTGTGTTTATTTTGTTTCATCTTCATGTGCATTCACTTACCCAGAGTTGTCCTGTAGTCAACAGAAAATACAATAAACTCTGTCTGTGCCCTGAGTTGTTCAGCCTCTGATCTGTGCCCCCAACTTTGGGGTATGGATGAACAATGCTGTGTCTTAATCTTGTGTTGGCAGAAGCCGCAGTTTGCTCCAATCTATAGTGTCTGGGGTTTTTCTCCTCCCAGAGGAAATATATTATAATTGCAGTGCTTATTCAGTAGCGTTCTTGCCTTTTCACAGGAGGTCGTTCTATCCCATATTCTCCCTTAGTCATCTCACTAAGTTAAGCATATTAAAACCAGTTTCTTCTCCTCTTACCGTTCCTTCTTATCAGTACTTTGTTGTGATTAATTCCAGTGCAAGCTCATCTTTCCTGAATATGATGGACCAAAACAGCCATATCATTACTTATTTTTTCCTTCTGTGGAGAAGAAAAAATAAAATATTTTTTTTATTCAAATATTTAAATGAAATACTTGCAGAAACATTTGTGACATTCTGTGATTCTGTAAGTGGGTGGTGAGGCCCTGGCACAGGCTGCCCAGAGAAGCTGAGGGGGCCTCATCCCTGGATGCATTCAAGGACGGGTTGGATTTGGCCCTCTGCAGCCTCATCTTCTGGGGGGCCGCCCAGCCTGTGCCAGGGATTTGGAATTGGGTAGGCTTTAAGGTCTATTCCACCCTAAGTGTGTTGATGCTGTGATAACGTCTGTGTATTTTTCATGGTAATCTGGCTCTGGTGAGCAGCCAGTCACTCACAGAGCTGACCTTATTCCCTTATTCCATGGAGTGGGAGAGAGACTAGGAAGTGCACAGCTTAAGAAAGAAGTACTCTTGGATTGAGGCAAATTTTTAGCGAAGAAAAGAGCAGAAAAAAATACCCAGTTCCTGTGATGCAAAGGCAGTCACTCACCACTTCCTACAAACAGAGTGATGCCCAGCTGGTATCTGAGCAACAGCTTCTCCAGTACACAAACAACCCCACTTGTAATGTCATTGTGGTGTTACGTGGCATGCAGCACCCCTTCAGTTAGTTCAGGCCTGCTGTTTTTGCTATGTCCATACACAGGTTATTTACCTTTCCCAGCCTCTTCAGTGTGAGGCAAGTGACAGAGACAGACACCTGTGGTGCTGTGCAAGTGTTACTCTGCTATCGACAAAACCCTGATGTGTTATCAACACTGTGTAAGCAAAAACCCAAAATGTAGCACCACAGGTACTGCTGTAAATGTCTCTGTCCATTTCCTACCACAGCCCAATACACTGACACAGCTGGATAATACTTGTCATTCAGTCATCCTATGAATGACTCAGGCATTCAGATTTCTCATCTTCTGTTTTCTAGTGATAAATATCAGCAGATAGAACATTTACGCTGCATTTGTAGACTTGCAAGTTTCCATTCCAGTCTTTCCTGTATTATTGATTGTCTTGTGCCACTGATGCTCCCCAACTGTTTGCAGCTGTTAAATTGTGCTCAGTAACATGGTTGGGACAAAAAGCAAATGTCTATCTGGAGACTCATCCTTGAAGGCTTTGCTAGAAAACTTTCCCCACGCTCAGTAGCTTCTTTTGGATTGTGGTACAAATTGTATTAATCTTAGCTTTTTTTTCATATGCATTTACAATTCCTTTACTGATTTTATTCTTCTGTTAATTTTTTTGCCCGATTTTCCATGCACTACTTCATGTGCTTTTAAATTATTTGTGTTTGTGACTTCACTTTGTTTAAAAATTTGGTGACCAGTGATGATTTTTCAGGTTTGGCTGTGTGTTGCCTTTCTTTTCCATAGTCTTTGTTCTCTAGGGAAAAAAGTTCAGAAATCGTGCTTACTGATAGTGTGGCTGTGATGGACTTCCTATGTCAACTTGGTCTGTTATGTACACTGTTCTTGTATAGTTATGGAGACTATCTTTATTTCATGAACATCTGGATGCTGTTTCCATTGTAGATCCTGTAATTCCTGTTAGTATTACCCAAGTATTTTCCCTCTTGCCTTTATTTTTTTTTTGTTCAAAACCATAATTCTTATACAGCCAGGAAGAAAAGTAAAATATTTAATGTCTAGCCAGTTCTCTTATAATTTTTGATCTCAGCATTTTCTCGCTGCTTGACAGTACAGTTTTTCAGTATTTTCTTATGGCAAAAGACCTATTAACTGATCAGCTTACTAAGTAAGGTTGAATTTGTCTTGGCTCTTAGCCATTCCTATTTGCCTCGACTTGACTTTTTATGTGCGTTTTATCCATTATCTGTTTCTTCTTTCTTCTGTTGTCTTTTGTTACAGTTCTACCCAATTAGAACATACGAATTTTAATGAGATTAATAAGGAAGCATGCAGTGTAAGCATGTCAGTTTTAATTGTGATTTGAGCCGTTCTTGTGGCTTCAGAGTAAATTTCTTTTATTGCTCTGTCTGAAAAGCTTTTGTAGAAATAGGTGTAATTTTCAAGACTTTTACAGCAGTTGCTGTGAGATGCTGCTTTCTGTGTAATATTAAAAAGACATAGGTGGTACTTTGTAAAAAGTTGGTCTGTATTGAAGACTTGTTCAGTAATTCTGGTCTGATCACTCCATAGAAAATATTTAATGCATTTCTAACAAGAGTACTGCATTAAAGTTTCATGCATTTTAATAAAGCGATTTATTGCACAGTATTAACGAGTTTGTTAGTAAGATGATCTTGATTGCAATCTCAAAATATGTGCTTTCTTTATAGCAAGTTCTGAGTTTAAAATATGTTGTTGTCTTCCTTCTTTTCTAGCACCAAGAGCAAGTGTTTAATGATACATTGGATGGAAAAGAAATCTACAATACAATTCGTCGCAAAACTAAGGATGCTTTTTATAAAAATATTGTCAAAAAAGGCTATCTTCTGAAAAAAAGTGAGTTGTATTTATGATTTTTTTTTTTTTTGAAACAAATATGGATGCCTGTGTTGCAAATAAAACTGGTGCTAGGAAGGGCAGAGTAGAAGTGGACAAGGTGGAGTAAATGTGTGAAGAGTAGAAAAAGTAGAAAAGGTCTCTTTCCTAAATAGCGTATGAGAAGCGTGATAACCAAAACTACATTCAGAGTATGGGTAGTCAGCAGTTTTTCAGAGAAAAAAAGAGTGCACTATAACTATTAGGCATGTTTTTGAAGGGTAGATTTCAAGCTCCTTAAGTAAGGTGTACTCTGATTTAAAGAAATTGTATTTTATTTGAAGCTTTATATTTTTGCAGACTGAATAGATTGAAAGTAGAAGAGTGTAAGTCCGATCACTGAAGATGAAAACTGCTTTGTTATTCCAGGCTAAATTACATATTTTATAATTAAAAAATATTTTTTCTAAAAGATACATGGGACTTTTTTAGGATTATAACACTGATACCATCACCAGAATTTATAATAAGTAGATTAAAAGCCTTGACTCACATTATAGTATCCCTGAAGAATTTAACAAGACTAAATGCTGGATCCTGAACTTTGATCGGAAAAATCCCACACAGCACAAAAATTTGGGACAGAATGGCTGGAGAGCCACTAAGCAAGTCTGTAATGTTCTGAGACGGCTAGTCCTTTACAAAATGTTTTGTTTCTACTTTTTTTTTTCTAATCAACAGTAATGCGAACAGAAAAACTGTGAATAATGTGTTTTTTACAGACGATTGAGTCCATAGCTGAAAGGATAAGTTACAGATAGTAATGTAGATAGCAAGCAAAAAAATGAGAAGAAAGGTATGATTTTAAATATAACCAAATATAAGAGAGAAATAAGAAGTCCACAGAGCCGTGGAATTTCTGAACAGAACAATGAAAACATCTCTTCTGTTAAGAAAACTAATTCTGAGAGATGTATATAGGGGTGTGCTAGAGTGAAGAATCAGATGAGAATGAAGTGAAATCTTTTAGCTAAAAGAGATAATGAGGTACTTAAAAATGCCAACAGAAGTACTGTGTAGACGTAGAGAGATATTCGTAGCCACATACGAAACAAATTTAATATATTCTCTCCGTCATCTAGTGGACAGTGTAATAACTGGATGGTAGAGTTGTGTTTTCAAAACCGTACTGCTACTGTGTTGGATTTATCATATTCAAACTATAATGATAAGTCTGCATTTTTTTTCTAAAAAAATTTGCTGTGACTTATGTATGAATTAGTTCCAGAAAGATCTCATCCATTGGAGTTGAGAGATTAATTTCTCTGGATGTTAATGTGTGGTTCTGATTCAGATCTGCATATAAGGTATTCCCATTTCTGCTCTTCAGTCATACCTTTTTTAAGGTAGTATGGATGTTCCTGCTGCAAATGGTTCAGAGTTCAGGAGTAACTTTCTCTTGTCCAGAGCCTATTTCCTAATTAAAAGTTGTTGTAATAAGTTGAATGAGAGAATCAGGACATAAGCTGTCAACAATGGATACAGAGTCTTCCTACTGATATGAACACAGTGTCCCAGCAGCTCATATGCACTTGCTTTATCTTGTTGAAATTAAGGTGTTTAAAAATATATTGCAACTGTACATAAATCTGAGGGTCTAGATTTAGCTACATGTTGCATAATATTGAGTATGTATGCTGGTATTTTACCTTGTGTGATCGTTACATCCTGCTTGTAAGGAACTGATGACAAGATTCACAAATATCCCCCGCTAGATTAAGGTAAAATGATGCACTGAAGTCCACACACAGCCTGCAGTGCTGGGAAAGAGATTGGGGGAGGGTGTGTGCACTTGTCCGGAGACTGTAATCTTGAACCAGTAAAAAGTAATGATGACTGCCAGCAGTACTAAGAGGATGACCCATTGAGGTCCCTCTCAGGCATTGTTTTATTCCTGCTAGGTTTGCAGGTGCTCTGTCTGAAGGTTGTAAACAAGCAAGTTTGCCATAATAAAACTGTAAAAAAAAAATATGTAGGCATTTTTTTTTTTTTTTTTTTTTTTTTTGTGGGAAAGGTAGGCCAGTTTGTCAGAGGAAGAATTATCCCATTAGAGGACAGGATATCGTAGTTACTGATGTCAGCCTTTGCCTGATCAGGCTGTCATTGCAACAGCCTTGCATTGCAAGTGTTTGAGACAACCAAGTACGCCCCAGAAAGTCAGAAGGTATTTTTTGTTGGTCTTTTACAGTGATTAGCTATGTCGTTGTAATAGTCATGAGCTAAATGTCCTTCTTTTTGACACTTGTCAGAAACAAGATGCTCTGTTTCGTTATCATCATTTACAAAATTGATATTCTCTTTTAAACAATCATAACTTCTGGTTTTACTTTTCTACAGGTAAAGGAAAAAGGTGGAAAAACTTGTACTTTATATTAGAGGGAAATGATGCCCAGCTTATTTATTTTGAAAGTGAAAAACGAGCCACAAAACCCAAAGGACTAATAGACCTTAGCGTGTGTTCTGTCTATGGAGTACATGACAGCTTGTTTGGCAGGTAGGATACTGGCTCATAATTCTTGTATGAGCAGCAGGAGACTTCACTGTTAGTCTGAGATGTGTGCAGTGCAAATGCAATTTGTTGCCAGTGATCTGGCTTGTAGTGATTGCAACAAATTGTGGTTAACCATTTTAGTATTTTAAGTTAAAGCAAAAAAAAATTTTTTGTTGTTGTCGTTATGAAATAAGGTGTGATAATGATTCAAGCTTTTGCATTATTGTTTTTTAATATTGAGCATGGTAATTGTTCTATGCTTCATGATAGGTGTATGAGAAATTATGGAGTAGTGCTGAGGTCTTTAACCAGTTTGAACCAAGAACTGATAAGATTAAGAGTTTTATCAGTTCCAAAATATCTGTGTACCTTTGGTAGATATTTGAAAGCTAACTTGGTTAGGCAGAGTTTGTAAGTGGTTTTCTATTTATGTTGTTGATGAGTATTTTTGTTAGAGCAGTATTCAGAGACCATTTTTGCATAGGAAAATAAGACTATAGTGTTTTTGTTCAAACTATGCCAACTGCAAGGCATGTGATTATTAACAAAGAAATTGAGAATAAAAAGTCCTTCTGATATTGCTGGTAGTTAACAGGAAAGAGGTTACATGTTTGTGTACTGGTTTGTATTTAATGTTATAAAGGAGCAGTATGAATACCTTCTACTAGAAGTTTTAGGCAGAAAAAACACACGTAGAAATTTTGGTTATCCCATGTGTCTCAGTATTTAATTAAGGGTGATGTGTAGCTAACAGCGCTGTTGGAAAAAAAGAAAAAGAACACCTGTTGATCCACCGATTATTTTTTTTTCACCCTTCTTAAAAATTCTGAAAATCCATGGGACTAACTGTACTAAATAAACTACTGAAATTTTCTGTATGTAAGTTGGCAGTTAAGAAGGAAGCTGAGTACATCCGTACATTGTAAAGAAGGGACAGTTTGTTTGATGACTTTCTCTTTAAGGACTGTGCTCTGGACTGGACAGTAAATGGTTCTGAGTGTGGGAAGATTGAAATTCATTGTTGCATCAACTGTAGGAAGGTGATAGCTGAGATTAAGTTTTTCCTATACTTTAGTAGCTGCTACTAGAAGAAGGAAAAAAATTAAAAAAATGAAGGAAAAGAAAAAGAAAAAAAAAAGCCCAAACTGTGCTTTTGCCATTTTCTCAAAAATGCGGTGAAGTTTTTATTTCTTCTTGTTTCTTGGAGGGCAGTGGTTTAAATATTAGTTCTATCTCTGGTTACTTCCTGCTCTACCCCATCCTGCTACATGGGCACAAAATGCCATGTTGGCATCTCACCAGGCAGTGAAATGGATGGAGAACAGTAGGCTGAAATTCCACTGGATGAGAAATAAGATTGTCTGTGTAATGCTGTGACTGGCACAGCTAAATTTCCATCAAGATAACATGAAAGGTTGTGAGTGAAGGGTCATTTAAAATAGCCTGCAGTTTAACACTTGGCTGTGCTTTTGACAACTGAATGGTGGTAAACAAAATGTCCAAGACGCCGTAGTTCTATGTAGAGATTTAGGGGTATGTATCAGATGATTGGTGCGTGTCCCAACACACTTTGTATTGGTCATGAGACCAGTGGGGCACATTCATGTGCGGGAGTTCTTATGGTAGTGCTTCCTGAACTCCTGAAAGAGCAAATCCTTAATGTGCCTTTAATTGCTTGGGAACTAATGCTGAATCTTCCCTTGTTTTTAAAAATTTGTGGGAGTAGATCTTAACGGCAAGTCTTTTATGTTCCAAGGTGATTACTTATTGCCTTGACTGTAAGCATATTATCTTATACACTGTGAAACATTCTAAAAGTTTCTTAATGCTCAGAAACAAACTAGCTGTGCTGAGATCAATTTTCTACGTGTTCAGGTAAAAATGAAATTTTGAAATACCCAACAATATTTTTTTTGTCAGAGTCTTTTCAGCCTCTGTGCAAAAACAAATCTATTCCGTGTTCAAAATTCTTCTCTCAAAGTCAGCAGAAAGCTGTTATTCCAGTGTGAACTTAATTTCGCCACACTAGGACTAGAATTGTTCAGTTGAAAGGGACCTTCAGAGATCCTGGAGACTGTCCACCTCTGGTCTAACCCAAAGTTAAAGCACATTCCTGAGGTCATTGTCCAAATGCTTCTGCAGCACTGATGGGCACAGGTGTTCATTGCCTCTGTGGGAAGCCTGTGACAGTGCCCAACCACTCTGAGTGTAAAGAAATTTCTCCTGATATCCAGTCTGAGATTAATAAGTGAAGGTGTCTGTAAATATTATGAAGGTTAATAAAACATTTTTTTTTGTTCTGTTTATCTTTAAGGCCAAACTGTTTTCAGATAGTAGTTCAGCACTTTAGTGAAGAGCATTACATCTTTTACTTTGCAGGCGAAACTCCAGAACAAGCACAGGTGAGACCTTTTGTTGGTGAATGTAATTTTTAAAGTGATCTGTTATTTTTTTGTTGGCATTGCAATGTTCAGAGATGCCTTCTTTGTAGGAAGTAAGTGTACCAAAAATGAGATAGTGGTTAAGTTCTTACTAGCGGGTGTTATGATATAGTAGTAGGGGTTCTAGGAGGGGAAAAGTGTTGAGAGTTCAATACCTTTATTACTTGTACTTGGAGATTTTTAGTTTGGACAAGTGCAGGTTCTGTGGAATGAACTGAGCTTATGTTCTTTTGTGTGTTTTGGAGAACACAACTTCTGGCATAATTTGGTACAGAAAAATAATTTGCTCTCCAAAACTTTTCCTTCAAGTGTACTTTCCTGATGTGAAATAAAACGTGAGCACATCTGTGTGTGCCCAGTGACCAGAGTATAAGGAATAGGGCCTGTCTTCTGCAGTTATTTTTCCTGTTCCTGAACCAATAGTTCTTCATAGTTTTGGGCCCTGATTGTGCATGCAAAAGCAATGTGATTGTAAAGAGCTTAATGCTCTGAAATCCACTTCCCAGCAGAAGAAAGTAAGCTGAGACAGTGCTCTTATTTGTTAAGGTTACAATTCTGAAATACGCGTTGCGTCAGAAGTTAGGCTTTCCATTTGATTTAATTTGAATGGAATTAAAGCTTTTCAGAGCATTTATAATACCCACTATACGTTTAATATTCTTGTAGTGCTTTATACACAGGAACGAACAGATTTTCCTGTTAACTTGTCAAAAGTTTATGAAAGTCGCTAGGAAAACATCTCAACATTGCACTGATGTTTATCACACAGCTGTCAGTGTATCTTGTCTGAGAAGCAGCATGCAGTCATTGAGAGTATATACATTAATTTCTACAACCATGTACCTATAGGTTCATTTTTATCATCTTGTCAGTTGAAGCAATTAAAAAGAATGTGTAGGAGGCAGAACATCCTGCCATGTCTGATTTAACCTACTTTCAATTCTGATCAATCTAACACACTGCTGTATTTTTTACAGAGTACAGTTCTGTTAACAATACAGTTTTGGTCCATGTGTGTCTGTTCTGCAGCCATCTCATGGAATGGGTCAAGTGTTGTCCTAGTTTTGCACAAAACTTAATTTAATGTAGAAGAATAATGCTATTGGTACATTGGTCTCAATGCTGTAAGTTTTGGCTTTTAAGAAGATAGGTTTTCCTGTTATGATTGAGTTCAGGGATGTTCTGTGCACCTACAAAGTATTTCCTAATTCAGAGTGTTTAGGAAGCACTTGGCTCTTGCAGTTAGGTTGGTCCTAGGTGACCTATTCATGTTCTTTATCCATCCATTCTACCATATAAGGCTATGAGAAGGCAAAAGGAGGATGTAGGATATCCTTTTCAGTGTTTCTCTGGTAATGCTGTTTAGTTTGCATTGTAATTATACGCAGTATTATAACAGGAATGCAGACATAATTGAGAGAGAAAAAAATACAGTTTTTCTTGTGAACTTATTTTCTCAGAAGTAAACAGGTTTTGCTTCATTTTACATACCATTTGCAATTTAATGGAATCGAATAGACTGGAAATCTGTTGAAGTTCTCACTGTTTGTATATATCCAATTAACAATGCTTGATTTTTCCAAAAGAGACAGTTGCTTCTGATTTGCAAGTCCTTAATTCGTATTTGCTTATTGAAGATTAAGAACTTTGCTTTGTTATTCAAATTTGGATATTTGGAATTGCGTAAAACTTGAAGCTCATGAATACTTCAGATATTAAATATGTCTTTCTAGATGTTTAGTCCACTGCAAGAATCTGTATCTTACTTTGTTTTACTATGATATTCTGCATTCTTCTCTCTTAGGACTGGATGAAAGCTTTGCAGATGTTTTGCAGTTTAAGAAAAACCAGTCCAGGAACATCAAACAAACGTCTACGTCAGGTGAAGCTGTATAGATGTTAAGGGGTTTTGCTTTGTTGAGAGTACAGTTTTATGCTGTGCAGTGAAACTGACAAATGAATTTCCCTTTCAACATTAGTAAAGTAGTAGTGCATTCTTACTTTCCTTTTTGGAGTCATGCAGAACCAGAATGATTTCAGCTTTGTTGTAATATCTGTATATTATAGAACAGTGTTTTTATGCAATCTAAAGATACTGTGCTAGGTGCTAATTTCTGATGTCATATAGATGTCATAAAATCAGCTTTTTATCGACAATATTTTAAGTTATGTGAGAGACTTAAAAAAATAAATAAATAAATGACAGACTTCAAGTCATCTTTTGTCAGATGTAAACAAAATGCTTGTTCAAGTACTACTACTCTTTTTTTTTTTTTTAGTAACCAGCATGTGCTGAGCCATGCTTTTGGCTTAACACTCTTGGCCACTTGAAAGTGCTGCTTTGGTCAGAATTTCTCACAGAGGTGGAGGACAGCTGGTCATTTATGACCAAGCCTGTAATGATTGGAAAGTAACAGATATACTTCAAGAATCCCTGATAATTTTTAATGTTGGGAACAGTGAAAGTAGTTACTGTGGGAAAAGAAGTATGTTTTCCAGGACAGGTGGAATTATTCTGTAGTTAGCATTAAAGAAGATTGAGTGCTTCTGAAGAAAATAACTGTATTAAGTGAATTCACAGGTGAACTGGCAGGTGAAATTGGAGGCTTGCAAGCTGCAAAAGCTAAGCAAGGGTTGCAGTTTGAAATAATTATGTTCCTCAAAAAGCAAAAAAACAAATGCTTTTCTACATAAAGGAGAAGAACAGAAAAAAAAAAAAGAAAAATATGTGAGTCATCAGGACAGATAAAAAACCAAGCACTTCCATTTTTATTACAGAAGTTACATCAGGAAGCAGAATCTGAGAAACATGCTTCATCACTTACTTTGTATTGCACACTTGCAAAGTGTGATGGAAAGTAAAACCCTGCTTGTGTTTAGAATTGTGACTTTTATGGCATGGCCAGTCTTCTGAGGGAATTTAAAAACACTGATGTGAACTCTTACCAATTTTGAACTGTCCTTCAAAACTTGTGTTGCTGAATATTTGAATTCAAGTGAAATGTTGACTGAATTAAATACGGTAATTCCTGTTCTTACTATATTTATTTGATGTAA
This sequence comes from Callipepla californica brunnescens, assembly GCA_023055505.1. NCBI lineage: Eukaryota > Metazoa > Chordata > Aves > Galliformes > Odontophoridae > Callipepla > Callipepla californica. Next base: position 8,324,211 of record JALIRH010000023.1, on the reverse strand, counting down.
GCTGATACCAGTAGATGTTGGAGTGAGCTATGAGTTACATGTGATTTGGAATTTTGTACAAAAGCAGATCAAAATACCTTCCTTGATGTAAATAAGATTTCAGATTGTTCGCTCCTCATTTTCTGGAAACGTGTGGATACCAATTGCTGTGATCTCAAGAGTCCATATTACAGACCAAATGCTTTCATTTTAGGGGAAAAACTGGCTATAATATGTTCCACAACAGAATTTTATGTAATCTGTTAGGAAAGCACTAGGTAAGCTGTTGTACTTGTAATCACCTGTGGTTTTTTACTTAAATGCCAGATCTTGGTTTCTGTAAATTTTTCTATCTGTAGAAAAGTTAGCATTTACAAATCCTAATGTCTTTAAGACATAAGTTAAAAATAAATGAATAAGTAAAAACCACCACCACTAGCAAAAGCAAACAGGATGCATTAAAAATATAGTTCCAAAGATTTGTTTTCAGTAATTATTTGATCCTACTCTTATTTTGTCACCGGTACTTGCTAAAATGTTATGTCTGTTCCTTGCCCTTTCTATTAGGAAGTAATAGTTTGTAAGTGCTACTCATAAGTTAACATTAAGCCTCCCCAGAGAGTAAAAAAATTATTCGTGTTTTTAATATTTCTGTTTCTGCAAAAAGAAGTAAATGTTTTATTTTGTTCTTTTTTTTTTTTTTTTTTTTTAGGTCAGCAGTCTTATTTTGCATGTAGAAGAAGCTCATACGCTCCCAGTAAAGCATTTTACTAATCCATACTGTAACATCTACCTGAACAGTGTTCAGGTAGCAAAAACACATATCAGGGAAGGGCAGAACCCTGTGTGGTCAGAAGAGTTTGTTTTTGAGTAAGTCTCAGTCTGCTTTGCCTTTAAGATTATTAGCAGTGTGCTGTTTTGCATATGCTTTTAAAAATGCTCTGTGTGTGGTTGAACTGCAGTGACTTTTCAGCCATGAATGTGTGAGCAGATTTTATGTAGGCACCTAAATACCTTTGTTAACCTAAATGTCTTCATCTGTAAATGAGAAATCATGTTTTAAAATGAGTTTAGACAAAGGTTAAATGCCAGCCAACTGCAGTATTAATTGAGGCTTTCTGTCTTTTCTCCTAGTGATCTTTCGTCTGATATTAATAGATTTGAAATAAGTCTTAGTAACAAAACAAAGAAAAGTAAAGATCCAGATATATGTAAGTATTTTTCTGCAAAAGTTGCATATGTATTACAGCAATTGATTCTTTGTGCAGTTTTCATGAATCTGGTCAAACATTATTACAAGAAAATAAGTGTGTTTTTATTCCTGACATGCTATATTTGTATGTTTTGGATGTCTGTTAATGATTTTGGATTCATGTTTTTACAATGAGAACTTGAATGATTTTTAGTACTAAGATGCACAGCTGCTCTTTAGAACTGCTGTTGTGTGATGCAGTGACTGTGCTTACAAAAAAGCAAGATCAAAAGAGAATCTGTCAGTAAAATTCTCTTTCACTGTGTTAGTTTATTTGATCTGTTTTAAGTTTGTGTATATGGAATTCCTTCTTAATGTCTTTGGTTATGTCTAATGGGAATGAGGTAAGGGAGCAAATGTATGTAGTTAATTTAAAAATGAATCAAAAGTACCTTGAGAGCCTTTGGAACAAAATTTGTGGTTTTCTTTGTTTCACGTCGCCTCCATACTTTCCTTGCATCACTTCTAGGCTTAGACCTGAAGTTGCCTCAGTATCACTTCAGGAAACAGTCTGTATTTTCTTCCACTTTTTACAAGAATTCACAAGATTTTTTTTCTCTTCCTGCTAACTTTGCAACTGCATCTTCAGTAGTAGTTTTGTTTCTATGTCAGAAAGTTAACAGCAAGTTTGTAAGGCAACATCAGCTTTCTAGAAAAGAAAGGACTCATTTTGAGAAGCATGGCTCCTGAGCTCTTCTGTATTTAAAAAAAAGATTATGATCAATTCCCTTCCCACACACAGCATGCTTCAAACTTCTCCTGGTGAAGCTATCATTTGATGTAGGAGCTTCAGCCCCTACCCTCCTCCTTGTTTGTTGCCCTCAGCGCAGAACTACCCCACCCACCCTCAGTTTGTTCCAGGAATTTTTCTACTCCACTCTGTTCAGACCTGCCTGTTTTAAAGCCTGGCAGAGTACTTAGAATCTACTGCAGTTGTTTCAGTTTGCATGTGTTGCGTTAACTAGCCTGTTATCTATGCCTCTGTGTTAATTCCATGGTTTTTCAGAGAAGAGATTTATAGGGAAATTGTGACAAAAGTAGAATTACTACTCAGATTGAATGTTCTTGCAGAGCTCAATTCCAGATTTCAGAATGCAATTCCAAAACTTTGTCCTTCCTCTGACTACAGGAAGAAATCTTCTGTAATAGGAGGAAAAATAGATACATTGCCTTTGACAGACAGGAGACAAGGAGATTGCGTTGGCTTTGGGAGCATCTAGCTGCTGGGAGGTGATACAAGGTTTCGTTATGGGTAGAGTTATTTGGCTGCAGTTAGGTACCCTCACGGCTGAACTCAATGGTAATTTAATCTGGGGATAAGGATTAGACAGAGTCTAGTTGAATTAGCATGCATCTCTGCCCTATTACAAGTGGAAATAAATGAGCAATACCAGACTTTATCTAACAGACCAAGATAATATTGCCTGAATAATGCCTGAACTCTCCAACAGCAAGAGAATTCATTGCTTTCATGAACATTCTCCTTCTAAGCCGTGGTTGCTAAATGTGGATTGCCCTGATATGAGAACTATGTGACGCTGGTACTGTTCTTCCCCATTATTTGGTTAAGTCAGCTTTCCTGCTTATTGCTTCTGCTGTACTAAGCAGATTGAAGGCCTTTTAATCTGTGTTGGTCTCACTGTTTTATTTCTTCACCATTTCTTTCATTTTAATTACTAAAATAAGAGCTTGAAGGCTGTTTCCTCAGTATTTTAAAATATTTCATGAATTCTCAAGTTTTTGGCTTGGAAGTTAAGTCTATTAATTATAATTATTATAATTCTCATGCCTTGTGAAAGCATTTTGCCAGTTTAACAAAGTAGATTAGTATCGTTTCTGTTCAAACCTTTTTTGTTTCTCTAGCAAAGAGGAACTAAGGAACACTGACAAGGATTTATTCACATAAGTATGTATTAATGTCTTAAAAGCAAGCATAAAAAAAATACAATAAAGCCCTAGTATTTGGACTTTGTTTGCTGCTACTGAAAACTGAGATGCTCAGGTTTGGTTAGACAGCTGAAGCAGTTAGTCTGTCAGGGCAGTACCACGCAGGATGGAACTGGAGTGGAAGTTCTGGTTTGGTTTAGCACCACAATACTTGTTTAATTTCATGTTAGTTAATAGTGGGAGAACGAAACATTTCTTATAAAGGTGGGGGTCAGCACATGCAGGCAGGTCTGTAAAACACAATATTAGCCCTTTTTTTTCCTTCTGAGCATGGTTCTTATTTGCAGAAGTGCCACAGGTTGGTTTTGAAGTTGATAGTTTAGATTACACAGTTGCAACCAGGTGGAAAAAAAGTCACTGTGCTGCCACAGAATTGGTGAATGTACACTGGGAAGTTACTGTAGCCTTCTCTTGCAAGATAGAGGCAGGTGATATTATAATTACAAAATACTACTGTAGGCACAGGAAAAAATAAACTATTCTACATCCTGTATTTCAGCATCCTAGTCAGTGTACCAAAGTGTGACACATGCTATACGTTTGCAACCAAAGGAAGAAAGCATGCTGCTTAGCTGCAGTATACAAGATTTGATGGGAAGAAGTTTTCTTGCAGAGTTGATTGATAGGATTGTGGTCCCGTCCACACTGGTAATAAGTAGAGGATGAAGAATTATTTTCCCAACTATTTAAATGATGTGAATGCATTACCTCATAGGAGTTTATGAGCTCCAAAGAGCATGAAATAAACAACTCTGAGTGCCCCAAAGTGAGCCTTATGAGTGTGACGTTATTCTATTCCAGTATCAGGTGATAACCCAGTAACATTGCAATACTGGGGCAATGGGAAGTCGGCTGGAACTGCTGACAACTTCTGGAAGACTGTGTGTAGCCTTGCAGAAATGAAATTTAAAAAGAACAGCAAAAAAGGTGTTATTGGAGTTTTGTAATGTGAGCAACTTCAGTAGTATCACTATAATGATAGTAAAAAGGAAGAAAGTGGTCAAGTTGCCCTGATGGTGATAGCAGCCCGAGACTGGGAAAAAGAATACAATGATATCTGAACACTCTTATCTGCTTTTATTTTATGAATACTGCCGGGTATTGCGAGGTAGCACTTCATTTATCTGCTGCCTAGGTGTTACAAAGAGAACAATCACAGAATAATCGATGTCAGTATCTGTGTGGCGTTTTTGAGTGTGTTTATGCATCATTCCATTTCACTTCAAGGGAGTATTTTAAACCACTGGATAGAGAACCTGCTAATTTATTGATGGCAAAAGTCTTTATTGCTACTGTTAATACTCTTGGTGAAACAAGATGGCATGTGATGAAAATAAACTGTTATTTTATTTGATGCAAACACTGTTTTGCTGGAGGTGAATTAATTGAATAATACTTTTCTTCCTTAAGTATTTATGCGCTGCCAATTAAGCCGATTACAGAAAGGACATGCAACAGATGAGTGGTTTCAACTCAGTTCCCATGTACCATTAAAGGGTATTGAGCCAGGATCTCTGCGTGTTCGAGCACGATATTCGATGGAGAAGATCATGCCAGAAGAGGAGTACAGTGAGTTTAAAGAGGTATAACATTGTTTGACTTTTCCTTAGTTCAGCTGTCAAAACTCACTTTGTTGTCTGAGACAAATTCTGAAAAGAGTGTTTGAGACAATTAGATTATATTTATAGTGACATCTGTTCTACTATAGATTCATGACACCAGTTTCTACTGAATAGTTTCTGAATTTTATAAGTTCATTTTTTTCTTTCAGCTCGTACTCCAGAAAGAACTTCATGTAGTCTATGCCTTATCACATGTTTGTGGACAGGATAGAACACTGCTGGCTGGCATTTTACTGAAGATTTTTCTTCATGAAAAGCTTGAGTCCCTGTTGTTACGAACGCTAAATGACAGGGAAATAAGCATGGAAGGTATTGTACTACTTACACTGAAGGTTACTGAAGCTGTGGGCAGGTGGGAAGGAAAGGGCTGTGCTGTCTTCCTTTTTTGTTCTCTTTACTTACAGCATATACTGAAACATAAACGCAGTGTTCTTTTTCTCTGCTCTGTATTGTCTCCCCTTTCTTGGCCTTTCAGTTCACACTCTTTTATTTATTTCTTTCAGATGAAGCTACTACTTTGTTTCGTGCTACCACTTTAGCAAGTACACTCATGGAGCAGTATATGAAAGCCACAGCAACACGTTTTGTTCACCACGCACTAAAAGACTCAATATTAAAGATAATGGAGAGCAAGCAGTCCTGTGAGGTGATACCTTGAACTATGTTCTTAAACGTCTTGGTTTGTTGACAGTTATGTACTGGCTGTTTTGTTTCATGTTTGGATTAAATGTTATCTCTAGAGACACTGATTTATCTCTCAGAACAAAGCTTCATTTTCATAATTAATACAGGATCTGAATTCATTGTTTCCTATAGGTGTTGGCTTGAGCAGTATTCATAATAGCACTTCTGAAGGGCTAAATTTTTAATTGCATGATTTTCAAGTGAGGTATTTATTCAGTAGCTAACATAGGTTGTTCTGCAGCAGTTACTGAGCAGCACAACGTGAATAACTTCTAGTAAGCTCAAGGTGTCGTGCAGGTATATTTCTGAACTTTAGTTCTGATTTTAAATTCCCTGATGCTTCTTATTGTTCTGCTGATTTTGGGGAGAGCTTTGGGGGTTGGGGGGAATTGTTTGGTTTTCTTTTTTTTTTTTTTCCCCTCCTAATTTCTGTGTTCTGCTCTAACTTAATTGTAGAAAGAATGGGAGACCTCAGAATTTTGAATGAAAAGATATGTTGTGTGAATGGGTTGTGTGGAATGTCTTAGACATTAGAGGCATAATATACTAGAACCATCGCTTCTTCTGGTTTCCTGGCTAGCCATAGAAGGAAATGTGGGATTTCTGTAAGAGTCTGAGATTTCTGCTGCAGCAGAATTTTGAATTTACTTTGAAGAAGTCTTCATTGTATAATATAAGGAAATTATGTCCTGGTAGGAGAGGAAACCTAATCATTTTCTCTTTTTTAGTTAAATCCTTCAAAACTAGAAAAGAATGAAGATGTAAACACTAATTTGGCACATCTACTCAGTATACTTTCAGAATTGGTGGAGAAAATATTCATGGCAGCAGAGATACTGCCTCCGTAAGTTGGCACTTTCCAGATTTGTATTTGAAAATTCCTGCTTACATGATTTACACTGCACCTTAGAATGGTATTTTTATGGGTTGATCTTCTGCTGATCAGTCAGAAGACTGATTAGGGTTGTTGGGATCTTTAGTGTTGCTTGTACTGTGTAATACAGAAGGATTAAGAACCAACCTTTTCAGGAACAAATAGTACCTTTTTACAAAAGCTTCTTGCTTCTCAGGGAAAGAAGAATAAAAGTAAGCTTATTCAACCCTTATTCACGGAAAGAAAAGTTGCTACTGAGGTAAAAAGAGTGAAAGTAAAAAATGAATCAAAACATGGAGTTTGTCTATTTTTTAAAAAGGAAATAGCATTTAATGAACATGTCATAGGTGGTTATAAAACACTGAATGCACGTCTGATGTTAACTACGTGAATAGAATATAAATCAGTGAAAGCCTTTCCCCAGTTTATAAATCAGTTTTTTAACAAACAATTATAAATTGACTTTCTACAAATTTATAGACTTAAAAATAAATTCTTAGTTAATTTAAATGTCTGTGTTATAGACTTGGGATTGATAATAGTTCTACATCAAGTGGGCATTTGGAGAGGATCCCTTCTGACTAGGGATAGACTTTTTGATTCTCTAAGACTTGAGTAGTGTGTAATTAGCTACTATTTTACAGGACATTGAGGTATATTTATGGGTGCTTGCAGAAGTCTGTTCAAAACAAGTGGCCTGCTAATACAACCATGAGAACAAGAGTTGTTAGGTAAGTTACGTCTCATTTTGTGTCTTATCTGTAACAAGCTTTCATGTACTTAATCTATTTTTTTTTCTGTGACAAAACTTTATGCTACTTACACAGATGATGGCATTGAAGGTAGTTATGAAACCAAGGCATGATATCCCAATTAAGGATTATGAGCTTGCAAGATTCATGTTCATAGAGCCCTGCCACCAGAATAAGATGTTGTAGTACGGAGGTCAGGGTAGCTTTCCTTAAGATTTTTAACTTCAGATTTACTTATTGCAGCCTTTTGAGAAGAAAATTATTATATTACACTAATTTTTAGATGTCTCGGTAGTTTACCAGGTGCCTTATTCAGAAAATGCTGCAATTTCTACCTGATTTTCAAAACTCCATGTCAGTATGTAGGGTGAACATAGTAGGAAGCCCCGAGTTTTCTGTATTAGCAGGATTTGTGCCTCACAGGTCTTCAGCTGTAGACACTTAGGAGAGATATATAAAAGAGAAATAATTTTCCCATTTTCATGCTGGGAAAGAAAAATAAAAAAACAACTCTCGAAGCAAGTTAGCCTCTGTGCTGCCTGTAGAGAGTTGCATCTGGAGACTGTGATCCCGTCATATGCCACCTGAGAAGACATTACTTAGCAACACTTATGTAGCATATGTTGATTACTGGCAAAACCTACACAGGTTAGGATCACTGCTCCTTAAAATGCAGAACCAGCATGGCACAGAACCTTCTCATAAAGGCAATACAACCCTTGTCAGGTCAGGCTTTGTTATTGTTATAGTGAGAAACATTCTGCTGGTCCATGCTAAATGAAGGAAGATGCGGATCACCTTAGGTGGTCTCCGTGTAACTTCCTCTTGCAGCAGTTAGAATTGAGGTTGACATGAGCTAGATGTTTTTTTTTACTTCTGCTCTTGAAGAAAATTAGATTTTTCTCATCATACTTGAAGGCTGTTTAGACTTTATCTTAAATGAGTTCCTGGTGCTTTTCTTCAGCTTTCTAAGTGGCAGCAATGAGTTCTGTGAGGAACATGTCAGATCCTGTGCTGTTCTTGTACTATAGCATAACTGTCATCAGGGTATGGCTCAGCAGAAGCTGCTTGGACTGCCAAGGGAGAAGTTCCCTTCTGCCCTTGCACTCCTGCAGTCCTTATGTTGCTTGGGGGAGTCAAAGGCTGCAGGATAATGGCTTCTGTAGAAGACCATGAAAATCTTTTGTTTGGTGGGGGACCAGGGGCTTCTCCTTTCTGAAGCGTGGTCTTAGCATAGCTTCATAGTCAAGTTCTTCCCAGTTGGTTTCAGCAACCTACCTTAACTGGGAAATCAGTATGCCTCCTCTTCCAGCTTTTATCACAGTTGAAGTCATATTGAGGCATTCCTCATTAACAAGCATATTTACGAAATGCAGGCTGATTTGTCGCTGTGTATGTCAAAAAGATTTCCAGGTTAACTCGAACAATTGAAGATTACACAGTTTTACATTAATGCTGCTATTAAACAAAATACAAATTTCTTTCAATTTCAGTGGCTTTGTTTTTCTTCGACTGATTTGTCCCGCTATCCTGAACCCAAGGATGTTTAATATCATCTCAGGTGACTATATGCTTCAGTTCAGTTTCATACTTTGTATAGTAATAGGCATAAATTTACTTCAGTGATTAACGTAGTAAATTATGAAGCTTCTGAAGAGTGTCTAAACTTTGCTAATCCACATCACTTCATGTCCTCCCCCTAAAGGGGTAAGCATGTGCTTTTCACCCTTAAAGTGTTCCTTATCTCCCGTGTCTTGTTTTAAACTCCAGAAGAATGTGTTGTTGCACTTAATAATGCATTCAGCAGTTAAAGCCTAGCAACGTGCAGTATATTCTAGCAGTGTGGAAAAATTAAGCGTGTGATCAGAAGATGTATGGAGTCTGTACAAGAGCTGCACGAGATGTATGGAGCCTGTACTCAGCCCTGGTGAGGCCACACCTCAAGCACTGTGTTTGGTTTTGGGCCCCTCACTACAAAGGAAGACATGGAGGCCCTGGAGTGTATGCAGAGAAGGGAAGCAGAGCTGGTGAGGGGTCTGAAGCACGAGTCTTATGAGGGGCTGCTGAGGGAGCTGCGATTGCTCAGTCTGGAGGAGGCTCAGGGGAGACCTTACTGCTGTCCACACCTGAAGGGAGAGGTTGTGAAGGGGTGAGGTCAGCCTCTTCTCCCTCGTAACTTGCAGTAGGATGAGAGGGAATGGGACCACAACAGCTGGCACGGGGCTTTCCTGTTGTGAAGCTCCAATGCTGAGAGCATGGATTATTTATACTGTTGCAGTTGCCTGGGAATGTTTGTGGGTGGCATTTTTAACTTAAAAATACAGGTGAGGTTTTTAAGATGCAACAGCACGTGTGTGTTTTAGAGAAAACGATGCATTGAGGGGAATTAAATTTGAAGTTTTGCTATATTCCTTGTGTAAGAAGAAGAAAGGGGAAGGTGTGAAATGCTGAAGGGAAAATTCTTTCACTAAAACTCAAGTTTTTAAATGTTTGTTGTATTGTACCCCGTCTTTGATACCACAGATGACCATAGAGTCAGGGACACTTGTCTCGTGTGAGCCGTGGCTCTTCCTCCTGCCATGATTTTACTAGTGAAATGCTGGTTTGGCAGTAAGAGGAAATCAGAAATTGGATGTAGGAAAGCTTTCTTTTTAATTTTTCAGACAGCGTAGCATGTTTTCTCTTTTACACTCTATAATACACTGAATAAGAAGGGCTCTGTGAAAGTATCAAAATGTGTAACCCCTCTTAAGCTCGTCTTTAAGTCCTGTGCATAAGTTCATCTGATATTGACTATTGCTAAGGTAAGCCTACAGACACAGCTAGAGCTGAGGGGGAAGCACCGTTCTGGGAGGGGGCTCCTTCTTTGGGTGCCAGGCTTCCAACCTACCTCAGCTTCACATAATGAGTAAGAAAGTATCCTGAAGGGTGGGTGTGTAGCTGCAGTTGGGTTTCAGCAGCAGTAGTCATACCCCCCCATCCATAGCTGTCCTGAAGGAATCTTTGCTCCAAACAAATCTGAGTTATTTGAAATAATATACTTCTCTACTCTGGTTCAGTGGATTGATGCTCTGGATTGCAAGGTACTGAGATTACCCAGCACTGTTTGAAGAGTTGCACTATAACACCAGATACTGCTGGCAACTGGCATTAGTTCAGTTGTTCAGGCTCAATCTAAACTGCAGATTCACAAGAAAAAAACATAACTTATTTTCAGTGAGTGGCACGAGGGCAGGAAGAGAGAGCCAGAGATGCAGGTAGGCCAGGACAGCATGCCACATTCATTCTATGTTCCTGGTGCTAGTAATGTAAGCATTACACAGTTTATATGTTAAGAGACCACTTGGGTAGGGATACACAGAGAAGTAAAAGTGTAAACTCTTCTTTTATCTTTTAACGAGTAATCCTTTTTCACCAGAACTATTTCATGGTATCGAGAATGGTTCTCATTTCACATAACTCTTACTAAAGTTTGTTTGGTCTACTTCAGTATAAAACTAGTGAAGGAAAGCCACGTGCTCACGCTTATTTTTGTGGACATAATTACTAAAGTTTTACATCACCAGGTGCTGTTTTCCACATACTGCTCTGTTACACCATTCAGAGCATTTATTTCTGTTAAGACACAAGCTGAAGAAGAGCTGTACTTTCTTCTGGCAGGCGTTGGTTCTGTATGCAATAGCCAATAACTGTGCTTTGTATTCCTGTCAGATTCTCCTTCCCCTACTGCTGCAAGAACACTGACGCTGGTCGCCAAGTCTGTGCAGAACTTAGCAAATCTGGTTGAATTTGGAGCTAAGGTGAATATTATACACACGCAGAACCACCTAGAACTGTGCTGTTGCTGTCTCCTTACGCAGAGCATGATGCCTGACGTGTTAATCCTTGTCAGCATGGAGGCCTGGCTGTTTTCTGTCTTCATGTGGAACTGAACAGGGTGTTGATCTGAAGTAGAGCAGTAGCAGACTAGCCAGCGTGGGAGAGGAAGCGATCTAGAAACCTCTCTTGATGTGTTATGCCTCAGCATAGCCACGCTATGAGGACACAGGAAACTCAGCAGACATCTCTGTATATATCAGTTCATTTTCACATTGAGACCAGTCAAGACGTAAACTCCGAGGTTGGAGTAGAGCAGGGCCAGCCGTCCTTCTGGCTTGCTACGTCTGCTTAGTTTCAAAAGAAAAAAAATCAAAAACCATCTTCAGAGGCTGACACAGGTGTAGGTAGGCTGGGACATTATTGGCTGTGCCCTCTCCCGTGCAGTGTTCTGCTGGCACATGCACAGTTCATCTTCAGTCTGTGCTCATTCAGCTCACAAAAATATCACTGCAAATCAGTGTTAAAAGTGCACAGTCTTTGTGTTCATAGTCACTCTTGGTTGTACTCTTTGAAAGCAGTATTTGTTTATTGAGGCCACGTGTCGGAACAGCACTCGCCTGGTATTTCAGAAATTTTAGATTTCATGACAGTAAGTATTTTCATGAATATTTAATGAATAAATGATTTAATTAAACCTTTTATAAATCACTAGGAGCCATATATGGAAGGGGTAAATCCATTCATCAAGAGCAACAAGCACCGCATGATCATGTTCTTAGATGAACTCGGGGTAAGTGCTCAAAGAATTCTTCCTTGGAAGTTACGTGCCACACTGAAATGACGATTTCTTGATGCTTTTTATTGACCAGCTCAAAAGTACCACTGAGTAACATTTGTCTTCTGCATCTTCAGAGACAGGAGATTAGTGGCCTGACACACAAAACTAATGAGATGTCATTGGATTTTCATCATGTAGCGCTTCTATAGAAGTGAGAAGCTGAAGTCCCTGTGTGAGGATTAGAAATGTTGGCCAAAACCAGAAGTATTTAAAAACATATCTTAAAACACAAAGTCCTGTGTATCATCTGAGGTGTAGGTTTACCAAAGATTGAGATTTCTCTTCAGAAAGCACAGTGCATTTCAAGTTGACATTCCAGATGTCAGTGCTGGCACTCTGGATGTTGCGGTCTCAAACAAGAACTGCTGTGTTATTTTGGTCTCTGTGTATGACAGCTGTAATGACAATTGGCTTGGGAACAGCTGGCTTGGGAATAATGGTTGCATTAATCTGTTTTAATTACAGTGTTACGATTGGTGTAATGAGCCTGTAGCTTGGTCTTACAGATTTTGCTGCTGATGGATCCCTTCCTTGCTTAGCGGGAGGTTGAATCTCTATCCTTAGGTTTTTTTTGCTCAGTGGCATAGCAACAGCAGATTTTTTTATTAAGAACTCTTCTAGCAGGATTAGAGATCGCAGTATATTTGAGAGGAAGAAATAGATACCAGATAACACAGGTGGAAGAATTAGCTCAGGAGACTTAATGCTGCCATACTTCCTTACAGTGTAGAACAATTGAGCTGACAGATCTGTACAGCAGTGGTGCAGTTTCCTTTATCCCTGAGTACCCGCCATCCTTAATCTGCTCTCATTGCTTTTGTTGAAGAATGTCCCTGAGCTCCCAGACACTACAGAGCACTCACGAACTGACCTATCTCGTGACCTGGCAGCCCTGCATGAGATCTGCGTGGCACATTCGGATGAGCTTCGGACACTCAGTAATGAGCGAGGTGTAATGCAGGTCAGTCAGAAAGCTCAGCAGTCCAACCACAGGTGCAAATACATAGCTCAGGTTATTCCGTAATGTTAGGATTCTTTGTTAGTACTTCTGGGGAGCGTTGTACCTGATGAACACCTCCAAACGTGCGTATCACCAGGAGTTTATTATTAGCTGTACAGGCGGAACAGTTAGTTTGTGATGCAAAAAAAACCAGCTTTCTACATCACAGGACAAATTTATCCTTGTGGGTTTCTTCTGTTGGCAGTGGGTTTTTTCTCCCTGTCAGTGCCCTAATGATTCACAATCACCCTGTTTTAGTTAAAACAGTTCTGTCTTAGTGGAAGACAAAAGTCTGAACGCCCAGCAGCGTGTTGGCAGTGTATTTTCTTAGCCTGTGTTACACTAGAAAGCGGTAAGATCAGTGAGTGTGGTGATAAACTTTGGTGTTACTTCATAAAAGAAACTTGGAAACAACATAAACTAGGAAAGCAGGGCTGTTGAAAATGCATTTGAAGCCAGACTTTTTTTTTCTAGTTGCTAATGCGTTGTTGTACTGACTCTTTTCCTACAGCACGTTCTTAAGAAGCTGTTGGCTATCACAGAACTGCTTCAACAAAAACAGAATCAGTATTCAGTGTCCAATAACATCAGGTAGCAGCCCTCTACCTGAGTTCTGCATGGATCCAGCATGCCCCACACGGCAACTCACACCAGTATCACTTTCTTCTTGCTCTTGCCAAAAATAGCACACCCTGTCACATTCCCAGTGATGTGTGAACTATGCAAAAAGAAAACAAAGATTCTGTTGGTGAATGATTGTACCAGCAGCTTTTTAAGCTATCTGTGCAGGACATTTGCACTTTTTTCCACTTGGAAACAGTTTTCACAACCTCTGAGCCTTGGTGTACAGTTCACCTTCTGCAAAGAAAACGCTGTGACTGTGTCTTGAACTTTGAGAATTACTTCCAACACCTCTAATTGCCAAAGTTTTGCTGTCTCGTTGGAAAAAAAAAAAATCAACTGACAAGGACAGAAATGTTTAGTCTTGACAGCTACATATAACTGGATAACGTTTCTTACTGTAATTTCTGACTGGTTACAATAACTATGACTTCTGACTGTTTCAACCACTTTAACTTGTATTTACAGTTTCCAGAGTTTGATGTTATGGTAGGAACAATCTTTACTGTACACTTTTATACCATGCTGTTTCTCTTGCTGGAATCATGTCGAAAGAGAATATGCAGAATGGATCTTGTCAGCTTTATTTTTTGATGTGCCACTGATTCAGTCTGAAATAGTTCTTCCATCAAGGACTGTATATCCAGATAAATCACAGTGCTTTTGTAAAATGTTTACAACAGTAAATAATTTGAACTCAGTAAATTTATTGGTCATTGTATCAGACATGCATGCATTCATTAAACCATTTTATAAAATAGGTATTGGTTGGTCTTTTGTGTACTGTAAGTCCGCAGTGGATCTTATTTTTATACATGAGAAGTAAGTTTTTGAAATAAATCAAGCTGCAGATCAGCGTTATGAGAGCTGGCTGACTTTGGCTGCTGTGGGATTTTTTCCTGTTGTCTGTGTACACAATTGCACTCTGAAGTGCACCGTCACTGCAGTGTCAGTTTGGGTGTTAGTATGCATCCTCAGACAGTACTGCCGTGCTGGGATGCAGCACAGCAGACAGAAGCCAGGAGTTTGAATAAGGGAGGGGGAAAGTATTCAATACATACCTCTGCCTCTCACGGCAAAAGAATGGATTTATTATTTTTTTCACTTAGAAGTAAAAGATGCAGTCAGTTTGGAGTGTATTTCTGCGTTCCTCATTCACAACAATTCCTGGGACTGAGCTGGTGAGGATAAGAGGATGCTGAGATTCACTGGCAGTACTAATGAGACAATCACACAAGTAACTCTTGTGCAGCATGAATACAGCTGTTACAGCATTACACAGCATTTCCTGCCTATTAGAACAGCACTTTGCTTTGACTTCTTTCACTCTGATGTGTACAGACTTCATCCAAGTCTCTGCTCTGGTATTTCCTCACACATTTTCAAAGTCTCAGTTGCTTTCCAGCTGCCTGTCAGCCTGACCTCAGTGCACAGTTCTGACTGACTGCCATCACACAGCACGTGTGGGACAACCAGGGAATCACGCCCTGCCAGCACCAAGGGCACGTCCTGCTTGACCAACCTCATCTCCTGTGATCCAGTGACCCATCTGGTGCATGAGGGAAATGCTGTTGATGTAATTTACCCGGACTTCAGGAAATCCTTTGATGCTGCCTCCCTCCCACAGTAGTCTCCTGAAGAAGCTGGCAGCCCATGGCCTGGGCAGGTACACTCCTTGCTGGATAAATGTCAGTGGTTTATGGGCTGGTCCAGCCCAGTTCTGTGAGGAGTGGGGCAGGGGACCCACACCCTGAGAAAGGGAAAGGGGAAAAGGGAGATGGGCCTAGAAACAAAGCAACAGCAACAATCCAAGGAGGAAAGCTAATTTACTAAATAGGGTATGTGAATGCAAGACACACACTATAATACAATAAAATTGGAATTGAAGCTAATGAATCAAATAAACAAAATGAGAGCGTATCTGAGAACTGAAGGCCCTACACTAATGCTGAAGGCAAGAAGGGCTGATCCAAAAGGAAACAGCCTGTGTGTCATGACACGTGAACAGGTTTTATCTTTCCCCCCAAGGGGAAAACAGAAGAATACAAAGCAATGCAAAGTCCTCTGGGGTCCATCGTTCTTCTCCTGTGAGACAGGGATACCTGTCTCAGCTATCAATGATCCACAGTGCATTAACTCTTCCCCATGCTCTACATGATGCTATGACGTGGAATACCAATGACAGAATTGATAAAGCCATGACAGTAAAGAACTGGCAGCACTGCTGGGCGCAGAGAGTAGTGATGAATGGAGTTGAATCCAGCTGGCAACCAGTCACGCGTGGTGTTCCCCAGGGGTCCTGGGGCCTGTCCTGTTTGGTATCTCCACTGCAAATCTTTACTGATGACCTGGACAAGGGGATTGGGTGCACCCTACAGTACGCTGCACACGACACCAGCTTGGAGGGGTGTAGTCCCTGTACAGGGACCTGGACAGGCTGGACTGACAGGCTGTCTAACAAATACTTGTTGGTCTGCTCAAGTCCATTTTAAATTGCATCTCACAGGAAAAAAGTTAAAATACTGTTTTCTTCACTACTAGGCTCTCCTGCTTATGGAACACAGCGAGGTAATTAATTAAACACACAAGCCACAGGGTTAGATAAAAAAAAATCATTGCTGAATGCTCTGCTAGCAGGTTACAGCTTATTCAGAACACGGTAAGGATGGCACCACAAAAGGTGTTTCAGTTAGATCACTCACCCTTCAGTTGCTCGGCACTGTGTAAATGGCCAGGCCTTCTGAGGTGAACTACAATTGGCTGAGCAGCCAGGGAAGAAAAGCAGTTTTGCCACTGTTACTGAAGAGTGAACTGTCAGAAACTGTCTCCAGTAGGTAATTTTCAAAATAAACGTGCCTGTCTAGATATTAACAATGTAACAGTTAAAAAATAACTGAAGAACAGACTTGCATCTGTTTATATACAAAAATGCAACAATGAAATCTAGGAAAAGCCCAAAGCTACAATTAGGTAAACTACGCTGGAGCTGCACATGTTCTAAAACAATATATGAAAAGGAAATCGCTTGCCTTAAATTTAGAAACTATGTAACTACTCAGGAAGTTCACCTTAATTATTCTCCTAGGGTGCCCCAACCTAGGTTTGTCACAGCAAGCTGGTCTGACAGCACGGCTGCATGAAGAGGACACAGAGCAAGAGACAAGTCACAGAACACCGTAAGTTATGTGGCTGCAGCCCCTCAGCACGTTGGAGGAGCTTCCCAATTGCAAAAGAATGTTATGAGCAAGATTATGCTCTTCTAGCAGTTCCAGTGGCAAGCCTGAGCAGGACAGTAGCACATCCTGCTCTCAAGCACTTAAGGATTTATTAGCAGATGTGTTGTGTGTGTATTCAGCCGCTACACTAAATGCCAGAACTGACATTGGGAACTGCTGTGCTATAATCCTGTTCTTACACCGCATCTGAAGGTGCTGGCTAAGCCAAAACCTGAACATTTCTGACTGACCTTGAATGGATGAGAGGCTTTCAAACTAAAACTTCATAAAAGTTTTATTGGAAAGCCATTAAAAAGCAGTGTAACAAATACCTCGTGCATCAGTATACAGAGAACTTTCAATAGGCAGCTTCACATGTGCCACGGAACAGCAAGTACTGCAGGAGTGGGCTTCACAAGTCTGCAAGGTCTTCATCACTCCATTCCTCCTAAGGGAAGGAAAGAAACACCGTGAACAGTGTGACCAGTCAGAATGCTTTACAGTAAGGCCACCAAGCAGCACAAAACTGTGCACATGGTAGTGCTGCATGTAGTAACAGTAATATCTTTCACATACGCTGGTTAAAGAGAGTTCAAGAATAATAATCACTCCAAGATGGACGTCTGGAGGACATCAGTCAGCACTGGTGACTGACCACAATCCTCTGGATGTGAATATCCAACCACTTCTTCATGCATCCAACAGTCCACCCTTTAAGTCTGTATGTCTCTAATTGTCATGGTTTTATGATTTTTGGTACTGGTATTCCACATCATAACATCATGTATTGCATTAAGAGTTAAAGAGATAATGCTCCAGCTCCATAGATCATTGATAATTCCAGGTATACCTGTCTCAGAAGAGAAGAAGCACTACATTCCCCAGAGGACTTTGCGATGCTTTGTATTTTTACGTGTTTTCCGCTCAGAGGGAACAGATAAAAACTCTCTGCAGTCACGGGACACTCTCTTTCCTTCGGGATCGACCCAGCAGTGGGTGCTCGCTGCCGTATCGCCTTCAGCGTTACCGTAAGGCCTTCGGTTTATCGGACACTCTCTCTTGCTCATTTTATTTGATTTCATTAGCCTCAATTCCAATTATATTGTATTATATTGTGTTATTTTGCTTTCTGATATCTTATTTAGTAAATTAGCTTTCCTCCTCAGATCGTTGCCGCTGTTTTGTTTCTAGGCCCATCTCCCTTTTCCCTTTTCCCTTCTTCCTTCCCCTTTCCTGGGGCGTGGGTCCGTGGGTCCCCCGCACCGATCGTCACGGAACCGGGCCGATCCAGCCCGGTAAACCGTTGACACTAATTTAGAAATAAGAATGTGGTGTGGGACAGTGTTAAAGACCTTCCAATGTGCAGGCAAAAGACATCAGTTCCTCTTCATGAAATCACTTCCACCACAGAAAGGCAGCAGTGTCCTACTCACCTGCAGTACCACACCTGGGACCCCAGCACATGAGAGCCTGGAGCACCTTCCCTATGAAGACAGGCTGAGGAGAGCCAGGCATATTCAGCCTAGAGAACAGGAGACTCCAGGGACACCTCATCATGGCTTTCAAATACCTTAAGTGAGCTTAAACCATGAGGGAGAGAGACCAAGAGGTCTGGTAGTGATAAAACCAGGGGAAATGCTTTACAAAGAAAAGATGGGAGAGTTTTTTAAACATCTAATGTAAATAAGTTGAAAAATACTCTGAGCAACATGAGAGGCAGAAGTTTGTCTCAACAGATGTGCTGATTTTGCCAGTGGAAAAATAATTACTTGTACAATACATTAACTGACCTCATCCATTTTAGGCTTTTTTGAGATATGTTCATCATCTTCACCGCTTTTCCTCTTCTTCCTAAGCCCCAGACAGGAAGAAAAAAAAAAAAAAGAAAAAAAAGCTTTAGTTACTTTTGCAGTCAGACTCACTATCTGGCCACAATATTTTAGGTTAGTTTATGAACAAATTTGTCACATTAAAGGAAAAACTACCAAAGTTCCAAATAACTGCCTACTAGGATTTCACAGTGGCTACTAAAATGAAAAAGGCAGACAGAAAATGTTAGCAAGTCCCTTACCTGCAACACGGTTCTTAAGAAAGCATCAGCCTTTTACAAAATTTGTTTTAATCACATAACTTTGAAGGCTATGATTCTAAAGGCATATCAGATCATGTGTCCAGATTTAGAAGCCACTCAGCATTACAGTTTTGTGTTAAAAAATGAGCACCACTATAGGGACTACAGTGCAAATCAGCATAGAGCGTACTTCCCACTACTTAAGTGTCTGAACCTCAGAAGCAAAAATTTGAACCAACATTCTTGTGTTACGTTGATGCTTTAATTTTCCTTCACTGCAAGACCAGTGTTAATTAACACTTCCACAGCATTAAAAAAGATGGGAATTTAACATGTTACAGAGCAGTATCTACTTACACGTTAACATTAAGTGAAAGCTCCGGGCTGTGACACTTCTCTAACTTCTGTTTTAGAGCTGCAATCTCTTCAGACCTTGGAAGCTCATACTTCTTTATAAGATTTTTCATGTCTGCAGTAGCAACAACACAGCTCTAAGCACATCAGGTAATTCAAGTTCCACCCAGCCAACTAGGCAAGGTCAGTATCAAGCAGTAGTGTGGCTACTTCTATTGCTTACCCCTTGTACCTACACTTGAAACATTTTTTTGTTTCCTTTCCCTCACTCTTCTGCTAGATTTTGAAAACACTGTTACTTACTCTCTAAAACAGACTTCAAGAAGCTGTAAGGCAAGTGTAACCAACAGCTGGACAGAAAGCTTTCCAAATAAAATCGGTATAGTTGTGAGCCTTAGCATCTTCAGAAATACCTTTGTGGATACAAAATAAACTGAGCTATAAATCCTGGCAGATCACTTATCACTCAGCTTACAAGTCATCTCCTAGTGGTAGAAGCAGTTACCTGCAAGCTCTTGTCTCAAGTCAGTGATGGAAATAAGCCACTCATTTGTTTGAAAAAAGGTGTTGAGCTGTTGTTTTCTCCTCCTCCCCCCCCCATCCCCTTCAGAGACGTTATTTATTTGTTTGTATATTTACTTACTTTTCATACCCTCCAGCAGTTTGGCCAAGAATGTTCTATTTTCTTTCAGCATAAAACACTCTGATAAATAACTGCAAAGTAAAAAGAAAAACTCTTAAAGCTCTGTAATTATTTGTAACAGCTAGCATTAGATAATAAAACATGCATTATTTGTAACTTCTACTTCCTAAAGCTATATAATTAGATGTTAAAAAAACAAACAAAAAAAAAAAAAAAAACAACCAACACTTCTGTTGCTGAAGTGCTATTAAGTGATAAAAAAAGCAAGTCCTTCACTTCCAGTATTACTGTTCTTCTAAGAACTTGGCTAAACTACTTCCTAGCCATGTAAAGAACCAAAGGTCCTGGTACTGCAGAATTAAACATCTGAAAATAAGCCTTGCTGAGTTAAGTCAACTAGTGTTTAAGACCCCACAAAGTATCACACTATCACCCTGTGCACAGTACAACTGCTGGCAAAGCAAACAGGTGGTCACTCTCAGAGTCTGTGCACACCCTGCTCTCAAATTCAAACTTCCCTTCAGTAAGAAACACAACACAGCAGAGGAACACTACTGCAGAAGTACTGATCACAATCCGGTGTTAAAGAAAAGGAATTTAAGGTTAAGTTTCCTTTTAACCCTAACCTGCCAATGCATGGGTGCCACGCTTTCAAGATCAGTGCTGCAGTTTTAGCTTCTCCTGCATGCAGCAGCTCAAGGTGACGTGAAGTGAGTGACTGACAACTTACAGCAAATGTTAAGCAAACAGGTGACAAAACCACGTTTCTTCACGTAAAAACAAAACCTTTAGGAACTCACTACAGACTATTCTAGTTCTTTCCACATCCATGTTTCTCTGAGTTTTGGGAGACAGTTAGGTGAGCATTACAATGACCACCTGAACTCTGGTGCATTGTTCTGAGTAAACTGAAATCCTGAGAAAAATATTCAGTACTTGTACAAGGTAAGTGGGAAAGAAGTTACTTTAAATAGAATTGTTTTAACTATGTCCTTCAGCAGTGATATCAAAGCATTTCATGATAACTTTGTAAATAGAAGTGGACAGACAGCTGAGAAGAACAGTGCCTTAACATTAATCTATTTCCATGGAAATTCAAAGCACAAGTACAGCACTTACAGCTTCTGCATTCCTAGCAGCCATCAGTTCAGAACAATACTATTTGACTCCACAACCCAGTATCTCCATTCTAAAACAACCTTATTTTTTTTTTCTTTCTTTACATATTTCACATTCTCACTTACTACTGTATTTCAGCTTCTTTACTCCAATCTTCAGGATCAGTCTGATAACCCCAGTCTGCACTCATTAGTCAAAGCTGTCACTTTGGTAGAAGCAAAAATGATTACAAGGAATATAAAAACCATACACCAAACTAACTGCACAACTCCTGCTTTCCAAAGATGAGAAAAACCACTATCACCACTGCTTTCATTCTGAAGCATACTTGAAGAATGCAGCAGATTGTTCACTAAGAAATAAAAAACGTGTTTGTTAGTTAAGAACATCTAGAGCAAAACGATCTTATATTTGTGTCTTAAAAAAAGAACTCCTGAAAGAAAATGAAAAAAGACTACCTTTCTACATTAATTCCTGCTCTTGAAGCACTAGACAGTATAGCAGCAAGAGCTATCTGCGAGGGAGTGAAGAGAAGGTAAGCATCTGTCAGAGCCACTCGATTGAGGAAGTCATCAGCTGTTTTCCTTAGAACTTCAGGATTCTCCAGCAATGGGTACCGAGTCTAGGAAACATTTAGGAGAGTTAAGCAGCCATTCCTTTTCCAGTTTGCAAGCCCAACACACAAAAGTCAACAATTTTTTGTAAAGCAGAAGCATAACAAGCCACCTCAATCCATACATAATATTTGAATACCACAACAAAACACAGCCCCTTTCAGATATCTTCTGCCTATCGCTTCAGAATCAACATCTTCATGAGTGCAGACACAAAAGGACAGGAGCCATGACAGCTGTATTACATTAGCACACGAAGTACGTAGCAGGCAAAACAGCATTACCTTCAGATCAATCAGAATTCCCTCGAATGGCCTGTATGGGTTGTGTACAATAAGATGGAAGTTCAACTGCTGAATAAGGAGAAGTTCATATTCCAGTATCTGTTCAAGAGCTTTTTCTTGTCCAAGAGGGCTTTCACGAAGGTTACCAACAAACTGTGCACTGGACACATTAAACTCATCTACTTTACACGCTAAAAACGCACAAGTCAGCCTTGAGAAGGTTGGGAAAAGAAACCAAAAAACAATTCAGATACGCAGCACCCACTATTTTATCAAAAGTTCTATGGAGATTTACTATTAATTTTAAATTTTCAAAATACTGTATTCAGAATATAATGAACTTTTCCAAGTGCAAATGGAAGGTGATCACACTTCGTCTTCATTTGCACTTAAGGTCTCTGATTTCCTTTCCTGTTTTGTTCACATCTTAACAAACAAGGGCTATACTTCTATTACTCTAAGAGACACAGTAACTCATGATGTGCAGATAACTCACATTATTATCCGAGGATGATACTCCATCACTGAGTTATTGAGATAGAAGCGTTTGAAATACATGCATGCCGTTCCCTTCATTTTTAAAAAGAGAAGGAAAGAGTTAAATGTAGAAGTAGAAATGGACAAGGAAAATAACAATCAAAAACAGACTAAGTGTGAATATATACTACATGCACACAAGTTACACAAACACTAGAATTTACAGTATGTCACGTCACTCGAGGTTAATTCACTTACGGATGCATAAAACCTCACAAAATAGCACTCTGGTTACCTCTTCTGCCATTTTTAGATGTATATTCAGGAATACAACAAGCAAAAAGTCTACAATACCTTCATGAAAATTTCATCTCTTATTTAAATGAAATACTTCAGTCCATCAGAACCAAGTTTCCAAGCAAATACTGAACTGTACCAGCACAGATCAGGTTATTTCCAACCTACTACTTGCCAAGCTTGACTCAGCACACATAGCCTAAGGGGTGTGATTCTCAAATATAAGGATGGGCTTCACAGAGAATGTAACAGCAGCATTCTGTAGCATGACCAAAGTACATTTAGACAAAGTGCTAATTGTTTTTATTATTCACCACAGAGACCAAAAAGAGGAACTACTGGGGGGATGCTTCTGAATAAAAAGCTGACAAATGAAACACAATTTTAATTCCCCTCTTCAGCTCTAAGTCTTCCTACTCAAGGCACTCAAGCTAAGTCACTGCTCATCTCACTTTTACACTTAGATTGCTGCCTATGCAGTTGCCTGAGCTAGCTTGCTTTGTGCTCAAGTGCACACCATCACACCACAGACAAATTATATTCAGTCCTAGGTTAGGTTCTACTCCCTGCCTAAGAGGAAAGAAAAAAGTTAAATGGCACTCATGAGCCAGCAGTGTGTGCTCAGAGCCTAGAAGACTGACATTACCCTAAGATGCATCAAAAGAGAGTTGCCTGCCCCTCTCTACTCTGCTCTCCTGGGGCCCAAGGTCGAGTACTGAAGTCCCAAAGAATGACGTGGAGCTTTCAGAGCAGATCCAGAGGAGGACCACAAAGGTGATCACAGAGAGCTGGAGCAGCTCTCTGCAAAGATAAACTGGAGCTGGACTTGTTCTTTATGGAGAATGCTCCAGGAAGACTTCAGTACGACCTTCCTGTACTTGAAGGGAATTTACAAGCAGGAGGGCAACTGACTTTTTACACAGTCTAAGAGTGACAGAAAGGGAACAGGTTTAAACCGAATGAAGGGTGATTCAGATGAGATGTCAGAGGGAAATTTTTCACTGAGTGGGCAGTAAGCCTCTGGCACAGCTGCTCAGAGAAGCTGTGGTGCCTCATCCCTGGTGAGGCACAGGGCCAGGCTGGATGGGGCCCTGAGCAGCCTGAGCTGGGGGAGGACAGCCCTGCTGAAGCAGGGGACTGCAGCTAAGTGGGCTCTGAGAGCCCTTCCAAACCCAACCCATTCTACAGTCCTACAACACTCACTCCAACCTGGAAGGAACCCGCGACGCGACGCTTCAGCTCACCACCACAGAGCGCGGCATGGCAGGCTTGAAGACGGCACAGAAATCCAGCAGCCTCTTCTCGTAGTATTTGCATATCGACAGCTCCTCGTGAGCCTCGAGCAGGAAAGAGTCGCCCTGCTGCACCTTGGGGAAAGACGTCGAGATGAGATGAGCTGAGCTGAGCTGAGCTGAGCAGAGCAGAGCTGAGCTGAGCAGAGCAGGCCCGGGACCGCCCCTCCCCCCCCAGCATCCCCGCCGAGGAAACCCAGACTCCCCGCGCCGCACCTTCCCGCTGGCCACTGCTTTACTACGAAACTTTCGGTTGGCATCGGCCCGGCTCCGACTCAGCTCCTCCTCGCTGCGGAAGGTCCAGCACCGCCGCTGCGTGCTGCTGTAGAACATCACTACCCCACAGCCGCTCGGGGGCGGGACAAGATGGCGGCGCGGCGCTCGGGGGCGGGACAAGATGGCGGAGGGGCGGGTGCTTGGCCTGTGGGGAGCGGTGCGGACTGTGAGCTTTGATGAGTGAGGGAGGTGGGGGCAGGTGTGGAGCGAACGCAGCTTGAGGTGGCACATAGAGGACTTACGTTTTCATTTATTTGTTAACAGTGATGCCGAGAAATCCGACAGAGTAGCTTGACGTGCCAATGAGTTATGTCAAGCAGGTATTCCCTTTATTACAGCGCTGGGTGCATGGGGGATCTCTCCACCAAACATGCACACCGAAGGGAAAAACGACTGCGCATTTAAACGCATAAAGCATTAATATTTGTCACATTCCAAAGATAGGCACAGAAATTCCAAAGTGGGTGACATCTCCGGTTGTCATGGGATTAAAGCTCAAAGTAAATTTCCAGATGTTAAGGGGGTTACATTATGTCCTCAGCATATCTGCCTCCTCATCTTCACGGACTCCTCCACTGAGCTGCAAACAGCAATTCCACTTATCTTCACTGGACCCTCCATTGCGTTGTAAACAACCATTGTGTTGTCCTTATCTTCCTGGGATCACCCCTGTCCTGAGTTGCAAACAGCAGCTCTTTTCTGCAGTACATGCATTTCTGTGGTCCTTGTGTTTCTTCCTAAAGTTACCTGTTTGCTCAAGCTATGATGCCTAGTTTAGATTCAGTCCAATTCAATTCAGTTCCTTGATTCAACAGTAACCACTAAATCACTAAATCCCCATTTGGAAGGGGCCCACAGCTTCACATAGCACGGCCAAAACCCAAACCCTTTATCTGATAGTGCTGCCCCAAAAAAAAGTGAGGAGTCATTAATGTTACGCCAAATAAAATCAATCTTCAGGAGTCTTCGAAGAAATATTTCAGAACAAATGATGCGCTGGTGGTTGTTCTGCATTGTTCTCCTAAGTAGTCCCAAGATTGGTGTCATTCTTGCTAAATTGTATCCTGTAAGTTGATGTACATTCTCCATTAATATCTTTGTGAAGGTGAGTTAACAACTTTTTGTGTTAGCTTTGCCAAGCATATGGTTCTCTGGTGTTTTATGTATTTTTCCTTGAGCCTAATGGGAAAGGACTTAGGGGTACTGGTTGATGAAAAAAATGATCTGGCAGAGTGTGCTTGTAACACAGAAGGCCAACAATAACCTGGGCTGCATCGACAGAGGTGTAACCAGCAGTGAGAGAAGCGGATTATCTCTCCCTTCTCTGCCCTCATGAAGTCTCATCTGAAGTACTACATCCAGGCCTGGGGCCTCCAGCACAGGAAAGATGTGAAACTGATGAGGCAGGTCCAGAGGAGGCACTAAGATGCTCAGAGTGCTGGAGCACCTCTCCTATGGAAAAAGGTTCAGGGAGTTGGGCTTGTTTAGCTTGTAGAAGAGAAAGCTCCGGAGAGACCTCTTTCTAGGGTTCCAGTACTTAAGAGGACATACATGCAGGAGTAAGACTGACTGCTTACATAAGCAAATAATGATAGGACAAGGAGGAATAACTTTAAACTAAAAGAAGGGAGATTTGGGTTAGATTTCCGGAGGAAATTCTTTACACAGAGGGTGATGAGGCCCTGGCACAGGCTGCCCAGAGAAGCTGTGAATGCCCCATCTTTGGAGGCATTTAAGGCCAGGTAGGATGGGGCTCTGAACAGCCTGATCTGGTGGGTGGCAACCTGCCCATGGCAGTGGGGCAGTGAAACTGAGTGGGCTTTGAGGTCAACAATTTTTTGTTAAATCTTTCTTATAATTCAGAAGGCATAGATAATGTCATGAGTAAGTCACAAAACCATGATCTCTTAGAACATCTAAAGGCAATCAAGGAGGACCAAAAGACATCACACACACCACCAAAGAGAGAAATTTATAAACCCTGGATGTTTGCCCTCTTAAGTCTACCATTGAAACATAAGTATTCGTAAAAATTTTAAACTTCATTGTCTGATGTGTCTTTAAAACAATACAAAACAAATGCAATGGCTTCTGAATGTTAAAGAATTATGCTGATTCTTTAACGGAGATGCAAATTGGATTTAGTATTCAGTGTTTTCACAACATAGCAAAGATGGGAAACATGCAGAGAAATCAATGCTGTGTGTATTCTAAAACTCTGCAGGAGCTCAGAGGATCTGTATTTCATGAAACAATAAAAGAAAAATTATTTTGTATTATGCAAATAGTGAAAAAAGGAAGTAAGTCTCTGGTATAGTGATAAAATTATTTGCCTAGGTTTTAAAAAAATATCTAAATTTTAGTTAGGTCAAAGAACTGGAGTTTTATGAAGCTACTGCCAAGGAAAATTGTCTTCAGATATGAAGATTTTCAGACTGTTGTTGACAGTTATATTTTTATCATTTCAGGTTCTTTACTGGTCCCTAGCAGTTTTTAATCAAAGGTTTCTATTTCCATTAAAAACAGTGGCAAAACTCCTAGTGATTTCAAAGGGAGATAATTTTTTTCTTCCCATGATTCCACTGAGTCTGAGGATTGTTAATTTCCTATTAAGCCTAACCTCAAATATCAAATTTTGTTATTTATCCTAGAATGTGGATGTGATACACTCACAGAAACAAACAGTTTATCTTGTGTTCTAGGAGAGAATTAAAAGACTGAAATGGAAAAAAAAACAAACACATAAGTTTATTACCATATTATTTTAATATTCCCCATAATTATTACTACTGAGAATTAGTCAGCAGTGCTGAATTTAATGTTTCAAGTACTCTGTTTTAGTCCTCAGTCTGTTGAGTAAATGAATATAAGATCGTAGTGACTTCTTGACTTTATAGCCCTTGACTATCAACTGTCTTAATACTAAAATACTAGTTAAAACCAGATTCTCTGTTGCTTTGAACAGCTTTGTTGCTGTTGTTTTACTTTACTTTTTGTTTTGTCTTACTGTTACCAATGAGATTCTTTTGTCAAAGGAGTGCTAGTCTGTGTTTGTAAAATGTACTAGTCATTCAGGAGCAAACAAGTAACAAATGCTCTATGCACGTGGGTATATGCCTTAGATAAAGATTAGAATTCTCATGAAAAAAACTCAAATATTAAGCAAGGGAGAAGGGACGAGAAACAATAGTTCGGAATCCCTGACCTTAACGTTTTTTAAATTGTAAAGAAAGCCATTTGCATTTTATTATGTACATTTTGAAAAGAACACTATCTGTGTGGTCTCCAGGAAATCAGAAATCGTGGGAGTGAAAATGAAATATGCTAAGGCATAGATGTTTGTTTATTCTTAAATTAAGGGCATCACGTTTTAGCAGTGAGGACTGAAATCCTTCAGGGCAATCAGAATTATGTATTGCTTTTGATACAGCATAGAACATCTGTTGACGCCTGTGGAAGATTTGCCTAAGGACCAAGAGCCAAAGCTGGCTTTTATGTAGGAGAGTAGTTGCTCCTTTTTGCCTTTCTTCAGTGACATATCCTGAATTATTCACTGAGTAAGTGCTATTGCTGCCATTCCTTGTTTCTTGCTTTTCTGTCTCTGTTCCCCTTCGTGAACTTGCCTAGATGGTCTTGACCTTTCTTGACCAATTACAACTTCTTTTTTTTCCCAACCAATTCACTCCCAGTATATAATCCCAGATGCATATAATTAAATTATTGATGCTGATGTTGAATACTCCTCGCAGAATTTCTGGACTGAAACTGAGCAGAAACTGAGGATTTGGACCTTTGCATTACTTATTGCAACTATCTTCAAATTTGGAAAGCACCATCGTGACCTGCTGGCAAAGGTTTATTTGGAACCAAGTGTGTTTTAAATGCTATTTATAAAGGAGAACACTTAAGCACTGCAGAATTAAAAAAAATATCCCGAGTGCTACATCAACAAGACAAGAAAGCAACTTCCAGACAGCTCTCATCCGTGCTTGTTTTTTTTCCCAACCTTTCAAACACCATCTTTAGGTTTTATGATCACAGTCAACCAAGATGGCATCAGTAATTTTGTGATTAGTTAGCATGGGCAAAAATCAGCTTGTGCACGCAACGTTCAGCTCTAAACCTTTAGTTTGGGGAAAAGGAGGCTTAGAGGAGACCTCATTGCACTCTACCACTTCCTGAAGGGAGGCTGTGGTAAGGAGGGGGTCAGCCTCTTCTCCCAGGTAACTAATGACAGGACAAGAGGGAATGGCCACAAGTTGTGCCGGGGAAGATTTAGATTAGACTTGAGGAAAAATTTTTTCTCTGAGAGAGTGGTCCGGCACTGGAATGGCCTGCCTAGGGAGGGGGTTGAGGCACCGTCCCTAGCGCTGTTCAAGAAGCGTTTAGATGAGGTGCTAAGGGATTTGATTTAGTAGCTTGGTTGGTAGGGATGGTGGTGTGAGGATGGTTGGACTAGATGATCTTGTAGGTCCTTTCCAACCTAATGTATCTATGAATCTATGAAACCTGAGTTTTAGTAGAATGTACTGTTCAGGGGCTTTGATTCCCTTTAATTCAAGGGGAAAAGGTGTACTGCAAAAATAATGTTTGATGCTAACTCCCCTACATTTCTGGAGTATTTGTGTCTGAATTTGTTCCTGAGATCTTACTTCAAATTGTTACATCATTGCACAGGATTCTGGGTGTTACTGGAAAGGGTAGAGACAGCCTGTGTTCATGACGAATTTTGAGTACAGCCTGCAGAGACCCAAAAGATCTCTTTCCTGTCTTAAGGAATAAAATCACTGAAAATTAAAGTGACTTCATTTGGTTTTGTAAAATTGGTATGCTTAATTTCAGGAAAGCCAACTTCCAGCTTTTCAGGGTATTAGTCAACAAACCCCCCTGGGAAACTACCAGTCATCAAGGATGAGGTAGCAGAGGAGAGCTAGTATATCTTTAAGGAAGCATTCTTCAATGGTGTTTGGAAAATTGTTGCAGTCAGGTGAAGTTCCTGGTGACTAGGAGAAGTGTAGAAAGGATGACCCATGCAACTGTCAGGCTCACCTCTGTGTCAGGGAAGGTCATAGAAGATATGCTCCTGGAAGCTATGCTAAGGCACATGGAAGATGGGGGTGATAAGAGACAACCAGCATGGCTTCACCAAGGAAAGTCCTGCTTGACCAGTCTAAGGGTCTCCCACAGTGGCATAACTGCATCAATGGATGAGGGAAGAACCAGTGATGTTGTCTACCTGGATTTCAGTAAGGTCTTTAATACTGTCTCCCATAACAACCTTCTCTCTAAACTGGAAAGATGTGGATTTGATGGGTGGATCATTCAATGAACAAGGAACTGGTTTCAAGATCATACCCAGAGGGCAGTGATCAATGGGTCAGTGTCCAGGTGGTGATAGTAATAGAGAAAATGGCTTTGAAGTAAAGGAAAGGAAATTTAAATTAGAGTTCAGGGGAATTTTTTTCATAGAGAGGGTGATGAGGGCACTGGCTGCACAGAGAGGTTGTGTGTGTCCCATTTCTGGAGATGTTCAAGGCTAAGTGAGATGGGGCCTTGTACAGTCTGATCTAGTACCTGATTAAGTGGTTGGTAACCCCGCCATGTCGAAGGATGTTAAACTAGATATCTCTGAGGTCCCTTCTGACCTGATTCTTTCTATGATTCTATGAATATCAGTAATGTCTGTAATGGTCTGTACTGGGACCAGTCGTCTTTAGTGTCTTTATCAATGATATTGACAGTGGGATTGAATGCACCCTCATCAAGTTTATGAATGACTCCAAGCTGTTTGGTGTGGTTGACACATCCAAGGGATGGCATGCCATCCAGAGGGTCTTGGGCTTGAGCAGGACCTAGGAGCAGGGCCCAGGAGAACCTCATAATGTTCAACAAATCCAAATGTAAAGTCTTTCACCTTGGTTGCAGCAACCCCTGCTATTAGTACAAGCTGGGAGATGAAATGATTGACCACAGCCTTGCCAAAAAGGGCTTGAGGGTACAGGTGGATGGCAAACTAGACAATCACAGCCCAGAAACCCAACCCTATGCTGGGATGCCTCAAGGAAGTGTGGCCAGCAGGTCGAGGGAGGTGATCCTGCCCCTCTGCTCTGTGCTGCTGAGACCTCACCTGGAGTGCTGCGTCCAGATGTGGAGTCCTCAGTATAGGAGAGACACAGACATCTTGAGGTGTATCTAGAGGAGGGCCACAAAAATGATTCAAGGTGTGGAACACCTCTTCTGTGAAGACAGGCTGGGAGATCTGGGGCTATTCAGCCTGGCAAACAGAAGGATCCAAGGTGACCTGAGAGTGGCCTTTCTGTATGCAAAGGCAGGCTGTAAGAAAGAAGGAGCAGACTCTGTATCAAGGTCTTTTGTGAGAGGACAAAGAGAAATGGTTTTAAACTCAGAGAGGAGAGATTTAGATTGGATATAAGGAAGAAAAAGACTTTTTACAATAAGGAACAGGTTGCTTAGAAACATTTTGGATGCCCCATTCCTGGAGACAGTCAAGGTCAGGCTGCACCAGGCTCTGAGCAGCCTGATCTACCCATGGATATGACTGTTAGGAGCAGGAGAGTTGGACTAGATGGCCTTTAAAGGTCCCTTCCAATTCAAATGACTCTACTCTTCTGTTATTCTACTGTTCTGTTCTTTGTGCTAGTATTTATTTGTCTGCTTTGAAAATTTCTTTTTCCTGCGAAGGAGCACTGCTTTTGCAGTGTGTTTGAGACAAATTGGGCTGAGAGACTAGATGGAGAATTCAGAAATCACCTCCAGGTGTCTGTGGCACAAAGACATGATTTAGTGATGGGACTCTTTATGACAAGCTGACGATTAGACTTGATGAAGTTGAAGGACTTTTCCAGTCTAGATAATTCCACTATTCAGTGATTTTACAATCATGACAGAGACATGACCACTAGCAGTTTAACCATCTGTATTTGTAACATTTATGATGTCTATTATAACCTATACAGTCTACCTACTAAGCGGGAGTTGCATCATTTTTATCCACTGCCAAGCTCATAAATGAAAATAAACTGAAGTTAAAATTAAAAAAAGTGTTAGGTTTTTTTTGTTTTGCTTTGTTTTGTTTCTTCCTTTAAAATCTCATCTACTCAAAATCTTTTACTGAGAGACAAATTGTGATCTATCCTGGTTAGACTGGAACCCTATTTCCAACAGCCAATTATTTTTTCTTCCACTTTGTAAATGTGCCCTGTTACTTATTGGGCTTGTTCCCTTCTTCCTCATCCTCTTGGATATACTATTATTATTATTGTTGTTGTTGTTGCAAGGCAGATGTTTATGCAAGGAAGAATGGAGATTAAATATCTGTCTTTCCACAACATTCTTTCTTTCGAAATAAGACACTTGTCAGTTTTTTTTGTTTGTTTGTTTTTTGTTTTGTTTTGTTTTGTTTTGTTTCTTCCCTCTAAAGATAAAGGTGGGAATAGAAAATAAAGGAAGATTTGTAAGTCTCAGGACAATGAATTTGAAGACTGCTTCACTCCCAGCAGCTCATGGCCTTCCAACAAGTTGGATCAAATATTTCCTCTTTAAAGTCTTAAAGTACCTTTAAAGTCTTTAAAGTGCCTCAAAATATCTGTAACATAAAGGAATCTAGTGGAGGCTGGCAAATGCTTTTAGGCCTTCATTGCAAAGATATTAAGAAAATGAATGGAGGAATTGAGAAATAAATGCTCCAAAATTGCTGGTCAAATCAGGTGACACAAAACCTCATGTATAAAGTACTCTTCTGACCTGTGAGCTGAAATATGTTATGCACTTAAGCCCATTAGGGAGTAATTTTCTGAGGGCTAAATAACTACTTAACTGCACAGACACATTCTCTTGATTTGATAACCACTGATGTGAGAACACAGAAGGTTAAAAGAAATTGTGTAGATCTTCTTTCTACACAAAAGTAACTTCCAGTCTGAAAGGGAGCTTGAGTTGTATGTGGTAAGAAGGTACCTGCTGTCTGCAACTGCCTTTGCGCTTGAAATTTCACTATGCTGCCTCATGATACATGCAGGGGCAAACAGCAGAGGGCTAAGTTGGAATAGATTCTCCTCACACTGGGCTTTTCATATTTATTTTTCTCAACAGACTGAATGTGGACAATTATATCTTAGAACTATGGATGTTTGTCTTCTAAGTGTTTGGTCTCTTCAGTATTAAATAATTAACAGCTTCAGTCCTCTTTCTTGGAAAACCTCTACTTTATTTCATATGTTCTAAAAAGTCATTGTCAGATTTTTTTCCCTTTTTTTCCCCTGCATTTTGGGATAGGTGTACTTTGTGATGAATGGAAAGCCAGCTCCCCTCTTGGAATAGAATATGTTCAATCATGATTTATTTTTTAAGGAGGAAGAATGAGATTATTTTAATTAACACAACAAGGATTTGTTTTAAAAAGAGGAATCTATCAATGGGATTCAGTAGGCTTGCACAACAGCATCTAGTGTGCTCAAGTGTTTTTGCTTGGATGATGAAGTATGTGTAAGACTATTGCATTTGCATGAAACTGCAACCTGTGCTGTTCTGCACATAGATTTCAAAAGGGTATTTGGTTTAAAGGGATTTTGAGAAAATTGTGTGAAAGTACAAAATACAGTTCTGTAGTCATCTGCACAAATACAAAATGCAAATTGTCTGGAAGGGTAGAACTTCTTGCTATCCATTTGAAAACAGGAGTATAATCAATCTCATGATGCTGCAAACTAGTGTGTCATTCTCAGTTTTATTATTTTGCGCTACCTGGCACATGTAAGGCTGGAACAGTTCGCAGTCTGAGGCTTTTCCAAATGGAACAATACAAGCAATACAGTACAAATCAAAATAAAACAAAAACAAAAGTGTGATCCGACAAGAGTCTAGAAGAAACAGGCAAAATGTGAAAATCCTGGTAGTCTGGCAGAGATGGGGATTATCTGAAGTAAAGAGAACAGAAGTCTGGGGACAAAAACACCATAGGCAGAAATCCTTGCATTTCTGCAGAGGACAGGAGAACGGACTGGAACAGGAAAGGACACAGTTTAGATGTTCGCAGAAATGTAGCATTGCTGTAGAAACACTTCCTTACTGGGTATCTGTCAGAAACGCCACAGCTGAAAGGTAATTTTCATTCAGCCAATTGAGTATATGCTGAACACTTCAAATTTTCTTCATTCCTATACTACTTGCCATGTACACTGGGGTCATATGCTTGCATTTTGTCTGTACAGCTGAAATACAGTGT
This sequence comes from Callipepla californica brunnescens, assembly GCA_023055505.1. NCBI lineage: Eukaryota > Metazoa > Chordata > Aves > Galliformes > Odontophoridae > Callipepla > Callipepla californica. The sequence goes on along the minus strand of JALIRH010000023.1, from coordinate 8,290,937 downwards.
TTTGCTAAGAAAAGAGTTTATGAATGTTTTTGTTCTCATTTTATGTACATATACTGTATTAATGGAGTATTCTGGATTTTAATGTACTAATTAGATAAGTTATGAATTATATACTGTACATATCATTCATATGTATAACCCACTTTTCTTTTGACTGAGACAGCCATAGTAATTCAATTCCATAAAATATGTTAGGCTCTGATTATTCCAGGGTGCTTAACAGAGCACCAGAATACATTTTCAGCATAATTCAAGCTTGGATTAAGTGAGATTGTAATTTGAGATTCATTATTTCGTCCAAAATTCAACTTTTGAACCTCTTTTGAAATGACATGTCTGGGATTATCATCAAAATATACCTAATTCAGAAATGCAAAAGTGAACATGTATTAATGACATTTGATTATAAAACATGATGACAGACAGTCCTTGCTTAAAATTACGGTTCTTTTATGTGTACGCCAAAGGAGAAGATGGATCAAATGAGACTTCTGCTATATTCTGGCCTGAGAAGATTTCCTGTTCCAAGGGTGACCTATGGAAAATGTAAACCATGGTATATTTTCCTGTACATAAACAAGTTGAACTTCAGGTAGAGCATTCCTTTCAAATGTCAAGAGAGATCTTGATGGAATACACAGCACGTCACTTACACATCTGTGGTTCAAAACACTTGGTAGAAAGTGAGCTGACAGATTCTTCTGATATTAGGAGATAATCACATGTTAACTCCTGATGTTTAGTATATAGCTTGGGGGAATAATATTGGAGGCATCGTACTGAAGCCACTCCCCTGAACAGTAAAGGAATATGACCCAATTTTTGTATGAGAGAGCTTAACTGGTAAAACAAGTTGGGCCTCATCTCAATTATGTATCAGAAGCCATTTTCATTTAAAGAAAAATCATGGTTTTGAAGCAAAGGCTAGATGTGGCTCGATTTTTTATAAATCAGTTTACAACAGCACAGTGGTATCAATGGTGCTAGTGCAAAGCAGTAAGAGGAAAATGTTGATGACAGAGAACTCACATGGTTGATGACTTTTTTATTCTTGTATTAATGGGCTGTTCTTTTCTCTGATGAAAAGCATATTCACAAGATTGCATTGTTTTTCACTCTCCTGCTAGCTACATTATTTTCAATAATTGAAATATAGAATACTTCTGAGTTTATTCTTGCTCTGTAATACTTCTAAAATATATTTCTATTTTTTTCTGAGATATGAACATCAAATGCAACAATAAAAGATGTGGAGATGAATTTATGCTTGGAAGAGCCCCTCTGAACCCTATATTCCTTGAATGCTTTAAGCTATTATCTCCAAAATTAATCTATCTGGAATATTTTTTCTGCTTATTAGGTACCGTGTTTCAGTTACACCAGCTGTAAGTTGTTGACATTCCTGGAAGTCATAAGTCATAAGCACAGAGCAAATACAGATGCTCCTCAATTGAACTTCTTTTTTTTTTTTAAGTAAAAAATCATTGCTATTGTACGGTATGTCTAGGGATATATTCCAAAGTTTACTTTTACTCCCGTCGTGTAATTAATTCAAGAAGTAAAGCAGAAGGATGGCAATAAACTGATCTTCCTCCTCTCACTTGAATTAAATCTGTAAGTCAAGATAGTGACAAAAAAAAGTAACCTGTAGCTGCAATATATGAGCCATCCCATTAGCAATGCAAACCAGTCAAATTGGAGCAATTTAGCTATTCAGATGTTTTCTAAGGGACTGTAGTGTGGAAGAATTAGATAGATGAAAAGAGGCAGACTGGCATGATCCCTGACCAGTCTTGTTCTTGCAATCTAATTGTTCGTTTTAAATGCTACTCAGTCACTGTACAAACGTAAAACACGGCATTGGAAAGCAGAACAGTGTCAGTGCTTGTTACCAAGGGTGACTGTGAAATTATGCCACAAAAATACTTAGTCTCTGAATGCTGGGAGCATCTTCTTTGTCTGTAGATGTCATTTGCTGTTCATTACATGCCATTATTAACTGTTATTTTATTAGCTGAATTATTATATAGTTCATGTGCAATGCTTGCTGAAATCACTCAGTAATTATGTCTAAATGTAGCTTAGCAGGCATCTTCCTGTGCTGTTATGGAGGTCAGAGAAATAGGATGTCTGTATGGTGGATCCTATGGAATATTACTGCAGGGACTACGTAAAATCTCTAATTAACTTGTACTGTCCACATATGTCCATTCAACAATTCTGATTCTTTAGTGTTTTTCTGCGTTCATTTCCTACTCTTGCTATCAATACTTAAAGTACTGAGGGTTGTTTTTGTGGGTTTTTTTTTTCATTTGTTTGTTTTTGTTATGTTACTGTTGTTTTTAAATAATAGAAAAATTACTATATTAAATTATATAGCACATTATGTAATACCTTTTATTTGATGATTTCAGAACACTTCTCTAAAAATTATTTATGGTTCCATTACAGCTCTGAACCATGACCTGGGAGCATTATTGTTGCCACTCTTCTCCATCCTATATTTTGTCAGCTGTTTAGATGTAGTACTCCAAGTGAAGGTTTATCCTAAAATATATTATCCCCAAAGCCACTAATCTGCTTTTCAGTCTGCATAATGCATGGCACTTTAAGCGATTTTTTTTTTTTTTTTTTTTCAGCATAGCTCTTTCATCTGCTTAAGCAGGTCTTCTCTCTCATCTTTAGTCTATAGTTTTTTGTTTAATCTAAGATATACTTTCTATACCTTAAACCAGATAAACATACTTTACTAAGTACAGTTTGATTTTCATCTGATCAGAACTGTATTTCGGGTTCAGGGCAATATCACTGCTTTAGACCTGGCTGTGTTAGATAGCAATTATTCTAGGAAGAAGAAAGTTCTCATATGTCTGTTTGAAGTTTCCTTTTTGCCTTGTCAATTCCAGTGTGGACTCAAAACTCATAGAATCATAGAATTATGTAATAATTCTGAGTTGGAAGGGTCCCACAAGTGTTACGTATTCCACTGTGTATGTAGAAAAGTGGTATGTGAAAGAGTGCCTTACTCAAAACACTGTATTCTGTTGTCCATGCTTTTTGTTTTCAGAATTACACACCTTTCCCACTTTGTGTTTGAGAAAGGAAAATATGAATTTGGGCTTCATTATCTTCTGGTTTCTATGTTTATTTCACATACAGGTGGTAATGGTTTTTTCCATTTGCAAAAATGTCTGTCTTTTTGGCACTTCAGGAGCCACAGGATCGCCAAAGAAGTGAATCACATCACCTTAGCTCTTTCTTTTTAACACAGGCACTGCTGTGAGACTCCAATTTCACTAACAGTTTTAGCAAAACCTTCTACTGTTCAGAGTATTGTTTACAAAATGGATATTTAAAAAGAGACTGTGATGACCTGCATACAGACTTCAGAATCAGAAAGTGTTTTCCTCTTGAAATCATTGGAGAGTTTTTTTCTGTGTGGAGTTTATGCCAGTGTGTAATCTAAAGCTGCTCTCACACAGTTGTTTTGGTTTTGTTTTTTTCCCTTTCACCTTACTGGATGTCTTACAACTGCTCTCTATTGTGCAAAATAAAATAAAAGTAAAAGCAGAAACTAACAGTTTTTGCCTTTCAATGAGAGAGAAGTGATGGCATGGTTTGTAGGTAGGTGGCACTCATCACACATATCTTAGAGTTTGTCTTTCTACACATTGCAGTCCTCCTCTGGAAAACCTCATTCAGGTTACGGAAAGACTGAGAGCACAGAGAAAGTTTAGAAGAGGAGGAGGATAAGTTGAATGCTTTAAAACAATTTTGTTCAACATTAAGCTTTCTTACTTAAATCTTTATCCCTCTGAAACTTACCTCTGGCAGTTTCTTCTAGAAAAAATTTCTATGAGGAAATGTAGGTGTATGCAAATGGGATGACATGGAAACTAAATGGGACTTTATAATTGTCACACCATTTTTCATAAGGACTTACAAAATTATCAGTACCTCTTACTGTATGCAGGATACACTCACTGCAGATATGTATTGTGGTACCAAGCCACGATATGAATTTCATGAATTTCAGAGCCAATGGTGTTCAGTACTTGCTCCTATGATAGAAGGGAAGAGAAGGTCTGAATGTAGGAACAGAAAGAATAACTGCTATAGCTGAGATTTACTTCAATCTACTTCAGAACTGGGTTTTGTTTTTTGTTGTTGTTGTGATTTTTGTGAATCAGGGACAAAATCTATGATTGAGACACTGAATTTCAGAGAAGATGAGAAGCAGATAAAGTATAATAGCTAAAATTTACTGGACAGTAGTAGTTCACAGGGAGGTCTCATCTCTGCAGAACAGGATATTTGTCCAGGGCACAGGGATTTCCCCTTCAAATGCAAGCATGTGGCAGGATGTTGTATGTTTTGAGAGTATGGTATTTAGATATCTTGCATTTATTTTTTTTAATTCTTAAAAATTAATAAAATTCCTTTATAAATGAAATCTGCCAAGTTTTCCTAGTCCTCTTCTGTATGGCTATGTGTACTACATTTTGCCTAATGTACTCCACAAATTTAAGGAAAGGTCTGGGAAAAATAATATATAATCCTTAGAAAAGGCAACACTTAAAAGGCTGCTATGAGTTAGCAACGACACAGTTACCTAAATGGAGAGCCAGAAACTTTTGCAGAGACTTTGATAAATCATTATTTGCTCATATGTAAATGGATTTTGCCTACCGTTCTCCCAAACAGGACAAGATTCTTATATCTTCCCTTCTTGTAGATTCATTCCAGATTTCTGATTTCCATCAGAATTTTGGCACTCTTGTTACATATGATCTTATATTGGGCATAATTCATACCCTTGATTCTGCAAGAATTTTGGAAGTGTAGATTTACTAATAGAAGAAGCTGCACTCCTTCCACATCAGAGAATCACATCTTGCTACTGTAACCAAAAGTCAGACATGCTATTTTCGGCAACTGGAAGATACTTGTGATTTGGGCTATGAGCTGGTAGTAACCTGGAGCAGGATTAAATTTGTTTGTAATGGGTATTTCCTAAGTTATGCACTCCCTTTAAAAAACACTGTATCTCTGGTCTGGTCCTCTCTATCTTCTACCCTCACTGCTCTGCTTTTTGGTGCATCCAAAGTTTGATCAGGTTTGGCAACAGGGGAACCTACTTTCCAAAATTGACTTCTTGCAAAAAGCTGAGCTATTGGAAACCTGAGCAAGTTCCAAATGTGATATATTATCAAAAATAGACATCAGTGGGTTAGGAGGCTGACAGTTAACTCACAAAATGTGTTGGAGCCTATTCAGAAAAATTCTGATTAAAATTCTCTTCCATTCTTTTTATGATCTCATTTCAGATGAAAAATAGGAAAGAGCTACCACATTTCTTACACTTAGGTAACTCTCATGTAGAAGATTTTTAAAAGCTGTGTTTGCAAAGAGTTCTTTTGTGTAATTTGTAGTTATTTCACTGGTCCTGTGATTCTAGTGAATTTAAAGTCTGTTCAGCAAAACTGTAATCCTTATACAAGTCTGCTTCAAATCAAATTGAAGTTGCATTTTCTGCTGTCACACTATTAAATTTTTTTAAGTGATTAGTGTATGATAGGAAAGTTCTGATAATAAAGTATGTTGCAAACACTTCATTTTGGTGCAGTGAACTCAGTTTAGCAATGTCTGAAATCCTTTCCATGAACGCTTCTATGACACTGCAGCAATTGATCCCAGACACATTTAGGCACAAAGCTTCAGCACCAGGTTTTATCCCTGTGTCTGCATCCATCCCAGGGAGCTCTTTTATAGTCTGAAGCACTTCAACCTCCTGTTCCTCAATGCCTTGTCTTCTGCAGCCTTATCCAACACAAGGTGACAGGCACAGCAGAGTCCTACACGTACCTCTAGTTTACTCCTTTCCTCCCATGGCAAATAATGAGTACGATGTTGACAATATATTTTGAGCTGTTGTTTACACCTGTTTTGAATCTGTGCAGAAATATCAGAACTAGTGATTATTATTGACAAATCTTGTGATTTTACTTCAAGTCTTAGAAGTATTTACTGCTTTCTTCAAAATCTCAAACACAGGGCTGACAGTCTGATCATTTATGCGTATATTGTGTTTTGTCTTCTGTATTTGCAACTTAAAGATAATAGAAGTTAAAATAATAATATACTCAGTTCTAGAGAATAATAATGATAATAATAACAATAGTAATAATTATAACAATAACCATGATAATAATAATGATACAAACCATAAATGCTTCTCTATGTGGAAAAGAAATTTCTGCCCATCTTCTGATCTTGCTGTAGACTGACTTTTAAATTTGGTGTGTTTTGGGTCAGCATCATTGATAGCATTAATTAGTTTTGCATCTGACTTACAAGACCATTTAAAAAAACCCACAATCTGTAAAACAAGAAGTGAGAAGAGCATATTTCCCCTTGGATTCTGACATTGTGTTTATGGCATGAGAGGCTATTTTTATTGTAGCTACTGTCTTTTTTCCCCAAAATCAAAACAAACTTAACCCAAATGGAAACACAAGGATAGCTGTACTTTATTGTCTCTGCGTGCTGAAAGACAAGACCTTGCTGCAGGTGGTCATTCTTCTTCCATGTGCAGTTGTGTCTGCATTAATCAGTTTGCAGTATTCAGGATATGCTGCAAGGAATAGCATTCTTTGATGGAGAGCTGTGGTAGATGCTGAAAAAGCAGTTTTTCATTTCTGTGTTCAAATTAGCCTCTAAAACATGAGTCTTGGAAGGCTGATTGCAAGAACAGGTAGCATTCTCTGTAATTCAGTAGGAATACGTTTTAATCATTACAGTTATGCTGGTCTTATCTTTGAGATGGAGGCATCTGCCTAGTGGAACCCTCATACTGGAAACAACTATGTTCCCTAATTCTTCCTGGGCTCCTAAATCTCCTGCAGCAGTGTTCTGCTCCAAATAGAGGAGGGAGGGGATATATTTTTATATATGTATACCCAGTAGCGAGATTAAGACACAGCGTTGTCTTATGTCGACTGTTTGCCCAACCAGTTTATTACGAATCCTAGTCACTGAGGGCGGTGGGGAGGGGAAGACAGGTGATAGAAAAGACACTGGAAATAAAGTTAAAGAGTGTTTGTAGAAAGCAAGAAAGGGATAGGCACCACCATGGTTTCAGCATTGCTCCTTGTGTCAGGTGATTTCCAGTAGTGATAGGTCATGGAGGTTGTGTTGTTCAGTTGACAACTACCAACATGTAAGTACAAACGTGTTTATAAGTCCCAAGTTGAGTCAGCTCTTTTTGGAGTAACAGCTTCTGGCTTTGGTATCTCAGCAGGAACTCCTTTGTTCCTATCTTTCACGCACTGTAAATTTAGTCCAGCAGAGAAGATGGCAGGGAGGCTCCAGCTTGTATCTTGTCTTCACAGAATACAGTGGTATCATCCCCCAATCTCCCACACCAGTCTGGCGTTATTTGCTCACAGGCCAGTTCTACACTCCTGGTCACTCCGTTTTGATGTCAGACATCTCCAAAGAAGTGCTTTCAGATGTAAAATTGTCCACAAAGTGATGTTGCTTGCCACACGGTGTCACCCACCACTGGCCTCCTAGATAACTCAAGAGTCATATCAAAAAAAGAGAAAGCCACAGGAAATGAGTTTTGAGCCAACCCCCCCACAAAAATAATAATTATAAACAAACAAACAAAAACAAACAAACAAACAAACTATAGTCTTTCACAAGCAGCAACAGCAGCAAAGATGGCTTGGCTCTTGGTTGCCTCTTCTGTCCTTCCTACTTGACAGACAGTATTTTCTCTCCACCTTACTGTTTTTGTGTGTTTATGTGCCATGGGATTGTGATTATTTAGGAGTGGAGGAACCTGTTTCATTTACTTGTGAAGCTAGGAAGATTTGTCGCTATCTATAAATTACTTCGTAATTTATTTGGTAGTTCATTTTGCAGTCACTGTGCTCCCATCCTCCATTACTGTTGCTAGAATTAAAATCAATTGATTTCAACAGTCTCGGCTGTATAGGGCAATTAGGACAGGAAATAATGCTAAAACTTTTTTGACTTGATATTTGCTCTCAAATACAGAACAACTAATATCATCTATCATCCTGTGCCACGATAATGAGTTTCCTCCCAAGTTTCTGTGTCCTGGGAATGCAGAATCACGTTCCCATTTCAACCCTTTAGTTCATCTCCCTGTAGGTCACCCTAGAAGTCAGAGAGTAACTTCTTTGTCTGTCACAGATTGACTGTGGTATTTTCAGAGGTAAATATAATGTCTTCTTCTGATACAAGGTCCAAAGATATTTGATCACTTTCCTAAAACATGATTTGAAACAACCAGTACACCATAGAAAAATAAGATCAGATTTCAGTATGTTAAAATTGTACGCTCAGACATTTATGTACAAATATATAGAAATAATTTCTTCAATGTTTCTGTGCAGGAAGAGGCTCTTCCTCTGTTGATCAATGTTTAAATAACAAAATAATCTCAAGGTACGTATTGTTTAGTAGGGTGTCAAGTCCCTGAAGAACATTTCCTTTAACTACACAGTTTCTTACTCCAGAAAAAATTGTCAGCCTGATGGTAAACGTAGCCTCCTGCCAGTCATAAAAGAGGGGTTCCTCTCCCTAAGTGTGGTCTTGTGATCCTGATGCTCCAACTCCTATCTCGTTAAGGAAAACAAGTATTTTTATAATTTTACACTGAAAACTTAACAGCTGCAACTCTACCTCTGATCTGTAAGTGGCAGCATTTATTTGTTGGAGGTGACAGTCTGTAGCGTTAGTGCTTGATGCCTGTGAAGTCCTGTGTGTCACACTGCATTGTTTGAACTGTACTGTGTGCAGATCAGCTGCAGTTCCATGCCAGTGAGATGCACAGCTTGCAGAATGATTTCTGTCATTTCTCAATGATTCCATTTTACATTTCACCTTAGGTAATATTGATTTGAGAGACAAGTGTTTGTAAACAAAAATTGCACAAAGATACTGTAATTAACCTGTTCATGTGTGTGTGCATGTGTGTGTCTGTATTTTTGCTTTTCTCCATGTTTATAAATACATTATAGTTATATCTCTTGTGCAGCAAGAGAAATGCATTGTTGTCATTCCATTTGTTGAATCTATACTTTCCAGCTCAAAAGGTCTCAGAGATTTATTGTCAAATATCTAGGGGCAAAGGTGACAGCTGCCAAGTGTTGTCTAGCACTTGTCTTTTTTCACCATTTCACTTTGTCACTTAGTGGGACATCTGGGGGAGCAGCCTTAGGAGTCTCCATGGTCATTCTGCACTGTCTTTCGTAGCCCGTATAACATCTTCAGGTCTAGTACTTATAAAGCTGTTTTTAAAACCGGAATGTAAAACTATGCTTGTGTAACAAATCCTTTTATATCATACTGTTCTCTAACGTTGGTCATCCTATTGGAGAGACATCAAATCCCATGCAGCATGTGACTGTCGTGTCTTCTGGGCATGCCCCATAGTCTGCCTTGTACTAATACTTGTCCTGTTGGAAGAGTGCACACTGTATTCACCTCAAGCTGGAAAAGGAGAACTGCACAGTACATCCAAAGTATTTGTCTACTAAATGCTATTAATTTAAATGTCTCTGCTTTATCATCTATTTCAGCCTTCAAGAGTAATTGTGCTAAACCCCATTAAGACCCTTCTAATAGGGCAGGCTAATCTGGTAGGTCCCAGTACTTTTGAACGATGGTGCTCAGACCTATAAAACATGTTACATTTGAAGGCTGGGAACTGATTATTTTCAGAAACGTGTAACAGTTAAGATCAATAATAACAATAACAAAATTGCCTGAATAGGATGAACACTTACTGACACACTCTAGGGCAGAGTGTGTCATTTCTTCTGGCATTTCTTCTCAAAAATTCCACATGTAGTGTAGTCAAATCAGAATCTTTACCGTATTTCTGTTCCCTTCATTCAGCCTCAGCAGGGAAGCAAATAGTGATGCCGCTTCCTAGAACTGCATAATAAAGTTACATCTCCTTACTTTTATGGTTGCAGTATTAGTCTAAAAGATAATATATGTTATATTTCTGTTAGGTATTTATCTGAACTTTCAATATACTGTCTTTATATGCATGACCTATCTTCCTGTATGATCTCTCTATATAGATCTGACACTGTGTATGAGGGCTGCCCCAAGAGTAATGCCTCCTATATTATGAAGGTGGCCCACAATGTCTGAGGCACATGTTGGTGGTATGGCAGTAGAGAGTGAACCTTCCCACCAATACCCCATTACATGTTGTTGCTGTGTGACAGGTGGATTCAGGAGATGGAGCAGGGGTGTGTCACTGAATTTCTCCATGTGGAAAAAATGGTACCACTGACATTCCTAGGCATTTGCTGAATCTTGATGGAGACCAGATAGCGGATGTGAGCACAGTGAGGTGGTATGTGGTGCATTTCAGCAGTGGCCACAACAGCAGTGTATCATCTCTACTAGTGCAGTTATTAACAAGTGAAGCGTGCAGGTTCTTGGTCATGACTAGAGAAAATACATAACTTATGGAGGTGACTGTGTTGAAAAAGAGTGTTTTGTAGCTGAGAATTTGCTGTAGCAAAGAATGTTGGTGTGCTTTATGTTACTGATATAGTTTCCATGGAAATAAATAGGAGGCATTACTTTCAGTGCAAAGTGTGTGATCAACAGTTCCATTTCTCAAGAACAAAAAGACATTTCCAAGTGACCTGCATGGAGGAGATTCATCTCCGAAAATGTCTTTGTGTCTGTGCTGCTTATTGTTGAGCTGAGGCCATGAACTCATTCCAGTGCTCTGTTCTCAGACTGCGCAGTATCCAACATTTCTCACTGCATCACCTTGAGAATGGTGGAGTAGTACTGGTCCTTGGCTCCTTGCCCTGAGGTCTTTTCAACTTTCACAGTAGTGTTGCTCAGATAACCACCCAAACTATTGCCTTGGGCACTCTCAAGTGATCTCTGCAGCATACACGCAGAAAGGTGTTGGTGGGACTTGATCTATAAATAATATGTGGAAAAGATGTGTTATGGAGCCGTGTTCTGGAAGGGAGGTGTTGTCAGAAGTCAGTACTTCATTCCATTTCATATTGGTGTGGGATTACGGCCCAAGTGCCTCCCACAGAATTTTATGCACCCTAGAAGCAGCTCAGTAATGCATTCTTCTTACAATTCTGTCAGAAATCAGTGCTGCACTATAGTGGAAAAGTGTCTTTCAGAGCCCTTCTTTCCCATCAGACACCTTGAGTTTCCTATTTCTGGGGCAAAGGGGGAGAGCAGTGGTACATCAGAGCTAGTTAAAATTCCCAAATTTTTAAAGAAACAAGGATTGATTGTGATACAATATGTAAATCTGAAATTCCTCAAAAGGTGTTCTTTTTGTTTTAAAGCATGATGGTAAAATAACAACAAAGAACAGGAAAACAACTTTCTGCTCAAATGAGGTATGTAATTATGCACCTATTGTTATGCAGTAAATTATGCTCTGAGCTTGGGTCAAGTAACACCCTTTATGTAAAAAATTAAAAGTGGAAGGATTTCACCTAATGCAACGCTCATGTAACATGTTATGTACATATCACATTTTTAGATATTTTTAAAATAGTATAAAACAAGATCTAATCAAATTAGAATGATTTTTAATTATTTTTATGCAAATATATAAAAATAATACATTTACAGCTTATAGGAATATAGAAATAGAGGAACAGTAAACATATTTCTGCTGTGTACTGTTCTAAACTGCAGAGGTCTGCAGAGCTGACCGCGAGTTAGGAAGCTCTTCTACATTAATGCTCCTCCTCCTCTTGCCATTTATAAACCCTGAATTAAAGTAGTACTCTAACCCTCCCCTACATGTATATGATGAATATGGTCTCCTCTAAAATTCTTCCTTTTAGATATGTCCTTGATAATAACTTTTATAGATGTGTACGCCGGTCGCTCTGAAAGTAATGCCTCCCATTTATTTCCATGGAAACTACATCAAGGAGCACAATAATACTGTTTGATGGAACAAATTATCAGCTACAAAGCACTCTTTTTCAAGACAGCCCACCACCATTAGCTGATTAGATGATTGAGATGCTCTCCATTTTATTGTGTGACAGCCATCTGGAGCATGCCTTGTACTTCACAGTGCTGTCACCACTGCTGAAATGCACCACCCACCACATCACTGTGCTCACATCCACTGTTTGGTCTCCATCAACACTCAGCAGGCACCAAGGAATGTCAGCGGATGCCATTTTTTCTGCATGGAGGAATTCAACAGCACACCTCTGTTCCATGCACTCCTTGATATCAGATGCCATTTGTTACAATACCCCTCTGCTGCCAGCTGTTACAGAGCAACAAAATGTAATGAGATACTGGTGGGAAGGTTCAACCTCTACTACCATACTGCCTTCATTTAACTTTGATATTGTGGGCCAGCATAATAAAATAGGGGGCGTTACTTTTGGAGCAGCCCTGGGGGAAGGAAGACCCTTGACCTAGAAATGACCAGGTTTTGTTGGAAGCAGCTGTTTCTCCTCTCCTTTTCAAAATTGCCACTCTTTCTTTATTTTAATAAGTTTTCAGATGTCTCGTCATGGTAATATCTCTGCCCTAATTGTAAGCATATAACTTCCCTAACTGTGGTGTCTCTAAATCTCCCCAGTTAATTTCTGCATGGCTAGATGGCTTACATACTTTATTTTATATTAGTATACTTGTTCCAGTATAAATACTGAAAAGTGTCCGTCCTAGGAGACATAAAAGTATATTTTATTTACACACAGTATGAAGCGTATGATGTGCTCCTTTTTGACTGGAGGTGTGGAAGGGACGTGTTTCTCACCTGCTAAAGTAACGTTTAAATGGGGTATTTTTAACATCATCATCCTACCTCTTGTTCTGCATTAGTATACACTCCCACTTCTGGTAATTTACATAAACATACATAGCTGTGAATAATGCATGAGTTACTTTATATGCAGGGCTTCCAGCTCCCACACACACAGCCTGATTGGGTCTGCTCTATTTTCATTGCTGGCAATTTCTGGGAGCACAAAAGAGGCTGAAAAGTGTGACAGGAATGGACAATATTTATTTTGTGAGAAGCATCTGTGGCCTTTTCAAGGCAACTGTATTGCAAAGTTTTGCCTGAGATTATTGCTTCTTGATTTTATTTTAATTTTCCCTGGGAAGACTGAATTAAAAGGCCTGTGAACTCTTATTCTTTTAAAATGATGCCGTTGGATTTGTTCCATTTGCATGGATGTGAGCACAACCTACATATAAATAAAGAACCATCCAGTTTCTTAGGATTTCTTGATTAAAGTAACAAGGAAATGCTAAGAAACAACTGAACTGAAGCTGAAATATCTTGATGCATAGAAAATATAAAGTTGTTAGCTTTTATTATTTTAGACTTTTTTTTTTTTTTTCAGGAAAATGAAATGGCTTCTACAATGTGCATTCATCTTTTGCCTCTGGATGCACTGCTGTTGTTACAGCAGGGAGGTTAAACCACACCTTGTGTAGTCACACGTTTGTTTAATGAAGAACACTGATGCTGTGTTAATGAAATGAGATCCAGGAAGGTTCTGCTTTTATCTTAGCAGCGCCTTGGTTGTGTTATGTTATTAGGTACACGCAGAAAGAAAATCTATTCATTCTTTTGCTTTTCCTCCAGAAGAACTACTAAAAAGGGGCCCTAAAAACTGGTGCTGCTCATGGTTGTGCATTGTACAGTAGTATTCCAAGTTTTTCAAGTGTACTGATGGAAGTAAAAAGTATTTTTTGTGAAATAAAATGCCGGCCATTCTGCCAGCCTGTTATCATACTTCCGTGTTGTTCAGTATGCAAGTAAATGTTGATTTTAAAAGCTTTGTATCAGAAATGACCTGAAAAATTCTTTTCTGAATGCTTCCAGTGTTTTGCAGAAGCATCCAACCTTACTACAACAAGCTGTGGCAAAAAGTCTTTAATAGTCCCTGCAGGTGATTAATTCATTTACAAGTACTAACTGTCAGCATTTATTAATATCTTTAGTAGCAGGAGATATTGTCATTTCGCCATCTGTGGCTCATATTAATCATTCTGTAAATTGTTTTTAGCTACCCATAGCACATCACATCTAAGCAAGCCAAAATGCTGCCTGCTTTTTTCTCTCTTTTGATGACAGCAGAACTTTGTCAAGCAGTTGGCTTCCCCAGCCTATGGCAGCTTGCTGTGGATAAGCTACCTGAGTAAAACTTATTTTTTCTTACTCTGGACCTGCGTGGAACAGCAGGACATAAGCCAGGCTCTGGCTTAAGCAAATATTTTTTCTCTGCCTGCCGTTTGCTATTTTGAAAACAAATTCTGAAATGCTGCTAATTGACTGCTTAAAATATTCAAAAAGAAGAGCTTCTTTGTATTTCTCTGCAAAATTGTCTTGCGGGGATTTGTTTGGATTCTGCAATACTTTCCATTCTGTCGTATGTATGTCCACAAATATCTATAGCAATGACTTACCTCCTGCTAACATGTAGAACAGCTTTCATGCCACTAATCACCTCCAGATAGAAATGTTTTTCCAGGCACATGCAAATACCTGGAATGAAATCCTGAGTCATTGAAGATGTCAGGTTGCATGGATTGTTAGAAACTAAATATTCAGATCATTTCACTCATATTCACAAACTTAAGCCCTCTTTCTAACAAATCTTGGACTGGACTGACTCTATTAGTTAATATGTATATAAGAATAAGACTATATTGTGTTTATGTTTGGTGGAAACATGCTTTTTTGCGTGTTTTGTTTTTTTTTTTTTTTTTTTTGTCCTTAGTAGTAAGAGATGACAATTTATGTGCAGAAATAATGAAGATAATCCTACACAAAAAAGATGGAAAGAAGAAATAATTTTTTTTTTTTTGATCCACTCTGGTTTTCCCATGACTACTGTAAATTTCATATAGTGGACTCTTAATCAAGACACCTTGGCATTTGGCCCTTTGTCTCTCTTCAGACATTACTTGAATAGTAATTTATCTGGAAGGATATAGTATCCACCAAAGGACTGAAACTCTCTCAAGCCTCTGTGTACAAACTGCAATGCTGAAAAGGGCTTGGGCGCCTGGATCCTTTGTAAGCAGTGAGCTGCAGGTGCTTGTGTTTGGGCCAAACTGGGTCAAAGAGTGCCTGCGAGACCCTGTTGTAGTGACTGAGGTGTGCACCGAGCCCCAGCTTGGTGCTGAGATGCAGCAGTGAGCACTGGATGTGCTGGTCACCAGATGGTGATGGAAACACTCAACAAGTGAGCAGAGGAAAAGAGCTGGTGAAGTATGGGGATACTGAGGCCTTGTGGACTGCAATCATATCATGATACTGTGTCCTTAACATAGGGAGAAGTTGTCTGTATTTCATAATGGTCACTGGAAACGCAAATTTGATTAGAATTCATTCTTCTGCCATCAAGTTATGACATTGTAGCAGTAAACAATTGTCACAAGGCAGTTTTCTATTAAAAAATGGCTAAAATTCATCAACTGTGATGTGCCAAAGATCTTCATCTTAATGAATCAAGAAGTGCTCAGAATCCTACAGAAATGTTTGCTCCCATCAGTCATGGAGAATGCAGAGCACTCATTCCATCAGTCATGCAGCTATTCCCATTGTTGGCTTGCTGGTGTTGGCTAATGGTGTGAATCTCATGCAAAAATCCTTTTCACAGAGATGGACAGAAAGTTGGAAATATGTCACAAAATTCAAACTCTAATCCTCAATCTGGTTTTACTGTTATTGTCAGTGGGGGTGTGAGAAGCTCCCTAAAGCCCTCACTGAATGCTGCTGACAATTCAGCGTGAGGTGTGCAGTCATCACCAGATGGAGAGAGGAGAGATGCAGGGGTAGGGTTTTACGCTGCATAAATGGACTGCTTTGCTCAGGCAGATAAAAGAAATGCAGACGGAAATTAACTGCCTCAGAGCAGCCCGGGAATGTGTGTCCATTGGTCAGTACTACTGGTGCCAGGAGGCCCCATCACTTGCTGTGAGCACAGGGAAGGTTGCCTGACTCTGTAAGAGAGTACTGTCTTCTCTCTTCCTCTATGAAAAAATTGCTTTGCCACACAGGTCAGCATCCTGATGTAAATCTTAATGAAAGATTCAGAGATGTCTGAGCAAATCAAGCTTTTGGGCCACCTTGATGCTCCCTTAATCTATCTCTGCATTTTTCTCCTTGTACTACTTATTTCGGAAAAATGCTGTTTAGTTACAGAGTAATAGCCACTGTGACTGTCTGAGTCTTTTCTTCTCCTCCAGCTTGAGCAGAACTACTGTCTTGATTATTATTATCTGTGTCAGACTCCTTTCCTTACTGGAAGTGAGGTAAAACTTTCCTATTTTGAAAATAATTCCTGTCAATTCATATTTCAGTCTTCCAGGGCTGAGTCTTGAAGTCCTTATGTCGTACTTATTCTGTCAACACTCTCCCCAAAGGCATTTGCCTGATTAAGAGAATTTCTTGATCCATAGGGATAGCATTGCAGTCATTTTCAACAAAGGTCTGCTATCTCTTCTCCTCTGTAGTGGGGAAAGCCTCATTTCCTTCCTTCTGGGAAAGCATAGGATAGTATTATATTGTATTATAGTATGGTGGGCAGGGATGCCACCTCCCAGATGAGGCTGCCCCATCTAATCTGGCCTTGAGTGCCTCCAGAAGTGGGCATTCACAGCTTATCTAGGCAGCTGTTCCAGGGACTCAGCACCCTCTGAGTACGAATGCCGTGCTGAAATCTGGTATAAATCTGCCCTTTTTCAGTTCTAAGCCATTTCCTCTTCTCCTGTACTGCACTTCTTGGAAATGAATCCCCACTTTTCTGTAGACCCCATTAAATAAAGGGAAAGTAGTTAACAGCCACTGTAATCCTTGGAGATCCATTACCCTGAGAAAATAGGGATGGCAATGGAGGTGCAGGTGGAAGAAAGATCCTCAGAATCATTAAACTTAGCAGCAATCCCAGAAACCATCACTTCAGGAAGCTATAATTTGGATTTGTGCCCTTTCTTTTCGGCTAACTTTTTGAGCTGACAATCAGATCTGAAGAATGAACCCATCCAAAAGTTACAAGAATGGTCTCCCTTTCAGAGTCCACAATATGCAAATACAAGTTTGTGATTTCTGTTATCAGATAAATTATTTAATTCAGGGTGTCCAAATGCTGCATGATATCTGTATTTCAGATTCTCAACTGCTGTCAGGCTAACCACTGGCTCTGTATCTCGTAGAACCATAGAATTTTTAAGGTGGAAGGGTCACTAAAGCTCACATAGTCCAACTCCCCTGCAGCGATCAGGGGCACCAACAGCTGCATCAGGGTGCTCAGAGCCGCCTCTCGTGCCTCCATCTGTGTTTTGCTGCACAGACGTCTTTAACTGAACATGAGTTCCCATAAAAAGAAATTATTTATGAAGGGTTTTCTTCTGATTTTCAAAGCAATTCATCTACAGAAGACCATTTTCTTACAGGCATTCATGTTTTCTTTAATTTCCTGGGAGTCATGACTGAGAAAATTTGAGTAATCCATACCATTCTCATACTTGCTGTTGTTTTGACACCGCTGCTACATTCTGTCTCTGCACAGCTTGTAGCAAGCAGCACACTGTTCCAAAGCTGTATGTCACTGTGTGTGCATCTGTTGTGTGCCCCTGTTAAGGCCCTACCTACTGTGACTAGAACTGCATCTATTCATGTGATAAAAGGAAAGCTGCAGCCACTTCACGTTATTTAGCCTATTACTTTACAGATGGCGACGTTGTCTGGGACTGCTGTGGGGAAAAGGAGTCTCACTGCACAAAAGCAATAGCAGGTTTTGCATATTTAACCAAACCAAACAAAAGCAAAAACAAGCAAACAACCAAAACACAGCACCCGCAAAATATCTGCAACAAAGATAAAGAAGGTTCAAGGCAAAGTGTTGTGTTTGCTGTGGGTCTCTGGAAAGCTCGAGTGTTGACAGAGGCAGCTCAGACCATGAGGTGAGGTTGAGATGCAGAGGTTTGCCACATGCTGTGCAGGTGTAGGTCACTCCCAGCGTGATGCCAGAACTGTGGCTGCATCTGATCCTGATGCAAAACTCAAAGTAGAGACACTCATCATTGGCACCACTGTGATGCTGCTTTCTTGAGTGGGCTACCACAACTTAGAAAAGTCAAGGTAATTTGCTGTATGAATCACTGACTTGTTTGCTGTTTGCACATATTTCAGAAACTGCTGATGAGTTCAGTCTCCCTCTTTTCCTCAGTAGAAATGAAATTTGTTGTATATGGAGGCTTTTAGTAGCACCACCCAAGTGGAAAGCTTCAAGATTGTGTGTTAAATCAAGTCTTCTTGTGGGCCTGTATTATGCTTTCCTGCATTTGTGTCTGTTTTACCTGCTCTTCATGCACGAAGGGGAAGAGGAATGTATTTTTCTCCTGTTTTGTCTTTCTGTGGCATGTGCCCCAGGCACCTGAGATGCTCTCACTGTTCCTCAAAGATGAAGAAGCTGTCCTTCACTGAAACCTTGCCTTGTACACACAAATACCTTAAACTTTTATTCTCAGACACCATCTCAGTTAACCCTCAACACCCTGCCTGTAAATTTAGCCTCAGCTCTTTAAGGTACAGATGTTTACTTGTCTATCCCTGCTAGCAACGTCTTTTCTCAGTTGATTTTTTTTATATCTTTACTCTGGTCCATATCAGTTTAAGTGAAGAGAAAGAGGGCTAGGGCTGAAAAAGCACATTTCTCCTGACACACATTTTCTGACAGACCACCAGAACCACTACTGCCAGATCCTTGCCCATTCCTTAAAAAAAAAAAAAGAAAATAATGAGCCTGAAAACACAGTGATGGAGAATTAGTGTAAAATGTCATCTAAAGAGAGCAGCACTTTCAAGGCGTATTCTTGGAGTGAGGAGATGTTGTGTGCACGTCATAGATGGGGTCATTTGCTGGAAAATCCATCTGCTCTGCCAACAATTGTGGAGTACTGACTGCCAATCCTCTCTTTCAAAAACACATTTCCGCCTTGTTACTCACTTTTGTTTCTACAAAAATGTGCATTATTTCTTCCCTCGGTGTGTATGAGTTCAGTGAGGAGCTAGAATAAAATTAGTTTCTGTGAACTAGTATTTTTTGTCATAGCATGGCAGGTAAAGTTATCCTAACAAAAAATTGAGTTTATTAGCCAAGAAAAGATTTGTTTTCTATCTTATGTCAGTTTCCTGCTTAAAACATTTAAATCTGTTGTTTCTAGCTGGTAGGATAATGGCAGTGATAGAGCTTTTGCAGCCATGACTTGGTCACCTGGAAATTCAAAAGTACTAGCTTCGTACTTCCAGAAGTACAGGCATTGAATTACTGAGTGAAAACTAAGGAGTAAGACAGAAGAGGTATTTGAAGAGCAGACAGTGGAAAACACTATCACTCTGCTCTATTGTTCTTCTATGCCACACAGAAAACCGTAAGGCAAGTTACAAACTAGTTAAGCATCAAGGCTTGCAATGAAAGCAACATATTTCATTTCAGATGTAATGGACGTTAAAGGTGTATTACAGGTTCCCTAGGCTTCAGAATTTCTGATTAATATCCTATGCATAAAACCATCAGCCCAAGATCTAGGCTACATTTCACTGTGCTAATTAAAATCTTATTTCAGTCCTTCTTATTGTACTTCTGCTACTCTGCTTCACATTATGTTGCTGCTGAATGTTTCCATGCTGCTAGTAGTCCAGAGGAGGAGTCACTGGTGGCAAATGATCCAAAAGTTATACTGGTCTAACATTAGGAGACTTGCAGTTAGATAAATTATCTGTGGGAAGCAAGGAAAATGTGAGGCTTTCAGAGTAATGCTTTTAGAAAATTAACATACTTTTTGTATTTCTTTTGTCTTTTGTTCTTTTGAGATCATCTTTGAGATTTTTCCTTTGTCTTATCTAAGGCCATACATTACCCAGGGATGTATGGTTGAGATCACTGTGCTGCATTGCAAGCTTCAATTCTAGACTGCTAAATCACATGGTGGGGCACCAAAAGCTAACTTTTTGTAACAAATATCTGGAGTAGAATAGATCTTAATCTCAAAATAGAGGAAAATTCTACCTGCTTAAGGAAAGATGCTTTTAAACTCAAAAGAGCCGAACTTGCAAAGATACTGGTTCATAGAGCTGTACTGAGGTTTTGACTAATAAGCTTTATTTTCACACTTGAGACTGAGTGATTCTGTGTCCCTAGGTGGTTGCAGTGACTCATTTGACAGATGGTAATGGATTATGTCACCCAAACTCAGGTTTTATTTGGCATTTTGAGCATTAATTTTGAACATAAATGGTAACTCCCTTTTTTATACATACCATCAGACCAACTCTGAAGAACTTGAATCATATTTGATCATGCAACCTACCTGTTAGTTCAGATTTTGGCCTGTTTTGACAGCCAGCGAGAGGCTCAAAGATATTTATTTCACATGAATGTTGTAAGAAACTGGCAGCTAGTCACAAAAACGGACATGAATCTAACTGCGACTAAAGCAGAGAGGGGAAGAACTTGGCTGTTCTCTTCTAGCTCATAGCAGGAAGGGGAGGGCAATGTGGGAAACAGAAGTCCAGATTAGTGCTCTGCTAGGGGCAAAGACATTTCTAGTTCTGGTTACTCCTAAGATTCCTCCTAAGAGGCAGCAAGTAGCCTGTCAATCAGCAAGCAGGTGCTGACTGATCTATCAACACACACAGTGTCATGTCATATGGTGTCAAGCACAGCAAGCAGGGAATAGGAGAGGAAAAAGGATGAGCAGCAGGAAAAATTAGGGGACATGGCGCATGTCCTCAGAAGAATGATATTAGTTCATTTACTGCTTAGATACATGAATAAGTTCTTTACCTCACCATCACATGTCCTCTCTGGAAAGCTTGGTCAGGAACATGAAAATGAGCAGCTGAATAGGAGTTGCTTCTCAGTACGTAGCCCTGATGTTCTTACCATTTCTGTTCCTTTCAGTGGCAAGTTATCCATGACATGATTAGATATAACAGACAAAAATTGAGCACTCAAAGAGTAGAATTATTCAAAGCATAGAAGTACTTTTTGGCAGGGTTGGGGGTTGTTATCCTGAAAGGAACATGACAGAAGCCAGCAACCACTCTGGAAGACCCCATGAGTTTGATAAAGAATGGTTAAATCCACACTTCAAAATTCATTACTGGCTTTAATCAGATTTACCCAGGCTTCTAACTCTAATGATTTCAGTGACCTTTAAAAAAAAGATCAGGCTTGTTTGCCAAGTAGATTTTCTGCATTTGAAACATATGCAATTATCATAAAAATTAGAAAGAGTAGGGAAGTAGAGATCTTCCTGAAATTAAGTGAGATATTGCTGTTTTTCTTGTCTTTGATAGCTTTACTTTGCAAAGTGTTTAGTGAGGTTATATTTTTATCATTAGTTATTTTGTGAGTCAGTTAGGAGTAGCCAGCATCTTTAGATGTCGCATTTCCCTTTTCTCCTCTAAGGAAACATTAATCTGAGTTTAGATCTCTCATCCATCTGCATTCACATTTCAGCAAGGTACTTAAGTCTCCTTTTTAACTGGTGCTTTGATGATTTTTTAGGTTGAGCAATGGGCCTAACTCTACTGGTATTATTGACCCAAGGTAGTGCAGGAAAAGCTAAAAGGACAAGAATTCTTTTCTCTTCATGAGTTAATTGTTGCCTTATATAATTAACTTTTGAAATCTTACCTTTATATTTAATCAAGCACCTTAGCAATTTTGTATATAAAGAACCAGAAGAAAATATATTTATCAGTGCATTTATCAGTGTAAATCCACATCTCATTGCCTTCTGATTTACTTAGCCTCTTCCTTTTTCTTTTTGTCACTGTGCTTCACTGGGTTTTTTGTACATCTGTAGCACTGCTTGCAGTGGAATGAGAAGAGAAGGGCAAGTAAATACTAGTAGCATATATGGGATCAGCTAGTATCATGGTGTTTGTACAAAGCTCTTTCTAAAAAATGATGCATAGAGGTGATGCTCTGTTCTAGAAGGCACTTTGCTTTGGATGGAAACAGAAAAAATGATCTAATACCACTAGCATTTTCTTTAAAATAATGCTTCACTCACAATTTCACCTGTTTTATTGTCTGTTCCTCAGACAAATGCAATTAAAATGGGTGAAGGATACTGCATGGGGCAGAATCCTTATTAATAATACACTGAGAATAAATTCTTAAAAGCATATACATTTTGTCAGACTAGCTGGTCACTATCAGATATGTGTATAGTGGTCTGTAGCATAGGAAAGGCATTGTAAAAGAAAAGGTTGAGGTGCTTGTCCTCTTTCTTTGAATGTACTGGGAGTGATTGGAATTTGGATGCAGGGGCTGCCTTCGTTAATACATCACAATTTACCTAGATGGGAACTTGTGAACTTGTAGGACATGATGAAGCAGATCGGGAGGTGGAAGGGAGGCATTTGGAGGCTACACATGACTGGTGGAGTGAGGAGCTTAACAGTTGATCTCAACAACAAAACCTGCCAGAACTTCCTCTTTTCCAGAGCCAAGAGTGACTGTATCTATGCCGATTGCAATACATTCTCATCTCAACCATTTGGAAAGGTCTTCAATGCTAGAGAAACCCTAAAACTCTCAGGTAATTTGTTTCAGTGTTTCCTCACTCTTAGTATTTTAGTTTAGCTAATGCAAGTCACACTTGCTCAAACATGGAGTCACTATTCCTGGACTTTCTTTAGCATCTCCTGTATATCTGAAAGCTCTTGAAGTGTCTTGAAGACTTAACCGTTCTGTCTCTGGATGAGATGCACAAGTGGATGAGGATGATCTAGTCTGCTCTCGTGCTGAAGATTTGTCTCCATCTTTCTACCTCCAGACCTTTCTCAAAGTCATCATATGGGAGTTGTTTTATTCAAAAACCAATCTTGAAGTGCAGCAAGGACTGGTAGGCCGAAGAACCATAGACTCTGCCAGTATTGAGGTGCCAGAGCATCAGCCAAATGCAAGAACCACTGTAGTTTTTCCCCTTCTGGCAGCAGCTGTGGTTTATTTCAGCTGTGCTAAAAGGATAGTGTGCAGGAGCCACATTCCATATTTCATGAAGGTAGTTAAGTAAGTACACACACATTAAGATTAAAACACACAAATTAAGATCTAACATCAAGAGAAGGAAACAACTAGAAATCCCTTGTGGCCTGACAGAAAGAGAAGTAATGGTCCCCAGATGTATGCCATATCTTAGGTTTCTGTTTTTTGACTACAGGTGATTTCTCCTCAACTATACTTACTTTTCCCATGGTTATATAGTTTTCATCAGGTCTTTGCTGTATTTGGCTGGGAATGTGACCACTGAGGATAAGGAAAAGGCTGAGGTTTTCAGTGCCTTCTTTACATCTGCCTTTAAAAGTCAGTCCAGTTGTCCTAAGGGTACTCTACTCACTGACCTGGTAGTCTCTGATGGGGGGCAGAATAAACCTCATACAATTCATGAGAAAAAAGTCAGAGCCCTAATATTCCACCTGAACTGCCACAAGACTAAATTAGATCCACCTGAGGGCACTGAGGGACCTGGTGGAGGTGATATCCAAGCTGCTTTCCATCATCTATCAGAGTTAGTGTTCAACTGTAGTGGCCCCAGAAGACTGGACGCTTGCCAACGTGACTCCTATCTGCAAGAAGGGTCATAAGGAGAATCCAGGGAACTACAGGCCTGTCAGTGCCAGAGATGGTTATAGAAGAGATTGTCTTGAGGGAGATCACACAGCATGTGCAGGACAACCAGGGGATCAGGCCTAGACAGCATGGGTTCATGGTCCTGCTTGACCTACCTGGTCTCCTTTTATGATCTAGTGACCCACCTGGTGGATTAGGGAAAGGCTGCTGATATGGTCTACCTTGGCTTCAGCAAAGCCTTTGACACTGTCTCCCACAGTATTCTCCTGGGGAAGCTGGCAGCCTGTGGCTTGGACAGATACACTCTAGGCTGGATAAGGAACTGGCTGAAGACAATGAGATGAGGTTCAACAAGACCAAGCGCCAGGTCCTACACTTTGGCAACAGCAACCCCAAGCAATCTTACAGGCTTGGGGCAGTGTCTGGAAGACTGTGTAGAGGAAACAGACCTGGGGGTACTGGTTGATGCTCGGCTGAACATGAGCCAGCAGTGTGTCCAGAAGGCCAAGAAGACCAATGGCATCCTGGCTTGTATCAGAGATAGTGTTGTCAGCAGGAGCAGGGAAATGATTGTCCCCCTGTACAAGCCTCTGGTGAGGCTGAAACCTGAGTACTGTGTTCAGTTTTGGACCCCTCACTGCAAGGAAGACACTGAGGCCCAGCTCTCCAGATTTTCATGCAGCAGTACCTTCTGGGGAAGATAGACATCCTTCTCTATCTATTCCAATTGTGGTTCAGCATGATGTGATGTGAGCTCACCAGGTCTTACTGTCCGACTTTTGTCAACAAGTCATCATCTCAATTATGCTTTTTCACCAGTGATGAACAAGGGTGTGTGCCATGCTCATAACAATCTGCATGGCCATCTGGAACATCTTTCACATAAATGTTGCTACTGTTGAAATGCAACACCCACTGCCTCACTGTGCTCATAACCACTATTTGATCCCCATCAACATTTAGCAAGCATTGATGAATGTCAGTGGGTGCAATTTTTCCTAAGTGTACAAGTTCAGCGGCACTCCTTTTCTTCATACACATTTCCATGTCAGATGCCATTCTGTCAGACTGTCCCTCTGCTGCCATCTGTCACATGGCAGCAACACTGAATGGAATATTGGTGGGAATATTCAATCTCTACTGCCATACTGCCAACATCCACCTCTGACTTCATGGGCTGACTCCAGAAAATAGGAGGCATTACTTAATGCCTAATTAATCCTGAGTAATTACTTTACTTACATAAAGAAAACATAGTGTTTTCTTTATACAGTGCACTATCTACAGATACATTATCTATAAACTACTACAGTAGCCTGCAATCTACTTATAAATGCGTGTTCTGATTTACAGAGATAACAAAAAATACCTAGCTCCTAGACAGTATTTTCTAAAAAGTCTCAGACCTCTTTAAATCATTGCAGCTGTTATTTTTTTTATACATATACAAAGAAAACTGAGACATCAGAAATTATTTATTGAAGAGAATTTAAAAGGCCAATGACAGAAATTGGACTTCAGAAATGTACAGAGATACACAGTTCATTATCTGCTAGGTAACTCTGTTGGTCCTTTGGAAAGTTTTAGGACTATTGCAACAAAAGGGAAGAGACTTTCTAAAATATTATTGGCTTAAAATGGCCATAACAACACTCAATTCCCTCCTGCATTTCATGGCATACTACCTGGGTCTGGGAAGGTGAAATCTATCGATTTAAATGGAACATTTTCTCTTTAGCTGCTGCAGAAAGCCCATAAACACAGCTGACCAGAAAACAGGATACAATTTCAGACAGGGACCTGGCATTCCCACAACCCAGATAAACATCCCTAACGACTAAGGAAAGCCTTTCACTTCTTTTTCTAAGTTCAGAACCTCAGAGCACTTCTGAATGAAAAATACTTCAAAGTTAGAGTGTCAAAGGAACTTTTTTCTGCTTAGGGAGAATTTTAATTCTTTTTATTTTTTTTTTCTTCATTTTATTTTATTTTATGAATATCCATTCAAACCACAAAATTCCACATTCCCATATTTTTGCAAGTAAAAGCTTGTCAGTAACAGATGGGAATGATCTGTGGAAAGAAACTGTCCCAGTGAGGAGCTAAAATTAGTAACCATGCTTTCAGAGGACTTCACAGTTTAAAATCTCCTGAAAATCTAGGCTGCATATTTGACAATAAATGCTGAGCTGTTGGGTACTGAGCTCTTCTGAAAATCTGTCTCTCCTTCAGGGAGATCAAATTGGAACTGAATCCTTTTGAAAATTTGGGCTTGATGTGCTGAGCTTTTTTGAAAATAGAGATCTGTAGGTGCATCTTTGAGATGGATGTATTATGGAGAATGTCTGCACTAGACTGTGAATCACATTAAATTTGTAGGGAATGCTTTCTCATTAGGAAACATTATTATTAAAAATGGCACACTGAGATACAGTGAGAGAAGGATGATTTAGGAAGCCAGAAAGCCCCAACCTTCCTTTCTTTTCCTTTGAGACCCTACAATGATATGACATTTCTCTTTCCCTTATTACCAAAGGCTAGGAGTATTCCCCCTTTCAGATCAGTGATTGACACAAAATCTGTCTGTTGAAAAATATCTGCCTGCTGTAGATCTCTTCTTACCAAACCATGGGGAGGTTTTGAAGAATGGGATTTTTTACTACCTTTGATCTATCTAAATTGTTTTGCAAATACTCCTAAGGTTGCAGAAGATTAGGCCAATATCTTCCACTGAAAAATGCCAGTTGATAAGAAATCTTTAAAACTATTCTGCAGCAGGTATGTCTCAACCTTGACTGGTAAGTTATAACCTTACCATATATGACAAAATGTTATAAAACAGCTACTTAAAGCTTAAAAATGTTAGCTATGCCACAACAAATGGAACATCACATTTCACAGGTTTTTTCCTTTTTACCCGTTTCCTGGGCTATGGTATTAATACCGTGGATTTCCTGATGGCACTGTTTTGGCATTTTAACTGTCCCAATTTCAGCACAATTGATTTTGTTTTGAGGTGCCAGCCTCATTTTAATGAGGCTAAAACCATGCCGCTAGTCATGTGCAAAACAGCCTGGGGGAAAATTCAGGTAGAGAGACTTCTATGACATCATTACTATCATAACTGTAATTTATGCCTGGGTTTGCACAGCCAGGTTTTTCTTTTTTTTTTTTTTTTTTAAGTTTTGATAAACAGTACTGTGAAATACAGCTAGAGTAACAGATTCTTTTCTCTTTCAATATCATAGATAGACAGTTCTTGTAGGTCACTTAATTGGGAAATGAATGAATGAGTATGAACTGTTTAATTACACCAGTGGCATTTATTTCCTTAAGCCCTGTTTTACTGACTTCTTCAGATACTGCACAGTTGCATCTTGGGGTGAATTAATTATGACTGAGATCATTATCAACCAGCTTTTTTCTAATTAGACACAATGGTATCTATTGAGTGCAGGAGATCATGATAATTTTTATAGAAAATGTCTTCTAAGTTTCATTTAAGGAAAGGATTTATTTAAAAAAAAAAAGAGAGAGAAAGAGAGAGAGAGAACAACACAGGAAACATTGTAATCCTCATCTAATGGTCTGATTGCTTAAATTAAGAAACAACTCTTATTTCCCTTGGACATTTGTAGGCATGAAAAGTATTTGGCACATTTAGAGTTGTATTCTACAAGAGCATTTTTAAAATAACTCATCTTAAAATACCTGGACAAAACTATCTCTCAAGGAGACTCAGATTTAAAAAATTCTGAGCACTGGAGAAAGCAACAGAATTTGAAGAGTGGAGGCATTTGGAACTGAAGATTCCTTCCTTTGTTCCTTCCTTCCTTCCTTCCTTCATTCCACTGTTCCTTCATAACTTTGCTTCTCCCTCCCTCCCTCCCTCCCTCCCTCCCTCCCTCCCTCCCTCCCTCCCTCCCTCCCTCCCTCCCTCCCTCCCTCCCTCCCTCCCTCCCTCCCTCCCTCCCTCCCTCCCTCCCTCCCTCCCTCCCTCCCTCCCTCCCTCCCTTCTTTCCTTCCTTCCTCCCTTCTTTCCTTCCTTCCTTCCTTCCTTCCTTCCTTCCTTCCTTCCTTCCTTCCTTCCTTCCTTCCTTCCTTCCTTCCTTCCTTCCTTCCTTCCTTCCTTCCTTCCTTCCTTCCTTCCTTCCTTCCTTCCTTCCTTCCTTCCTTCCTTCCTTCCTTCCTTCCTTCCTTCCTTCCTTCCTTCCTTCCTTCCTTCCTTCCTTCCTTCCTTCCTTCCTTCCTTCCTTCCTTCCTTCCTTCCTTCCTTCCTTCCTTCCTTCCTTCCTTCCTTCCTTCCTTCCTTCCTTCCTTCCTTCCTTCCTTCCTTCCTTCCTTCCTTCCTTCCTTCCTTCCTTCCTTCCTTCCTTCTTCCTTCCTTCCTTCCTTCCTTCCTTCCTTCCTTCCTTCCTTCCTTCCTTCCTTCCTTCCTTCCTTCCTTCCTTCCTTCCTTCCTTCCTTCCTTCCTTCCTTCCTTCCCTCTCTTCCTTCCTTCCTTCCTTCCCTCTCTTCCTTCCCTCTCTTCCTTCCCTCTCTTCCTTCCTTCCCTCTCTTCCTTCCTTCCCTCTCTTCCTTCCTTCCTTCCCTCTCTTTCTCTTCCACTTCCTCAGACAATACAGTAGGGCATACGTTATCAGTCCTGAATACCTAGCTCTTCCATGCATCAACTCTAGCCCTGGTGTGAATAACAGAAACCAAAAAGGCAATCAGTATTTATGAAAACTTTGCAGTTATATTACTCGTGGCAGGACTCTGACCTCTTTCACCACTGTATACCTTTCACATATTTTCCTTTTGTTCTTTAGACCAAAAAAATTCAGAAACTCCAGTACCAGATTTGTAATAGATAAAGGCAAAAATAACAGAAAAGCATTCAAAAGGAAAGGGCTGCCTAGACCTTCTCTTCTTTTATCAGTTTGCATTAGCATAACTGTTTATTTATATAAAGTCATTATTGATTTACATTTGTGTGTGTGTGTGTGAAATGAAAATCAAGCATTTGTAACACCAATTAGTGTACATTTATGCAATGAGGGAAGGCATACTTTTGCCTGCAGGATTAAATTTAGATAGGTATTACATGAGTGTATCCATGCATCGTTACTAACAGTATAATTGAAGTAATAACTTAATATACATCTCATTTGTTCTCACTCTGCTTTCTGGGCTTTTTAATCCCTGCAGATAGACAGCTCTTTGTGCCACAACTCACTGTTTTTCATGTTCTTGTGTCTGTCTTGCATTTGCTGTACTTCAGTGTCACTCACTTGTCCATCTCTTCTGCTTTCCATTGAAAGGTGTCAAATGATATAAAAATACATTTCAAAATGTCAAATTATATGCATTCCCTCATACTGTTGCAATGTATATTATCTACTTTGTCAAGGGGGTGCCCTGCCCCAAAAGCAAAAGACAAAGGCTGACTTTTCAAAGGATTTTTGAGGAATCTGCAGGGTTTGGAAAAGCTTCACACTCATGTGCTTTTCCAATATATTTGGCAGCGCAACAAGTGGAATGGAGAGCTGTGCTGTGCCACAGCAATGTGCAGCTCTGCAGCCTCAGTCTGTTTTACAAGTAAGAGTGGGTTAAAATACATCATGGGAATATTTTTTTACAGCACTTGTTAGCAAAATGGGGTGAGTGATGCTGGTGATTAATGGTGTCATGCTGCAGGTCCCTTACAATACAAAGCATTCAGTGGTTTTATAGTTCTATGATCTGACAAATTGATGGATTCTGAGAAAAAGAATTCTGGGCTAGTTGCAAGGCTTTTGGAGGTAATGGATGTATATCTCTGTGAAAGAGGCTTTAGGGAAGAACTGGTATGTAAATATACACTAATATAGTTATTTAGAGAGAAATGACTAGTTGTGCCTTAAACTAAAAAAAAAATATATAAAATCTTGGAAAAAAGTGCTATCTATGAGCTTGATAACAGAAATGTTTTACATCACAAAAGTTAAGTGCAAGTTGCTGTGAAATATATAAATCAGCACTGATTGATATCTTACTTTCACCATCATAGAAGAATACTGTCCTTGAGGATATATTAAATTACTTTCTAAAATGGGTTAAAACAGTCCAAAGTAATCATCCCTCCCATTTTATTTGCCTCTCTTTTAACACTTCTCCTTTAACATCACTTTTATTTTTTATTTTTTTAGAATTTTACCCAGCAAACTAAACTGCTTGCTGGACTTTTCATTTGTCAATAATAAAGCAAAGTCAGAGGCAGAAGTGACAGTAGAATGAATCCTGTACTGTCATGCAAGAACTGTCTTGTTAGAAAAAAAGAACAAATAACAGCTTGGCAGTAATAATTCTGCTCTTCAGTGTGGAAAACGTGGTAAAATGTACAACTCAGATGTCAAATACTGCCACTGTAGCTCAGCTGACTAAA
Source organism: Callipepla californica brunnescens (assembly GCA_023055505.1). Lineage (NCBI taxonomy): Eukaryota > Metazoa > Chordata > Aves > Galliformes > Odontophoridae > Callipepla > Callipepla californica. The sequence continues at coordinate 8,260,847 of JALIRH010000023.1, read as the reverse complement.
CTCAGATCCAGACTGTCAAATGTGGTTAGGTGCCCATGAGATGCAGACTTGGAATTTCATAAGCATTCAAGCTAGTTAGATGATTAGTTGCCCACTGAGGTTAACAGCAGTCAAAGCTAAACTGCATGCCTGAGTGTTAAGAGGCTGCAGAATCAGATATCCACTCTTACAGAGTAATGAGTATGTGTCTGTCCGTAGGATTCTTTGATTCTTATTCTGACATCCCTGAACCAAACAGATACAATGTATGTTGATAAGGAAGTGCGTCCATCTCCCTTTTTCAGACAAAATGATCGTCTCTGCAGTAGTAGATGCACAATAAGAGGTCATTAACCATCAAGCAGAACATGAACCTGGCCCAAACAGTTTTGATAAGCAAGAAGGACCTCCTAATAACTTTGGCTGTTGTTTCCTGACCAGAATGCCTTCAGATGGATCTGTTGCACTTCTTTCCTAAAAGGCAGTGTTGGGAAATCACTGTATTCCTAACAAGATGGGAATGACTTATGGTCTGGGGAGTTTTAATCTGTACCCGTGTACCACAGCTCCTCTTTCTGTCACCCACCTTACTGCTGAAAGTGGGGGTGTAATTCCTACTGGGAGCACCTTGCAAGAGTGAGAAGTGTCAGGTAGAAATGTGTGAAGGAATTTGCACAGGGAAAGAGCATCATGGGGTAACTGAGAGCAGGAAATAACTTCCCAAGTCTGTGCAGGGCTTCAAAAGCGAGAAGCAAAACTACAACTTGAAAAGAAAAAGCTAAGGCAGGAAGCCATACAAAACAGAAAAAAAAAAAAAAAAGCGGTCAAAAGAGTAGGGCAACAACATTTTACTGTCTCCATAAACGTTGCTGAGCAGTGTAACCTCTGTGAAATGGAAGCGAGAAGATAGTTCTACTCTGGAGAACTTGAAAGCCCATGCATTTGAAACAGGCTATTGAATTTCTGCTCTTACCCTGGACATGACACAGAAGTAATATAAAATTGTAGAGGTGCTTTGGTCTCTAGTCTGAATGAGAACCAAGGGATAAAAGAACATGTTCAGGATTTAGGTCACTAACCAACCAATGAAAATGATAAAATCTCAGTAAATCATTTCGGAAATATTTGACTTTGAAAATCCAGCTTTATTTGTTTCAGTTCTGTGTTCTTTCATCTTTTCCTAACACTAACATTTTAACATCCAATATTCGGATGAAATAAGCAGAAAGTTCAAACTCAGATATTTAACTGTCCAATTTAAATTTGTCTTTTCGCCATTCTAAATTCACAGCTTGTTTATATGGTACAAGAGCTGCATGTTATTGGTCAGTCATTTTGTTCACAGAACACACCATCGCAAATCGCTGAAGCTATGGGAAATTCACCAAATCAGCAATGGTAGCAGCTGGTTTTATAAAATAAAAATAGAAGAGAAAGGGAAAGATAGAAAAAGAGAAAAAGCAATGTGTGAGCACTCAGAGTAAGTAGAAAGAACTTGACTGATATTTTTCTTAGCTACTTCAATAGTATTTGAAGTTCTTAGCAGGCATAACATCCAGGGTGTACTTTATGTTATCCAGGAAGGTAAGAAGAGCTGGCAGACCAAAGAGATGCTCAACAGATTATTTTGTAGGGATTCTGGACACCATAAGTAACGCGAAATGCAGAAGTGAGGACCTTTTAAAAGATGGCATGTGAAGATAACATCGCAGCAGACCCTGTTCAGGTGAAAGTAAGTTGGTGTTGGGAGGCCTGGAAATGTGATGGATGGTGAAGTTATTAAAACAGCTGGACAAATAAAGGGTGAGGAACAGTAGTTTTGCCAGCTGACAAGTTTCACTGACAGGATGTGAGGTGACATGTAGAGAACAAATCAGTGGGAAATCAGCAAAGGGAAAAAAAATCATATGATCATGGAATCATAGAGTGTCCTTGTCCTACCTCTCTTTGGATGTCCCAAGGGATGAGGCATCCACAGCTTCTCCAGGCAGCCTGTGCCAGTAATGATGAGTAAATAATTTCCTCCTAACATTAATATCCTCTCTTTTAGATTAAAACCATTGTTTTTGTCTTATTCTTAAATACAGAGGTTTGATTCCAACACTGGCAATTCGTCTCATGAACATCTTACTTGGTACAGCCCTCCATGAATGAAGGACATAAAGGGGGACATCCAAGTCAAAACCTGCTGAAATGACTAAGGGGGTAGCTGCAGAATATACAACAGTGCGTATATAAATTTTGTCATCCCGTGTTCAGGTAGAAACTGACTTGCATTAGCTTACCACACTCTCTTTTGGGGGTTTATTTTTATTTTACCATGGCAGACAGTGTCTGTCTGTGATTCCTGCTGCTAACACAGTGTGACTAGTAAAGACAGAAATACAAAATAAACCATCAGTTGAGGTTTACTGCTTGAGGAAGGTTGTTCTTAGCTGTGTTCCCCCTTCACCAGCCTTTCCAACACAAAATTTTGGCAGGAAGGATGCCCACCCTAATGGCCTGCCAGCCTTCATATTCTCACCTCCGTGATGCCCTTCCTGCCATAGCTCTTTTTCAGCAGTCAGAAGTAATGAATCTTGGTTTGATCACAACCATGGTCATAAGAGTCCATGGTGATTTGTGCAGATCTCACCTTAAGTGTGGAGTCAGCTTAAGCAGAAGTAAGTGGTGTGATTTTAAACACTGGCAATTCATATTTATATGTATGGCCAATGTACTGTTTGCTCATATTACATCAGTATTACAAATATTGTATGGTCCTGTGTTGTATTTTTTGCAGAGGGAAAGAAGAGTGATAAACAGGTGTTAGAAAGGCAATCCTCTTCATGAACAACCCCAAAGACAAGTTTCTAGGTGTAAAAATCAATTATTCCTTATCTTCCTTCCACTTATCTTCTTAGCTTCAACTGCTGTGAGGACTTTCACTCCCAGGAGAAAGTCATTAATTGTCACTGAGAATCCTGGGCACTGAAGGAGGGGAAGGTTGAACGGGTCTCTTTGAGGCTGACCCCAATAAAATGAACCTGGGTATCCATCTGTACAGAAATTAAGTCTTACTCCTCTTACTCCCTCTGAAACATAGTCCCAGCTCCTGCAAGATCAAAGGTAATCCATTCCCTGCACTTTTACTCCTGTTATTGTCTCCTCTTGAGGCACACTATCTTTCTGCGTAGTCAGCAAAAGGAAGAAAACTAACTCTGAAACCATTCTGTGGCTCTGACAAATGAGTAGAAAACCCTTCTGGTGCTTCAGTGCCTCTCCCTGCTTATGATCCCCTTTGTGCAAACCAATTCTCCTCTGAATATTTATTTTTTTAATAACAGGGAGGAAAATGAAGATCTCCATTTTTTATCTTTCTCAAGTTATTTTAATTAAGCCATATTTCCCATCTCATGAGCTCTACAGCAGCCACTTGAGCTGTCCCTGTTGTGAGCTTCGTCGTTTGTTTGGTGGGTGACAGTGTGGTGGTGGAAGTGTTACAGTGATAGCAAGTCCACCGTTTACTCAGAAGAAACATGAAGGTGGAAATTCATACAAAATCTCTGATGCCAACCATCAGGGCCTCAGGAAAATCTATAAATAGCAGGAGACTTGTAAGAGCTACAGCTGCTGCTCCAAAACCTGCAAAATTTGTCAGAATTGAGTCAGACTCCTCTCCCCTTTAAAGTTCATGCAATCTGATCAGCTTCTAGAGAATCTCATATTTTAAAAATCCACATTCTTCATATCATTTTCCCCAATAAAGTGGCTAGTGTGAATGAAAGACCTTCAGAAGAGAGCCAAGAAAGTTTCATGTCCCCTGAATGCTGATAGCCTGGTACATCACCTCTGCAGCACTTAGTCTCTCTTTCCCCTGTGAATGATTTCCATCCCAGTTGTCAGATATCTGACATTTTTTGCTCTAAGCTGGAAGAAAAGTTGAAATGACAAGCTTTGTGCTGAATTTTTTTTTTTTTATTTTGCTGTCTGACAAATATATGAAAGGTCTTTTTTAAAATAAGTAAGCTACTAATATATATACAACATAAATTTTTACTTATTGTATGAAAAACATCTATTGAAATGATTTTTTCCAGGTAGTTCTTCCTATTTTAGCTTTTGTAAGTGCAGTCTTGTGATGTATACTATAATATGAAACATCATACCAGGTTGAAAATGAAATGCATGACCTCATAAGAACAAAGTGTTTACAGTCTTTTATATAATTTTTAAGAAATGCAGTGTTGTTTAGAAAATATTCCTCACAAGTCACTGCCAATTTTCAGTTATCAAAAGTTTACTTCTTTTTCATGAAAATTGAATGTTTCAACATACAGTGTAAGAAAACTATTTAAAATATTGTGTCTCAATGATTATTGAGAAACTTAAAGATAATACTTACCAGATTTTTAGAACAGCAAATTCTGATTATAAGGGACAGAAGCTTTGATGGTGAGTCTTGTTCTAATTAAAGTGGTTGACTCAGGAATCAGGTTTATACAAGACAGGGTTATGACCAGCTATAACACTCTTGTGCTTGTTTCTGCATCAGGGAACCAAACCTGCAATTAATAAAACAATATTTTCAGTTATGTTTGGAGAACTTGAAAAGGTATTTGTAACTTTTCAGTTACAAACTGTATTGTGATTCTCTCTGATTTCTGTTTGTTGCATTTCAATGTAATTTATTTGAGATATCTTGTGAATTAGCTATTTTACAATATTAGGTTCTATACTGCTGCCAAGAGTTTCTAGCTTTTGTTATGAAAGTGAGGGATCACTTCTGTTAGCAATTGCTAACAGAAAGAAAAATTATTTACAATTGCTAACAGATTTTAATTGAAAATATAACATTTCGGGAATTTAACTAAATTAGGATGCTTATGTATCTCTGAAGCATGAATATGAAACCCACTCTGAACGTACACAGAGTTCCTGCACAGACCTCAGACTCTTGTTGGAGAAAGAGCAAACTTATAATATACCTGGGTATATTTTCAACCAATTTGAAATCTGTAATGCTTCAAGACTTTGAAAATCCTGACAGAGCTCTGACTCCTTTCTTTCTCTCTTTATTTTCTTCTCCATTTTATGGTCATGGAAATTGCACTTATTAGTTCTTTGTATTTAAGTAATAAAAAGAAATATCTTTATTGAACTTGGTCTACAATAACTGTATCTGAAACGTGTGTTGACTTCACAACATGAGAGCTGGGGATCTTCAATCATCTAGTAGGGCTGTGGTTTCTAGCAACAAAAGTTTCAAGATCTGGTCAAGGTTATTTATTTTTCCTCCACTGTACTTCCATCAAAGGGATATTGACTGATAAACATTAGACAGTTTATTTCTGTTTTGTAAGATTTTCTTAAAAGTAGAATTTCTTGACTTGAATAAGTTATCTTATGGCCTGTGTCTATAGAAGTTCATTTAGATTAAAATGCATTAACTGAACCATTATCCAAGCAGCATTTGAGTGTGCTTTTTCTGACCAGTGTGTTACACTCACTGAAGGTTTCCTTGCAGAAGCAACTGCAGTCTGCTGACACCTGCAAGGGCATGTAGGGAGACATCAGGATCTTCTGTGCTCATGGAATGCGCAGTATCCAGATCTTGCTGTCTGTGAGGTTCACCTGCAGCCAAGTCACCGCTATAAATGCTTTCCTCTTTGTCATTAACTTGTCTGTCAAACAAGAGTGAACACTGGTCCATTGACAAGTCTGAGAACACAGTCTCTGAGGGAACTGACTTTAGGAACAAATTAATAAAGAAATCAACAGCTTCAGAGAAGTATACAGAAAGCTTGCAGGCTTCTAACTGTCTGGATGCCTCATTTCTCAAGGAACAGCTTTTTTTCAGAAAAGTTATTCTAAACAAATGTATTGTTTCTTTCTATTTCATTCTTTACATAACAAAAATATTTCTTTTCTTACCTTGCTTCAGCTACTGAAATGATTTTGAGAAACAAGGCAAGAAAATTATCTGAAATGTACTTTGGTACAGTTTTTGCTGCCAAATGTGTTATCTTTGTTGTCATATGCTGACAGCTCATCAAAATACTAACCTTTCTATGCATGCTGTAGTGTGGAGGAAGCAGTGCTTTGTATTTCCAAAGAAAACAGAGACCCAGTGTTCTCAGGTGGATTGTTCTCAAGCTTATTAGCTGTGTTAGCAAACATATTGTACAACATCTTGCATGGGAACTATTAACTTATCTCAGAAAAAGCAAAGTTTTTACTAAATGTTGTATATAACCATTGAGTTTCTTAGGAAAACCTTTTGTTTTAGTAGCGCATACAGGCAAAAGTGCTCACACATATGGAAAACTCATGGTTCTCAGATGGAATTTAACTGTTGCACTCACTGCCTTCCATCAGCTAATTTGTAATAAATAATCACATAAATTTGAATAAATAAATAAATGGAAAGCCTGAAAGACAGTAGGAAAAATGACCCCTGAATCTTTCATCGCAGTAGCACAGAGCCCATGCTCAACTTTTTATTGTTCTTGATCTTGAACTTGCACAGAACTTTTCACAGGCAAAGATCAGTGGGCACAAACATTCCTGGCTCCAGACCTTCATGTCTTCTAGAAGTCAGACTGTTCAGAGGTTCAGGATGAAGCCCCTTGATGAGTCTTCAGTCATTATTTATTTTATCATATAATGGAGGAGAAAATCATGCCTTTGTGATTTGAGAACGAGCAAAAGTGAAAGCAAAAATCATTTTTTCTGTATTTTTCTTATTGAAAGGAATGATTGTAATCCTTAGAAACACTTTACTGGTTACCTAGATCCTCCCTGATTCAGTCAACTCACCCTAAGCAACCTGGAGATGTGGGCTACCTGCTATTCAAAGGGGAAAAACAGGGCAAATACTGAAATCCTTTCATTTTTATCCTGGCTTCTCAATATCATATCATTTCACTGACTAAAGAAGTGGTATAAAACATATATTAGGTTATTAACAATCACTTCCAGCCTTGATACCTTACATGCACAGACACTGGTAGCAGCTTTTATTTTTCAATTCATATGTAAAATTTCATCTTACATGGAGGACCTGAGCTCTATCTGAGGAAGCTGATTTCCAGACTTCACAGCACTTTTCTCACAGTGCATAATTACTACTTCCATGTAGCAGGTCAATGTTTCAGTACTTGAATCAGAAGTTAATAAGTTAATCTATTTTTCTCTTCTTTTCTCTTTCTTTATTTCCTTTTTTTTTTTTTTTTTTTTTTTTTTTTTTTACTGTTTCTGAGCAGTTTTACTTGTGGCACCTCATTTTGTCTTTTATATTCTTTGGGAGTGACATTTTTATAGTCACATTAGATTGTGTGTCCGTTCAAGGGGCCACCTGCAGGTTTAGCGGTCACAAAAGAAATTCCTCCTAAACCACATGCTTCTCAAAATACCTCTCAGCAGACCTCCTGGTGCAGTAGCATATCAAGACATTGGAATCCAGAGGCAACTGATGAAAGAAGTTCCTCAGTTATTTGTATTTTCAGTCTGGATTTTGGTTACAGGACTGGCTCCAAAAGCCCTCACTGCATGGCTTTCCTGTGAAAATGAATGTGTGTCCATAACTAGCCCATGCCCTAGATGACAGCAAAGTGTTTTGAAAAGTTAGCTAGCATTAATATACAGACAAGAAATGTGTTGTTTTTTTCTTCTGAAACTGCACAGGATCTTTATACCTGCTGTGCTTAATTTCAGAATCCCATTAGGTCATAAAAATACATCTCTGGTCTTCCATTTGCCCTCCATCTTGTACCAGTTTTAATAAAAATATCTTTCACTGAAGCAAAATCTCTCTTATCCCTGTTGCAGCGCATTTGCTCTGAAAATTTGTCTCATTCAAGAAAATGTCACAAACATTCTAAAAAATATTACTACTCCCCCACACTCCCACAGCCCTCTACATTTTCTAATCTTTGCTATTTTCTGAAAGTAACCTTATTTTTTTCAGTCTCAAAAGACAGTGTTTTCTACTAACAATGTTTTTTTTAATTTTATTTTATATAAATGAATCTTATGGAGGTTTCTTTGACATCTTACAGTATTTTGTTATTTATTAAAATAAATATGGAACAGTTCATATAATTTTGGAGTAATCATCTCTCAGTCTTCCTTACTGACTCTTCAATTATTTTGAAACAAGATTATGATTATTCTTTGTTTCCTGCATTTTTCATAGCTCATGATAGTTTCTCATACTTGATCTATGTCGACATTACATGAAATCTAGTTTTTCTGATGTGATATATCTGTGCAATTTTATCGGCACCAGGATGTTCTTCTGTTGTTTCACAAGTAACTGAAGATGATTCCAAGAGAGGATTTTAAACGAACTTAGATCACAGAATCATAGAATCTTTTGAGCTGAAAGAGAACCTTAAGATCTATCTATTCCAACTTTCTTGCAATGAATAGGGACACCTACAGCTACATCAGGGTGCTCAGAGTGCAGCCTGACCTTTGATATATCCAGGAATGGGGGTACCAAAACCTCTCTGAGCAACCTGTTGCCTCACCACCACTGTAAGAAACTTTTTCCTTACATCCAACCTGAATCATAGAATCATAGAATCATAGGGGTTGGAAGGGACCTCAAGGGATCATCGAGTCCAACCCCCCTGCCAAAGCAGGTTCTCTACATCAGGTAATCTCCCAGGACGTTGGTAGGAAGAGCAGGGAAGCTACTGACTTAGGAGTAAATACTTAGCTAATGGGACTGCAGTGGAAATGAAAGACATGGAGAAGGGAAAGAAAAATGAGATAAGAGTTTTACAGGGAATATTGCTCAAGAAAGTATGAATTCATACAGTGAATTCTGCATTTATTTCTGCCATTTGGCTTTGGAAAATGAATGAGTACCTGATGTTAAGCTAATACTGTGTGGTCTCAGTTGGAATGAGCAAGCCAGAAAAAACCTCCTTGTCTAAACAGTGGTGAAACAGGCGTGGAATAGTCAATTTCATTTATGGAGCTTCTGCAAAGGGACTAAATTGCCAGCAGTCAATAATCCCAAGATGAGAAAGTGAAGTTATTTTGCTGCTCCACTTATGGTATTTGATGAGGGAAAAAATGAGGGAGAGGAAAATGGAAAATATGCGTTTTTCACTTTACTATTCCATGCTTTACAGTTGCCTAATTGTTCATGAGCTTCACTATAAAAATACCTTTTATTTTCTTGCCTGCACTTAGAGATGACTTAAGTGTCATTTAGTCAATTGTCAGAACAAAGATGTCAAATTATGGATCAAGACTATGGCTGTTTCTTTATTCTTTAAAATAATTTACTTTTATTGGTTTAGTGTGCTTGAAAGGTGGGGATTGATAGAACCAGAGTGCAGTAATATCATTTCACAGAATCAGATCATATGCACACATCTTCGCTAAAAGATGGTAGGATGTTATCGCCTTCTGTTTGCTTTTAAATTTAAATTTATCTTTTTTTTTAAATTGAGGGAGAGGAGAGGGAGAGGGAGAGGGAGAGGGAGAGGGAGAGGGAGAGGGAGAGGGAGAGGGAGAGGGAGAGGGAGAGGGAGAGGGAGAGGGAGAGGGAGAGGGAGAGGGAGAGGGAGAGGGAGAGGGAGGAAAAAAGAAAAACTGGCATCCTAGCGGCATTCTGAATCACATCATGCCAAATGTTAAAAACAAATGCATGAAAGTGTATGGGAGTAAGACTGAAGGCAGCTGCCTACTTCACCCACAACCTATCCCATCCCACTGAATCCAGCAGAAAATCTCCCAAGAGTGCTGTTAACTGCAGTACCTGTGAAGTAAACAAAGCCAATTAAAGCTCCTCACAATTTCTTCATATTCTGCCATCATTTCTGCATCTTAAATATGCCTGCTTGCATGTATGCTCATGTATCTTCTGAATGACATCCTGTTATGATAAATCATTGCATCAGTGTTCACATGTGCATCCAGCTTTGACAGTGGCTGAATATTTACGATGCTGCAGCTGGCACTGTGTTCAACCTAGGAATATGATTCTTCTCTGGAGAAAATAATTTATTTTTCAGGCTTTCTTTTCTTAGGAAAAAAGTGGAAAATCTTGGAAACATCTATGCCCTATCAGACCCTATAAGAACTTTCCAAAAAGCTTCATGGAACAATTTGAAATCCCCCCACTGCCAAGCTTGAAGCTAGGACAGCAGTTAGTTCTGTAAAGTGCTTCTCATAGTTTCAAATTCACCTGATGGTATTTTACTGCCTTGTATCAGACTGATTCCTTTGTCCGTACAAGGAGGAGAATAAGGTTTCAGAAGTTGCATTCTCAATGAATTTTCTGATTGTTGCTATGAAAAAAAAAAAAAAAAACAGCTTTCATATTTAATGCATCAAAGCGAAATGTTCACCTTCTTTGGGAGAAGGTCTAAAACGTAATTCGAAAGATTGGAATTCTGAAATTTTGGTGCCCTTATTTGCCGTTGAGCAGGACAAAAAAAACATTTAGTGAGTCATTAATTTCAATAGTGAGAGCACATTTTTCTTGTAAACGTCTCAGCTGAGTGTAAAACTGAGGTAATCTGATGAGTGGAGTTTACATTAGGCATATGCAAGTCATGGACGTTATTTAGTCAACAAATTTTCCTCAGAAATTCCTAGGACAGATAAAGTTGTTGCAGGAGTTGATGGCACAGACTCTTCTGAGACAACAGAAATTTGAAGAAAAGTGAATTAACACTTTTATCAGCAGTTCCTATATAAAGATATGTGTATTCGAGGTAAAGTGTTGCATATTTTATTTTCCATGGGCAATGCAGAGGAGAGATGCCTGTGACTGCCTTTCCCACTCTATTTTTTCTAATACAAATAGTTATATTCACCAATTGATTACTCTCCATCTACTAAATATTGATTATTGATCATGAGACTATTCTATACAAGAGTGAGTGCAAGACCAGCTCTTCTCGTGATCTCTTTTCCTTGGGCTCCATCTCTGCCTTCTGTCCTTGCAGGCAGGTACTTTTGTCCCCAGGTACTTTTTTCTTCTTTTAGGTTGAGGTCCCAACCACTGGTAAATATGTGACCACTGCATTTTCTGAGAACACAAATTTTATCTTGACTTGCCTTGCCAGAATGGGGAGTCCATCGGATTCCTGAAGCCGTTGATCACCATTTATGTATACTCACAGATAAGCTGTTTCTGTTGGGCTTATGTTTGGTGGACTTTACTTTGGTGACAATTACTTCCTAACAGCAAACAACAGATATTGGTGAAAGTCACACATAATTTACAGGCCTTTTGCACCTATTGATCTACAATTTAAATATTTCTGCAGGAGTTAATTTCATCTGATCCTGCTTGAAACTTGAATAAGAATGACATTATTAATTAATAGTAACCTGTGAATAGAAAACCTCCCATTGCAAATGTAATTTATTGCTGAAAATAAATTCAAAAGCCTAAAATACAACACACTGAATAAAAAAGGTTTCAATTTGTATACATTCTTGCTCATCAAAGAAATAGCAATGCTGATACACTATATTGTTCCGATTTTAAAATAATTTATTGCAAAAAAAAATTATCACTTCTGGTGATTTCCTTAGTTATTATTATTACTATTAAGGTATTGAGTAGCTATGCCTGAAACTGATATAGCATTTTATGTTATTTTTTCTCTCATTTTTTAATTGTAAAGAAGTTTGGTCTTTGGACTGAGTTAAAAAGAGTGTTCAACAATATTAATTGTATCACAGGCAAGGCTGCATCAGGAATGAAGGAGTTATGCCACAAAATTAGAATACTAAAGAGATAAATTTCATTTCTAATGGACACCCACTGGCACACTTTGTATTCCTCTGTCCTTTTACTTGAAAAGACAGTGCACGTGTAAGACCTAATAAAGTGTAACAGAAATGTGTGGGCTTTATTCCTATTATGTTACACTATATTTTCTGTTGTACTTTCTGTTTTTTTTAACCTACTTTATAGGCTCAAGAACTGTGCTTACAGAACCACAAGACAAATAAAGCTGACAAGCACTGCAGATACTGGCTTGTATGATGATGATGATGATTACAGATTAATATATTCTAGAAGAATGCCTCTTAGGCTTAAAATCAATATGACTAAATATAGCTTTTAAAAATTGTAATTCATATTTTACTTTACTTCTTTCAGTCCTTTCCAGCAACAATTTTCGAGGTTTATTTGTCTCTATTCCCCATTTTTCTGCTGCACACAATGTATGTGAGCTATGGCAACCAACCCCCTTGGGCTTTCTTTTGCTTTAATTTGCATTAAAACAGGCACCATATGAATATTCACTGAATGGCTTTGCATTAAGTAAGTGTCCTTAATCAGCTTTTCAGTTCAGTTCAGTCAGCTGTTTCATCCAGAAAATCTGAGGCCCCTGCATAACAACCCAGGTAAGGATTGTAATCCTTTGATGCATCTAATGAAGGAAAATTATCACTGATTGTATAGATTCTGGAGAATGCTCAAACCTTGCTGGTTTGCACAGGGACAGGCTGTGCATGCATTTTTATTTTTTTTTATAATAAAAAATTACTATGCTATTAACCCATGATGGTCAGTTAGGTTCAGACCTCTGCAGTTTGCATAAACGTCAGATTTTAATGAATAATGCTTGAGGGCTGTTTTAAACACCAGGCTCTGAGCACAGAGGCTGTGTACACTGCGGTGCGGTTGACTCCTTGGTGTTGTCATCACAAACAGATATCCCTATAATATGGAAGATGCTACAGAAGCTGAATTCAGCACTCCACATTTGACCTTGGAAAATGTCAGATATCTTCTTGTCACAAAGAGCACAGATTCCTTATTCCCCCACCTGTTATTGGTTATTATTTCTTCATGCTTTCCATGAAAAAAATTACCATCTTGGCCGTAACCAGTGCCTCAAGGTTCTGTGTCTGTAACTTGTATAAACACAGGCATCATGTAACTAAAAAGCCATGGTGCTGGCACACATTTGCATGCTGGAGACTCCTCTGCTGAGTGCAATTAAACAGGATGTGATCTAGAAGAGGAATAATTACACACCAAAGACAGTTTTTGTATTGCAGGCCCAGTTCTTCCTGTCTTTTAGGAACATCATTTCAGACGGAAGGAAACCTCTTCATAAGTGAAGGAAAAGCAAGAAGGAAGGAATTAAGGAGTCACCATTTGGGAAGCAGAATGTACTGAGTCAAAAATAATTTGTATATTTAAATGGTGGAGATAATTAGCGCAATTATCCTTATTAGCTCAGTCTTTAGCTTTGACTCGTCTGTTGAAACAAGCCATTGGGGGATAAAGCAGTTGTACCCAAAACCCTCTTGTTACCCATGGTTCTAATGCAAAGGCTCATTGCAAGCTAGCCCGTGGGAAGTTTATGGCCCAAGCTAACCATGGTGCGAGCATAGGAACGGACAAAGAGAGAGAACAAAAGAGAAGTGTGATGCATAGTAAGAGTTACTGTAAAAGTCATTATAAACAGTGTGAGTAATCAGAGCATCTGTCCACCAGGATGCTTCATTTCATAAGTAACAGTGGGAATCCTGAGCTATCTGTGGCTTCAGCCTGTCGGTACAACTGCTACAAACAAACTGCCCAGATTTTAACAATGAATGGTTACTGAATTGCACATTACATTGACTCTGGGTAACCAGCAGTGCAACACAGATGATGGGAAGGTGATTTTTTTTCTACCGTGAAGTAATCTCTAATGAGAGGAAGTTGAATAAAAGATGCATTTTCACTGCTGGTATCAGCTAGTCCCAAGAACCTGATGCAAGTTGAAACCTGAAGGAATGGAGAGGAAACACAAAAGTGCCTTGGATAATTTAGTTGTTATTTCCTTCATTTGGAGTAATGCTATTTCTTCAAACAAACTTTTCTGAGATTTCTTACATGGCATTAGTGGAATTTTTTTAGGACTCCTGGCTGGGAGACCTCCAGGAGCATGTTTTATTATTTGACTTGTTTGCTAATTCTTGTTGTAGGTTTTTCCCTTAAATTGGTGTGTGATGTCTTGTTGGGAAACAGGAAAAAAAAACAAATTAGCAGAACAAAAGAATCTTGTGATTACATGAAAAATATTACAACTCATGTACGATAATTAAAGCTAATTTTAAATCTACATCTCATGCCACATACAATTAATTAACCTTGCAGGATTTAATAAGATCACTGTACATTTGATCACCAAACATTAAAATTTTGCAACCATAATAAATACCAAGCTATCTTTAGCACAGTAAAGGGATTTTATGGGATGTAGTTGCAAGAGGATATATTATTACACTAGAATTGGAAAACTCATCAAAGAAATTTTGTAAATTACTTCTGTATCTGGAAATATATCATTAGTAGGTGGTCACAGATATAGCACCTTATCCTGTGCTAAATCATCCCTCCATATCTGAATTCTTTCACAGTGAGAAGGCAGCACCTTGTTAACATCTGACTGCTCTTGACCTGTGGCTGCTGTTGCAATGAAATTTCTCGAGGTGGCATGAGGATCACATAATGAGAAAGGGCTCCAGGGCTGGACCCTTGGTTATTCTGTCTAAAGGAATTCAAAATCATAGGGGCTGGAAGGGACCTCTGGAGTTCACCTAATTCAACCTCTTGCTAGCAGGCTCCCTACAATAGGTTGTACAGGAAAGCATCCAGGCAGGTTTTGAATATCTCCAGGGAAGAAAACTTTTATAGCTTCTCTGGTTAGTTGTTCCAGCGTTCTTCCATCATCACTGTACAGAAATTCTTCTGATAATGTACTTGTTAGCATAGCAGAAAGGAAGGAAGGTGCTGCCTCAGGCATCCTTTAAATAAAGGAGGACCACAGGCACAGCATCATCGTCCGCGGGGAGCATGTGGTGAAATGTGCTATGATGTGTTGAGGATGATGGCAGGAGATGGTGCCAAACTTCCCACCTCCACTACTACTTTCTTGGTACCACCACAAAAGGTCGGAGCAGGACCCATCTCTCCTCACCAACAGGCTCAGGAATAGATCAGTGCCTGACCTCGCAGATCTTGTCCTGTATTCGTTTCTTTTTTTCCCATAGGAATATAGGAATTGTAAGTAATTTCTGGAATCATATCTTTAATAAATATGCAGAGTGAAATTTGAACTTCATCCACCCTGAATTGCCCTATGAGATGTGCCAGTAATACACATTCTTTAATTCATCTGTGTGGGGCGTTCTAATTGAGTGGACATAAACAAAAACAAGAGTGTGAATATAAATGTTCCCTCTTCCCTTGTCTCCTGTGGTCTGTGCAGTGATGTATATCCAGGCTGGGCACAGCATTCAACAAACTCAGTATTGCTGATGGTGTAAAAAGGCAACTTGTGAGGAGATAAAGGGAGCAAACTGGCTAATAGGTTTTCTGTGCACCCTCTTATTTTTTTAATTTTTTTGAAAAAGAAAAAGAAACAAATTTTTTCATGTTTCTACCACAGGCAAAGTGTGTCTGTATTTGCTTGCTGTGTTGGGAAACTGTAGAACTGAGGTCTAAAAAGCAAACTTACATCTTTACATGAAGTAGATCAGGATGTTGGTTCTCCTTTCTGTTACTCCAGCTTTACATCAGTGTAATGCCACTGACGGTAAAGATGGTATTCCCAGCTTAACCTTAGTAAAGCAAGAATAAAAGCAAGATTCACTTTTAAAAAAATTATATTAATAATTTAATAATCCAAATTGTCAAAATAATATATATAATATTATATTTTATATATATATATAAAGTGTGTATCCCCAGAATAGTTACTTTGGATACACCTTGGTTATAAACAGCAGACTTACACTGCTCAAGTCTATTTTTCTTTTATGCACTCCAAAAAAACAATGCTGCACTGACACCCAGTAAACATTATTAATGCCCAAACATTTACCCACATTAGACTGCATGCCTGTATTTAATCTTCCAAAAATTCCTCTTTCTTTTCACCCAGCAGCATCAAAAGTCTCAGTACTTCTGAAGTTATTTGCTGCAAACAAGCGTAATTTAGAGCAAAAGTTCTGATAGATTATTAAGTATATGGAAGTAGCAATGGTGAAATAACTATAACAGCAGGAAGCATTTTTACATAGTGAATTAGTTGTACACATAACCAGAATAGCAGGATGGATCAGAGCAGTGCAATTTCTGTTTCCATAAATATAGATTATTCTCAGAAGCTAAGTGGGGCACATTAGAATAAAAGAAAAAAGAGAAAAAAAAAAAAGTTTCAGATGTGTATTGTCAAGATGCTCCAGGAACAAAAAGCTGACAGCCCTAGGTTCTGTGCAGTGAGTTTTTACACTTACGGAACAATCACATTTTCTACTGCAGAAAAGAACAGTTGAAATTCAAAAAAGTATCCAAAGATAATGTCAGTTCACCTGTTCTGTTTGGGCTTGAGATTTTATCTCTTTGCTCTGGCTTAGGGGATGAGGTGTGGGAAAGTTGTGGAATATTTAAATGTAATTTTCAAAGAGTATTTAAAAACTCCAGTCAGGTCAGCTTTCTGTTTTAGCAGGAGATGTAACAGAGATCTGCCCTGATGTATCTGATCCAATGAAACAGAACTTCAGCTTAAAAACTGCCATTTTTCATTCTTGGCAGCAGTTTGTCTGAAAAGTCTTGGCCTGCGTATTTTAATGCATCAATCTCTCTGGATGCAGAGAGCTGCATTTCACCACAATCCTCTTCACCAAACTCACCATTCTCATGTTTGTGTCATGCAGGGTGGGTCAGTTACTCCCTTGAGCCCAGCTTCCTGGGAAAGAGATGGAGAAGGAGGGTTGAGTTGATTGCAATGGTCATCACAGGTTGTCTGATGCTCTCTATCCCTTTAGGAATATTGAAAGCAGCTGTAAGTCCACAGTAGGATTTGTTCAACCATGTCACCCATTTTTCCTCAGCTCTATGTCGCTTTGATGACTTTCTCACCTGAACAGCATCAGACGTTCCCTCACAGGCTGTTGGAAGGGGTTGTATACAGGTCCTCACTTGTTTCTTTAGAGGTGTGAGGAGTTGCATCAAAGTTAAGGGTTACATTAATCATTTTCTGATTTTGCCACCATTTCTTTAGTTATTTACTTTAGTAATGACATCTCAGTAGTATGGAATGATATTTTATCACTATGTAAGGCCTTATACTTGACACAGAATAATGCAGCAGAATGGGCTTTTGGGAAAGGATGATGGAACACCAGTGTGATATATGCCTGTGAAGCTCAGCCTTTGGTCCGTAGAGCACAGTTCATCAAAAAGACAGAATAGGGTCATAGGACTTAGGACTGTCCTTCCTTCTTGACTGCTCAGTTTTCTACTCACTGCAGTAACAGGAACTTGCTTATATGACAACAAGCTCCAAATATTACGTTTACAATTGCAAGTATTGTTTTGACTTATTTAGAGCATAATAAGGAAATCTGATTTCCAACGCAGAAGTACATGGTCTTCTACATTTTTGACATAATTTGCTGTATTTTCTGAATTGTAAAAGGGTGTTTGGTTTTTTTTCATCAACAGTTTTAACTTCTTGAATTTGTAATAGATTACTTTCAAAAACTATGTGTAACTATTTATATTGTTGTATTATTGAACAATATGACATGACATCATTAACAATTTTTGCCACTGCATTATTTTGTTTATTTGTTCATATGGTTTCTTCTTCAACAAACTGAAAAATGTCAGTAACACTGACTCCATTTAATGTTTTTGTACAGCAAATTACAATACCATATTTTTAATCACAGTACTACAAATAAACAAGCAAGCAAATAGATTATTTACTGAATTTATTTTGCCTTAGAGTTCAGCTTATGCTGCACAATTCAAAATATTAACATTTTCACATGAACCCATTCTGATTTTTCACGAAGTTAAGAGAAAAAACAAATGCAAAACAGTAACTAATAGTCAGTATTGTTTCCTCCTCACTGTCTCCACCCAGTCAGAATTTCTCTATTTAAGGTTGTTGATTATGAAGGCTAAATGAACATGCCTCTTGCTGGTCTGTCTAGATAGAATATTTGAGGTGTAATGACTGTAACTCATTACAGGAAAAAAATATCTGCATATAAGAGGTGAATGTTGCTCAAGAAGCTTCATTATTTCAGTCTTCAGCATGGACATCTGAAGAGAGAAGAAACTTGGGAATAAGCTTTCAGAGAAGTGAAGGCTGAGAAATAGGGCAAAGAAATCAGTGTCCAAGTACAGAATTCAGATTATCAGAGAAAGAAGAAAGAATCATGGACAGGCACCTCTTTTGAAGGCAAGTAAATAGAAATGTAATTCAACGACTGGTTTTTTAACATGGTGGTATTAACTAAGAGATGCTTTCATGGGTGTGCCTGAGGACATTGGCTTTAAAATTATTTTACACATTTTCTTGCAGATGTTAAAAAGAGATCATTAAAT
Organism: Callipepla californica brunnescens; assembly: GCA_023055505.1. Taxonomy (NCBI): domain Eukaryota; kingdom Metazoa; phylum Chordata; class Aves; order Galliformes; family Odontophoridae; genus Callipepla; species Callipepla californica. The sequence continues at coordinate 8,242,501 of JALIRH010000023.1, read as the reverse complement.
CTGAAAGCAAAACATTCCCTGGAGTTTGCCAGTAATCTGAGAAGTTTCTTTCACTTCAGTGAAAAAGAGCTGTCCTCCTCTTAACATTGTTCTTCAACTGTTTAAAAGACAGATGATGCACGAATGATAGCTTTTAAAACAACCCAGCCACTTGTGCCTATTTATGGACCAATTCCCAGACAGTCATGCATACCTTAAACCTTTGTCAGCATCTTCAGGATCCAGCACTGAATTATGCAATTCAAAATATTTTATTTTCTTTTTTTTTTTTTTCTTTTTTCTTTGTGCTCAGCCTATGTTCTCCACAAGAAATTGTAATCTATGTTTAGAAATATTGCAGTGATTGCAACACCAGCTACACAGGATAAAATGTAGGTGGTGATAGATTTTAAAAATTTTTTGTTCTGTTTGTTTGTTTTCATGTGGAGGAATAAACAAGATAAAAGACATTAGACTGAGATCTGGGATGCCAACATTGAAAAGAAGGGTGATTTTAGAAGGCATAGAGCACCTGAGATGATTTTCTGGGTAGCAAATAATTAATGCAGTTTCTTGTAGACTGCAAGGACTCTGCTCATTGCAGCATGGTCTGATAGAGGTCTGGAAACAGGGACCAGAAGGGTTGCTGAGAGGAACAGTGAGTATAAAATGATACCTGCAGGTTTGGATAATTCCCTTGGAAGGGGGTGCCAACCAGTAGTTTTCTCCTCCCAGATGAAAAGAAAGTAAAATAAAAGAAACTAATAATAATAATAATAATAATAATAATAATAATAATAATAATTAAAAAAAAAAAAAAAAACAGAAGAGACTCACTGTGCTCAGACTCAGAAGGGAAAAAAGATACATTGAACCATATGGATTTTACCACAGTGGCTGTCCTTCTGCTGTTTAGAGATATTTAGCTTTCCTGAAGACTGAGGATAAGCCTGAAAGATCTTTTCAGCAAGGTTCTGACAAAGAAAAGGTGTCAGTCTGCTGGAATTCATCTATTATTCATTTTTTTGCTATAATTCATCTATAAACCAGCTTCCCTTAAATACCAGGGGTGTCTTTTTGGCAGCATGTGAAAGACAGAGATTTGGTCAAGGGCAAATACAGTGAAAATTGAATAAACTGAATGCAAGAAACAAACAAAAAGTCCTAAATTAAGGTTTCAGCAAGAGGTTCCCAGCAGTGCCTTGGAGGTATGAGGACTGTGGTCCATGAGATCTCACTGCAGCATTGCACACAAATAGACCAACTTTTTTAGCCACTTGAAAAGTACCAAAGTGGGCTGGCAGTGATGTGATTTTGCACTTTTAAATCAGGATGCTCTCCTTTTCATTTGATTTATTCAGATATTATCAGAAATACAGACATGCATGCTGAAGGAGAGGGAAGCATTTCAGAAAACTGACAGCTTTGTGCATGAGTTGAAAGCAGAAGCAAAACATATTAAAAACAGCAGAGAGAGTGAAGCACAGAAGTTCAGATAACCTGGTGATTAAGGGCATTGTCAGTATGCTCTGAGAGTAAGTGTGCTCTGAGGGATGAGGAATTTCAAATACAGATGCCATAAAACCAGGAAGACAAGCATATGTCTCTGGTAGTTCCCCCGTAAAATTTCTCTAATTTTACCCCAGTCATCCCTCAGTCGGAGAAATTAGGTTTTAAAGTCATTCCTGAGTCTATTCATGGGCTGAACCAACCTCCAACATTGCTTGCAGAGCTACCTTAACAATGTGTCTCACTTTTGTATGTAAACGTTCAATAGATGAGCTTCAGGCCCAGAGGAGAGGTCTGGCACTCATGGTCCCTATGAGGCCTCTATGGAAAGAGCTTCTGTCATGAAACCTAAGCAAGTCTGAATATCGTGGTTCCTTGTTCTGCTCATCATGATCACGCAAGATCTTCCATTATAACAGACCTTGCCTACCAAAATGCATCTCAAGGTAGTGATGCTGTGGGTACAGAGCATGAGTATTTGGCTGATGCCCTCCATATCACACTCAGTCTGGATCCTTTCATTCTCTCTCCACTGTCAAATATGCAATCTCTGTGCAAAGAACTGCTGCCTCTGTGCTCTTTTGGGACTCCTTTGGGATTTTATTTTGGGATTTCCCCTTCCTTTGGAGGGGGAGAGGGAGGAATGTAAAGAAAGACACCAAAACACCCTATTTTGGACAACAGTAATATATAAAACAAAAAAGCTTGTTGGAGAGAAGATAAGGTTATCTCAGAGGATCAAAAGATAAGTCTGAGACAGACTGAAGGAGGCAAACTCTGAAGGGAGCATACTAACTGGAGTATAATGTCACCTGTGGTTAACTTTCTGGGAAAAGAAGGTGATTTAGACCTTTGAAAGTACTGAAACATCTGAAAAACTACACTTAGAACATACTTGAAAGTATGAATAAATCTCATCATGGATTTCTTCCTGTTTGCAGAACTGAATTATTCCACATCAATTATAAGCCAAATATTAATGCTGAATTAATAATTCATAATTAATATTTTATTCAATAAAATTATCTCCTTTTGTGGAGTACCCTCACTTAATATATATATTTTTAATTTGCTTTGATGTGACAGATTTGCTAATACTTTGGAAATGTTTATTACACTCTCTCCTCACTCTGCTCAGAAATGGATCCTTGTGGTTTAAAGTTTAGCCTCTTTGTGATTTAACAGATTTGTCTCGTGTCTTTGTAAAAGTTTCCTGATTTGATTAGTGCGTGAGCTTCTCTTGCATAAATACACAGATACAGATCTGCCATCGATTTATTCAAATATTTGTGTATGAATGTGAAATTCGCTTTTTTTTTTCAGATTCTCTTGAAAGTAAAATGTGATTGTAGGACTGTTTCTGAAAAACAAACACATGTGGATATCCATGATTGCTGAGGGATATTTAAAAATGATTTTAATTTAAAATCTCAGGAAGCTCCTCCAAACTCTTCCTGAATTTTCACCAAGAGTGCAATCATTGGTTTAGTGCAGGTGCTCTCCTGAAGCACTCTGCTCAGTTTTCTTGCAGTTGTAAAAATTGCCTGAACTATTCTTTGCAATATAACAGTTCTATTTTTGTTATCATTACCCGTCTGCTCATATGAGTCCCACTTTGTCAGCATCATTTCTGAAATGCAAATGCTCATACTAATGTTGAGAACAAGACAAGAGACAAATATGCAAATTAACTCGCTGCAGATAGTACACATGTGAAGGATATCATTCTCAGAAAAGGAAGACTCAACATATTGATTAGCCACAATATCTGTCTAACAAGCTTTGTAATGGTCAGCAGAAAAATTTGCCCTTCAGAAAAAAAAGAAAAAACAAGGATTTTTTTTTCATCTTATTTCATTTCTTAGAACATTTTCAGAGAAAAATTATAAATTCTATGTGTTTCTGATGTAAACCCTTCTGGATTATGGCCCTTTTTTCATCTCTTGTGATAAACCACAGAGGAAAACTCAGGAGACAATATAGCTCTGATCACCTCTCATGAAAGTGGTACAGATTGTCTGTTCACATTCCAGGAATCTAAACACAAAGAAATGCATATTTTCATTTACATATTTATTTTTAATTCTTTACTTCCTTCTATCAAAAATTCATTGCAATTACTTTTATTTCCAGCCAAATCCCAGGCTGAAACTTGTTATCTATCTAATACTAGCAAGACTGAACTTCCTTTTTCAGCCAAATAATCCCAGAATTCTATTTCTTTGAGCTTGTTGAAAGGCAGATATACTTTGAAATGTTTGTCTTGTTTAAAAATGAAACACCATACAGTTTCACTTTGTCTCATTCCTCCCAGAAGTCATCTGATAACACTCATTAAGGAAACATTTGTAGTATGAAGTATAAATTACTTCCTTCTGAAGTTATGTTCTCTCTCTTTTTTTTTTACTCTACATCAGAGCCAAGTAAATATTTTTAATTCTTTTTTTGGGGGGTGATGGGGTGGAGTTCTTCTTATATTTGAAGATGATAAATTAATCTTTCCTGAGAAATAAAAATTTCTCTGGAATGTTCATCAAGGCATTTCCATTTCTTGAATAGAATTTCCTGGGGCAACAGTGTTTCCACGATTTTCATCTGTTGTCTTTCTACGTGTTATCTTAATCAGATTTCACCATTTTCTGTCGAAATCATCCAGAATGAAAAGGATATCTGACACTCCATAAAATTCATTGATAACGTTTGAGATTTCAAATTGAAGTAGATTAAAGGAACAGGGTGTTAATGTTGTTTTTGTGTATCTAATTCCCCTAGAATTTATATTTATTTTAAACTACTATGGGGAAAAATCTCCCTAGTCCTAGATACCGCTGCTCTAGTGATTGATTCTGGCCTTTAAGGAGATAGGCAAATTAGATTTTCAATTGCCAAGGCTGTTGGATTTGCAGCTCAGACTTTAAAACAAATTAAATCCTTATTTCTGACTAGTACGTAAAAGCATAGAATCTCAGAATCATAGAATGATTTTGGTTGTAGGTGACATCAAACATCATTTAGTTCCAAGCTCCTTCCATGGACAGGATTGCCATCCAACAGATAAGGCTTCTCAGGTCCTCATCCAACCTGACCTTGAATGCCTCCAGGGGTGGGCAGCCTGTGCCAGGGCCTCACCACCCTCTCAGTGAAAAATTTCCCCCTAACATCGAATCTAAATCTCCCTTCATTTAGTTTAAAATCATTCCTCCTTGTACTGTCACTATCAGACAAGTCCCCATCCTGCTTATAAGCAACCCTTCAAGTACTGGAAGGCCACACTGCAGTATGCCAGAGCCTTCTCTTCTCCAGGCTGAACAAACCCATCTCTCTCAGCTTTTCTTCATAGGAGAGGTGCTCCAGCTCTCTGATCATCTTTATGTCTGTCTTTTTGACCCACCCAGCTCCACTTCTTTCTTGTGCTAGTGTTTCCAGGCCTGGATGCAGTACTTCATATGGGGCCCCACAGGGGCAGAATAGCAGGGAACCATGTCCACCTTTCCCTTCTGGTGACCCATCTGTTCGTGACTATGAAATCAATAGAACAGAGGAAGAATAGCAAAGTATACCTTGTAGAAGGCAAAAGTCTGCAAACAGTGCAGAAAAATTGCTCTGAGATATGTATTTGTTGTATTCCCTTGTTTTTCAGAAAAGTGAAAGATTTTTTTTCCAACCTTCAGAATATAATATTGAATCTGAAAGTCAGAATAGACTCTTTCCTCCTCCTGCACTGTCACCAAAAATCAAGATTTCATCAGCTGTATTTAAACCTTCATTTACATCTGTCAGTGGGTTTTCACTTCTCCACCAAACAGGAGGAATGTTCCTACAGGGATGTAAGATACAAAAAACAGTGTGATATAAGCTTCCATGTTGCAGCTGAATATGTGACAAATAAAAGTGTGGATTTTATGTTGAAAACTCAGCAGCCTATGGCCAGATATCAGCAAATTTTCATAAGTAAGATTGAGTGGATTTGGCATTTAATATTCGATACACAATTAGTTATTGTGCACATAAGGCCCATATTCAACTTACCAAGATTGCTGTCAGAATAGCATTACATTCTGTGGGAATTACAAAAAGGTTTCAAACACATTGACATAATCATTAGATAAATAGATCCTTTAATCAATAGGGTGGAATAGTAAAAACATAAATTTTAAAATAGTTGAGTAAATAAATAGTACTTATAAATATTTCCTAACTTACAAAAACAGGAAAAGGGGATGTAGTCAATTTTAAAGTCATAAAGGTCCTGAAATCTTGCAGATTAAACTAGTATAAAATAACAGGCAGAAGAATGTTTGGTGAAATAGGCAGGATTCAATCAATAAATTATAAGCTACATAAAGCTATTTTTATTCCTGGTTTTAGAACAAACATTCTAAGAGTAAGAAAAGAGAAGGAGTGGAATAAGTCTGATGAGAATAAGGTTGAACTACATTTGCTGTTTACTAGACATAAGAAAGAAGAAAACAGGTTTGATTTGATGACTGTCCTCAGGATTTTGTATTAGTGAAAAGTCTTTAGGTTTGGGGACCCAAAATGAATTAAGAGGATCAGTGATGCTTTAGATGGATGCTTATAATGAAAAGAGCTATCATGTCTGCAGTCATCAAAGAGAACTGCTGACACTGGTCATTAAGAACTACTCTCAGCTATTTGTTTGATTTGTATAAATGAAGAAATGGATCACTGAAGAATTGTCTTTCTTGCAGTTCTGCATATTGTACATAGACATGGACACTGCAGACTAAAAGCATGTAACTAACTGATGAATATTCCCTTAACAGTGTTGTCAGCTAAGGTTTTCACAGTGCTGAAGGATGGGTGGATGGAGTAATGGTCATTCAGCAGTAAACAAGCCAGGTTGGTATGAAGTTGCACCATTCTTCATTGCTGTACCAAAACTAGTACAAAGTGTAGGTGATAGGGAAATATAAAATGTTTTCTGTGAATTGCCAATTATGCAACCCTTTCCATCCCCCATCTTTATCTCTTCATTTTCTCTTGAAAATTATTTTTATCTACTGCTCATATTAGAAACTTCATGATTTAGTCTAGGAAACGGCAGCTTTTCAGAAGTGGGAATAATAACAAAGTTGATGATGCAAAGGAGAGGGTTGATTCCTCAAAGCCTTGTACTGCTTTAAAAGGTTCATTTGACTGCTATTCAGTCTTTCCAGAAGACTGGGAGAATCATTATTCACAGTGAAGACAAATTCATTTGAAACATCTGAATGGCAGAAGATGGAGCTACTAGTGATGCAGTCTAACTTCACCTAAGCAAACAATAAAGACACTAATAGCTACTCTATAGAAACTGACAAATAGCAGTAAAGGTTGGAAATCACTTGCCAAACTGATTGAGCAAACAGTGTACCATAGACTGATCTTATTTTATATTTGTTTACGTCTTGATTATGCTTTATTTTGACTTTTCACTTGGAGTTCTTAATCCCTCAATCTCAGACCACACTGCTGCAATCCAGACCATGCAACAGCATAAATGAAAAATGTTTCCAGGCTTAAGTGGCTACTCAGATCAAGTCTGAACAGAATTGTTTTGCCTGTAGATAAATTTTTACAAGCCTGAAGTAAAGTTATTGATCGCATCTAGAACTAGTGACAGCATAATGGTGTTTCATGTATAGGAGAATGGTTTTATTGCAGTTGTCAGTGATCTTGTAATTTCAGTCATGTTGATAAATGCATTAATATGACCCACATATTCCTTTCAGAAGATGCTGGCTGCCATTTTAGAAACTGATTCTAAAATTGTCCTCGTGGAAAATGACTATAGAGATAACAATCCCAGACACAACATTGTCAATGGAATGGTGTTTTCTTGAGCTTCCTTATTCTGCAGAGTATGAGGCATTACCATTGCTCAGTCTCACCAATGAAATTGATAATTCAAGACTCTAATAGGGCATGTGATCAGCACTGTGTCTATTACACCTTACCAGTTAAAATACGATAAATTGATAATAGCTGAAAGAAGACTGATATTCATAGGAAGATTTGCATCTGACATTGCAGGTACAGGTTTTAATACTCGCCCCATCTTTGGTTAGTTGAAACTTTGTGATGATAAGGGGTCTTGCACTGTTCTTTGACTGCTCTCAGCTAATACTGAAATACTGTATTAAATAGACAGTTTATGTAAGGAAGCCCTTCGTTGCGAGGTAAGTGATCAGTATGCAAGGACTGAAGAAATGATTTCCAGTCTGAACAACTAGTATAAGACCACTTGTGCCATAAGGACCACCCAATTCTTTTGGCTGTTCACTGTTAGATACGTTTTGGATTTGTTTTTGTCAAGAACAGTTTATCCTTTGGCAGCTCCACTGCTGAGTCACAGACTTATGCAACTACTTCATCCTTTCCACAGCACATGGTGTACAAGAAACTCACAAGATTATCCTTGTGAATCAGATATAAATAACACCCAAAATCTTTTCTTTAAGAGAACAGGTTTTTTTAATGCTGCATCTTTTGTCCAGCACTTTATGTTTACCAGGTACCACTGTCATGGTCCTGCCATCCAGACCCTTCTTGGCATGAAAAAACAAAAGCTTTGACCTTTTAAACCTGTTCTGATTTCTGGTGGCAGCAACTCCAAATATCTTCTACTCACAGATCAGAATATTTTATACCAGGTAGTGATAGCGTGGGTCAGCACGTCCATGTGATATTGCTTGTTTGAAACACAATAGCTTCTTACTTCGGCATTTCTGTAGGATTTGTGGATTTACTTAAGATGCTGAAGGTTGCTGTGAGTTATTTGTATGTTACTATAGGAATCTCCATTCAAATAAGACCAAGGAAAGAGAATTTGACTGTATGTCCCTTAGAAGATTAGCAGAAACCCAGACTGTTTGTTGGGACTTTCTCCTGTTAAGGAAAATTCTTGGAATTTTAGGTCTTTGAACAAAAATTTGTAACTAATCCATCATTCAATAAAGAACAATTCAAGTACTAGTTAAACCTTATTTGTACCTCAGCCCCACATTAATGTACTTCTTTTAAAGCATTCTCCAGATCTTCCGCATGAGCAGGGTAGATGGTATTAGTAGACCAATTTACAGGGAGTTATCATTATAATATAGCTTTTGCAATTACACAGTATACCAGGTAGTGTGATAGCATGGCTTCATATCACCAAGGTGCAAAACAAATTCCATCAACCCAAGAGGAGAAGGATAATTCTCATTTGCATAAACACGTAGCCACAGAAACTAGATACACAGAGTTATAAGGAAAAGAGGTCTATTTTACATGATGTGCATAGAATATTTGACAGTTAAGATTGGAGACATCACTGACGTAGATAGCAATGGTGCAGTTCGTTGCCATGGATATGATTTTCCCATCTAGCAATGCAAAGATCGGCAGGGATGGGTGCTGAAAAAAAAAAACAAACCCACACAGACATACACACTCACATACATGCATGCATATATAAACAACCAAGCTACTTCAACACTCTGGCAGCCTCATTGTATCCTTTTGTTGAAAAAACATGCATCCTTTTACTAATGACAGCTCATCTAGGATACAATGAAATCTAGAAACAGTGATATTTCTATAATAAATCATTTATGCACAGGATGTATTTATACCTTGAATGCTAAATCACAGACACAGAAAGTATATTTTACGTGCATATATTCTGATATATTCTTTCACTATATTAATCTTTGTTTATACTGAGATCATTTTTTCCTACTGTAATCTATAACCTGAGAAACCTGTTGACCTGTATGCACACATGTAATTTCAACTGCAAAATATTTATACCACAATAAGAGTGTGAACTTGTGTTAAAAAGAAATATAAGTGATTTTTTAATTGTCAGTCTTCTGTAGATTTCTGTTCATCTGGTCAGTAGTTTGCTTATGAATTACCATCATTCTGCTTACCAGTAGAAAAAAGAAATAAAATCCAGACAGCTTCTGCCAATTGGTCCTTCTAGATGCTTTGATTTTAAACCAGTGGTACTGAATCATATACTTCAGTTAGGCATGTGAGAGGTCTGATGTCAGCTACTGATGCCACATGGCTCTTAAGCATTAGTGCTTTGTTGGTCTGTGAATTGAGTGTTGAAGATTTCACATTCTGAAGCAAGAGTCTAGCCCATGCTCTCCTGGAGTCAAGCTCATAATAGAAAAGATTATTTTATCTTTCCCCTGATGTATTCTAGTGCCCTTGGTTAAATCATAGCAAATTGCAGCCAAATATATAAATATGTTTCATCAATTTTTGATACTCAGGATATAGCTATGATTGCCAGCATAGAATGTTACTGTCATTACAAGCATAATGCTTCTTTTGAAGTAGATATCATTTAGCATTGTTATGTCACTTTTTCATCATCAGTATGTTTTGTTTTGTTTTGTTTTGTTTTTTTCTTAGTAATAAAATCACATTAAAATATAAGGGATCTGCTTGTTAAAATATATATAAGCATGAAAAAATAAAATATCATATTTCTGATGAACATTTTCTGTAAGGAAATTATATTTAGGCTGCAGTCAATGTAATCATAAAATACAGTACTTCCTTATTGTAGTCAAGCAGACAGATTGGGCAAAGATCTAAAGATTCTGCCTGGTTCAGTCTCCTTCTAGCTAGATTATCATGAGAAAGTAACGAGATTTTATCCTTCTATATCCTCTCAGTTATTGGAAATCATTATAGAGTGCAATGTATTTTGGGGTCTGTGGATGAACTAAAAACAGCTAAAAGAGGTAATGTGCATTAAAGTGACATTTTTACCTAGTTTTCATAGTTGAAACAAGTAGTCTCATTTGTGAATATGTATGTGAGTAAACTTTTCCTTTTACTTTGAAATCTGAGATGTTTGCATTCAGAGTGCTTGTTGCTGGGGCTTACTGGATGAGAGCTGGATGAGAAAAATCTATGCCATAAAATGGTGTAGGGAGGTTAAGAGTGGGAAAAAACAGGCAGATAGAGAAAACTAGATGTAACATTTGTTTGCATCAAAAAAGATTATTTCATTTGAATCAAGGAGAACATCCATATTTCTGTTTAGCTATCTCCGGTTCAGTTCTCCCCTCCAAATAACTGTTACCTTCTTGGCTGATTTCTACTAGAGCTGCAGGCTAGGCTAAATCTTCAAAGATATTAAGTTCCTATAGAAAGTGGAAATGACATTTCATTATTTTCACTGCTTGTGAAACTGAGAATTGATAAAAGTGAGAGTCTGAATCATAAACATCTTGCTGAATGCATCTCCTTCCACGTGACCAGCAGTTCAAGCGGAGAAAAGATCACATGTATATTCATAGAATTATGAAAAACTTCGAGTTGGAGGGGGCCATAAAGCCCATTCAGATCCAACCCAAGGTGGATCCGAAGGAAGCTGCCCCAGGAGAAATCCCAGTGCCACTGTAGCTCAGCATGGACACCTGCAGCTGGGCAGTGTGAGGATCTGTTTTCAGCAGCTTCAGAGGGTGACACAGAAGTAGCAGAGTCTATGGGGTGCCCAGGCACTGTGCCGTAACCCCTCTTTGTCCTGTCTTTACAATAGAATATGAAGTTGAATTTGTATTTCATCTCTCAAGAAGAACTAGAAGCAATTGCTCTGCCACCAGTTTCAGGATTTCCCAAAATGTATTGACATTGACAAGTTGCCCCTGAGCCTTCTCTGCATCAGGAGGAACAGTCCCAGCCCTCTCTTTGTGGGGGAGATGCTCCAGTCCTTCCAGCAGCTTAGCTGCCATTCACTGAAGTCTCTCCATTATATTCAGGCTTTTCTTGAAGGGGAGAGCCCAGAACTGAGCAGAATTGGTGGTGTGGTCTCACCTTGGCCAAACAGAAGAGAACGGGCTTTTACCTTGTCACTGTCAGGCTGTCTCTGGTTCTTAAATAGCCAGCTGCACTTTCAAGCAGTACCTTCCAAGGTTCCTGGCTCCAAGGCTGGCAGTTTCCAGGATAGTGGGTGGGCATTTTCTTCTGCCAAGGTTTCAAGAGACATTTTCTGTCAGCCATTTTGCCGGGAGGGACAGGCACGTTTAGAATTGCACCCCCATTCCCATGCTGTCCTCACTTAAGCCCAGGACACCCTCTCAAAGGCAGGTCCCAGTGCAGTAGCACACTAGGTATCCAGTGCCAGGTTGCTCCACTTAGGTCCAGCTCATCCATTTGGCTTCTTGACAGAAAAAATATTAACCTTAAATACCTCTATTCATAGAGGATGTTGTTGGACAAAGAAATAAACAGTTTATAATTAATCTTACACCCCTGTTAAAAGGATTTCACCAGAATCAAAATATATGATGGTGAGGACATTTGAATTTCTTCCCTCATTGGAAATAATGATAGCCTTCATACCAGCGATCAAAGGGATGACAGAATCATGAACTGGAAGGAATCTTTTAGACCATTTGGTTTCAACATCCTGAAGGAATGTCCTTCCACTAGACAAGGTTAGCCAATGTCCCATCCAACCTGGACTTGTAGACTTCCAGGAATGGGATGTCCACAATTTTATACACAAAGCCCCCTGCAGAAATTACTAGTATTGTAGTAGTATTAATGAGGCTTTGCTCACACATCAAAGGATTCATTTTCAGTGCAGTTCTCCTGCTAAATATTACTTCTCCACATAAATCAAAGACAATTTTGAGAGGGAGAATTTTGTTTGCAGCACTAGTGTGGGGAGACTACATCACTGATCAGTTGTGGGTCCTCCCCTATACTGAGACACACAGCCTTCACTTCAGCTTCTCCACCAGTACTGATGTACTCTGTCTTCCCAACTTGTCCAGTGTGGATCTGAAGCTTCTCCCTCTAAACCAGACTAGGACAAGTTGATTCTCTAATCAAGTTCCACAAGAGATTCAGCATACGGTAGCACCTCCATAGCATCTGTTCACAAGAGAATTTAATTCCTCATAAAATAGAAGGTCAGGATGTTTGTTACCTGATGGTCGTTGACGAGTGATTACAAGCTGTGAGTCAGATCACCTTCTCTGCTCAAAGTACTTACCGCCTAGAATGTTCAGTTTCTCTATGTCCTGTTTCCTTTATTTCCTACACTCACCTGTGACTGTGAATTCAATTTCTTTCTTTACATAACTTCTCTTGAACATCTTTTGAAAATGTGTTGCAGCTGGTTTTTTTTGCTGCTACCATCTGCAGCTGTATCACTCTTGTACTAAAAATGATGCCAACACTGGATGCTGGATTTATTTCTGCAAAAATCTCCACCTGCCATGGCAACCATTTCATCTCCTTCCCCAGCATGTATGGGAGGGTTACCAGTGAAAACATGGTTATGGGCACCTGCCAACATTTTAAACAGTGCAGGAGTGAGATCCATTAAGAGTGATTTTAAATACCAGCAACTTTGGGCAGCTAACTGCTTTCTTCAACAAACTCAGAGTCAGTGTCTACTAGAAAAAAATGACAGAATCCATTGAGAAAGAAACTGTACAAGAGAAGACTTAGAAAGACCAGTTTCTCTGGTGGATTACTACTCTTTTGTTCCCTGAATAATAAGAAAGAAATATGCTTAGGTGAAAAGACTTCAAAAGCAAAACAAATTTATTTTCCTTTCACCCATGCACATCAAGCTTGGTTTCTCCATAGTGCTATTAATAGCTGACCTTATCAGAGTTATAATATGTTTCTGTCTGTAAAGAAAAAGGTAACTTAATTTCATTTAAATATTATACAAATCACTAATTTTAATGAACAAATAAGAGATCCTAAACCTGAAGTTGGAATAAACAAATAAATAAAGGCAGAGAACAAATAGGTATAAACTGAAGCAATAAAGGCTAAGAGCTAAGGCTTTTTAAAAGCATTCTTGGAAATGTATGTGGGCAAAACAATTTATTATAGACTTATCATCTGTTCTGAACAGGATAGTGGTTGACCTACACTCCTTTATCAGATATAGAAAGTATATCCACACTGAAGATTGCCTGTCTTGTCTGAGGTTTGCAGAAGGAATAATACGGGTTGTATGGGGAGCATGTTAACAAGCAGAGATCATCCAAAAGAATCTCCTTATTCCTATTTCTGACTGAAAAAATATGAATTTCCAAAGGTTTATTTTTCCTGATCTAGAGAAAGTTGTCTGTGCTATCAGCAAACTCAATGGAACATAGTCCTATTGGCAGAATTATTGTGAGGCGATAGTAGAGAATGGGGCCATTCAAGAAAGGAGAGTAAGAAGTAGGTGTCTGTAGCTTGGACCAAGGCTGGTAGATTGTGATGTCCCTGAATACTAGGGAAACCTACTCACACAGTTGTAGGCAGAGCTGGCAGGCAAGAGATCTCTTCAGATTTATGTTTATTTTGGTGGGTTTTTTCTTTTTGTTTGTTTGTGTTTTTTTTTTTTTTTTTATTAGGTGGATTTGTAAGAAATATTTATGATCTGAGTGTTCTGCACAGACAGTAGAAGGAAAAGCTTTCATCATACCTCTCTCTCAGAAGGTAGCAAGTATCTGAGTGAACCTGATCTACTGCTAAGGACCACTTTGTGGTAGATCTGTGGTTTGATTTATGTGTCAAGGGGTAAAAATGTGAAGAACTAAGAGTTGTTCAGTGATATCTAAGTCACTGTAAACAGAAATCCATCACCTCCCTTTTCAAGTTTTCTGAAGTTTTGTAGCCCTTAATCAAGGGCAGTTGTATTGCCAGGGATTGTTTCCGATTTAAATGAACAAGAATTAATACAAGAATTTGCTTGTATTAATCTCCTCTGCATTCTCTTGCCTTCTGTTCAACTTCAACTCCATTTCCAAGGTGATTCATGTTCTACATGCATCCTTGCTTTCAGGTGGATTTTTGTTGAGAATTGAAGGTAAATCCAAGCCATGGAGCAAAGCCAGTGCCTGAAGCACTGAAAATAATTTCTTCAAGCGTAAAAACGAAAGGGAGAAAATCGGTTGCCCTAATTTCCCTTTTATTTTTCTATTACAAAGTATTTGTTTTCATCTCTTACTCCAAAAATAACTGTCTGTTTGAACCGAATAATGCTAACCCTCTTTGTGAAATTTTGATCTGCTAAGCAAAGAAGAAGTTAGATTGCAGAAAAAATATAAATTGTGTTTTATTTTAAGAGAAGTAGAAATTTGTAGGAATTGCAGTAGTTCAACTCTTATAAAAATGCATATATCAACATTCAGACAATTACCACAGGAAATGAAAGTGGCTATTAATAAACTCAGAGCAGCTGAAAGAAACAATTTAGAATCAATTGCATGTGAAAATGTAGATAGTCTTTGTACATAGTATGAAAAACAATCAGCTCATGCAGCAAATAAAATTACCTGAGAGTAATAGAAATACTCAGCACTAGCTAACGATATTTGTAGAAGAAAAATTACTGCTGCTTAATCGGAGTACTAAAAATAAGATCTATATGGTCAACAGCTATATTACTAAAAAAATTAAAGGCAACATAATTAGATATAAAATTTCAGTTGAGATAAAAATCCATGATATGTATGAATAAGGTTAACTGCTTGATGAGAAATGGTATGGATTCTGAAGTGCAGCTGACATCATAAGTACCTGGAAGACTATGCACTAATTCCCTCCTCTCTTAATTGGTTGCGAATGTGTGGCCTGTTATTCTTTGCTCCCACTAAGGGCTCACACATGTCTTCCAGGAGGTAGTGTAGGCACATGAAGGAACTGTGTTCTGTAAATAACATGAAAATAAAATAAAACTGCTTGCTTAGCACTCAGAATAAGGAAAATAGTGCTGTTTTCGTTTCACAGATGAAAAAAGATGCAAAAGCTCATTAAGCAAATAATTCAAGGTTAAATAGGTCAACAAATATGCTACACAAATAACCACTAAGTTACTGATAGTCAGAGAGAGGGGAAATGTACTTTCTTTTTATTCCCAGCAGGAATAAATATAGTTAAAAATCTAACGCGCAGAAGAGGAAATGAGATAATAAATAAATAAATTTATGTATATCAGTAATGAACGTAGCAGAATTGCTCTTCTGAAGTCATATTATGGGCAATTGTGGCCTGTCAAAATTAAATTCTCGTACATTCCAAGAAGAGAGTAAATGGAAACCATTGTGGAATTATCACTTTAGCAATCCTTTAAATTTCCATGTCTACTGAATTCAAATTTTAAAAATGGAAACCAGTGCTAACACCTTGAAGGGATGGAGTTTTTTGTTGCATATATTGTAGAAGAGATTGCATAGGTCCTGGGAGTTCTAAGCCAGACAAAAAGGCTTCCACAAAGACTTGCAGTCAGAAAAAGTAAATATTTTTGCTAGGATTCTTTACTAAACCCTTCAGTTGTTCACTAGCTACCTAGGCATGACTTTGAGTCACATTTTTCCCAAGTGGTAGGAACTGCAGGCTGGTCGTGGACCCAGGGAACAAGGTGGAGTCTAGGAGGAGCTCTGGCTTCATCTTTGATGTGCAGAGATGGTAAACTATTGTAGATTAAAAAAAAAAAAGAAAAAAGATAAAAGAATCTAGTAAAAAAAAATAACCATTGTAAGTTTTTTCTTATTTTTGTTTTATTTTTTCCTTGATTTTCAATTCTTGTTTTCTCTTCTATAAAGGTCAAGCAAAGAAATTCTATCACCTGGACAGTGCAAGGAGTCTGAGTAGTTTGTTCATGCTGCACTCTGTTCCCGGATGTTGTGGCTATGGGCCACATCTTTAAGAAAACTGAAAAAAAATAAACTAGCTGTTGCCTTTTATTGTGATAATTGCAGGTTTGTTATAACGAGTATAATTGTTTGCATGACGTGAAAATTGCACACTATCTCTATAGTGTATAACTGCTATTATACATATTAATTAGCAGAATAGATTAACAGTTTGTAATAGGTACATTTTTCATGGATTTGTAAATTCTGTGTTCAGCTTTTTTTCTCCCCTTCAAGCTGATAAAAAATATAATTCTTACAGATTTATTTGCCATTTTAAACTGTCCAGCCAATAATTTCTGTGGGTTATCCTTAGCTTTTAACTCATCTGCGTGCTGGGTTTTTTTTTCGTTTTTTTGAAGATCTGGTTTTGAGAAGTTGTACTGTTTTTGCTTGAACATTGTGATCTGTTCTAGGCTGAACAAACACATTACTTTACATTAGTTTTCTGTTGTAAATATTAACACTAATTAATGAATAGCAATTACTCTTCCATAGTAAATAGTCAGTTATTTTTTCAATGTTCTTGCCAGATAAACTTACTTTTTAAATATTTCTTAGAATACCTGGTAAATTGCTCTTATTCTTAATAGGAATAAAAATGTCTTTTTTGTAAATTGGAGAAAAAGGAGTAAAACAGTGATAAGGTTTATCACTTCCTTTTTTTCTAGAAGAATCTGATAAAGATCACTAGATTTTTTTAGAATATTTTCTTGACCAAATATCACATTAATAGTATAAGTATTTTGTTTTCTTTTCCCAACCAATAGAGTTTAGGATTTCATTATAGTAACGGTAAGATGTTGTGATAGATGACAGTTCATTTCAGTTAATTGCACTAACAGCAAAAGAAAAGCATTTTCCTAGAGAGCATTCAAATCTTCTATAAATATAGCTCATTGTAAGCCACTCCTGGTCTAAAGGATCCGTGTCTACGGTCCCAGCCCTTGGTAGTCTGCCAAACTCAATAGGGCACTAATTAACATGTGCCAGGGATTTCTCAGCACACACAGTATTAGATTGCAATTGCAGACTTTTTGTTGTTGTTGTTTCTTTTTCACCTTCACATTTCTGTGTAATTTGGGAAAAATATACTCCAGTACATAAATCAAATCTTGCTGAAGGCCTGGTGATACAGTACTCTTTATTTTCCAGGACTTTTGTCCAATTCTTCACACATCTAAGAAAGACATTTACTCTGCCTCTTTTTCATGTTAAAAACTATTTGCAGTCTTCAGATCATAAGAATAATATATTTTTTTACTTGTCATACCATATGCAGCATACATTGCTATATAAATAAATCATTTGATATACTACTAAAAACGGGAGCTGAAAGAGGATAATTTCTCTTAGTGTTATACCAGTGGGAACAGTGGAATTAACTCTCCATGTTAGCTGGCAGTAAGCTGGTCTGCTAATGTGCATGACTGTAGGAAAAAACACTGTACGTTACTTGATATCTAGTTTTTATCACCCAGAAGTCAGTAGTCGCATAATGTAAATTAAATTGCAATTAATCTTAAGATAGACCTCATTCCCTTTATCTCCAAGGAAACAAAACTCTCCTCCTATTTCCTTATTTGTCATTACTGCTATAATTTTTCTCTAGAAAAACAAAAAATAAAACAAAAATCTTAATTAAGAGATTTCCTAAATATTCCCCTTTTATTATTCATTTATATCAACACCAGGGGAGAGTGGAGGTCTCCAATTAGGCTCCTGGTATCTTTCACTCAGGGTGAATAATGTGTAGTACAGAAGTATTGGAAGGAAACAACAAGGGTAAGCTTTGCCATGTTTTTATATCATACAAGCCTGATATTAAAATCAGCTGCCTGATGAGAACTTCCATCTTTCTTTTTCATCTTCTAATGTTCTCAGCCACTCCATCTGTTTGACTCTTCCCACCTCATTTCAGAGAAACGTTTATTTCTCTGACTGTAACAAATGTACTGGTCTGGAAAATATTCCAGGGAAGAATCTCAAGTTTCACACTCGTAGTGTGCTTCAAGCTATTGTTAACTTTTACTTACATTATTTCCTCAGATTCTCTATTAAGACTCACTGCAGAAGTGATTCCGTTCTACCTCAGAACAAGTAAGATTCAGGAATAAAATGGGACAATATTCCCCACTGAACTTCTTTGAGATTAATTGGTTTCATAGGCAAGATGGATGGACCATCGTGTCTGAATTTGTGGGAGTTCAAGAGGAGAAAAGTAAAGGGCTTGCTGGAAATTTGAAGAAAAATAATCCCATATTTTTTGTATTTAACAGCTGCTATAGAGAATTAAATATTATTTCAATCTGTGATTTTTCAATCACTTTAGCCACACCATTGTATTAATAATGTATGCCAATTTAATGTTTGAATTAATTGGGGAAAGATTAAAATCAAGGTTTTTTGGCATGATTTCATATAACCCAGATAACTGAACTCAGTATTTTCCCTCTGAAAATGATGGTTCTTCTAAAAAAAACTGAGACAAACAACAACTCAATTCATTGTCATGCTTTTTTCTTGGAACAAGGAAACAATTCTACAGCACTATGAACAACTAATGGGATTTATGCATTCAGACTGACAGTTTTCCAGGTGTGTAATTATCCAGAGCTTCAGTTACTAAGTGGAAAGGTAAAAAAAAGGCTTGGAAATTGTAATACACCTTAATGTGGTATACCTTAATGCTGTGAGTACTACATAAAGTGGCTGCTTTCTGAAAGTCATTGTGTGCCATCACTTAATTGAATCAAATAATAACTATTTTCCTATGGTCTTCATGAAGGCATTAATGGTGGTGACAGTATGAGAGAAACGTCTATTTTGTATGAATGAGGTATTTTTTTTTTGAGGCTAAAAATAAATTCAGCAGTATAGTGTGCACTTCAGAGGGAGCTTGGTTTCTGCTTAGAAGAGCACAAATGCCTCCATCCCCTCACACTACATGTTTACTCATCAGGTGGCAACAATGCCCTTCTACTGGAATTTTACAAAGTGATATGCTACTGTGTGATATTTTAAAGTTTATTGGTCTCATCAGCGTAATGTATTAAGAAAGGCCCAAGAGTGACAATGCCACATCTCTTTGTCTGCATGCAGGGCAAATAAAATCCATGTCGAAGTCCAACGCAGATATCCACATTATCGAGACATATGCAAGCCTCAAGACAGACCCAAGTGAAACAGCAAATCTGCTTTGCCAGTGTCAGAATCTTACCATATGGTATGGATGCATGGCTGCTCTTAAATATAACAATGCCAACACATGACTATTGCTTGAAAGAAATGACTGAAAAATGATCTTCTGCCAAGAAGAGCCTCTAGAATGTCATAAGGATTAATTCCAACCATGTAGTGTGATAGAATATTCATTAATACTATTTTTTTTTTCGAATGGATTCAGTGTATACTTGAATTTACTTATAATAAGTTACCTAAAACTGTGGTGTCTTTAACATGAGCTGAACTATTGAATCAACATAAGTTAATAAAAATTACAGGCATCTGTGTAACACTCTGCAAAACAATTAGGAATGTATAATCTCTAGGAGAAAATATATTTGAGCAGAATATTAAGACAAGAGCCTAATTTATCTGTGCATACAGATGGTGAGAAAAAAACAATTTCCTAAAATTCATTCAGAGTTTCAGAACAGTTTCTGTATTATCAAAATATTTTTGCCACTTCTAATCAAAATTTTATGATTTTTTTCCTGAAGTTTTGAATTTTGTGACTAGAATCGATGTTGCTAAAAGCTACTAAGCCTGAAATCTCAGCCAGCTCCAAAGGTCTCATCTTCATGGCAATATGGGGTTTAAAATCGGATACATGATTCTTCACTTTACTGTTGGTAAAATTTGCTCATCATTAACCTGGTAAAAATTCATCTTCCTAAGCAACCAGAAGTTCTCTTTTGTGGAGATAGGCTTCAAAACAGAGGGTTGCTTTGTCTGTTTGTTGTTTTTTGTTGTTATTGTTGTTCTTGCTTCTTGACTGGATAGACATTTCTTGGGTAGAGGTGTTGACTTCTGTCAGTAATGTCAGGGCTTGCTTGTTCTTCCTGTTCTTAGACTAATGCACCCTTCCCACCTGTCTTCCAAGATTCACAGTAATTTAGTACATAATACTTCCATTTTGGGAAGGTTTTAATTCAAAAAATGGAAAGCTGTAGGAAGAACAAAGAGCACATATGTACTTTCAGCTCCATCCTTTGAAACACTGCATTTTTGCATAAGAATCACTGTCCTCTAAAGAGTTCCTGATTATCTGTTTCACTGCCTTTCACACAGGGTATCTCTGGTTTTCTCTTGTCACCATCTCCCTCCAGGCTGCTGGTTTTTAAGGAAGGATATGAATAATGGCAGTTACAAAGCCTGTCATCACTGGAGAAGTCAGCTGATTATTTTTCTATTCAATCTTTAAGCTAATTTCTTCTGAGCTGCCTAGTTGCTTGGACCAAAGACAGCTCCTCTGGATCAATTTGCTGAAATTTCCTTACAAAGCAATCTGAAAGTAAAAAGTTGTGGTAATAATGGAAAAGGCAAGCAAACTCAATTTTCAAAGTAGTGTTTTCTATCTGAAAGGCATACATAGAGAGAGTTCTTTGAAATCAAACAGAATTCATATACTGAACAGAGACATGTTCCTCCAGGACTGACTCTTTATCTCCCCAAAATTACCCTGAAGGTGAGACAGAGCACAGAGCTCAAGCCAGTAAACATGTTGGGCTAATTAACTGGTGTCTGCATCAACCTGGCACTGCCACAAGGAAGTAGAGATGGAGCATGTACAAAGAGTAAGCAAAGAGGAGAATGGCAGTAGCAGCTGCTCACCAGAATAATAGCACAGATATAACAAACAGAATGGCATTCTAGTGAATACTGCCTCTTTTCATCCCGTGTGGTTGCGTGAAACAAGCGGCTAGTGTGTAACGACCTGATTGCAAAGGTTAATCAGCATAGAAAATGGCAGATATTGCCATCAATTCTTAAAGTTACCATTAACAGCATGAGATGGAGCCATGAATGTGTTCATCAGCTTCCTCCTGCTGTACCATCTCTGCAAATAGTGATTTAGAAATATTCTAATTTGCATCTCAACTGTTTTTGTTTTGTACCCACAATGAAGCATCACTCCACCTATTTGTGACAACCCTTTTTTAATGTTTTTAAATACTATCCCCCAGAAAACTGCATCCATTTTATCAACTTGAAAATTAATCTGACAATTAGATCATCATGATCTACTTTTTATGTTACAAGTAACTACAATTAGCAGCCCCGTGTCCATTTCCTCTCCACCTGTCATAAGTTACAAGCCTCCTTTCCAAACCAAGAAGCCTACTCTATATTAAACTATTTTCATATAGATTCTATTCCATATCTGATCATACATCCTACCCTTTCTCTGTATATTTGCTACTTCTAGTAGATTTTTTATAAATTGGAAGAATTATAACTTTACAGAATATTCAATTTATAGGAGTATCAGAAATTTAATCTATAGCATAATGGTATTTTCTGTCTTCTTCAGATATTATTTTCCTACTATTTCTAAGTTTCATTTTTGATGTTTTTAGCTCTGCACTAATTGCAGGGTCTCTTTCTGTCTGTTAATGTTTAATGCACAGCTCATTACATTATGGACAGCACACTTGTAATGGCAGTCCTTTTTTCCACCCATTTGCATTGCCTGGCAATGATTTGCACCTACCTCTTTATTTAGAAGTATTTTTCAATAAGTAGAAAAACAGCCAAAGTATGGTAACAGGAAAATGTAAAGTTCCTCAGATGAAGTGTATATGAAATGCATAAAAAAATGAGTGTTCACTATGTGATTTCCTTCTTCTCTGTTTTTGACCATTTGTGATAGCTAACAAATAGGTGAGCAGAGCAGGCTGTTAACAAATGAGAAGGAAGTGCCTGTGAACCAATTTGTGTTGTGTCTGGCATCAGCTGCTCATTGTGACTTACATTGTCACTGATAGTGACATTCAGATAAGATTCTGGGAATTGTTAGCACAGGGCTAAGAAAAGTCAAGAAGCCTCTTAATGTCTCTGTGAGTATTCAGAGATGCTACCTGAGCCTGGGAATCTAAAGCAATTTGGGTCCATTTTAGAAAGGACATAAAAATAAGGAAAAAAATACTAGGATAAGAGGTTAAGAAAGACTTTCTTTTTTTTTTTCATGCAGCATTTATTTAACAAAGTTCTTCTAGAGAGCAGACCTGTAGAGAGGGACATAGGTGTTCTTGTAGATGAAAAACTTAACATGAGCCAGCAGTGTGCCGAAAACCTGGAAGGCCAATGGTGTCTTGAGTTCCATCAGAAGAGGGGTGGGATGCTGGGCAAGGGAGGGGATTATCCACCTCTCTTCTGAGGCCTCCAGGAAAGGGGGTACATGGGGCTGTTTGAGTGGAGCCAGAGGAGGACCACAAAGTTGAGCAGGGGGCTGGCGTACTTTTCTCATGAAGAAAGGCTGAGGGATTTCAGTTTGTTCAGACTGCAGAAAATAAGGTTCTAGGGTGAACTCACTGTGGCCTTCCAGCACTTTAAGGGAGCTGACAGGCAGGAGGGGAACAAGTTTTAACACTGCCTGATAGTGATAGGAGGGGGTAATGGCTTTAAACTAAAAGAGGTGAGATTTAGGTTAGACGTCAGGAAGAAAATCTTCACTCCCTAATCGGTGAGACCATGGCACAGATGCCCAGAGAAGCTGTGGGTGCCCCGTTCCTGGAGGTGCTCAAAGCCAGGGTAGGTGGGGCCCTGGGCAGCCTGAGCTGGGGAACAACCTCCTCATGGCAGAGGATTGGAACTACATGATCTTTAAGGTGCTCTCCAACCTAAAACATTCTATGAGTCTGTGAATTAACTCACAGGAGTCTGTAATATGGAATCATGTCAAAAATGACGGGATAAACTTCTAAGCAATTGATCAGTCAAAGGAAATGAGTGAGTTCAGGAGCATCCAGGCCAGAGGTGCCAGATGATAAGAACTTGGTGTGCTTGCTGAAAATTGTTATGATGTAACAACTGTACTGCAATGAATACAAAGACAATTAAGCCATTATAGAACTTGCTGCGCAGGAGTATTCCTGAATCTCATAAAGTTTCAGACAGTGAAGGATTGAGATAAAAGATTTTGTATTTTTTTTTATGTGACAAATCTACAGCACTTATTTGAGCTCTTGAGGTCAAGTATTTTGCTGCATAACCATACCACATCCTCTATATGAGACATTTATAAAGGATTATATTAACACTTTTTTTTTTTAAAATGACCTGTTTCATGAAGGTAGAAAAGGCACAAACTAGAGCAAGAGGTGTCTTCAGTTTATTTTTAATTTATGACTTCTTTGGAGTTCTTGTAGATCTTTCTGTACAGCAAATAGAAGCACCTAGGAAGAATTTTGTGAAGAGGAAGGCTGTTTGAAGAAAAAGGTGTAAGAATGC
Source organism: Callipepla californica brunnescens (assembly GCA_023055505.1). Classification (NCBI taxonomy): domain Eukaryota; kingdom Metazoa; phylum Chordata; class Aves; order Galliformes; family Odontophoridae; genus Callipepla; species Callipepla californica. Next base: position 8,218,895 of record JALIRH010000023.1, on the reverse strand, counting down.
CTGAATGATTAAAAAGAATGCTAGTAATTCATAGATTTATTCACATTTTGAAAAGCAGTGGTATTTTAATTTCCTTTTTTTCAGAACTACAATGCTGGTATTTTTTATCTCTTAGGAACTTCTTTTTGACCTGGCATGTCACCTGTTCTTTCTGTGTTTAAAAAGAGCACAAGGAAAATAAAGGCTAAGAGCTTAGTGGAGAAAATTGCTTTTACTGGGAATCAAGCATATTTGGATCTGAAAGAGGAATTTTGTATGTGAAATGACCCTGTGTGTCAGTTTGGATTTTCTCTATCACCATGGCTAGAACTGTTGTAGAATTTCCCAATATGGGCATATAAAAACCCCTGATAAAAATTAATATTTTGTTGCAAGTTCAAGATGAGACTGAACACCATTCAAAAGCTATTGCAGAATTGACTGAAAACAAGTCTCAGTTCTGTAAAGGTCATGGAGGACATAGAGGTGAAACCCCTGGGTTTCCAATTGGTACACAAGTTTTCTTAGATGAAATGCAGAGATTTTTCTGTGTACTCATACTGTGACCTGAACACTGCTGCTCTGTGAGGAACCAGGCCACAAAGCCATCCTTGTGGTTAATGCAAAGAAAAAAGGTAAATCCTATATCCGTTCTTCTGCACTCAAGAACAACTCAGAATTTTACTAGAAACCTATCATACAGGTTATTATAAAAGCACAACCACCTTCATCTGAAATAGCAACCAATACATCAAATCAGAATCTACCCACCTTGAATGAGTTAAAATACCTGGGGAAAAAAAAAAAAAAAAAACAGAAAATTTTCCTAAATTTCTCATACTTGTTTTTTAGATAGCATCCATGAATCATCACGCTGTACTTTTACATACTGAGTAGATATCCCAACACGAGCAAGGAGCTGCTTCTCCTTACCATGTTGTGAAGAGTGCACAAGAGTAATTCTAAAATTATTCCCTCAGTGTGTATGCAGATGTCCTTTAAAGTTGCCCTTTAACATTTACACTTGCTGAGTATAAAACAGATGAGAATCAACATTCTACCAGTATATGGAAGGCATGATGACTACAAGAGTCAATTCTAAGAATACTGTAATTAGAAATTATTTTAACTTCTTCATTCTGATGAGAATCTGGAAGAGGGCACTGTCCAGGGCTGGATGCATAGTATCCATCAGCACACTGATGCACTTCTGAGATGGCTTTGTTCCTCCCTGGAACAAATATGCTCTGATATTTTATATATTCCTGGTCAGTGACATAAAAAAAAAATCCAACTACAACCTGCCATTCAAAACAGAATTTTCCTGTAAAGAAACAGATGTAAAAATGTAGGCATTCAAGTGAAAATTCAATCCTTCACAGTACAGAGCTTCCGTGAAAACTTTTAAATGACCCCTTTTATCATAGTGCCATATCTGTTCCTTTCTGAATAGTGAGACATGGTAAGAAAAATAGATATATGTGTACAAATGGCTGAGTAATGTATTACTCATGTGCACTTTGTTCTTTTTGGCAAACTGACCTTATCAAAGAGAAGAAAGTTGCACACTGTGACAAGCTGAGCCCTACTGCTAAGTCTAAATTAGCAGTAAGTGAGGTTTCTCTTTTATCTCCTAGTCAATGATACATAAGACTCTTCTTTTTCTCTTTTTGGGGTGATAATGTTGAAGAAATGCCACTTTCTTTGGTTTTATTTGTTTGTTTCTTATTATTCTTACTATTTTCTAATCAGACACCACATTGTGTACTTTAAGGATTAGTCTCACTATACACTTAAAATAGTAAGTAACTAACTTATGATAGTCACAGTAGCCATAAAAATAGCATCCTGATGCTCTGATTAGAAATGTTGTTTAAATTTTGGAGTGATGTCCAGTTTTTAAACAGATGATGAACAGTTACAATCAGCTACATTGTGGGCATCATCCTGCTGCTCACAATGGCAGTCCAGAAATATCAAGAATAGTTTCATTGCTGAAATGTAGTAGAAGCTGACAGTGGCCCTCACTGAAAGGCCTTGGGGAAAAATATGGTGTAGGTTTGTCAGATCATCTTTCAGCTGCCCAGATGTATTTTTGGATCCTATCATGCATCAGCTGTTACTCTGATGTTTCTTTTAGGCGATCTGCTGAAGGTATATGAAGTCTATGGAAGAATTAAGGCCAGCATGCTTCAGAGGTGACTAACTGACCCTGGAAGTATTCAATGAACAATTAGACATTGTGCTGAACGTGGTTTAGTGAGAATGATTGGTGATAGGTAGACAGTTGGACTGGATGATCTTGCAGGTCTTTTCAATTCTATGTCGAGCAAATGGCTGAAGTATTGTATGCTCTGGAGAAATGAAGGAAAGTAATGTAAAGGAGTAGTCCACAGGCTGGAGACAATCTATAGCTTCAGAACTATACAAAGTCATAGAATATCCTGAACTGGAAGGAACCCACAAGGGTCACTGAGTCCAACCCCCAACCCTACAGCACCACTCAAAATCCAAACCCTATGCTTGAGAGCATTGTGCAAATACTCCTTGAATTTTGGGACTCGGAGACATGCCCACTGCCCTGAGCAGCCCATTCCATGCCCACCACTCTGGTGCAGACCTTTTCCCTGACCCCACCCCACTCCATGGCACAGCCCCATACCATACCCTCGGGCTCTGTCAGCTCTCTGTGAGAGCTGCAGCCACCATGAGGACTTCCCTCAGCTCCTGTGCTCTGCACTGAGCACACCCATGGTCTTCAGCCATTCCTCATACCTTTTGCTTTCCAGATCCTTCACCCTCTTTGTAGGTTGAATGTCTATGCAAGTAAATAAAACACAACTAACCCAAGGAGAAGTGACATGACATGCCTTGGATTCCTGTGTTGAGCTCCATTCTTTCCCTCAGACTGGAGAGGCAGTGTGCTGGGGAAGTCCACATTAGGAGATAATCACTGACTGCTAATTTAGATTTATATTTCTAGAGTATGAACAAACAACATGAAATTTACATTAAGTTAAGATACATCAAAGAACATTGTGCACTCCAGGTCTTTCTCAAAAGAAGTATTAGTTAGCAGTACCTTACTTTTGTTAAAACCTACAAAATGGCCCTGAAAAGCAGCAGGGATTTAAACTTATGCAACATACAAAAATGTCTTCTCCACTCCTTTTCATACATTTACCCAGTTTTGTGACCTCCCTTCTCTACATTTTTCTTTAATCTGTGAATGAAAGGAAACAAAAATAAAGATATAGATTTTACTCTCTATATCTCCAGACCCTTCCTTTAAATCATTTCGGATTCTCTCCTTTCTGAAGTGGTTAAATGCTTTTTCTTTTTTTGCCCTAGGAAGCTTACTTCCTAGAATGCAAGTAGAGACATTCTGCCAAGAGTTTTGTATATGCTTTTTAAAGTTGTAGACTTTGGGTATTTCTCTTAGGGGCTTAAGGAATAGCAGTAAGTCTCCTTAGCAGCAATACTGGCTGAACAGATAGACAAGCACATGTCACACAAGTGTCTTCTGCAAGGAATGGATTTCTGCTGTGGATGAGGCTGCCACTACTGGGTTCATTGACCGGACACAGAAACAGGTCCTGTTCTAGTGTCTTTAGCTCTTGCCACATCCAGCTTGCCCCTTGGCAAGTAGCTTTTTAACTCTCTTTGCTCATCTATTTGCATGTAATCTCTCTCTACCCTCAGTAGGACTGAAGCGCATTAGCTAACTGTTGTGGTTTAATCCAGCAGGCAGCTGAACACTGCACAGCCATTCTTTCACTTCATGCCCTCATAGTGGGATGGGGGAAAGAATCAGGAAAAAAAGTAGAACTCGTAGGTTGAGATAAAACCTTTTTACTAAGAGAGAAGTAACGATTGTGATAATAACATGATTATCTAGATAGATAGGTAGATAGATAGGTAGATAGGTAGATAGATAGATAGATAGATAGATAGATAGATAGATAGATAGATAGATAGATAGATATGTACTAGACAAGTGATGCAAAACACAATCGCTCACCATCCATTAATCAAGCTCATTCCAGCATTCCAGTCACTAAGTAGCTGCAGATGTTATATAACTTTTTTCACATGATGCTGTGTGTCATGGAATACATCTCTTTGGCCAGTTTAGGTCATCTGTTCTGGTTCTGTCTCCTTGTGCCCCTCAGCCCCATCACTAGCAGAACAGCATGAGATGCTGAGAAACTGAGAAATTTCCTCTCTTGGCATCACTGCTCAGTGTGTTTTTCTTCTAAGGCCAAAACATAGCATCATGTTGGACATTATGAAGGAAATCTGTCTGGCTGAAACCAGGATTCTAACATACTTTCAGAAACAAGACACAAATTGTAAGGATGCAATAAGACCTGCAATGTATTCAAGGTCACAACTTTGTTCACCCTATCTAAATTTGTGCTGGCATTTTGAAATAGAGTACAACTGGGAATAAATCTTCCGGTCTATAAAGAGCTCACCTGTGACTAATATAGCTGGTGAGCGGGTGATGTAATTAATCACTACACAGTAGTATGGCTGAAATGGTGATTCTTCATGAAAAAAAAAAAGAGGAAAGCTAAAATGGCTTGTCTGAGCTTCTCTTCTAGTGTTCGTTGCCAGAGGTTTTCTGGAAAAATGATCTAGTCTTTTGGAAGTAGGTGGTATTTAAGGTTCCTTACAATACACAACAGTCTATGATTCTGTCAATAATTCCACAAATATGGCAATAGTAATGTTTATCTGTCTCTGACTGTTATAAAGCATCCCTCTACACAGTGAAGTGAGAATCACTAAAAAGTCATCCTGTATGAACATGCAGTATGCCATGATATTAGAGAACTACATACCAAGGTGTGGAAGGGCAATTACCTAAAAATATGGCTGCTATTTAGTTAGACCTATACATTCTTTTTTTTTTTTTATCTTTCTGATGTAAGGGAAGCTTTCCATCACTTTTGAAGTTTTTATGTAAAAGCTTTGAGCACTGTAGATAGTACATTGAAGTGGGATCTCTGCAGTGGCAGAGTGGGCACAGCAGACTACCTCAAGGAAAGAAACACATGAGCACCTGAGGACACACTGTTTTGAATCTGGGAAGCCAATCATGATGCTGTCAGTGGTAACAAGGTAGGCATCAGTACTGGTGTGCTAAAGGCTTTGGGGAGAGCAGACCCAATAATCACTAGGCTACTCTGAAAAAATACTGCAGTCAGAAAAGAAGTGAAAAATAAACCAAAAAATCAACAGTCTCCAAAAGGACTACACCAGTATTAAATGTGATCTCTCCATGCTGTAAGTTCTGCTGGTGACCTGAGAGACACCTGCAGATACAATCATATGACAAGCACAGACTAACAAGTGCAACCAGCATACTAATTTGGAAAACAGAGTCTAAACATAACTGTCTGATTTCAGACAGAGATAACTGAATTTATCCGTTTCTCATTCTCTTCCTATGTGAAAACAGCTTCTTTTGGTGTTACTTCCATTTATCTGGTATATTTTAAGTAATTATTAAATTTGCAAAATTGCCTTTCTTCTTAGATTTTCTTTGCACCTTGATGCATGCTGTATAAATGAGTTGTAATACTGCAAACATAGCATCTTTTTCTCCCATTAAAGTCAACGACAGAATTCCTACTCGTATAATGAATCAAGAACTAGGCTTTCAGTATAACAACATTTTACTGGAATGAAACAGATTACACCTCTTTCCACAGTAAATCAAATATTATCAGCATCTATGTGCAGGAATGTACACAAAAAACCACACACAAAGTTTGTATTAAAACTCTTTGTCTCTTGCTCAGTGCTGGGGACAGAGTTGGGCCACTGCTCAAGTAAGCAAAAGCATATTTTCAAAGGCAGTGTTCCTTGTATGACTTAGGACCACGGTTTCAGATATGCTTCAAAAAGCCTGAAAGCTTTGCTTTTTTTTTTTCCATTTCATTTCATTTTTTTTTTATTTTTTATTTTTTTTTTTCTCTCAAACTGTGATGATGTCTCCTCTCCCTGCTGAAGTCACCCAGGCCATTGCTATCATCTGTGCTGGGAATGTGATTGACAGCTGTAATTGGCTGTCACAGTGGTAACTCAGACTGGCTTGATGTTGTGTACATTTAGCAAGCTTGCATCAGCAGCATTTGAATCTGTAACAAGCATATAGTATGCAGAAATGCATGTGGATGCTGAAAATGGACAACTGAACCTTGTGAGAACTTTTTCACCTGTGGTATATTACAGAAAAGTGTGAATACCACTCCCACCTAAAGTGGTGATGCCTTTCATAGCATCCATGCATAGCAAGGATACAACTGTGGTATCATGATAGTTCTTGTTTTTACTCTGAGCAGTGAAAGGTGTGGGGGGGTAGTTTCAATATGAGGGAAAATTGACATGGGAGGAAACCATGAAGAAGGAAGCACAGTGATGAGAGTGATGAAAAGCAGTAGCTGAGTGCTGTGCAGGGCTGTCTGCTCCTGGTGCAGCTGAGGAGGTCCATGCAGAGACTGTGAAACTTGTTCTGCAGCCCTGCCTGCGCCCAGCTTGTTTCTGCAGCCACACAGTAAGTTCATTACTGTAGTTTACAAGATTGAGGGTGCTCAGTGACTAAGACGTTTCATTAAAGTGACACAAGCCATGTTTTGGTTTGTACAATGCTGCTCTGAACCAGCCAGTGATTGGAGAGCCTGTCCAGCTTTGTGAGCTGTAAGGTGGAAGGCAGCCCAGGCATGGAGTGAGCACTGCCCTGGGAAAGCAGCCCTCTGCCGAGAATGAAAAGTTCTCCCTGTTCTCTGAGAGAGGCAGAGAGTGAACAAAAGGTGCTCTGCAGCACCAGGAGTGAGTGTGAAAATGAGGCAGAATGCTGAGACCTGCTGGATGAGGTAGCAGTGGTTGTAAGAGCAGCCCTCCAGATGTCAGTCCTCATGAAAATTACATCTTAGCTACAGCCTCGAGAAAAGCACTGGGTGTTGAGGACCTAACATGTAGAAAACTAAACTTTGGAGCAGGATTTTGAAAAAGCTTTAGAACAAGAGAGCAGTGCAGTCATTTACCAAATCTTTTTTTTTTTTTTTTCCCATTTCATTTAGGAACTGAAATCTACTCAAATCAATAGTAGAACAACGGTTTAATTATGTAAGACATAGTTTTCTACTTTTAGATAAGAAATTAAATGGATTTCTTGATTTTACAGAGCAGTTATGGATCTTCTTCACATGTAAATCACGCAGAGTAATGATAGGACTGTCTGCTATCTGGATGACATTCAAAACACAGCATTCAGTTTTGATGTAGAAGTAGCAGTGTTGCATCTTTTCTGACCTCTGCAAAAAGTCTCATTCAACATGGCTATGATTTGTAACTCCAAATCTAGTTTGTTCTGTCAATCTGCAGAAATCCAAAAGAGAGTGAAGAAAGTGTCAGATGAAGAGAATTCACAATAATAATAATAATAATAACAACAGTAATAATAATAATAAATGATAATATGGATGTTATATTAATTCACGAAAAAAGGTAGGAGAGAGCTATCAAGGCTAAACATTTAAACCTGGGTTTTTTAATGACTTACTTGTTGCATGATCATTCCAATGCAAATCGTGCAATAAAATATTTGTCTGCTCTTTAGCTTGGTCCTATAACGTTCTCCTTGTTGTTTTGGATGTATGTAGTAGGAAAAATGTGTGTTATTTGCTGCTTCTAATATTCTCACCCAGATACTCCTTGAGAGCCTTTAAGATGACATCTGTGGCTAATTCTTCTGCTCCCCATTTCACAGCCCCATGAAGCAGTACGCAGTGCATGAGTCACACTGTAACAATAATGGGTTCTGAGCCTCCTGTTCTCAGTGACTCAGCAACTTGGATTCTTGATTGCTACCTGTTCAAGACTAGATAGGATGATGGGAGTACCCTTCTTTTTTTCTTTTTCTTTTTCTTTCTTAGTAATACATATATTCTGTTATTCTCAATTCCTGCATTAATCTCTGCATACAGACCCCACAGTCCTGTAGAGTTCTCTTGACTAATGATGCAGTAGGCTATTTTGGCTCTTTATCCATGGCCAGAAGTGCTCCATGTCACAGTCATCATCCTGAAAGATGTTGTAGGGCATCTCTAGATCTCCTCCCTAGTTCATAGTGAACTCTTTGCATTGGTGACCATTTTAGTCAACAGTTTAAAGTCTGCGCTATCATAGCTTGGTACTTTAATACTAGTCAACCTCATCTCTATACAAAATTTTTATAACAAGACAAACCTCAACTGCTTTTATGACAAGGCTTACATATGGTCTTCTTTTTCTGTCATATTATGGCATATGGATAGTAAATGTTGGTCCACACAATAGCTCAGTAATAATAAGGATTTATGTCTGTAAATTCATTGTCACCCTTTTCATAATGAAGTAAAGACAGGGAAAAAAGTTGCAAATAGTAAGGAGTAAAGGCCTCATAAGAAAATCTGGAAATAGTGAAGGTGCAAGAGGCCATCATTAACCAGCTCAGAGACACAGGGGTAACAACTTCAACCCAGAAGGATGAGAAAGAAGGTCAAAGTGGTGGAACCCCAAGATGAAGAAAGTAAATACCCCTCAGCCTCCAAAAACAGTGTTCAAGATCCATAGATAAGCTCTAAATGTCCATTCCCCTCCATCATGTGCCAAGGGACGATCTTTCTCTGTTAGTGACAGCAGGCTGAAACCCACAGCTGGCAAGGAGATTTGCAGTGTGGTTCAACCCATAAATTCCTGTGACAACACACAGAAAGGAAAAACGAACTGTTGAAATGACACTGGTGCTGGCAGACTCTGTGCCGTTTGACTGCAGCAGAAGTAGATATCAGACTCATAATTTTCCTTGGTTTGCAATTGGTTTGCAAACCAATACCAGGGAGGTACACTGTGCAGAACTATGTAGGAGTAAATGCAGACTTACGTATTTCAGATAAAGGTAGGTGAGGTGCGGAATTACATCCAATCGAAAGAGAGGAGGTGCATCCAATTAAAAGAGAGGAGATTTAGACTAGAAATAAGGAATGATTTCTTTACAATACGGGTGATGAAGCATGGGAACTGACTGCACACAGAGGTGGTGGATGCCCCATGTCTGGACTCATCCAAGGCCACCTGGACAGTGCTCTGAGCAACCTGACCCAGCTGTAGGCATCCCTGTTGACAGAAGGAGAGTTGGGCTAGGTAGCCTTTAAGAGTCTCGTCCAACTCAAATGGTTCTATGATTCTACGATTTGATTATTTGAGAGCACAGAAACTGGAATCTACTCACTAGTGTCCAAGGGAAGGCAGGCCGTGCTTTCTACACATGCAGTTCAGGCACGCATTCCGCAAGCGGTGAGAGGCACATCTGGAGTCAGCAGTACTTGAGAAGAAATTTAAAGTTCCTTCTCTTCCTCATTTTTATCATCGTCATTATTGCTACTACCGTTATTATTAGCGACAATCGGGGCGATTCTAACTTAATCAATTCACCTATTCATGCATCGGTTTGGGCTGCGCAGTGCTCCGATAGCCGCTAGATGGCAGGAGCGCACCGCAGCTCCTCCGGCCCGGCATCCCTCTGCGCGCACCCGAGTCCGGCCGTGGGAAAGCCTCTTCGGCCTTCTGAGCGGCGGCTTTATTTAAAACTAAAGCTATAAAAAGTAAAATTCAGCCTCCATGCTCTACTAGACCCTGCCCACGGTGAGCTGGAACTGGATGGGCTTTAACATCCTTTCTAACCTAGTCATTCCGCGATCCCATGATGATCGTATGACTGTGATTTCATGATTCTGATTTGCTCTCATACAAGCACATATGTAAAAGTAAGTTCACCTCTTGGGTTTTTGTTTGTTTGTTTGTTCGTTGTGTTTTTGGTTTTTTTTAACTTCTGTTGAGGGATTTTCTAAAGCTTTGAGGAATGTGAAAGTTTTCTACCATGGGATCAAGCCAAGTTTTTATTTCTCTTCTCACTTCAAGTTACAAATTCAAGTTCTAAATTTCACTTTTTCATAACAAAAATAATTCACAACCCAGAGAGTTCTAGTCTGGCCAGAGACAAAGATGGGTTTTTCATGGCCTTTCCCACAGAACTGTTGTGCCCGCCACAGTAAACTCTCACAGAAGTTTTGGATAAAGTTGGATTGTAATGTGGATGCTTTATGTACCTCTTGTCTAGGGATTTTCCCTCTCTAAGAAGATAACTGAAATATAATTGCCTCCTTATAACAGAGCTATAATTCAGAATTGTCACAGGAAAACAGTTCAGCCCTAGAAACCTGAGATGAATCCTGCTACTGTAAAACATGGAATCACAGAATCACAGACTATCTTGAGTTGGAAAGGACCCATAAGGATCACTGAATCCAACTCCTGGCTCTATCTGGGACTACCTAAAAGCTGCACATTCCTTCTAGATTTTTGACGTTTGTAAGCAACTCTGTGTTTACAATTCTTATTGAACCAGCTAATTTCTCTGGCCATAAACTTGTTATAGTTCAGAATTCTACAACTTAGAATTCCCTGTTTCTACAAGAACTAGAGTGAATCTCAATGAAAAGTCCTGCAACTTCAAGCCAGGCCCAGCTCAGTTGGGATTCCTAGAGGCCAGAAGGTCTGTATGGAAACTTGCTTTCTGTCGCAAGTGCAAGAACTTTGAGGTTCGCTAATTGTAAATGAGAGCACTTCTCTTGAAATCTGCACGTAATCTGTTCCTGGTGTAAGAACAAAACTGTCCATGCAAGGACATGTCCTTGCACAGGACCTTGCTGCAGAAAGTTTAAGTTTTGTTAAATGAAGCACCTGGTCTTACATATTTGGCAGTAGAGCAGTCAGATCTGTTCCTCTCGTTTGACCCCACCGTGGGAGCAGAGCAGGGAAAAGTACAAAGGGCAGCGGCTCCTGTTAAGCTGATGATTAAAGGTAGGGCAACACAAAGGAGATAAATTCTTCTGCTGCACCTGTGTGCACCAGAGCTGGAAGGGCTTTTAAATGCATTAGCCAATATTTTGCTTTGTATTTTACTTTTTGTGAAAATAAAGTTATTTGGACAGGATGCCTTCTGGCCACAGTCTTTGCCTCCCGTGTTGGAACATAAACGCAGACACAACATCATAAATAAGGAATAGTATTTATTTTTCTCTGTATTTCATTGGTTTGTTTGTTTAGATTGTAATTGTCTTTATTTTGCCTTGTGGCATTTTGTTTGTTTGTTTGTTTTGGTGTGGAATTTCTCTCCCAGAAGATGCAGCTCCATAGAAAAATCAATGTCTTTTTGCCTCTCCCCAAGAAAAGAATGAAATAAACCTAGAACAAAATGCTGACAAAACAAAGAAGGAAAGAAAATTAAGGGTCATGATTAATGCTTCTGAACTTTTTTCCAGGTATGGGGCACTTGCTGCCAGCTTTCTCCCACACCAACACAGGAACCAAACTCAGCAGATGTCTTGATGATGCATTCAGAAACAGCACACACCTGCTTGCTCTTCTCATGGCAGCTATTCTTATATTTGTTTGAAATCCTCTCCACCCAGCAAGCTGCCCAAGGAACCAAAAGAATAAAAAGAGAATGTATCTGGTTGCCACCAAGTCTTGCTGTGCAGCATCGATGTGCATGCACATGGGCACTGTCCGTCATCAGCATCTCCCTAGCTTGCACCAGACCCACACTGTGGCTTTCCTCTGCCTTCAAGCTGTCACTAAACTATTTCTATTCAGTGTACAACAGCACAGAATAATCATAGCATACTATCCAATCTCAACCAGTCAGAGAGTTATGATCAGTAGCACACTGTTTAAGTGGAGATGTCATAAATGGTGTTCCTCAGGGATCAGTGCTGGTACAGGTATTACTTAATATCTTTGTAGGCAACATGGACAGTAGGATTGAGTGCACTTTCAGCAAGTTTGCAGGCACCACCAAGCTGAAAGCGCTGTTGACATGCTAGAGGGAAGAGATACTATCCAGAGGGACCTGGACAGACTTCAGAGGTGGGCCCATGCCCACCTCATGAAGTTCAACAAGGCCAAGTGCAAGGTCCTGCACCTGGGTCTGGGCAACCCTGAGCACAGATGCAGGTTGTGTGGAGAATAGCAACCCTGAGGAGAAGGATTTGGGGGTGTTGGTTAATGAAAAACTCAACATGTGTTGGCAGTGTGCACTTGCAGCCCACAAAGCCAATTGTATCCTGGTTTACGTCAAGAGAGGCATGACCAGCAGGTCAAGGGAGGTGATTCTGCCCCTATACTCTGCTCTCATGACATGGAATGCTGCATCAGTTCAACACAAGAAAGACGTGGAGCTGTTGGAGTGGGTCCATGATATAGCCACAGATATGGTCAGAAAGCTGGAGCACTTCCCCTGTGACAACAGGCTGAGGGAGTTGGAGCAATTCAGTCAAGAGAAGAGAAGGCTCTGGCCTTCCAGCACCTGAAGGGGGCCTACAGAAAAGCTGGAGAGGGACTTTTTTAGGGGCATGCAGTGATAGGATGAGGGGAAATGGTTTTAAACTGGAAAAGAGTAGATTTAGAGTAGATACTGCAATGGAATTCTTTACTGTGAGGTGGTGAGACACTAGAACAGATTGCCCAGAGAGGTTGTGGATGCCCTCTCTCTGAAAGCACTCTAGGTCAGACTGGATGTGGCTTTGAGCAACCTGATCAAGTGGGATGTGTCCCTGCCTGTAACATGGGACTTGGAGCTAGATGATCTTAAAGCTCCCTTCCAGCCCAAACCATTCCATGATTCTATGGTTTGATGCTCCCTGCACAAAGTCGCATTAATCCTTTTTTGCTGTGGAGCAGCTGGGTATGTTTTTGTTTTCTTGCCCTGTCTCTGCTTTGCAGAATAGTATTGGCATGAAATATGATACAGTCTTACCATGAAAATCGAGCTTAGTTTTGAAATGGGTGCTTATATTTCAAGGCATAAAATGGCATTCATAGTATGCTTTTGGAAAATGCCTGTCTGCAAGACATTAGTTGAAAAGTTAGAACCCTGTAACATTTTAGTAAGGCTAACTGTTTTTATAAGACAGATGCCTTTCTGAAGGAGCAGTGTTCTGTATTCGATGCAGAGTATCATCTCATATAGCTGAGGGACATGGACTTTCTGCCCAGCAGACTCCATTGTGCCAAAAAGGAATCAGCAGTGCTATTTGCCAATAGGCAGTACTCACCTCAAGGTTCATGTCTTAAAATCTGGAATAAATAATTGAAAACTGATGCTCTCAGCTACTGGTAAAACTGCTATTTAAAACAACAGAAGTACAGGTGCTTGCATTTGCAATATTTCAATATATAAATGGGAAATAAAATTTATATCTTTTCTTCTGTTATATTATCTTTAAACAAGGAGTGCAAGTATGGTCCTGTCTCTGGCATTTTCTGCCCATGGTGTCCCTGACATTACAGACTTTGTCCATTTCTGTTTTGTGGAGTATTCTAAACTTATAGCACAATATGTTTACAATTCTGCTGGAAGATGTAAATGAGACAAGGCTGAGTCTGATACTAAATCCAGAGTTTTTACGAGTAAAATACATAAAGTGACATGCTGCAGGAGATAAGTGCTTTTCAGAATATGGAGTGTGCAGCAGAAAGTGGACAAAAATACAGGTTACAAGATAGGTACGTGTCTCTTCAAAATAGTACAAGCTTTCTTTTGACATGCTAGTGATTGAGCAAAGAGGAAAAAGACTAGAACTGAATTTAGCCGATGCAAATGAAGTTAAAGCTAAATTGGTTGTTACACCAATGTGATGCTAACTGTGTAAATGTTTGCTAATTGTGAAGCCCCCATTTAGAATTTAGGCTATTACAAAAAGATTGAGAATCTCTTGTTGGTCATGTAAGATATAGATTTTGTGTTTCAAGAGCAAATGTATGTACAATTCACCCCTTTTGCATATTTGAGAATTGAAGTTAGAAGTTATTCTCCTTTCTGCCAGTATTTTTATATAGTTACATCTCACATAGGCTGTAGTTCCAGGCTGCCAAAATAATAATAAAATAAAAACACCAAAATCCAACCCCAAAACCCTAACCACCAGGCTTTTCTAGCTAAGCAGTATCCCATTACATCACTGCTTCAGACACATTCTTTCTCTACAATATTGTTGGCTGTTTCAGGTTAACTACCAAAATCTCGCCTGAGAAGCGAGATTTAATTGTCTTACAACTACCTCAGTGAAGTACAATGGGGATTACAAGTACTCATTGATTATACCATTGGATGGAACAAGGGACTCTTATTCCAGCATTTCTCATTCATTTTGTCATGCCATTCTCTTTGAAAGAGACCAAATGTGTCCCAGCAGGTGAAAGCAAAGAAACCTGAAAGGATCCCTTAGATGAATGAGAATGTCACAACTGCTCTCCACCCATTTTTGGAGATTATAAAACCTTATTAAATCATGCCCCACTAGATATTGATTGAGAGGGAGCTAAACTAAAACCAACAATAGCAGCATGGATCAGAGAGCAGTGCTTTCATCCATGAGCACTGCACACAGCTCAGCGTTCCAGTCCTTTTTACTGCTAGTTTCTCTTTTTTTTTTTTCTTTCTTTCTTTTTCTTTTTTTAACTATTTACTTTTGTTTAGGCCGTTATACAAGAAAGTCACACAGTTATCCCAGCTTTATCAATCACAGACAGCCAGTAGCTGTCCCTATAGTACTACAATTCATCTACAGAATGCCTCTGACTTCAGGATTCCCGTAATTGTAGCAAGACTGGTTTTGAACAAACTGTGAACAGAACAAACGAAGCCACTTGTTAAAGACTGGTTCTAGAAGGAGAAATAAAAATTCTCTGATTTAAAGCCATGTTTTGTTTTAGGGTACTTTTGTGATATCATCTATTTATGAAACCCACTACAAGAATTTCCTTTATGGCAGTCACCTGGGTATGACTTAATTCCATATGCTTTTGAAGAGACATCTTTAATAGGGCTACCTATTAAATTAGTTAACTCCCTGAGTTTTATGTTTAAAGCATCTCAGACCAATTAGGAAACATGAACATATGCACATTTGATCCTACAGATACCTTTCTTCTGATAGCAGAGAGTCTCAGGCCATGCTCTAAAGAATTTCTTTGCTTTAAATGTTTTGCTCATAATTTAATTTCCTTTTCTCATATTAGGAGTCCACAGGTGTTTCATGGTACAGGCAGAACCTTAGATTAAGGACATTGTTTAAGGGGATAAAAATAGATTAAGGATGAAAACAAGCCTATTTTAAAAAGCCGATTTTAAAAAGCACAATCTTCCTATGATAAAAGTTCAATTGTATATATAATGTATATGATAAACATTTGATAAACTGTAAAAAAATATATTTTTAATTAGCTTTGGTGAAGAATCAAACCTCTTTTGAAATCATAATTATCCTAGTACTAATATTGTTATTTCCCTCCACACAAGATATCTCATTTTTCTGTTCACTACTGAGAGATTTGCACTATGCTGGGTTAAATGCCTCTTCTGATACCAAATATATATTTCTGCCATAGGTGAAGTAGCTATAGAAATTCTGAACTCATATAGAAATTTGAACTCATCATGAGTTCAAACATTTTAGCAGTATTTTGTTGCTAATTTTTTTTTTAATTGTTGTAAAATAATATTGGTGGCTTAAAAAAATGTCTGCATTTTTAAAACATGTTTATCAATTAAAATTTGGTGTATTTCACTGCTGCACACGTAGAAAATTCTGAAGGAAAAACAAACAAACAAAAAAAAAAACCCACAGAATAAAGGAAAAACTATACTTGTGAAAAGGACATAAGGAGACAAATTATTATATTCCATGTTAATGTCCATATTAATTTTTTTATTAATTCATACTAGGCTTATCCTAATATCTGCCCTGCTGCTATTTAATATTTTCTGTTTGTTTGCCTTTTCCATGTTAAGTTTATCAATTTTAGTGTGTAATTTCTTTCTGTGACTTGTAACTTGCATTATTGTAAAAAAATTAATGAATTTTATTGCAATCTTCCCCTACTGTTCCAGTCTTCACATTTTATGAAGGTTAGTTACTATTTTAGTTGAAAACAAAGTACTGAGTGTTAGAGATATTTGTTTTCGGTTTGGTTTTGTTTCTTTGCTTGTTTGTTTGTTTGTTTTCTTTTTTTTTTTTTTGGCTTTTTTTTTTTTTTTTCCAAATTTTATTCCATTCGTTCATAGGAAATTTGATAACAGTCAAATCCATATGTAACACAAATATGGGATTTAATCCAGAGAGTTTCAAGTCATATTGTGAAAATCACAAAGTTTTCAGTACAATATATTGAGTATGTTTTGCAAGTACAGTTTGCCCGGTACAGAGCTTTAAGTATGTATGAGCTGCTCAGGATAAAAAATTAACTCTTTGAAAAGTATGACTAGTTGTATTTTCATTTGATTTGATTTTTGAAGTGCAAATGTTTTGTACTAGTTCTATATTAATGATTACCCACTTCTGGGCAGGTCACTGCTACAGGAAGGCCGTGTGGTAATTCAGCCATCAGCAACTGCTCTGCAAATTCTGTCTGCCATAAAGAACTCTGTGAAAATGTGATCTGAGGGCTCAGAATGTCACAAGGTTTTTTCCCTGTTATCTTCTTGGCTCTCTAGATACAGAGCTGTAGTCATTTTTAAAACTGTTTCAAAAAGGAATAAGACTGACGTATACTTGATGTTAGAGTGCATTGAGCTGTTGACTTTCCACCTCTCTTTGGCCAGACACTGGCAATTATTTTTACCACAGGATTTACTTGTAGTCATATGTTTATTTTTTTCTTGTGTTGTGACTTAGTGATGTTTTGGGAAGAAGAGTTAAAAAAAACACAAAGTTAGCTCCCAGGAAGAAGCTGCAGATAGAAGTTTCCAAGCAGAACAATTTTTTGTTATTTTCACCTTAAAGATTAACCCATTTGCAATACCTTTCATATATTAATAAGGCACTTGAAGCAGAAGTTTGATCTCAAACACCTCCTGTATTGTTTCATCAGTATTTAAGTTTCAGTACTGTCAGGTCTCCTGAGAGAGAGATGCAGTAGGATCTCCAGTTGCAGAAAAACAGAATTTATCAGTTTTATCATGATGCTGCTTAGGCCAATAATGTAAAATGCACACAAGCTCATGCATTTGTTTAAATATGCATTTGAAATTACTGTGAAATTTAGGGTATCAAATTTGAATCGTGTTTATTGATCTTAAATGTACTCACTAAATTGCTTCAGAGCTGTTCACAGAAGTCATGTGAATTTTTAAAGCTGGCTTCTATTACTTTATTACACATTTTCCAGCTGGAAAGAATTGTTTTGCATGGCCATACCAGATTTAGGTCATATCTACAGGAGAACAAACGTACACCTACATCTGCACACAGATATACATGTATACTTTATTGATCAAAGTTGAACAACTTTTGTCAGAGGGGATCTGATGAAAGAATTAGTTTTTAGGGGAACTCTCTACACTGTTTTTTGATTTATAATTTTTAAGCTTTCTGTGTACTCCATGGAGAAAAACAGGTATTTCCATAAATCAGGAATGTCAATCCCCCCTTGGAGAGGATTGAATATCTCAGGGCACGGGTTACCCAAATGCTGTTGACAAAGCTCCTCTCCTTGCCCTTCCCTTTCTGCTCAATTTGACCTCCCTGAACACATCTCCAGCACACCACCAGCCACTCAAAGGCGTTTTGGACTCCATCCCCTTTGTGGAGGAGGCACTCAGCCAGCACATGCGGCAAGTGCTGTCCCAGGAGCAGTGAGCACGTTTTATGGGGTGTTTTTCTTTGAAAACTCTTCAAGCATTCAAGCAAACAAACAGTATGAACTTGTACCTTCCCCTTTGATAGTGCCAGGTTGATTAGAAGACTCATCATAGTTTTTCCAGGCACCCTTATCCTCTAAGGACCTGGTATTGCCAGTGTCTACATTGCTATGACTTGCATTTGTATGAACCAAAGTACTACTACTACTAAAGTTAGGTTATCTGATCCAGGTTCAAAATATGTTCTTCTTTAATGTTCTCAGACACAAACACATGTTAGGATTACATTAGGGTAAAAAATGGGAAATATTAAGTTATCAACATTGACTTCATCTTGGATGCAATAAAAGAACAGATTGCATATAACAACTATAATCCTTCTCATGTGTAACTCCTAATGCTTTATCTTTCTATCTCTGTAGCTGGAAGAGCCCATATTCAGTTACTGTGTGGGAAGTTATAACTTCCCTTTCCAACTCCTGCGTTTTAATTCTACCCACAACCCTATTAAATAATTTGAGCATTTAATTTCTCAATAATAAACAGTATGAAGTTGCTCACATTTCTGTAAACATGGATTCAGAATTGCCTTTTCAATTTTCATCTGTAGCATCACACTGATTAATTTTTCAGATTCCTCTTATTTTTATTCCCCTTCTAAATTTATTCAGGTCCATTTTTCATGAAAACTGTTGTCAATCAAGCCGTTTATCAGCTACTCTTATTTGCTAAATATATTACTGTTCCAGCCAAGCTACTCAATTTTAATACAATTACTTTGAATTGTCACTAATGTATGATAATGTGAGGAAAGTGTAGACTTGTTCAATATCTTGGGAGGAGTCATTTTATATCATTAAGTGACAGTATCACCACTTCGTACAAATTCCATGAACCTAATTCTGGCTGATTATTTGAATGACAAAGAATGAAAAATAACTCAAAATACATGTTTCTACCTAATATATATATGTGTGTGTGTGTGTGTGTGTGTGTGTGTGTGTGTGTATATATGTATGTATGTATGTATGTATGTATGTATGTATGTATATGTATATATATGTATATGTATGTATGTATCCATACTTGCTTGTATGGAATGTTAGTTTCCATGCTTATCACATCACCATTACACACGGAAATTACAATAAAAATTTATCTGTCACCAGTATCAAGATGACTTATGAAGCATTAATTGAGAGTTTTTAATGCACTCTGACCTCTGCCTGAATGCCTATAAAATTAATAGTAAATAAAGTTTCAGACAGAAAAAAAAAATCAATTAATGCAACATCCCACAAGTACAACAATGATTTTAACATGATTTTACAGAGATAGACCTGAATAGCATGTAAACATGTTGAAAAGCTTTGAAATGAGGCAAGAATGAGATCATATTTTGGTTGGAAATTGTATTAAAGAGCTGGATTTGTAGTGTTTTGCAAGATGGGAACATCTTCTGTTCCTGCTGAAATTCATGTCTGTTATGGAACTCTTGCACAGCTTTTGTATCAGGTGAACAGCCAGAGATGATATCTACAAAGGGATAGAGCAGGAGTCAGGAACTAGACTGGGCCTGCTCTAGGAAGCCAAGCACGGAGAAAAGCCAGAAACAGTGTAGCACCTCAGGGGACTGAGTGTGGTAGCAACACATAAGGCAGTCAGCTGCAGAGGCTGCACGTGCTTCCATTGGTGGAACATTTGAGTGGTTCGTATAGATTTTGAACTAGTATTTTTACATAAATAAGCTACATTAAAGAAGGTCCTGCTCAAAACTGCAAATATTGGAATATATATTTTTTTAAAAATATTCAATTTATGAAAAACCACAACATTCTCTCAATGAAAGAAATAAGCACTACTTTTCAGCATCTAATCTCAGTCCTTTCAGCTGAAACTCTTTTTCTCCACACACTGGGTAATCTGGAAGAACAAAAAAAAAAGAAAAGTTTTTTAGTAAAAAGAGACATGAATCTTTCCTACAGCAAAGCAGAAGTGGAAGGAGTTCTTCAGTGGGAAAGAATTATGAACACCCTGCTATTGCTAAGATTAAAACTATCATAATGTCTTGATAATTCAAAATTATCAACTTTAAAATCACAGGTAAATCCAAGAGGAAAAATTCATCATTCAGTAATGAGTGAAAAGGGAACTTCTGTACGTGTGTGTTACTACAAAACTGTTCTCCTTTGCTATGAGGGAGTTATCTGGGAGTTAGGCTGTGAAAGATTCTTAGGAGAAAGAAAATGTTACAAAGTAAGCTTGACTTCAGCCCAGATTAATTCATACCTGGTTCATTTCTGAGATAACGTGGAAGATCACATCCAAGGAGTACATTCCTTGGCAGAAAGCAAGCATCACAGCTACTGGTGTTGCATCCCAATCAAGGTGACAGTAGATGGCCAACTGATAGCAATAAAAATGATGGACACAATCATTCCTATTTTTCTCGGAGAACAAAAAGAACAAGTCTATCTCTGATTTTTGTTTCTGTATTTTGCTGTGTGATAAACCTTTACAAGAGCAGTATATAAAGACTGCTCCTTGTCCCTTGCAATAAGTCTTTGAAATCCAGTTTGTGTTAGATCTACGCTCAGGTCTCAGCAGCAGCACAGAACAGCAGGCACACATTTTTCCAAGGCTGAGTTAGAGTGTGGTTCCTGCTCCAAGCAGCTCTTCCTGCTAGGGCTTACTGTTTACAATCGCTCCTGGCATGCATGGTCTGATTGCATGATAGCTGCAAATGACAGAGCACTGTGCTTCCTGCAGACCTGAAGCCTTTTCTGCCATTGTTTCATGGGTAAATGTAGGGCATGTCGTGCAAGTCGGTATTAACTTAATTCAGAGAGTTCAAAATGCAATAAAGCCTTGATGACATTTACCTAGGCAATCAGATGATCTGATTTTTTATTTTTTTTACATCTCTTTGTCCTTTGCTAAATTCAGCCCCTCATTTCTCAGAGGCTGTGAAAAGCGGTTATAAAGCCACTTCATTTCTTAGCTAATTAGAGACATTTTTCCCCTTTCTTTGTCCATTTATTTCTTCTACACCTACCCTTTTCTATTTCTCCTGTCAATCTTGCCTTTATAATTTTCCTAGTGCTAAAAGTGGTTCCAGCTGGTGGCAGCTTCACAACAGCAATGCGCTGTTAATCGCAGACAATTGTCTCAATGTGCTAATTCATCAGTGTAATTTCACACCAGATCCATTCTGACTTCTTAGAGAAAATCACCCTTCCCAGGAAGGCCAACACTAAGAAATCACTGGGTATCTTTTTCATATTTTCTGACGTTACACTACAGAATAGGATAGAAAAGAGTCAAAAGTAGAATAAAAATAATAAAATGCTACATAAGGTGCAAACAGTTTGATTGTATTGCATATGCAATATACAATGCAAAGAAAAGAGAGAAAAGGCAGCAACTGTAAAATGCCACAGCTTGTTACTTGTTTTGCTGTTGTAGTTGTTTTGTGGTTGGTTGGTTGGCTGGTGTTGTTTTCTTTGTTTTTGTTTTGGTTTTTCTTTGAGAACCTAGGACTTGGTGCAGGGCTGAGGAGAGCTGTCTGCTTCTTTACCCAAATGACTTGTGAATGACAGGAATCTTCCTAATCTAAGGCATTTGAAAACAGATTTCGGGTTCAGCACATTTTGGGACAAACCAGATAGTTAAGTTTCCTCTTAAGAAGTGTTGAATTATGTTGGAACATTTGAATAGTAGCTGTGGTATAGTCTTGTATCACTCGAAATGCATAATGAGATTCAAAACTTCAGAGAAACTCTCAGCTACTGAAAGCTGTTCTTAGGGTAGAGGAACTGTACACAAACGACTGGTTAAAATCAAATCTTAGTCTCTCTGTTTTAAAAATGGCTTTTTAAGGAGACTTGTTTAATTTTTATTTTCCCGTTCTTCCAATACTTTTGAGTGTAATTCCATCTGTTCAGAACCTCTAGGTTTTTCCAACAATGCATAAAGGTACACGGCTGATATCAGTTTTCTCATACTTAATTTTGTCACATGTTTAAAGGATAGAGGGGAGAAATTATCAGAAGGAAAACCTGTTCTTGCAGTGTATCCAATATGGTCAGAATACAAAAATGCTTCAGGATGTTTTTGCTAAAATACTACAGCCTCATATTTTGAAGATACTTTCTAGACAAATAAATATATACAGCAGGTTTGGGATTTTCTGTGTATTTTTTTTTTTTCTTTTCATTTAAGTAAGTCACTTTCTGATGATACATTCCAAATATCTTTACATTATTATTTATTTCTTTGAAATTGCTGTCCCAAATTAGAATAAATATGGGGTATGACAAGGTTTGTGCTGGGCATACACCATCTCCTGAGGTGCTCATGGTGATGGATAATGAGACAGGCAAAAATGTGATGAAAGTAACAGCCAGTACTATTTTCTATTGGACTGTATAGAACTACCATTTCTGTGCAGCAGACAAGATCCTGACAGTATCTCTTTTTTCTACCACAGCAATAGTGCTCCCTGAAATCAGAAGCTGTGGCTAAAGATAATTAAAACATAAGCACTTGTGAAGCTTGAGTTTAGCAAAACCATACTGTATGTGCCCACTATGGAATAGCTTCAATAACACACATCCAAGATAGATGCTGTGAGTTTTGGCTAAAGAGCAAAGAGAAGAAGGTAGAAAAATCAGTTGAGGATTATTTATCAGTCTGCATCAGGGCACAGAAACTGTTGTCACCCTAAGAATCAATAAATCCTTTGGCATATATTCTGTCACTAGATCTTTTAACCCAAATTGTCTTACTGTGAAAGATAGAAGCTGCCCTACTCTTTCCTGCCAAAGCTCTGTTTACCTGAGTAATTCAGCAGAAATTTCCCAACTGAGGATATTGCCCTCCTAAAATTAAACATGAAAAAATTGGTAGGATTTTATATGTCTTGCTTTGCTTTGTTTAGAGGGTAGGAAGGTTGTTGAGAACAGAAATATGGTTTTGTTTCTGGTTTCAAATGGTGGTAAATGGAAAATCATGCAATCACGGGATTGTTGAATTTGGAAGGAAAAGACACAAACATCTGTCTTAGTTGATTCTTCACCCCACATTTGCTTCTGAAAATCTGAATTATTTTTAAGGAAAAGACTTATTTTTGAAAACTGAAAAAAATATTACAAAAAAAAAAAAAAGAAGTTTTTTTGAGAGATTTATGCTGCTCCTAGAATAGAAAATTCAAAAATTTCACTTTAGATCAAGGAAACTGAAGAGCTAAAGTTGGTTAATGAAAAGCTGATAGATACCTTGTGTTGGGAAATAGTTATTTTCACAGCTCTACTTCATAACCAAATAATAAATAACCCAATTCTTCTGCCACATTTGCCTCTTTGCATAGATTGTTTCTTCCTGCTGCCACTGGAGATTTCTTCAAACTGGGTAAGGAGCTCACGGAGTGTAGTATAGCTGTAGAATGTGACTATTCCTTGTACCAAAAAAAAAGGGGCTAAATGCATTCTATCACTGCTCTTTCCTGTCAGGAAAATCAAAATCACTGTCATGTAAATGATAATGAATGCATTTAAAGATAAAATAGAAAACCAGTTAAAAAAAAAAAAGTTTTCTGTGTTTATAGAATCCTGTATTTACATGGGTGTGTAAAATGATGATGAACTCATCAGTTAGCAAAGTTGTTTCAATCTTCTTAATGTGCTTCACTCGGGAGTAGATTTGTTGTGCTATGAAAGGTTCACCAAGCTTCAATGGCGTTGTTATGAAGTCTGAGTCATAACATTTGAACCTGTAGCCAGAGAAACGGAGCAACTTGCACTCGAGGAGATGCAGTTTCTTTTTCTTCTGAATCTGCAGCTGTCACTCCAATAACGTCTAATATACAGACATAATATTTCTTCACTCTCTTTCCTTGTTTGCTAGTTTGTTGAATAAATTTCACTGTATAACAGCAGGTAATAAAAGCAATCTTGTCTCCACTACATAAGGAAAAAATTGACATTTTTGTTCCCTTCTTTATTTTTTTTTTTTACATGGTGTTTGACGCCTTCAGAATCACACCATGCTTCCACATGATTTTTTTTTCACAAGCCCTCTTTTACCTTCAGCTCCCACTCCTTCCTCTGTTCTGCCAGCTAATTAAAAACAAACTTGTGAGAAAACCACAGCACAGCCCAACCTGTGAACAAAAAGGATCCCTCAATAGGCCTGGTGTCGAATATGCTTCATAGGTCTGATGAAATCTCTTCACGAAACAGTGTATTTAGCTGCACAGCTGCCACTTGAGGCAAGTGATCACCCCTAACCATAAGGCAGGAACTGAGCATTGCTTCTGAGTGCAGAAAAGTCTTAAGGAGTGCTCCAAGGAAGGCTCTAAAAATGTGACACACAGAGTCATCAGTATGAACAAGCAATTTTTGGAGTAGACACAGTGGGATGCAGTTCTGGTATCAACTTCCTGCAGAACCATTTGGTAGCACACGCTGGAGTTTCATTTATAGAGTTGCTAAGCAGCTGTCTAATTTCCTTGACAAACTTACCCCATGCTCAGAAATAGCTTGCATCTCCCAAGTTTCCAGAGATTTCTCTTTTACAATATTTTCCCAATTGAGCAACAAACAAGCAAACACACAGAAAAAAATATCTATAAAATATATAAGTATTCTCTTTCACTAGTAAATCAGTGAGTAATGAGAAACTATGTTGCAGATCATACTGGATTTGTGTTAAAAATGTGTATTCAGATATTTATCAAGTAAACTGGACAAAAATAACAGTTGATCTAAGTTTTATTTAAAAAAAAGGTTCTATGCTTGGCATCTATTGAAGGAAATGAAATAATATGTAAGGGACTTGCAGATGCTTTAGAAAAATAGGCTTCACAAACACCCAAAAGAGGATCTGAGCAATACTATAAATGTTAAGAATTACTTACCCCTAGCAGAAATAATCTTCAGTACCAGTAATCATGTTAGCCTGGAACAGGATAATAATCACGGCCCTGAGCTGCTGGAGTCCAAGGTGTGCTTGGACAGTTTGGACAATTCAACTGACTCTGCTGCCTCTCTTCCACCACCTGTCACATGTCAACAAAAGGTGATGGAAAGTTGGTGGGAAGGTTCAACCTATAATGTCATACCACCACCATCCGCCTTTGGTGTTGTGGGCCAACGTTGTAAAATACTTCCAGAGTAGGCATCGTACAATGCACACTGTTAAAAACACTCCATTCCCTCCCTCAGAGTAGCCTGCTCAGATCTATTATCTCTCTATTGCTATGGAAATTGTCAAACTAAATAGAAAAACACTGAATGTGATGGAAATAAATATTACTGACAGATACCATACAGTTTCACATCTTAGTGCTATTTAAACATATCTGTGTATTGATAAAGGTATTGAGGATATTTGTAGTAATATTAGATAGGATATGTATTAATTAAGGGATTAATACCCAATTGCTTCTACTCTACATGATGGTTTTGAACACAGAGCAGTAAAGATACAGACAGAAAGGAGAATATCTTGCACAGCCCTGTCTGCCTTGCCTGTGAGGAATGTGGCTTGGGCAATGTCTCTTGCAGTGCTGACAGAGAAACTTCTGGTGTGACTCACCAAAGCACTATAGATTTCCTGCTTTCATTATGGTAAATGTTGAGAAAGTTACTATTTTCGATTAAGTATGGTTTTAAAAATGCAGCAGCTGATTCCTTTCAGCTCACCTTTTCAAATCTGTGACAGAGGCCTTTGAAAATGATAATTAAAAAACATTTCAAGTACATCACAATGCCTAATGAATTGGACATGCCATTGACAGCTTTAGATATTAAATACAATTTATTTCTTCTTATAGAAAAAAAGTTTCTATATCGTTCATTGCTCTTTTTGTTTATTTTAAGCTGTGTTACAGGTGCAGTATATTTTGATTTCCCAATAGAAATGTATGTTAAGATATTAATATGGTTTGAACAAGTAGCTTCGGAGGTAGTTCTGAGCACTCAGAACAGTTTCACCTTAAATTCTTAGGGGCTGAACTTTGTCCATGTGGAGCCCCTTTCACACCTTGCCTATGGTGAAATTAGAGGCTGTTGTGATGTGTATTTCTTTCAGCAAAAGACCTTCAGGAGCACCCATGCCATAGGACACCTGCAGAAATGTTCTTAAGAGTAGTCCACAGTGGACTACACTCTTCCTCCCATAGGCAGGAGGAACTTGTCCTATTTTTTTTACCCTCAATTGTCAGGAATCCTCCTGTGCTGTCTTGGTGGACACAGAACCACCATCCTCAGTATCAGCACTTTTTCAGCAGTCAACAGACTCAAAGCAGAATAAAATCCTGGTGTGAGGACAGAAGGAGAATGTTGAGCATAAGATTTTATGTAGGCCCAGAAAACAATCCAGTTTATTTTGTTTTATTTTGCTTTGTTTTGAAAGTGGATATTGTTTTTTGAGATAAGCAGGAGCCTATCATTTCTATGCAGGCAAGTTCAGTGTGTATTTGTGGAGAGCAAGGGTACTAGTTACAGGGGTCTGACCAAACTGACTGCAAATGGTAATTTTGATTTTTTGTGCCAGCGAGCAAAGAACAGACCCATGTGAAATTCATTGGTAAAGCTTTTTCATACTCAGTAAAAACACATCAGATAACTAATTGCACTGTACGAGGGCTAAAGCTGAATTTCAGAGAACTATTTCCAGGTGTCATGAAACATCTTTGCAAGTTGCTCTTTAGCAATGTTTGAGAACAGGTTTTGTCAGGAAAGAGTCTGTAGGAAGAAAAATGATGTATTGCTTTTTGGAAGCAAAAAAAGCACAAGAACAGCAGTTCTGTCTGAGAATCCAAGCTGGTTAGATGTTGACTATTTTGGAATTACTGAAACTACTTTCTACCTTTGGGAATAAATACAGACAGACTCAAAAACAAACAAACAAATGAACAAAAAAAAACCCCATAAGGTGGTGTAAAACTGCAGAAGGGAAAAAGGAAGGCAATATCTTCATTAGTAAGTACTGGAATTAGCTAACAAATGCGAATACTTTCTGCACCTATTCCTCTGTGTGCTGAGCAGTAGCGGCAGCTCCCTGAAAACCACAGGGCTGTAGCTGCAGGCAGCAATGTGTATCCCCTCAGGCTCTGCAGTCAGTGTGACCGGCTTCTCTAGGATAATGCTACACATGAGCAGCAACCCAACCTGCGTGCATACATTTGGAGGGGTGGAATTAGCAGAGAGCGACTCCTGCCCCAGGCCTTGTGTCACCTTCCTGCAGATGAAAGCAGTGAAGAAGCTGAGGGCTGCAGTCACCACTGATGGTATCTCCACACCAGCCCAGGGTGACATTGACACTTCACTCCAGAGTGTCATTTTTATGTTGTGACATATATTTGTGCCTGTTCACCTCCTAGACTCTCCACCTCTGCTTCTGCTTCTCAGTGAAAAGAGAATACTAAGGAGGTATCAAGCACTGCAGACGGTTTTCAGAGTTGGGGAGGTCAGGAGGTACAACTGCTGCAAATAGAACTCTTAAAGCAAAGAAGTTCATCACAGTGCTCAATGTACCTTCTCTTTCTGTATTCACAGCCTGAAAAGGGGAACAGCATGGGACCCCAGCTGAGAGGGACCATTGCTTCCCCTCTCCCATGTCTGTAGTCCCTACCTCACTCTGCAATTAGCACATCAGTCTCTGAAGTGTGTAGGCACCATTCACAATATTTTGAAAGTTTCACACTCTCCCCACTTGGGCAGTTGTATTTATCTTTTTATTCTTTGTTTGTGAATTGTCATCCTGATGGTGTGTCATTGTCTCTCGTGGTAAAAGCGTTGTTCCAGAAAGCTGTGCTGTGTTCTGAAGGAGATGTGCCTTTCTTCCAGTTTTCCCCTCCAAAGATTTCAAAGAAAATGCACTTTGGCTGCTCTTCTTGAGAGCACTCTGTGCATCCCTTTCTGGTTCATTATGATATGGGGAAAAAGAGGACATGGAGGGTAGCAGTTCTCCAGTTGAAACAAAGCACACCAAGGGAGATTACTGATACTTCTTCAAGATCTTGTAGAGTCCTCTAAGAGGTAAAAAGATTTAAAGGTCTTCTGCACAACAGAGCTATAAGCCACTTTCTGAACACCCTAAAGTCTACAGGGTAGGTTGCGTGTGGTACATGGAGGCAAAAGTAGTCTGTCACAGCCATGACCCTGCAATGTGTTGCTGTAGAGATCACCCTGCTCCTCTCAGGATGCCCATTTCTTCATGTCTCTGGCTGGGTTTATCACCTGACACTGGCAATAATGTAGAGGTGTCAGTCTCAATGGTGTCATCTCCACATGTCAAGTTTACATCAGTAGAAAAAGCTGAAGGGAGGCTCTTTAACAGCTGTGACATTTACTAGCATCAGAAAGAACCAGAATAACCAGGTGGTTTCTGAGAGCAAACACTGCTCTTT
Source organism: Callipepla californica brunnescens (assembly GCA_023055505.1). Classification (NCBI taxonomy): domain Eukaryota; kingdom Metazoa; phylum Chordata; class Aves; order Galliformes; family Odontophoridae; genus Callipepla; species Callipepla californica. Next base: position 8,190,747 of record JALIRH010000023.1, on the reverse strand, counting down.
GAAGATTTATTTCTTGTCATTCTCAACAAAGATAAAAGTTTGCTATGCAAACTGTCACTTACTGTATCCAATTAACAGTCTGTATTAGTGCTTCCCACAACTACTGATGTTACTGCTAAAGGGACTGCTTTACAAAAGAAATGGGAACAGCAGGTGGCTCTCCTACAACAACAGAAGCAGCAGCAAGTATTATTAGTGAGCAAGACATACAATACTATACTTTGGGCTTTGGAAGGTCTTGTCCGTGTTAAAATCACAGCTGTGACAAGGGACAAATATAGTTATCCTCTGACTCAAATACAATATGGTTCTACTTTGTTGTGTTGATGGGTCCATAACTACGTTCCACAGCAAGGCTTAAAGGTTAAGGTTACCAGCTGCACTCAACACTGTGACCATGTTGTAAATGGGTCTCATGACACAATTCTATTTTTAGTACATAAAAACCCAAAATAGGCTAGATGCTATAGAGCCTTTTTTTTTTTTTTTTTTTTGTCTTCCTTGTCCATGTATGCACACTTTGTTCTAAGGATATCTCTATAGAGTTGTACTTCTCCATTTACTGCAATAGGAGGTGCTTTGATATGATGACAGGGTCATTGTCTATCAAAATCAGGAGATCAAAAGACTCATGGTTAACTAGTAACAAGTCATCAAAACATATTAATATGAATTTTGAAAGACCCAAGCCTGTTTTCTCTTTGAGTAGTGACAAAGCAAATCTTTTTTCAGTGTATGCTCCAGGAATTTGATTGCCATTTTGCAGTTTACCTAGGTTCTTTCATCAGATGTACCTGGTATGTCAACTCTATGCAAATACAGAAAGCACTGCCAAATTTATCACTGAATGGCTGAAACTCAGAAAGAAAAAAATGCAAGACAGTCTAATCTTTACAGTGCCTGATAATACTTTAATAGTTGCCTTCTGGCTCTTTTAATATTTACAAGTACTGATTATAAGACATGAGGCAGGAAAAGAGGGGACAGGCTTTTAGTGACCAGTTTCCAGTAATCTGAATTCTCTTGGCCTGATGAAATGATGGAAACTTCCCTTACTCTTCTAATTCCATGGAGGTCCTTCATATCATGATGATCTGTGTCTTTTAAAGAGGAACTAAATATTAAAAATCAGAAGGATAGTGATGTGATTTGAGGTCTACACAGATTTCCTTAACATTTCTTTATAGAGTGTTCTCTGAGTCTGAGTGTTCACTGTCATGCCAGTGACATGGTTACCAGCTGCACTGACTGCTCTTGATGGTAAGTTTCACCTCTGTCACTGAGCTACCTGCCATGCAAAATGCAGATGTACTGGATTACTCCAAAATTAAAGCTGAAATGTTGAAAACTGTCTCCTGAAAATCTATTATTAAAAATCTACTCTGGACTTTAATGAGGGCTTTTTCTGCACTTGCTGGTCACTAATCTGATCACTGTTTCAAAAATTAACTTCTTTAATGCTAAATGATGTAGGAGACTTGTAGTTAAATAGCTTGTTGCCTAAGGCACTTGATGTTTCATAATGTAGCGCTAGAAATTGTTGCTGAAGAACCCAACAGCACTGAAAAGCTCAACACAAAATTTGTAAACCTATTTTTAAATTGATAACTAAAAATAATGACATACCTTAATATAACCAGATAGAAAGATGATGCTGCATACTTTCCTTTCCTGGTCTGAGGAGCAGTTACATCTACTTGTTTATTTTCTTAAAAGTATCTAAGATTTTCTGTAACTGCTTCAGTATTGCATCTATAATTTCTTCACAGGTTGAACATTAAATGATCTTCATATTCCTGAAGGTACAAAGAGCAAAGTTGGGAAACTCCTATAATTCTACAATAGATATAAAAATGAACATCAAGTCAGGGAAAAGATACGCTGGGAGGCACACAAGCAAGCAAGCAAGCATGCATGAAGAAAAAAAGAATGTTATTATTGTCATAAGGCAGTGTTAGGGAACCTCAAACTAGGTGAGAAAGAGCCCACTGCTTTTCTTTATACTGTTAGCAGCTATGTGTGGGGCTACCTGCTTTGACTCAGGGTCAGTGTGTGGGCAGGAAGAGAGGAACCAAAGGCATTCATGCAAGAGGGGCTCCATTTTTTGAAGGAGTTTAATGCCAAGATGTGCTTTAAAATATGACGAAGTAAAAACTTCATTAAAATTCCTTTTGCGTTCTACATCAGCAAAGGAGTTGTCTTTGCATCAACTAAGGCTGTTGAGTGCTGTGGTGCAAAATGAATTAGAAAATTTTGCGCAAGTAGAAGTGAATGTGGCAAATTATTAAAACCTGTATTAAAGGCCATTAGCTTTAAACATATGTCAAAAGGCTTTGCTGAATGGCACCTTTCAATTATCTGCCTACAAAAGATGAAGAATTTGATTAAACCAATGAAAATTAGTCTGTGTTTCAGTTACGTCCCTCAGGTAGTTGTCCAGTCTCTCCCATGCTCAACCCTGAGGCAAAAACATCCACTTCATTCATCAAGGTTTATTAAGAAACAAAACCAAAATCTGAATTAGTTCACATAAATACGCCAGGATGAAAACCACACGTGTTTGGCCCTGATCTGTGGGCAGATCAGTTCATTCTGAGTTGGCCATCCATCTATTTGAGAGATGAGTCCAACTGAAGCTGAAGACTGTAGCAGCTTTATCCTGCTGGTTTTAATTCACCACAAGTCTGTCAGTGCTCTCAGGCATACTAGGGGTTCCCTATTCCCCTTCTGCAAAACTGTCTCTGTCATTAAAACACTACTTGTATTTTCAAAGGCACTTTATGCATATTCTCCTAATCTAGATTAAAAAATAAAAATAAAAGTTCCCAGGGAAGTTTGTTTGTTTTAAACAGTATACAAAGTGTAAGAATATTCCTCTGAGCTCCTTCAAATTATATATTGTTATTTGGTAATTTTCTTTAGTATTTCAACATTGAATATGTGCACCACACAGAGTTTACATACAGATGAAATTCTGAAATCGGCATTATATCATAAAGATTTATGTACTGATTAAATGGTTAGTTAGCATATAGTTTATATGTTATTAGTGACTTACAATCACTGCTTGTACTGTTATAATTTCATTTCAAGTTAATGGTATTGAAATCAATCAAAGACCTCAGGGTGCAGCTAGAAAATAGATAAAAAATGACTACTTACCTGAGTTTAAGCATACAAATAACCTTCTAAATATAAACTGCCTATAATTTACTGCACTGAATGCTTTGTTAACCTTACCACTGGGTAGCAGTCCTATGCAAATTCAAAACTGCAACTCATTTGTGTTTAGCAATGATCTGCTGGAACTATTCCTGAACAAATGGCAAGAGGTGACAAAGAAGACTGAAGCATGTGGCTCCCTCGTCTCATTGCATTCAGAAGAAATATTTTGACATCAATTCAACAGGGTCTTGGACATCAACTCAGTTGCTCAAACCACTACCAATGTCAAATGCAATCAGCCCTCACATGTCTGCAATGTTTTCAGGGTAGTCACATCACTTGAGTTGGCCAGAATTAGGGTGGGCTCTCTTGGGGTTTCCATTTTTGGAATAACTCTTCTGGCAATTAGTAAATGACTAAGCAGAGCTCTCCCTAGCCATTTAGGTAATTTAATATTCTTAAATGTTTCTAAAATAGGAAGTGGGTTATAAAATGTATCACTTAAGAATAATTTGTTCCATTATTTAAGTTTCCCCAAAGGATTTTGTCATGGTACATCCTTACAGAGTACGTACAATATTACTGTGCCCATAAGACTTGAGTTTTTAATTCCAGAAGATGACATCACACTAACGCAGATTAGCTGTGATAATTTTATCTTATGCATTTTCATCCCCCCTGTACTCATAGTTAGCTGTGGTACACAGCACAAGTCGAGATTAGTACTTTTATCATACTACATGGAAAGTAGTTCTGTGTGAAGATTCAGATTTGTAGAACATGCTTGATCTGTTTTTGTGAGAGCACAGAGGTGTAAGAATGCAGGTATCTCCTTTTTAGCACCTCCTTCAGTGAGAAAGCAATTCTGGTGATGGATTGCCAGAGAACCATGAGCAGGACTACCTTTCTCTGAAGACCATAAACAGTCTTTTACTTTACATTTCTAGTACATTATTATGTCAAAGCCTTCATCCCACTTTAACCCTGCTAACCTTACTTTGCTGCTTTTATAATTTCTTGTGCTCTTTCTGTTTTGGTACTATATGTCAGTGGGATAAAGAAATTAAAATTTTGACTGCACTCTTCTTTTATCCTTGGGTCTTTGAGCTTCAAAATGGAAAAATATTGCTTCTGACAGATTAATTAATAGTAGTTCACTAATAATATTATTTCAAGTTTGAATACTCCTAGATTATAAGAAAAAAATATACATTTCTAACAGTATGATTATTCTTCCAGACGTAGCGCTGCCAACTCTAATCTACCTTAGTTGTATCAGGTATAGTAATGTGGAAGAGAACCTCAGAAGAGGTGGTGAAAGAATTGGTGTCGGAAGACTCCAGCTAAGTGAACACATGCTTCCCCTTGGTTGAAAATCTATTCATCTGAAAAGCAAAAATAAGTTCTTCCTCCCCCACAGACAACTGAAGTGCCATGTACCATTTTGCACATGCTGTGACTTCACAGCTTTTTAGAATTCCCTAGATAATCACTCTGATGGACACATTTTCTTTGACATTCCCTTCAGAAATATTCTCTGTTAGTCTGGCTGGTACCAAGGTTGCCATGGTGGGCAGGGGTCTGGCAACTCAAAATTGCCAGTGACTCACGTAATTTTGGTGAGACCAAAACTATTTGATTCAATGCTGATTACCACTTTGAACTGGTTATACGTTGCTTCCCCACTCTCCTTGGAGATATGTTGCATGAAATGAAAAGCTGCAGAACACCTACCTTCTGAAAAGAAAACCCTGCCTATCATTTTTATCTTTGAAGAGACACCTGCCAAAGCAAACTCCTCCTGCTGTGTAGCCTCCCCTGTTGTTAGAAGTAGCTTTTCCCTCTAGGGTTCTTTCAGCCTTAGCATTTCCCTCTACAGTGAAAGTGCTCACAACTCTATCTGCAGGATATTTTAGAGCTGCTTTAGTAACATCTTGGACCCTGGCTTTGCCCGAAGGATTAAGTGGATCTTCTAGACCTTTAACAAATGCCAGCCAGCAATTAAAATATTCCATTTCCAACAAGGGTTCAGTACTTTCTGTCTTGTTTGTTTTTCTGAAAATTTGTCTTTGACACATCTAGTTTAGTGTTGCATGTGGGTAGAGATCACAACAAAATTTTGATTTCTTGTCTTCTGCTTTCTTATGATGTTTGCTTATCCAAAGCAGCATCAATTTCTACTTTCCTTTTATGTGTGATGTCTTTCTTCCTCAACCTGTTTTATTTCTCCCTTTTTTTTTCTGTATCTCCCTGCACATTTTTGCAGCAGGGTCAGTAATACATACCTACAGTGGATGTAGGGGGCCAAGGGAAGGGTCTGGCTCAGGGTATCCATATGAGAGAAGGATCATGCCATGGGAGAGCTGTTCCACTAGCAAGATTTATTGCATAACTGAACTGCGTCTTTAATGAATCTCAGCTTCAGTTCAGTTTTATGATAAAACACCTAAATAAATGTAAATCTTAAGGATATACCTTCTGTTTAGAAACTGCCATTTGCCAATGATGTTTTCTTGCTTTTACAAGCAATCTGGATGGTTAGGTGCATACCCGTGAATGAAAGACTCCTATGTGTTCACAAGTGACCAGGATACCTCAGGTTTCAAGGAATTTTGCAAATAGTAGCTGGTGTTTGATAAAAGTCATTGTAATTGCAGCCTGTGAGTAAGACTGCAGTTCTTCATTATGCTCTTAACTAAATGCCATCATAGAGACTATTTTAAAACATTTTACACATGCTTTCATGTGTGTCAATCTGGTTAAATTCATAATGAGCTGTTATTTGTCTTGTAACACATTGTACGCTTTCCTTTCGAAGAGTGCCTTTATTTCACATGATATTTTTTGTTCTATTTTTGATAAACCAAATGGCCTGCATTTAGTCATGCACTGTTGAAAAGTGATATCAGTCCTTGATTTAATGTATTTTGTAGCTCCTTATTTTAATATTTCTGTCATCAACCTCTTTTCCAGTTGAAAAATTCTAATATGATTTCGTTCAATTTTTACATAACAAATATTTTCCCATTATATCTTTCTGTTACATACTTTTGCCAGCAGAGTTACAGGAACTGTTAAAAAAAAAATCTCTGTCTTCCAAAAAAAAAAAGACAAAAAAACCCCACTGAATAATTTCAGGATTATGGAGCTTTTTACAGAGGGCATTATCATAAATTAATCTTTATGTTACGGACAGCAATGAATAATTGTACATGCAATTATTTCATTTTCAGCACTGAAAATCAGAGCTGATATCTACTAAGTGGCACATAGGTAGCTGCAGACTGTGCTTCAACAGAGATGCTGACATCACTCATCTGCCCAGCTGTTTACAATGAGCATAAAACCAGCTGCACACAGTCAGACAAAGCAGCAACTGGGATTCAGCAGGGGCCAAGAGGGAGCAGAGCTGGAGCAAGGCAAGCAGATGGTGTTAGCATATTTCCTCATAAAATATAGAATGGCCTCAGACTATGCACTCTGTTGTTTTAGAGAGGTTGGCCCAAAGGTTCTAACAAAAGGCAGACAGTCTCACATGTACATGCAGATAGGAATACATGATCATGCCCTGTGACAGCATGAGTCTTATCTCTTTGGAGAAACGGGTTAAAAATAAATTTGAAGCCAGTCTCATCTTCCTGTGTCTCTCTTGCCCATTATCTGCCTCATCTGCATTGCAAAGTGGTTACTTTGGCCACTTGAAATATATCAGTTCAAAAACTTATGAAGAGAATTGTAATCCTAAAAGATGATATAAATATTTCAGTCATCCTCTTTCTTTTTTTCCTTCTTCTTTCTTTTTTTTTTTTCCCTTAGGATTGCTTGTAGAATTTTTATTTATTTATTCGTTTATTTTTGTCTTTGGAAATCTCAAATCTGGCTGTGTTTGCCATCTACACTCATTCTTAATTCAAAGCTAGTGGTTACTACAGATTGCCTAGGTGCACTGTCAGAGACAGTGGAAAGAGGGGTGTTCAGTTAGAATAAAAAGAAAAATGTAAAAACACTGCCACTTTTTTCTCAGCGGTGTAGGAAGGTGGCAAAGAGCATTTCTTGCCTCCAACAGTGGCATACTGGGAAGGAGTAAAAAGGATCTGCAAGGACATCAAAGGCAAAATGTGCATAAGAGGGGCTGGTAGGGTTTTGAAAGGCTAGAGGGAAGAGTAGTTTGAGGTCTGGAAGATATGACAAGTCCATTACAAACTGAGGCTTGACTAATATGTGGGAAAAATCCTAATGAGGCTGACACGTCTGTAACAGACCTCACATTGATTTTAATTTATTTAGCTGACTTCTACTTTCTGTAGAATTAACTTCTTTCCAATTAGCCTTGCCCTGAAATAAAATGCCCTTGATGTTTGCTAATATTTGTAATGGAATCCAAATCTCCAAGGATAAAAATATTAGGATTTGAAGACAAGACCATGCTCCACTTTGTATTTAATTTTCTATTACTTTTCATTTGAATTAATACTCTTTCCAGCTTGGATTCACCCCTAGAAGTCCACGATGGCCAGCTACAAAGCTGTCCTCTCGTTCTCTTGCTCTCCTCACACACTCCTATGTTGTGAAGGCAGCAACCTCCTCTTTAATGGTCACTTTCTGAGTACAGTTACCATAAAACTGTTTCTAATGTTTCAGATTGAATTTAAAGCTAAGATTAAAGATTTCAAATTAAAGTTAAAGAGAAGGCATGGGTCACAGGAGGCCAAGAGTATCTGGTTATTATGCGAGATGTTTCATAAAGCACTTTGGGAAGAAAATGAATGAAAACACAGAGTCACCAGAGAGTTTCCATGCAAAACTTAGCCCCATGTTTCAAAACAGACCATCCTAAATGTTCTTCTGGCATCAACTGTGAATACAGTGGTCCTGAAACTTTCCTCTCATGATGGGAAGCCAAGGCTTGCACAGAATCTTCGCTGAAGCAGTGTTTCCAGATACCGCCAGCCCAGAAAGTGGCAACACACATTTGTTCCCCACTTCGCTAACAAAGTGAGAGTGGCAGGAGGAGTATGCACGTTCTGGATCTCCCAGATTTTGCTCTTGCCACAAAAGAAGGTAGGATTTAAAAACATGGCACTTAATCTTGGTGGTGGCAGTAGCTGGATCAAGCTCAGTGGAAAAGAAAAAAATTCAAAACAAAGGAAACTGACATTGAAGCAGCACAGTCCCATTTCTTGTGTAACAACTGCCATTACAACGCAGCAGTTTCACAGAGAACTGAATTCCGATGGACAGAAAGATGCTCTTTGACTGAGGCACTTCTTTGTTCCTATTTGACACCACAATTGCCTGGCAGCGACTGATTACAGATCTGCCTTTTGAGCTTGTTAACAGGCAGGCATACATAGCTGTACAAGTGCAAAACTGCCCCCCTGGTCAGGTAGATGGACTAGATGGTCTTTGAAGCTTCCTGGCAACTGAACTACTATATTCTACTGCCTGATGAGGAAAAAATCCTTCAGCACCTTAATTTCTAGGTGCAAAATGGTCTATGTAAGCAGAGGGGTTGAGAGATGGTCAGCCTCCTCCTGCAACCTGGTTGGTCCTAATGTTGTAGGATAACATTACACACAGTTTGACAAATGTTCAGCTGGAAAGACATAGGAGCTACTCCAGTCCCTCTCCATTGCCAGGGCCCTTTTGCAACAAAACACATGAAGGGACCAGACCCTTGCCACCACATCCTGTAGCTAACAAGGCCCAAGGCAAGATCAAGGCCAGCATGGGAAGGTGACTTGTTGCTTCCTCATGACCACGGAGATTGACAGTAATCAGTTCCCTTTGCCTCCCATCAATGCCCTTTCACCTTTGCATAGCATTCATGCTCACCAGGGACTCACTTAAATGAGTAGCACTTAGTGTGTACACAGACTTCTGTCATTGCCCCCAGACCATTTTTCAGACACTAGCCTCTGCTGTGTTGTGTGAGATGGCAGAGAGCTCTGAGCACCCAGAGAGAAGTGAGGTGCAGTTTGTCTGGGGCAGCTTATTCAGGGCATCTGCAATTCTAATAAATAAGAAGAGTTTTAGGACCCTAAGAAAATTCAAGTAAAGAGAAATGATGATACGGCATAATGAATGAAGCTGTCATTAAACATAACATGGGCAGCTTCCTCATGTTATCTGAGGTTATCCATACTGACAAGTAAGCAATGAGGCTATTAAGCACTATAACAAAAAGATGCCATCTGTGTGTGATGTACCAGGGCCACAGCTGTGCCATGTATAAATAAACTAATACATAATAGAAAGCTTCCGAACAAACCATTGTATATAATCAGTGAGTCTGAATTTTCAATTAGCACAGTGTTCCTTTCTTTCTCAATTTAAAACAGGTTTTTTTTTTTCCTTGGACCATTGCCCTCAAAATGTTCTTGCATTATTTCACATGAAAAGTTTTACATTCTGTCCATCATTAATTTCCCTAAAGGAAACACACCCATTTCCCCAGCCACAGTCAGGCAACCTTCTGCTTGCTGAACTGTGATTTACAGCAGCTCACTCTCACTCCCAATGTCCACTGGGGGATTTTCTCTTGTGCTTGTAAAATCGTTGGAGGGTTCATTTGACCCTCTTGTCACCTCTGGCAGTTGCAATATTGGAAAGATAAGAGAAATTCCTTCAAAAGAGAAAGGACACAGATTTAGATATGTTCACAGCCCTGCTGGGAGACAACGTTAAAGTGATCACAGAAAAATGATGGATACATTCACAACACGCAGCCACAGCAAACATCTGTGTGTTGCACATCTTCTTGGGACAGAGTCAAGCAGCTTTTAGGAGATGACCTCCACACTGAGATACTTCCCACTGAAGGGAGGGAGTTTCTCTGGATCTGGAATTTGCATTATAACAGGGAAAAAAATACCAACATGCATTACAGAGGAAGGAGAAGGAAAGTAGGAAATGCCATTGTCTAAGTTTAGAGACCCTCCAAGGTGTGTGCAGAATGGCTAAAATTTAGGGTGAGAAAGCAAATATAAATTCCTCCCTGAAACCTTTCAAAACAGAACATAAGAAAGCTGGGTTTAAAATTACTAAGTTTTCCTTCCTTATACCTTTACAGATCTGAGCCTTAACTGCATTCCAATTTTCTGTATTCATACAATCATACAGTCATAGAATGGCTTGAGTTGGAAAGGATTTTAAAGATCACCTGGTTCCAGTTTCCTTGCCATGAACAGGGCTGACAACCATCAGGTCGACGATTATCATGTTACCCATTCAAATGAATTACAGCATGTGAGAGGAAAAACCTACGTACCTTAACAAAACACACAGGATGCTTTGGGCTTGCAGTTCAGTACTGACATGTCACTGAACAGTACTTTTAAAGGTAGCTTTGATGTTATAAAACCAGTAAAGTATCTTCTCCAGGTTCAATTGACCTGCAAGCTCTAGTCTGAATACCCAAAGGTGTACGTCACTTCTTTTCAAGCTTTGATCTCCTCTTAGAAAGAAAAAATATAATTGTCATCATGTTCAGCTCAGTTGACAAAGGATCTGATATTTAGTTTTGCTTTTGAGGTGCCAAAGTTGAGAACAGAAGGATGCTGCGCTCCTAATTAAAGGGAATAAGAAGTGCAATTTGATCAGTGTGATGTACTAGTTGAAAATAAAACACCTAAAGATGATGAAGCTAATAGCTAATGAAAGAGATGCTTGCACTTAAGTGTGACTGGCCACATCTCTCCCTGACAGAGACAGTTTAATTACTTTTCTTCACAGTAACATCTCCACTTGTAGGACTGTAGGGGTCCATCAGTCTCCAATTTAGATTACGATTTTTTAGGTTGAAAATGTTGATCCATCCCAAATCACAACAGGCACAGACTTGACATATCACAGGAAGGGCCAGACAAGTTATACATGTCTGTATTTTTTACAATACAAAATACTTTAATCTTTTGAAACATGATTGAACTTCAAACAAAAAGCAGCATAGTTAGTTTTCGGTGTACAGAAAATTCACATGGTATATTCTCTCCTTCCAAACTCAAGATATGGACTTACATCGTAATATTATTTATATATGAATACACACAGACATATGTACACATTTATATATGCATACACATGCATCTACTTATAAATAAAGATATGAATGCATGTATTTAAGTGGATATATAAAAGAAACCCCACATTTCTCCTCTTGATTTGCAAGTTGTTTTAGTAGGTACCTGCTTCTCAAGGAAATTATTTGGTTTACTTCCAGGATGAGGCTAGGGACTAGGTAAATTACGAATTACTTTTGTTTCTTTGTTTTTCAGACTTTTTTTCTTTCTTTTTCTTCATTAATACAATCTGAAATTTTAGAACTTTCAATCGTTCTAGAAATTACATTGCATTTTTTTGGAATTTGGTGCTAAAAGTGAAAGCTCAGTGCAATGTTAGCTTAGCAAATGACTTCAAAAAAAATCACTTCAGAGGAAAAGAAAATATTGTTTTCCTTATACAGTTATTTCCAAGACGTTTGTGTGCTAAAGCTCAATCAAAAGATATTGATCGAAGTCAAAACACTATACTCTGAAAAGCCAGCAAAGCGTGTTACAACATGATAAAAAATATTTCTCCATCTTCCTTGTAAAATAGATTTCCCGTGAAACCTTCCACTGCCCAGAAGATGTCTACATGACCAGGTACATCATGTGTAGATGGTACACATGGGACAGAATGGTTGTTGCTTCCTGCACCTCAACTGACTGCAACTGGGATGGAATAACCCGATGTCTGGCCTTGGTTTCACGCGGTCACTGTCATCTGCTACAAGATGGCTCACAATTAACGTGACATTTTGTAAAGGCTCTGTAAAGCTATGTTAGTTCTTTTGGGTGCTGAGAAGATGCCCAAGGCAGAGTGAACTGGCTGCCAATGATAATCTCACTGCAGAGTCTGGAGTTCATACCAAAACCTCTCCTAGTGGTGCTGCTGATGCACATTAGGGTAAAAGCTACTCCAAATTTGAAGTCATAATCTGGATCTCTTGCAACAGTCCTTGATCTTACAAAGCAGAATTTATAAAGAACGAATGAATTAAGGTTTCTGAAAAATAACAAGTTTGGCTAGAATGTCTGTTCAGTGGATTTCTGATGGGAGAAAACCCAAATGTGGCATGTTTTCAGACAGAACTTACATGTGCTAGCATCTGTTTTAACCTTACTTTTAATATTTTATGTGACTATTTAAAATGCTGCAGTATGAAGTGAAATGAGATACTTCCTTTAATATTCCTTTTAAAAGATAAGGATGTTTCATTTCTTCTTGCTTAGAATTGCTCGGAAAATCTTGATTGAAATGAGGTTTCAACAAAACCAGAGAAAAATACTAACGAAGGTTTGAAATAATACTTCCTCCTGGGTTCAGACAAGGGACCCAGAGTTTTCTTTTCACTCAAAAAAACTGTCAACCCCTACATATGCTCTAAAATTATCATATTGCAATTCATCACTAAAAAAGAAAAAAGCATATTTATTTTTAAAGCAATGACAGGGACACCACTACAGCATACATTTCTGCAAGCACCTGCAGCTTTCATTTGTTCTAACTTGCATGAGACAGTTTTCCCTCATTTCATAGTGATTTATTCACTTTGAATGGAGCTTTAGATAATGTATGTGTTGAAGAAGATAATGACCTAAATCAACTCAAAGTTGCCCACAAAGAAGATACGATAATAAATACCACAGCAGTGAAATCTGCTTCAGAGCATGACCATTTATTTATCCATCTCCAGTTATTAGTAACAATAGTCATAAGCACAAACTATTTATCAAGATTATGATTGTAGCTGCTTGGCGTAAGGAAACCAAAACAAAGAGTACATTTTAAACTTTTTAACGAGAAAAGCATGCAATTTTTTTGCACATTTCTTACTTGGGGAAATTTTTCCTCCCTATTTACATCTTCATGATACAATCTTAGTGTAAATGATGGTATCCACAAGTAAAACATTTCTAGTTTTTTGAGAACTAAAGACCCATTATAAAGAATCATACGCGATGAAAGAGAGTAACTGTGGCCTGAACCAACACAGACACAACTACTTAGATCAGACACTGTAATCTAACCCAGGTTATACATTTTAAGATTTGTTGATGTTTTTCCCTAGATGTAGAAGGTATCCAGAAATAAATAACTGGTAGTGAAGTCCTACTCAGCAGCAATGGGAAAGCAGCTGTCTCATTGCCAATGCAGGTGAAATGACATGCAGGCACGAGATTTGCTGTTCCTAACAAAACGCCCTTTCATGGAGTGCTTCAGTCAGCAGCAAAGCTAGTAGGAATGAAAATGCGTATGCCTAAAATGTGAACAGCATTTCTCAGATTTTATGCCTGCCTATCTGTCTTCTTTTCCTCCAACTCCAAATTAAGCCTCAGAAGGTATAGCTTTTAGTACATATACTGGGTACAATGTACCTTCTCACAATGAGTAGAATGTACTGTTTTGCAATTGAAGGGTGAAGTGGCATGATGACCATATGGAAAAGGGGATCCTTAATAAGTGAAGGAGCTTTCAAAAGAAATCATTAATTATTATGCATTTGATGTGCACTATACCAATTTTAAGACTTTTCCTGGAACAAATTGCTGTTGGGTGTTGGAAGGAATGGTGAGATTAGCATTTACAAAGGGGGCAATTTTCTGTCTTCTTGACTCTTAAATGGAGGAAATAACTTCCAAGGCTGGAGCAGCAGTCAGACCATCAATAACTCTCCCAGCTGGAAGCTGGGGTTCCAAAATGATGGGATGAGTTAATCTTCCAGTTAATAAGTTCATAGTGGCACCATATGGCACAGTCGCCCTGCACTGAGACAAGGACAGGGCTGCTTACATAGGCCTGCTGCTTTCTCAGAGTCTGCCCCAACAGTAGATTTCTTTGGTCCACAAAATCTGTTTACTCCAAAGGGTAAATTGACTGAATTGGTCAGCTCAGAGCATGTAGCTGATGACTAGTCTCAAGGAATCGTGTTCTGGACCTTCAGGAAAGACAAAGGGTACTGACAGTGAGCAAGGCCCATTTCTTCCCTCATTCATGGTGGGCATGGATGGGTGCAGCTGGTGGAGCTCATGGAGAGTCACAGCCTCCTTCAGCAATACCTCTTCAAATGTCCCAGCTGGTCTGGTCAGAATGGGCAGCCTTGCTTCACACTGCGTGAGCTAGCCTCAGAATGGCATTTCTTCTGCAAGTCAAGAAGTCTGCAACCAAGTCCACTTCCAACTGTGTTAAACTGGCTTCTTTTCTAAAACCATTGCATTTCCAATTCATTTCTATCAGAAAAGGTCGCTTCTTACTTTACATTTTAATTAAAAATTAATTAAATTAATTTTAAAAATTAGCAAGTATAAAAAATAATAAATTTCAAAATATCAGAATGATGCATTTTGGGGGAAAATCTGATGTAGTACAGGTTTACAATGGTGATACTGTAACACTGAACAAATTCAGGGCCACATTTGTTAGAAGGGCTTCCTGACTTCTCTCCACATTAGGGTATGAGGCCTTCTAACGTTTTGCTATTTTGCTTTTTATTCTGGTCACTTTGATTGATCCTGATGGAAGAATATGACCTGCTCTTCCTATACATATTAAAAAGCCCCACAATCTCTGACTTCCAATGCAAACTGAAAAAGCAAGTCATAAACTGTAAAATTGTGAATCAAGTTGTTTTGGAACTATTATTTCCATTTTTTTCCATGTGTTGGTTCTGGATATTCATTTGAGTATGAAGAACTCATACTGAGTTTTGAATATCATCATTCTGACAGTCAAGCATTTTCTTACTAAAAGAACTGCAAAAGGTGAAAGTTTCTCTTTCCTACACCTGTGTTCTCTGAAATATTCTTTTATTCCTTCCCCCCTTCCCTTTCCCCTAAACCCTTCTCATTTATTTTAACAAATTCCCCCAAGAATTTCAGAGGTTAGTATATTTTAATAATAAGCCAGAACTAGAGCACAGAAAAATAGTATTTAGAAAAATTTTAGAGTGGACTAGTGTGTGTCAGTGTCAGGTACAGTATATCGTGTATCCACTGCATTATATAAAAGTCAGGTAAGATCTTTACAACAAGCAGAGCAGGCAAAGGTACAGTAAACGAGATCAGTTCATCAAGCAAAAGGCATTTCTTCATCTGCATTTTTGTTTCTCAGAAAGTTCACCTAAGGTGTTCTTAAGAGAAAATATATTCCTTTTCTGTCCCTGCTGCCCATAAAGAAGAGAGTATTGAAATAAATGTTATTCAGATCTATTTTCAAGTTACACACAAGATATATATAATATTGAAGCTTCTCCCGTCATAATACTTCATATTTAAGAGACAACTGTGCATAGGAGAGGGAGGAAAAACTAGTTGCTTGATTGTGAATTCTCACCTAATCTGTGTCCCTGCTGGGTGACAACAGTGAATGGATGCAATAACTACCAGGCTTTTTCCTTCCACTCCTCCAGCAAAGATCAATGCTCTGAAGATCCTACTACATATATGTGTCACCCAGCTCCAGGCAGAAGGGCCCAGCTGTATCTGGATGGCTGCACAAGCCTACTTAAACCTGAGAGACTAAGTGATCTAATGCTGAGAGAGCTCAGCCTTGTAAAGGCTTACATAGATGTCACAAGGCAGAATGAACTCTCAAATTGTCCTTTCTGAAGATTTCAATAATTTCTTGCTTTATTAAAGTCCCTACATGAAAATGAGCTCACAGAAAGTGTCTAACCTTATGCTTCATCACCTCATAAAGTCCAAAAGTGTTTGCAGTGTAGTTACAGATGGAGCAGCAAAATTTGGTTCACCAAGAAACACTTTCCCATTTCACTTGAATATGTTCTTAGGTCATGTAGTAAAAGCAAAAGACTCTTTTGTCTTGTTTGCATGAAAAGTAACATTTACTAGAAGACAGTCTCACATAGCCCTTTTAATATCTGAAATATATATGTACAAAAAAAAGAAATGGTGAACATTTCTACTTCCTTGTTTGCTGGATATCATTTTCCTCCAAAGAAACTTTCCTGCACCTAGGGAGGAATAGCTGCATGAAGCATTATGAGCTGGGGATGATCTGCTGGAGAGAGAAGCTCTGAGGAGAGGGACCTGGGTGTCCTGGTGGATGACAGGTTGGCCATGAGTCAGCAGTGTGCCCTGGTGGCCAAGAAAAGCCTTCTGGTGCTCTGGTGACAGCAGGTCAAGGGGGGTGATCTTTCTCCCCTACTCTGCCCTGGTGAGGCCTCACCTGAAGTATTGTGTCCAGTTCTGGACTCCCCAGTACAAAAAAGACAGGGATCTCCTTGAAAGAGTCCAGTGGATGGCTACAAAGATGATAAAGCGTGTGGAACATCTCCCTTATGAGGAGAGTCTGAGACACCTGGGGATGTTCAGCCTTGAGAAAAGAAGACTCAGAGGGGGATATGATCCACATCTAGAAATATCTAAGGAGCAAGAGGCAAAGGGATGAGGCTGAACTCTTCTCAGCAGTGTGTGGTGATAAAATGAGGGGAAATGGCCACAAACTGAAGCATAGGAAGTTCTGCACAAATGTGCATGGGAACTTCTTCACAGTGCAGTGACAGAGCACTGGCACAGGCTGCACAGAGAGGTGGTGGAGTCTCCTCTGCAGACATCCAAGACCCACCTGGACACCTACCTGTGCAACCTGGGCTAGGGAGCTGCTTTGGCAGGGGGTTTGGGCTCTATGATCTCTATAAATTCCTTCCAAACCCTATGATTCTGTGATTCTGTGAAAAAAGGGTCCTCACAAAAATAAGGTTCAAAATTAGTTTTGCTGTTGAGACTTCAAATTCTTGGTGCAGTGATAGAATAATGTTTGTTACCTTTTTCCTTCACTACTCCAAGGGACAATTCAAGTCATACAGGTCCCATGTTTTTGAAGTTATCTGGATTTGCTCAAGCCTTTGCAAATCCCGTAGTCACCTTACAGAAAACACCTGCTAATTGCAGCTATTTTAAGCCAAATCATTTGCACACTCAGGAGGAAATCACAATGTACCACTTCCATGTAATAAAAACCAACAGAAATAGTTAGATCCAGTGGCCAGACACCTTAATTACTCAGGAATTATTCTGCCCTTCTTGTTTAACTGAGAGTGGAATTGGAGGTGAAGCCCTAATGACCAACAGAATATAAGGCTCTGCCCTTCCTGCTCATGTGCTATTCCTCACCACCAGTTATTTTGGAAACATATCTGAATACTGCGCTCAGCTCTGCACAACCCAAAGTTATGCTGCTAAATTAAGATATTTTGTTTAGGTGTGTAACTGTGCATTTTTTCCTCCCTCTGATATCCAGGCACAGAATAATGACTCCAGGTAAGGAAATGGCTTCTACAGTGATGACAAAATCATTTCCCTTTGGAAGTGAAATGTGCCATGCAGTCCTGCCAGACCCCAGGGCACTGTCCAGTTTGCATAGTGCACAGCAACCAATGACCTGTTAAATGATGACAAATTCTTCAGCTCCTGGCTTTAGACCTCTGACCTCTTGACTTCAGGCTGTATCCAGGGAGCAGTCTGGCCTGAAGAATGCAATAAATGGCTTGTAGTCTAGTGGCCTCAAAAGAAATTACATCAAAACCAGCTGTTACAACACCCGTTATTAAAGGCTGACAACATGTTAACCAAAACAGAGCCTTTTCTTCGTGCAGGTTTCTGCAACCACTGAAGGCCCATCACTACTCCTCCTGTCCTCCTTCATGGAAACAGTAATTGTCATTCCAAGTAAACAAGTCCTATAATCCTTTAAGTTATAAGCAAGATGCACTTGATTGCTGCCCCTTTCTTGTTTTAACGAACTGTGTTGGACTGCGCTTCTCAGGTCCCATCTTTATGGGCATCCAGCTTCTACTGGTATCAGAGCACAGGGGTGACACAACACTTAATTTCTCTGTTACCTGTTGATTCTGACTAATAATTTTTATATGTTTTCTTTCACTCTATATTTTCTTCTGGAAACTTTACATAAGAAGTCAAGATATTTATGATGGAATAAAATCCACAATTGCCTCACTGATTTCAGAGATGGCACCTGAAATGTTTTGTGGCAGAAGTTAAAACAGACTATCTCTGGGAGCAGACACAAGAGTTTTACTGTGGGAACTTGGAGCACAAAAAACATCTTTCCATTCATCCAACATACAGAAAACCAAAAAGTGTCACTAACAGCCTAGGGATAACACCAGTTGTATTGGTATCAGAGGATCTCAGAACGGAGCTCAAAATGCCAAGCAACTCCTGGAGTTCTCCAAGCTCAAAGAAGTTGTAAAATGGGGCTAGCTATGTTTCCTCCCGATGTTTGTGAAAAGTGTTTAAAATCTGAGGGGGCCAGGCAAGATTAGGCAGCTACAGTGAGCTAATGTGAAATCAAATGTATATGAAAAACACAGAAGGTTCTCTCCTTTTGGTGGAGAAGAGATTTCCCTACTCTTCAAGTTCCAACAGATGTAGGACTCTGCTGACCATCCTTCAGGAACCACTCTCATTTTTGGTCCATTGTATATTTAGGATGATACCTCATTTGGTAGCTGCACAAATAGTCAAAATTACTCTGCTTTTTGTTGTTCACTTTAATAATGTGCAAGAAAAGAACCAAAGCTTGTTTTCCCATGATGAGGCAGAATACCTACTGAAAACTCACTTCAGAATGTAGTCCAATAAAAAGTTTCTTTGATTTTGAAATAATTTTCTATTTGCATTGATCTTGGCCTTTACAAAATTTACTTTATAAGAAAAAGGAAGAGAGTACTTTTAATTTTTGTGTATAATAGAAAGAGATTTATCTATACCAGCTGTAAAGGGTATGTGTCTTTTGCTGTTTGGGAAAATGACATGCTAGTGATACACTGCACAATGGAGCAGTGGGAAGGGATGTTGCAATAAGCTATGTATGCTGTAAGGAAGGGAACAGGAAGCAAGGAATAATCACTTCTTTTCAGAGAAGCACTAAGAGCAAAGAGATGGTTGTCCCAAGATTTCCCTTTCCAGCTTTACATCTGTCTGATTCATTTTACACAAGAACAAGACTGAGGCATGTACTTGTGTGTATGTACATGCATGCTTTCAGGCAGATAAGGTAGTGCCACTGTATTTATTTGTTTTCAGTTATTACAAAACTGTTTATCCTTACAGTGTGAAGAACTGCAAAGCTAATTCCTCAATATTCCTCAGGAAGATGAAGTACAGCTCTTTTAGTATGAAATAATTCAGGAATTTTGTTATCTACAAGGTGTTCAGGAATTCACCTCCGTTGTCATGCATATTGCTTTTCATCTGCTCTAATCCACTTCAAGTTAGACCCCAGAATGCATCTGCCATGCACAACAGTGTAAGCTTCCTGGGCACAAAACAGCCTTCCTGCCTTTATAAGAGATGGCACCTTGCTGGTTCCCAGTTGGTGCTGAAAGTCAAAACATTTTGCCCTGGTAAGCGGATTTCAGGATGAAGGATGGCTCCAAAGAAAAGCCCCCACTTCATATCCACACCAGAGGTCTGGGCCACAGCAGATGCAAAGTGAGAGCAAGTAAAAAAAAATAAAGAGATCCTGGTGCCTTGAGAGGATGGTGTCAGAGATGCTCTCCACACAAGGTCAATGCCAAGGTGCTGTTCTTCCTACAGAAAAGAAAGAGTTTAGACAAGTCTTCTACTTTGGTCAAGCTAAACTCCTCCAATTATGCTCAAGACAAACTGTGTATGGAGTTGTATGTGATTTGCTAGGAATCACATTTCTCCAAAATCTCCAAGGAGACACACGTGAAACATCCACACAGAATTCCACAAGGCACAGACATGAACTTGGAGTACTGCATAGCTGGGAAAGCTGAATCACTTCTAGCCACTGTATGTCTAAAGGGGGTTGATACAGAGAGGGGACTGCTCACAGTATGAGAAAGATCCCTGACTTTCTGGAGGCTCATGGAAATCCCACTGTAAAGCTTCCACCCTGAAATGGTGTATAGCTGGTGCAGTGTGTCTTCTAGTACCATTGCTTTTGGAAAATGAAGCTGAGGACTGCTTTTCTTTTCTTTGCTGAATAACACTTTTGATTACAGCCTCTGATGCTGTAAGTAAAATAATGCCAGTACTACTTCTCTTTCTTGATTAGCTTCCCGAGGCAAAATAACAAGTCATAAGTCCATGTATGCCTCACGTATTCAGCTAAACATTAGCATGCACAATTGTTGAGAAAATATAGCAGAACATATAACTCTTCGGAAAACACTCCTGTTCCTTCAGCCTTTTTACTTATTTATTTATTAATTTTCAAGTTTTCTGTGCTCTGAACTAGTTCAAAATCTGTGTAAATAAAAAAAGATGCACTTCATTCAAGGAAAACAACACTTTATAAATGCATAATATGAGCAGTCAGCATTTACTCTGTTTCTGTGGCTACTCCGTATATTTTGTACAATGTATTTATGAACTGATTTTCTTTATATAAATGGATACTGTACAGGCATAATTTTGTGTGATCTGTGATTATAAAGCTTTGCATAAGCTACAAGTTCCTGCATAGGCTCTCTGCAGCAATCAGCAGTTTGCTTCTGAACAAGAGTGAAAGGGCCCTATCAACACGTACCTGTGTACACAAATGTCCACACATAATCTGCATGTATCTGCCAGGTACCTAAAAGTCTGTTGTCTAAATACAGTTAATCAATTGTACATGATAGATGTGTCACATACGAACATACTCATACAAATGTGCATTTAGATAAGCTATACATAAACATATGCATCCATCAATATATAAATATGTAAGTACTTTATATTTGATCATATTTTATAGATAAAACACTTATAATTATCATTCTGCCTTTGAGTATTTTGCATTGGGAAAACAACACAAACATGTGCATGCATGTGCTGGATACCCAAGACAGAAGTTTATAAACACACCAATTCAAATGTAAAAGTGATGGGTCACTGTCGTACAGTGGTGTAATTCTTCCTTCCCACATTAGACCTGAACTGATATACTTCCATTAAAAACAAATGAACTACTACAGATTTTCTCCACAACAGAAAACTTAAGACTTTGGAGATACAATTCAGTACTTAGGCTTCATTTTTGAGATACCATGTTTGGAATAGCCAAGTATTCTCTGCTGTCTTTTTTCCTTTATTTGATATTTGATATTGCCTCACAACACCCTGAAGAATATATCCACAAGATATCCCCTATAGCTAGGTAGCTAACTCATGGAATATCTGTGATCTTGTTAGAAATCACAGCAGGAATAAGATTTCTTCCTTTTTTTTTTCTGTTTAACCTAAATTTCTCAGAAGTCAGGGTCTGGAATCCTGGAGAGGAGCCTTAAGAAAAGTTTAAATGTAATTTTAAAAGGCAGTAGAAATATCTCTCACCCTAGTAAGAGCTGTACTGTTTATACTCTGTGTGAATTTATTTCACATTTTTCATAAATCATTCTAGCTCACATACACTTTCTTTTCAGGCTCCTTCTAAACCACATAGTTAATAAATCACCTAGTAAGAGAATTACATTTTTCATGTTGAATTTAATCATGTTCATATGAATTTTCCAAAGCAAATGAAAATCCTTTCAGAAACAAGTTTCATGCAAACTTCATTTTATTCAGTATGAAAATAATTTCCATTTACTTACCATAATCAGTTATTCTCTGCTAGGAAAGTAGAAGTGGAAAGGAAATCTGTTGTTTTATTTTATTTATATGAAAATAAATGAAATTGTTTTACAAATGATTTTGTCACAAATGTGAATATTCTTCTTAAAATTTAAACTGAACCGACCACTCACTGAAAACTTTCAGAACTTTTTCTGTATTCTAGTATTGGCCATTAATTAGTAGCTCTTTCCTTATCATAATTTCTCAAATGTGCACTTGTTAGCTCAACAGTTGAAGCATGTTCTGTCAGCTTATTCATTGGCCCTCGATATGAAATAATGTCTACAGAAGAAAAAAGGTTATAGCCCTGGACAGAAAAGGAATTTTTATTTTCACTAAAAAAAATACAAAAAGCTATGAAACAAAACAAAGCTAAAAAAATACCCACAATAACCATATTTGGTTTACATCTCATGATATCATCCATTTGTTAACAAGCCATAGTGAAATGGTGTTTTATATGAGTTAGCTGAGAACTTGGATGTTTTTACATTTTCAAGTTTCAAAGGAGAAAAATCGGGTAGTCCTTAACTGTGAAGGTGATACTTCCCAACAGATCAAAATCTCAGTCTGTCTGTTTTATACTTAAAGAACAAACTGCCTGGGACAGGGACTGCTTTTGCTTGCTTAAAGGAGTAAAGTAGTTCATTATTTCATCACGAACTCTAATGTAAATACAGTTAGCATCTTGTTTCTGAAATGTTCTTGCTGAGTAGAGAGGATGCTCTCTCCTTATTTCTCAAGAGCATTTCTTCAGGAGGTGGCAACAATGTGTAAACAAATTGCAGATGAAAACGGGAGTGAAAATTTGAAAACACTACATTCAGTAGGATGTTACTGATTTTAATGAGGTCGTTCTAAATTATGCAACAACCTCATAGCCTCCACAAATAATGAAAACACTATTTTCAGATTAAGTCAATAGAGAAATTCTTAACAATTTCAGTGTATGTTGAAGCAGTGTAGAACAGCATGATACATAGATTCAAAAAATATGCCATAAAATACCTGTAGCTTCATGACTCTTACTAAGGTAATCTTAGTAATTCTTACTGGCTAATTTTATCTTGAAATAGAGATAAATTATTATTTATCAAATTATTTTATTTTATTTATTTAACAAGTTCCTTTCTCCAGCAAAGACTTCATGCGGCTATGAGTAAGTCCCTATAATTTGTCTGCATAGTGAGATTAATTGCAGAATTAGTTGTGATGAGATTTCCTACTTGACTGTGATCAGATTTGCAATCAAAGAACTGATGCTATTCCCATAGGGAAACTGTAGGTGTTGCTGAAGCTGCACAGTTGCATGAGAGGCAGGTGACTTAATCACACCCTAGATATACCAGTTAATATAACACCCTCTCAAGCAATCTGTTATCCTGCTTCTATGTTATACTTGAAAATGCATTTGGATTTGTTGCATACCTCATTACCTGGATTATTTATTTTATTTTATTTTAAAGTAATTTTCCCAAAAAACTGATCTGCATGAATCTTGGCTTGATAGTGAATCGTGTCCTAAAAACAACTCTGTAATATGGGGAGCAGACTGCAGAAACTATGGATTTCATTTTAACTGAAAGAACGAAAATAGTGATTTGCTTAAAGCTTGTTTTTATTTTAGGGAGATGGGAGGACAAGAGAGTGAGTGCTAAAAGAAAGTTGGTTGATGAAATAATACACCTTGGATAATGCTTGGAGTTCAGCCTCTTATTTTATCACTTTTCTCATCCAAGCAACAAATTCTCCTGACACAATCAGCTTCCAGCCCTTTTACCCTTGGAGTGGAAAGATCAGTGGCTTCTGACATAGCGTGATGTATCAGGTGAACTGGGGGAACCATGCTACCACAGCAAAGTGAAGATAGAGCAGGGCTGAGCACTGAGAAGAAGAAACCAAAGAGATTCAAGGGGTCCTGGATATCATAAGAAAATAGGAAACTTCAGCAATCTGACACAGATGCATAGAAATATTTATATTTCCTATCATGGGAGAAAACAAAATGAAGGCTGACACAATATGGCATTTTCTAGACAAATCTAATGGAAGAATTACTACAATTATCTCTGTGCTGATATTGCCTATCTCATTACAACATCCTTAAGCCACTTCATTCCAAAGAATAATTTTCTATGGTATAACTTATATATAACATAAACAATCATTAGATTGCTATATAAAGAAAAAGTGATGTGTTTTTACACATCTTTTTCAATTTTTGCTTGTTAATTTGAATTTAAAATACATGATACCAAGTAACATTCTATCAGTAAAAAGGTGAAAAGATTTTTAAAATGATTTACTCATTTACTCAGAGAATAAACAAGATACACCAAAGACCAAAAGGAGTCTACTTTTTGAAGTATGCCTACCTTATAGAAACTTGCTAGCATTGATGTCTTTTTTCAACACTTAGATTCTTCAGGTTGCTAAGTTTCCTCACAGCCTTTTCCACTTTGGCCAAACAAATCCACGTCTTGGATGATGAATTCCTATTTCCCTGGAAGGTCCATCTGATGCTTTAGTATCAAAGCAATTGATATTGCTTATGCTCCCCAAGTCATCCTGACAGTCCTTCAGTGTTACCATGGCATCTTCCAAAATCACCACTGCTTTGCATCATATGGAGTAAAGCCAGGTGAAATCCAAAGGGGCCCCAATGCTCATTGTAGTTAATCAGTAAATGTATGGATAGCTGAGAGAAACCTTTTGATTATGATCTGAAGTGGCCTAAGCTGCCCAGATGATTAAGTAATTATTTTCCTTCACCAAACTATCTTTCACAATCAAAACATGAGAAAACTTTTCAAAGAACTCCAAAGTGATGGAGACTGGTAACTTCCATATAGGAATTCCTGCAGTATGATGCAAGTAATATAGCTGAAAGAAGAGACTGTGTATTTTTCTTTTTCTGTCCTTATTTAAATAGGTTAAGCTCATGGGAGAGACCTCCCCAGGTAATTGTGGGAGTATTCCTGGATAGAAAGCACCATAGAACTCCTCATCTGGGATAACCTGTTCACAGATTTTGCACATACCTTTGCCAAGCCTTTATTAAAAATGAGAAGTCATTTGTCAGTATTAGTGATCAGTATTTACCCCAGCATCTATACTGTCTTCTGAACTGCAGTACAGAACCACAGCATGATGTATACAGTTTTACATACTCAGTACTCTGCTCCCTTTTCTATGATGCATTTTTAAACTTTTCCTTCTGTAGGAGAGAATGTGCTCAGAATCAGCTTACTAGCTCTTATCTGAAAACTGATTCAAAACACGGTGAAGTGACCCTGTTTGATCTGCAGATGGTGCAGCTCCAATTAAAAAGATTTTAAAGTTCATTTGGTATGGAAGCAAGTTGCCATTTCTGTTAGTTTTTATATTAGTGTTACCATTTTCCTTTTTTATTACTGTTTGAATGGCTGAAGCACTTATCATGAGATACATGCTTTCTGAAACTGTGAAGCTTTAAAGAAAAAACGGGACAGAACAACTGTATCCAGTGAGATTCCTGACTACTGTGTAGCACTGTTAGAAAGCTGGGTAGAAAGAACCAAATGAAATAATCCTTAGAGCCTACCAAAATGTTGTTTGGTTTTGTTGTTGTTGTTGTTGTTTTGGTTTTGTTTGTTTGTTTTTGTTTTTGTTTTTAACCTGGAAACTCTATGAAGAAGTATCTGATTTCAATACTCTTTTTTTTTTTTTTTTTTTTTTTTTTTTTCTGATTAATACCTCAGTTTTAATGTATTCTAGTGTGTTTTGGAAGTACACTCCTGGCTATGTGCTCGAAGGAGGGATTTGTCTAAGGGATGGCTGTCTAGAAGAATTATAAAAAAAAACAATCTTAAAACTTGAACAATAGTTGGAGAAGAAAAACAGCAGAAAAGAGCAAAGGTAGGAAAAAAAAAAAAAAAGAAGTCTGAAGTGTTACATGATGACTTTTTGATGTTATTCTCACTGAGAATTCTCTGAGTGTTATCATCTAAGGGTCAGACACATCCTTCTTACTGCTTATATCCTCCTATTATAACCACTGTAGACTACTATGCATTAGGTACTTAAAATGCAACTCATGCAGAATTCAGAACAATAATAACCTGTAAAAAATATCCACTGTTATACAAACAGGCTAATAACAATAATTAAAATGACAATTATGCAACCATCTGCTGTTAAAAACATGAGTGAAATTAAGAGCTTGTGTCTGTTTTGTATGTCATCTAAACCAATAACAAAAGATCTGAAAATGCCTCATGGAGAAATGTCAGGTACACAGGACAGCATAATAGCTTTCTAGTCATTGTGGTATGAAAGATAATCTTTCCAGTTCTCACAGAATATATTTACATGATAATTCTGACAAAGTGATCTCCTTTAATATGTACTTTTAGATTCAAAAAATATTTTAAAAATGGTACTGTTCTACTCAGCTCACTCTTGTCTGCTGATCTTAATGATTAAAGTGTTTTACTTTATTTAATCCTATTAATACTGAATGACCAGTGCAGCTAAGAAGAGAGCTAGAGCTTTTCCCTAGTTCTATTTCAATTGTTTGGATTTATATCTGCTCTTATGCTAGAACTTATGCTCTCTGACACACCAGAACCTGAGCCCTTGTTTATGTTTTACATTTTTGAGCATCTGTCAGTAAAGAAACTGTCTTTTGTAGCATAAATGGAATGGAAAGGAAGGAACCTGAAACATAGGCTTTTTCCAATTGACAGGTCCAGATAAATAAAATCATAGATTCCTATCTGAATGATGCAAGGATTTATGTGAATTGCAAGTTACTCTTTTCAATAAAATTCTTTTTAATAAGTGTAGTAAATTCAGAGGGGATCTCCAAAGGTGAACAGAGTGAGGCACAACACTTGGCTGAGAGCAGTAGAAAATTAAAGATTTGTTAAAGTGATTTTAAGAAAGATAGTAAAGAAGTTGTGCTGAAGAAAACAATCTGGGAAGCAACTAATTAGAATTAGAGTCTAGAACTGGAGGCAAGACATGTAATTTAAATAAAATTTATTTAAAATAAATCAGTGGCAATAATCATGCTTTTACGATGATTTGAAATCTTTGATTTATTTTATATGCTGATATAATTGTTCAAAAAATAGTTTTATTATAGTATATTACATAGTATGTGTGAATTTATCTAAGGTTTTGTATTGCATGCTATGTATATTTTAAAAAAAATATATTACCAGAAACCAAGGAATCTGACATTTTAAATTTGAATCTGTCTTGTATTCCATATTTCAAGGTTAATCAGTAGAGAGACACCAAAGATGGGCCTTTCTAATGGGATCCCCCATGGACTAGTTTTCATTCCAAAGCCATACATCATTTTTATCAACACTGCACCATTGGTTGTACATGTTACAGGGGCTGTCAGAGCAGTACATGACTGTGGTAGTCAACTATGTTCTTGGTTTGCATTGTGAGTTTGCCTGGTCACTTTTGTATGGCCATGCAAATTAATGACATTTCTGGATTATCTGTCACCCCAGAATAGTATTTTTGCTTTCCTGTTTCTTATGACGCCTCAGCACCTGCAGTGAGGGAAGAGCACCTGTAAAACTAGGTTAAGTTCCCTAAACCTAGGGGTGGATGAGACATTAGCTGCAGGCTCAGCATAATTATTATATTTTATAGGAATTCCCTAGACAGCATTGAGCTAGTACTGCTAATGATGTCTGGCAGAAAGATTACATACTGATATGGAAAATGACAGCATGGAATACATTTATCCCCGCAGTTCACAGTTCACAGTGCTTCAGGGCATCATAACTGCTTCAGGCTTTGTCACCCATAAATGTGGGACTCCACACTCACCATGAAGCCGTCAGCAAATGGTGGATCACAGCACTCTCCCTTCACTGCACTGCCCTTCAAGCCCTTCATGCTGGATTTAGTATACTCAGACATAGACAAATGACTCTATATAAACTACGTAACTCAGAAAAGGAACAAGTGTAATGAAATATCTGAAGCAAAGAGGTAAATTTGTATGGGCATGATACTGCACAAATGCATCTACCAATGAGACAGAATGCCAGAAGCCTCTTCAGTTCATGCAGAAAACATTATTTTTTGGTTTAAACATAAAAAAGCGATATTGCAGAGGCAAATACCAATGAAAACCATGTCCACAGCAAGCACACTATGCACTCCAAGGGTTTCAAAAGAGCCTCATGCTCCATAGCATCAAAAAGCTAGGATCAAGAAGAATTAAAACTGATGATGTGACAGAAGTAATCCACCTTGCAGCAGAAGGCCATTACTTCCACCTTCTCTACTGAAGTCATCTCAGCTTCTGAGGACTGAGCTCGAGCCCCCTGGCCTGAAAACATTTCTAATTAGTGTATTAGCATGAATATGAATGCACTCTACATTTACTCCTGCATAACCATATCCAGGGCATCTGCAGGCAGGCTGTAGGTTCAGAAGTTCCTTGTTGCTAGTGCTCTGTGTGACAGGCTTAAGAAAATTCTTGCTCAAAAAACTTGCTTAGCTAAGGCAGAAGGAAACCAGCTCTGGCCTCAAACTGCTCTAATGGAATTATGCTCACATAAATTCAGTGAGACACTAGGATTAGATAAAACTGCTGATAAGCAATAAGGACTATGCATAAGCACACACACTCCTAAATTCCATTAGTTTAAGCAAAACCACCAAAATATTAAAGAATTCAGTTAAAAGTTTTAAATTCTAAGCAAATATTAGAGTTCACAATTTTCAGTCAAAAATAGCAATGCTAGCCTAAGAAAATATATTTTCTGAAGCCTCACAATAAGACACATTTGCAAGTACTGTCAATTTAAGCATGACTAATGTGTGAGCCTTGATGTGGCTGTTCATTTCATGCAGTCACTAATATGTCACTTGTGTGCCATTCAGAAGGCACCTTCTAAAAGTCTGAGTTCATGGAAAAATAACTCAAATAATATCTT
Source organism: Callipepla californica brunnescens (assembly GCA_023055505.1). Lineage (NCBI taxonomy): Eukaryota > Metazoa > Chordata > Aves > Galliformes > Odontophoridae > Callipepla > Callipepla californica. The sequence goes on along the minus strand of JALIRH010000023.1, from coordinate 8,161,973 downwards.
ACACAATTCCAGCTTCTCACAGCTCGAGTCCTAACACACTGTAAAGGAAATTAATGTATTCCCCTGATTATTGCACTGCCACAAACTCCCTCAGGTCCATGAACAGGGAAACATCCATGCTCCACAGTTTCCCTCAGAAAAGGGATCTCCCTTGAGATCTTAGCTCTTTAACATCATTATCAACATCCTGGATAGTGTTCCTTAGCAAATTTTCTGATTATACTAAGCTGAGTGGTGCTTAGATTTTGGTAGGAAAAAAGTCATCCAGAGGGACCTGGACAGGCTTGAGGAATGGGCCCACAAGAACCTAGTAAGGTTTAGTCAGCACAGCTACCCAGAGAGCTGTGGGTGCCCCATTCTTGGAGACTCAGGTCAATGTTAGATGGAGCCCTGGGCAGCCTCATCTGGGGTAGAAATACCTCACCTGTCCTTTTGTAATGGCTGCATCATCACTGGTGAATTCTAGTAATCCAGTCACCAGTATCATCAGATGTTTTAGGAGAAAAAAAAAAACTATTAGTAAAAAAAAAATTCTTATGTTATTCATTCCTTAGGTAAAGATTCTGCACTGTCTACCTTGTATTGCATCAGTTCATATTTTTCCAACTATCAAGATTGCTCTGTTGTACTTCAAGGTTACAGTGTTGCTCCTATTTTTGAGCATTTGAGCACTGAGATCTAAGATCTAATTCAGCATGATATTTCCATTAGTAGAGTACTACATTTCAGGTTGCCAAGGTAACTAATGAAACTAATGATTAATCATTACTGAGTCAGACTGGACTGAATGCTATTGCCATAAGGAAGACAGTTCTCACTGTCCTTCTTCTTGATGCATCTCCTTTCAGCATATACATTGTCATCTCGTCTTTCAGCTCCATGCTCACCTCACACTTATTCAGCTAGTTCCTATTCTTTCCAATTTAGCTGGGAATTTCCATTATAGCAGTATTTGAGATGCTTAACTGAAGTCAGACGGGCTTTACATGTCTCTATCTGTATCTATTTGATAGCTTTCTCTTGAGTATAACTAAAGTTTATAAACATACATTTAGTATGGCAAAAGACTACCTTTGGGAAAAATCATATTGCATTTTCAATCTGTTTTTATCCATTAATACTCAACAAACCTTTTTCACTTATTTTTCCTTACAGTGTTTTTTCTAATAATCTGATGCCTTCTATTGAAATCAGACCATGGCTCTGTAATTTTCACCTTTTCCAAAAAGGAAAAAAAACTCTAAATTAAAAAAAAATGTTCCTCATAAGATTTCACAAATATAGATAGATAGATAGATAGATAGATAGATAGATAGATAGATAATCCAAAATTGAATGTGGAAGACAGAAAATATCATTATGCATAAGGATGGTAGTTGAGGAACTAAAATAAGAGACAACAGCAAGTAGGAGAAAAAAATTGACGGATAATTTTCAGAGGAATCTTGAATGAAGATAAGAATCAGAAGCAGAAGAATGATGATGAAATTAGCATTAAGACGTATAACTAGTCTGTTACACTTTAATGGAAGTTTATAGAAAAATAAGAAAATCTGAAAGTCAGTAGACTGAGTAAATAAAATCTGAGTGAAGCTTCTCCAAAAACCACTGAATGAATTACCTCAAAATTTGTTGGTTCCAAAATATGGCAAGCAAGTCATATAAACAAAAATATTAAAAAAAAAATCTTAATTAGAACATGTATTAGAAGGGAAAACACTGGAAGGCAACACTGCTGTTGTTATTCTGTGGAAAATGTAAGCCAACAAGTCAGAAAACAACGATCAAAGAACATGCATAAGTTTTTTTGAAAGTAATGCCTCCTATTTATTTCTGTGGAAATCACAGCAGATACAAAGAGCAAAATAACACTGTTGACAGAGAGAATTCTCGGCTACAAAATACTGTTTTTCAACACAGTCACCACCAATAAGTAATAACATACCATTTCAAAGAAAAGTAGAGCAGTGAAAAAATGAAGTCCCAATCTACATGACATCTTAAGAGGCAGCAGTGTGAGTCCTTTGGTACTATAGTATGTACAGTTGAAACTAAGAGACAAGTTGTTTTTTTTCCCTTTTCTTATTCTCAAAAGATCCCATATTCAATCCAAACCATTCTATGATTCTACAATGATTTAAATCTGGCACTTGAGAGCCTTTTGAGCTATCAGCTACCATTCTAGTCAATGAATATGACTTGTGGCCAGAACAGTAGAAGATAACAACGTGCAAACTATGAATTTCCTTTATTTTCTAGTAACTCCTTAATTGCTCCTACTCTTCATACTTCTACCTCCAGAACAGTCTGCATTACTGGCATTGCAGCAAAGCAGTGATATGTCATGTGCAAACACCAGCTCAGGCCTGGGAGTGTAAAGAGTGTTTGGACAGATTTTAGGGAGGCAGCAATTCACCCTCTGTGCTTATTTCTGGAAGCAGCAACCATCATTATTATTATAATTATCAGTGTTGAAGACTTCTTCAGAACCACAAAGCTGAGCTAGTAATTCTGAATTTGCCTGAGAAGACCTCTGACTTATTTCAGGGTTGCAGGTAATACAACAACAAGCAATTCAGTCTGAAAAGGATTTGCAGCAAACTTTGAAATTCATCTTTTTTCTTTTTTTCTATTTTGTCTTTACTGAGCAAAGTCAGTTTTTCAACCATCTTTTCATCCCTTGTAATTCCTTGCACTTCTTTGCAGTCTTAGTAGATCTCATTATAATCTCAGCAACAACTGTGTTCTTCTAATTTGTTTTATCATCAGTCTGGCCAGCCTAAAATATTTTTTTTCTTTTTTTTTTCTCTTTCTTTACTTAGGTATGTGGACAAATTAGTTTTACAGCAATCTGAATTGCTAAGTGATCCACTGCACTTTTTGTACATATCATAACCTTGCTGTCAGTATTTCTGGCCCTCTTCTGAGGGTCTGAAGATCTTTTGTGTCCAGTTGCTCCTGCCCAGCTGAACAGTGTTGGAATCTGCAAGATTCTTAGCCACCCACAGTGTGCCCAAGTTACATGTGAGGTGCAGAAATGGAAAGGTTTCCTCCTTGCTGGATATCGTGAGCAGTGCCTAGATGTTTGTTTCAGAAGGGTGAGTTTACAGGAAACTTCTGAAACATGCTGGAAGTAAAAAGATCACCTGAGAAGAAAATGCTGCTGGCAAAATAGCCTCTCCTGCTGCACACCATGCTATTCAGAAAGGTAAGTGGTCTCCAGAAACCTGCCTTAATGCTGCAGGATATTGAACCTTGCATACTGTCTTCATTATTCAAAGACACTCCTTCCACTTTACCAGAACGTTCTAGTAATTACTTTGATGTCATTTTGTGCTAAGGATTACAGAACACTGAAGATGATAATGCTTGTTATAAATGCCCCTTTTGCTGTAGCTATGACTTTTCTGTTTGACATTGGAAATTAACATCAACTACTTCATTTTTAACATCTGCTAAATGGACATAATAACACAGTACCACCTGCAGAGTGGTGTTGTGAGGCTTAACTAATTGTGCACTTAAAAAGTGCAGTGAGAATTCAAAATGAAATAAACCATGTGGAAGGTGTTGGGCTCATGCAGCAGTCAAAGAGAACATTTTCTGAGAGGCTATTGGCTGTTACCAAAGTGATCCAAGACTTGTCTGTCAGCTCAAGGAAGGACATGAGTGTTTATCTAAATGCTTTACTACAGGTCTTCAAAATCCATACCTGTGGCTGAACTTAATTCTCAGCAAGCAATAGTGAGCAGCTGGAATTGTACAGCTTTTGAAGTTCAATTTTCTGACTGTACTGGAAACTTAGATGACAACTTCTGTGAATTCATTTCGTTTTTTAACCTTGGTTCATCTTTAGAGGACCAACAAATCCCTTTCTACAAAATACAATGCTACTTACATTTTCTGGAAACAGTAACATTTCATAATTGCATTGCATTGCACTTTTTATTGTGAATGGATAGAGACTACTTACTTCCCTGAGGATCTGTTGGATATGAGACACTCCTAGTTTGATTATACAGTACTACCATGTCTGATCATCATTGATCTGTAGAGCCGGACCACGTGACAGTTTTCTGTGTTTGTTTTGATTGTGGTTTACTCTGGTGGAGCCAGTTTCTTCAGTCACTTTGGTTTTCAGTGCCCAAAAATTGGCTAAAATGACATTGTACTGAGGATCTTGAAAGAGCTATCCACAAATCTACCATTGGATGTGAACGAAATAGATGAGAGAGAACCATTAAGGAGATACTGAGTTGTTGAGGCCCTTTGACCACAAGTTTTCAGAAGGCAAGTTTCTTGTTACAACAGATGGCAATGTCAGTGTGATCTCAGGGAACCCTCCCTCACATACAGCACTAGTCCCTGCCTCATTTGCCATTCACTGAAGAGCCCAGATTCCTCAGAATCCCACAGTTATCACAGGACTCTTCCCATCAGATTGTTTATGCCAGTACTGTAGCTCTAGAACTGAGTCAAAGCTTCTACCTTCTCTTCTTTGTTTCTTGTGCTGCATTCATAGGTGTAGAAACTATCACCTCTTCTGCCCTCTTTGCCATATGTTCTGTGGGCCTATAAAATGTGCCTTCTGCTGAGAAATGAATGTGATCTCTCACCCAGAGAAGACTTTGAAATGGGACTACTTTTTAAAGAGTTTCCAAAGCAATTAAGCATTTATGATCTCTTTCCCCACCCATCCTCTCTAGATTTTCCTGACATCTTTAATTATATTTGCAAATCTTTTTAGAGTATGACAATGCTTAGTAAAAGAAAAAAAAAAAGTACAAATTGCAATAGCATATGCAGAAGAAAAAAAAAAGAAGGAAGGAAAAAATGTGAATATAGGCTAAATCTCCTTCTGAACTGCTGGCATCAGTCTGCATCACTGCCTTGCCACCCTTCCATATCAGTGATTTTCTTTTGTGGTACAGGAAGACTTTGAAAGAGCTTTGTTTAAATCTTTTTATATAAATATGACTAGAAAAAAAAAGAGTCCAGAAATCATGGATGCCTTTCACTCTCTTCTTAAACTATTTAATTTCTTAAAGTGAGGAAATCATGTTGCAATCAGCCAAGAACTCAGAAATCCATTAAATGCCTCTAATCTTTCAGCTTTCAAGTCAGTCTTGAATCATAGCATCTGAGAAAGTGAAGATAAAAACAAGCAGATCTTCTTGCTGGCTGACACAAGATTAATCCCTAGAGAGCACCTGGCAGTGCTCTTTTCTTTCTAATACTGACTGTATAATATAAAAGAGTTATCCCCACTTCTTTGAAAAAAAAATGCTATATCATTAGTAAGCAACTCTCCTAGGAATTTCTCTTGATCTGCATCTTATTTAAGTTTCAGTAGTTTTATTACTAAAATTCTGATTTTGTTTTCTTACACAAGCCTTAACAATAGCCATAATCATTCCCCTTGGCAGCTGTTAATTTGATAAAAGATGTTAAAAATATCTTCTACAACAGTTCTCTGTGGTTTATTAATTTAATTTTGAAAGTAAGAGATAATGTGCTAATCCTACAAGGCAATGAATGGGATGTTGGAGGAAAATGTTGAAATGGGAAAAGGAAGCATTAATACTCAAGAAAAAACATGAAAATGTTGTCATGTTCTATCCGTAGTTTCCATCCCAGATTATGTTAACCTTCATTTTCACTAATTTGTTATGAAAATTGTTTGAAATAGTTATAAGGTCATGTTTTATTAGGGCAATCAAATTCTAGACGTCCATGATACTAATGTAACATGAAAGAAAATGGCTAATACCATAGACAGTTGTTAATACATTACAATGGGTTGTGTAGATAAAGCCTATATGATTTTTCACATACTTGGCAGAACTGTTTTTGCTTTTCTTTTAGAGAGAGAATTGAAGGTAATAAAGTGATGAGGAGGCATATTGTCTTAAACATCCTTAAATGTCCTTATTATGAATTTTATGTCAGCTATATTCTTTGAACAAAATCCCAAACAATTCAGTGGGAGACATTCCTCAGTTGCTTTATTCTCTTCCACTAAGGATACTACAGTATCTGCACTTTTATTAGGAAAAGATGGCAGTCAAAAGCACAGGTGTAACACTCATGCTAAAGAAAGATTTATTTGGACAATAACAATACCATGAGCCACAATCACGCTTACTACCATTCTTTTTTCTAGAGTCTTTCAGAAGTTTTTGTATGAACATAGGCATTTTTATTTCCATATGGTGAAGTAACATGGATTCTCTAAGCCATTTTGACTTAATTATCTAATATTCATACCCTGGAATATCCTTTCTGGCTTTATAATTTGTTCATATATTGACAGAGGTAGGTCAGACAGGCCCAAGATCCAACATAAGGCTGGGAGAGATAAACTAGGCTTTACACACCTTTGGGAAATGCAAGGGCAATGCTTGCTGGGACACAGCTTTTCTCTTGTGGAAAACCTCAGGTGAAACTTCCACATACCTTTGTAGACTGGCTCAACCTTGGTGATAAGCAGGTTAATGAAAACTAAGAGCTGATTTTACTCACTGTTGGAAGTCCACAGTAAGAATCTTCTGTCTCCATTGCCACCCCAGTTTCACTTCTCATTTCTTAGGATCCTCAATCTGAATTTTCAGACCTTTTGTTTTTCATATGTGGAACTAGGGTCAGTAAGAAATTACACTGGATTGCTAAATAACTCAGTTTTAACTTCTGAATCTGTGTCTTATAAAAATCCTGTTTCTCTTTTGTGGTCTTGCTAAAGAATAATCTTTCTAACAAACTGTAAACAACAATTTATGCAGTTGTATCTTCTCTCAGCCTGGCTTGGCACAAGCAGTTGCAGCTAAAACTGCTCATATGTACAAGCGTACATTCCAGTTCTGATTGTCTTACCCTTTTCTGTTTTCTTTACTTTGTCTATGTACTTGTTGATTATTTTTTGTTGTGGTTTTTTTTGTGTGTGTCTTTTTCTTGTTGTTATTGTTGTTTTTGTTTTTAACATTTTGGGAAATGGTCTAATTCTCAATATAGAGTGTGAGCAAGAATCACCTGAAATTTCAAATAAGTGCTAGTGATTACTTACTGGTCTGGAGTTTAAAGAAAGAGACTTCATAGCTTGCAGTTAAGTTCTTCCTCATGAGACTTGAGGTGACTGACCCAGATGACAAAAAATGACAAAGCAAAACGTAACATAAGAAACAGCAGGTTGAATCCTTGAAATGTTGCCTGGTGGTAATCTTCATTGTACAAAAGGAAGAAGAGAAAGACATGACTGTAAACTTACAGTAATGTCTTCTATTACATATGGGCTGCAGGAGAGGAGAGTACAGGAGCTGAATCCTTTGGGATTTGTAGAGTGGGGCTGCACTGTTCCTCTGCACATGGATTTCCAATGGCTAAAGAGAAGGAGCAGGATGGTGGGCTTGGGGCTGAGCAGGTTTGTTCTTGCTCCATGAAATCAGAAGATCTTTTTTGTTCTGATAAACAGAAAAGGAGGTGTAACCCCAAGAGTGACAGAAGAACCGTATTAGGTTAAAAAAAAAAATAAAAGGCAAGTAGCAGGTTGTTACAATTTTCAAGGACTAAACTTCGGATTTCTCAGAGAGGGAAAATAAACAAACAAATAAAGTGCTCTAACATCCAAAAACGTTAGCAGGATGTAGTTATTTATATGCCACTGTACTTGAAAATGCATTTCTTTTTGCACTTTTTCCCCACTCTGAAGTGATTCTATTGCCACGTGAAGATAGGGAAAATCTGCTGCAATGAATAATGCAATCTGTGTATTTGCTGTTGCACTTTTAAAAGACCACGCAAAGGTCCCATTCCTATTAATTTATTCCTGTTTCACTTCTAGCTCCTGTCTTCCCTAAATATACTGGAAATAACATGTGTGCACAAATACAAAAGCTGCAAAAATTAAGGACAAAACATCACATTTCAGAATGCCTGAAATAATCGATTTTTAAATAGTGTTGTCATTTATCGCACTCTTTCATTCTCTCAGTCTCTCTCCCTTCTTTTTTTCCTCTTTTTTAAGCTTCTTATACAATTGTTGGAATACTTTTTTTAAAAAACATCATAGTCAGGCTATCAATCCTAAATTATAGTGCTTATCTTAATGCAATATTTGAATACTGAAAAAATATTTTTATCCCAAGATAACATTATTTATGGTTCACAGATTGATTATGATGATTGCTTGGAGGGCTTGGCTTAGGAAATCTATAGATTATTTTTATGGAAAAATAAATTTATCTCAATTGGCTCTTACACTCATCTGAAAAAGGGAACTATTTAAAAATTAGCTGCCAGACAGAGAAATAATCTTAGTTGAAATAGAATATATTTCATAGAGATGTGAACTGTCCAACCTATCTTTTGGTTAGTGCAAGTATTTTCACACATCACATTACTATCTGAAATACTTTTCATATGTTTTTTAGAGAGCCTGCAAATTCTTCCTGTTCATTCAGTACTGTTTGCAGGAAGCAAGATATATAGAGCTCTTATCTTTTGTGCAGTTCTTTGAAGAGTTCTCCATTACCAATAAAACAAACTAACTGAAATAACAGTTATGTTAATTGCAGGCATGTTTGAAAAGCTGAAACTCGTGTAGGCTTTTTGAAACACCAGTAACCTTAGCTAATTATCACAAGCTGTCACAACAGGAGCAGCCAGGTCATGCTATCAAGATATTTGTTGTTCACAGACAAAAAAAAAAAATAATAATAATAATTAAAGGACTCAGTACCCAAAATGTGAGCAGAGAGCAGTGGTTGCCAAGTCCAATCCATTCTCTCCTCAGCAGCATGCTGACATCAGATTCAGAAGAGTATATTCAGATCTGGCAAATAAGTCCCAGGATCTTGCAGACACTTGTGTTGTGGATTTATCTTTAAGCATTTTTTTAAAAGTTCATCCCTCTTCACAAGGATATTTTTCTGACTTGTTTGCATGGAATGTTTTAATGTTATTCACAAGACTCCATTCAAATTAAAAGATCTGAACATCTATTTCTAACACGAGTGGGGCACCTAAAACATCACTATTGCTTATGGCAGGGATACATCCTCTCTGGAGAAGCCCTACCCATCTCCATTCACATGAGCCTGGTCCTCCTTGTTTGGTGGTGGGCTGGAGGTGGGTGAAATCAGCAGAGCTGCCACAAGCAGGAGCTCCTCCCAATTGGATCCAGGCTATAAACTCTCTGACAGCATGTGGATGCATGGGAAAACGCTGAGAAAAGAGTTTGAACTGAAAAAAACAACAGAACCTACAATCAACATTTGGGAGCAACATTATAACTCAAAGATATTACTCTTTATTGTAATTTTTTTTTTTCCTGAATATTCAAAAATTACTATACACTTTCTGAGCAAGCTGGGAATTTCAGTTTCCTAAGAGGAAAATAAAATCTGTCATTAGTACAAACAATTCACTTGAAATTCCATGCCCAGCAAAGAAAGGCGTGCTCTGCCTTCATTTTGATACATCAGCTATGACATACACAAATCACAAGCTTTAAATTTCCACAATCACGTGCTCTGTTATCAGTCACGCTGATAGTAAAGCAGGCTTGAAATAAAACTCCTTTGTTCCACCCGGGAGCTCAATAATATCCCTTATAAATCATGGTTGGTTGTATGGTTTCCTGCACACATCCCACAGATCCACCCTGCAAAAAGCATTGGCCATCCATGTCACTTTCTTGCTTCTTTCTATGCTGCTCTAGAGGGGAAGAAAAAGTTACGGGTTATGTATACTGACACAGACAATACTCTTTGTTTATTGGAGTCTTGTGCATAAAATCTCTTCACACGCTACCCAGTAAGTCTAGCAGTCTTAAAACAGTGTCAGTGAGCTGTCTGGGTATTTTTTCTGATGTATTGCACTGCTATTCTGCCAAAAATAGCGACCCATTAACATTTGGCCCTTCCAGCTACTGCAGCCAAAGCCTCCATGGAAGGATGTCTGCTCAATATGTAGAATAAAGGAAAGAATGGATTCCTTGGAAACGATGATAACAAGACCTGGCTGAGCTAACTGTGACAGCATGTGGTAATTTTCCAGCCCGCTGACCCTGGAGCACAAAGCTCAGGCTGTAGGGCAGGTTGGTCTGAATGGCAGCAAACAAGTACAGAATATCCGATGATGTCATGTGCACAATTTGACATGTGGGACAGATGCTTTTCATTGTTTTGTCACAACTGTGGTTTGTCGCTTTTTTTCCTTTTCTTTCTTTCTTTTTTTTTTTTTTTTTTTTTTAAGTACATTGTCATGTGCTAGATTTAACACCCTAATTTCCTAGTGAAAATTGTTATGGGCTTGCGTCTTGGCTATCCTGGGAATGCTGGTAGAGCACTGTGATGGAATGATGCATTATCTCTGTGTTCAGCCTCGGACTTTGTTTTGAATCTTGCTTCCCCTGAACCCCCCCAGTGCGCACTTTTAATAGCGTAACTGTCATTGCGTTGATCTAGTTGTCACATCAGAGAAACAAACAATGAGAGGCATATAAACTGATTCCAAATTGTGACCTGGTGTTGTGGAATAAACGTGTTAAAACAGTTTTCTTCTTCCTTTATGACAAAATCAGTGCATGGTCAGTGCATAATTATGGCACTGTGGCTGTGTACCTCCAGCATCACATCTGCAGACTTATATAAAAGTAGTTCAAGAAAAGGAAATAAAGCAGGATTAATTGCCATCATTGACAAAGATCCTTTACAGCTGGATAAAGTTTGAAGCACAATTTAATTTCTATGTTTGCAGCTGGAGTGACTGTGCAGGTATAGAACACATCTTTGAGCTTTTTACCACTTCAGAAAGTGAATTTAACTTTCCATATCCCCCAAGGGAGAGATCTTACATAGAAATTTTGAGCATATTTTGATTGCATTTTTTTCTCTCCCACTTGGTGTTATTTTTTTGTCTGTGAGTTCTCTGAGACAGCCCTCAAAGCACCATGAGATAATGACAACAGGAAGAGAAAAGATGTATGTTAACAAATACACTGCAAAGAAAGGATCTGACACTGATTATGGGGAATTTCTCTCTGACACTTCCAGCCAAACCTTAGACATGCACAGACACTATTTTAAAATGACAAAGCACAGTTTCATTAAACCTGTCAGAAGGCTGAATTTTGAGGACTGCGTTTTTCTACTTGCTTATAGTATAATATTTTAGGTAGAGAAATTATTGTTAGAGATAATTTTTGTTACTGCTCAAAATTTCCATTAATAGTGATGTGTGTTATGTCTATATCCTTGCAGCATGCGAGGTTTTAGACCCTATTATTTTATACACTGTACAAACATATAGCAGCAGGCAGTCTCTGACTCAATGAGTTCTCAGTGTAATAGGCAAATTTAAAGGCAAAAAGTTGTATAAACAACTACTAAATCCTTCGCATCTGCAGTATGATAAGAGTGCCATATTTTTCTTAGATTGGGGACAAGGGGTTTGATCATCCACTACATAGTTTACATTACAGGCTGGTTTTATTCCTGAGGAATAACTTTCAGGCTCCATTTTACTGTGTTCTATCAGTAATGTGGAGAAGCGTGTTTTCAATACTGAGACTTCAGCAGCTGAAAAGCAGAGCAAAAACTCTCTGAAGCTATATAAGAACATTTCCCAGTATCTGCATGTTTTTCCTTTGCTTCTTGTGCTACAAGGAGGTTTCCAAGTTACAGGAGGTTGGCTGCCTTTTACTTAACACCTACACGAAGAATTTTCCATCCAGGAAGCATCTCTGTTGAATAGAGAATTTGCAAAATTCTAGCACTGAGACATTTCTGTGATTTTGTTTTGTATTTTAATTTAATTTGCACCACTGAATACCCAGAGACGCAGTTTCAGCAACCCACACGACTTCAATGCAGAGGTCAGGATGCCTGAGGGCATGTATCCCTGAGGATCCCAGAAAGCCTTGAAACAAAATAACAGCACTTGGTTCATTGACAAGAACTCACCTTTCTTAGCTAAAGAACTTTTGCAGATATTTGCAAAGAAAAAGAAGCAGCAAAATAGAATTGTGGAAACACATGGCTTCAAGTTTATAGGCTGAATTACTGTAGAGGATATGTAGAATCATAGAATCACCAAAACTGAAAGTCTTCCTACACCATCCAGTTCAACCATCCACCTATCACCAATATTTCCCCACTAAACCTAGAATCATGGAATCACGGAATCATGGAATCATAGAATGGCCTGGATTGAAAAGGACCTCAAAGGTCATCTTGTTTCAACCCTCCTGCCATGGGCAGGGTCACCAACCACTGGAGCAGGCTGCCCAGAGCCACATCCAGTCTTGCCTTTAATGACTCCATGATGGGGCATCCACAACCTCTGTGGGCAGCCTGTTCCAGCGCATCACCACACTCTGAGTAAAAAGCTGCCTCCTAATCTCTAACCTAAACCTCTCCTGTCTCAGTTTAAAAGCATTCCTCCTTGTCTTATCACTATCAATGCATGTAAACAGTCATTCCCCCTCCTGTTTATATGCTCCCTTCAAGCACTGGAAGACCACAATGAGGGCCACTATGAGGTCTCCCTTCTCCAAGCTAAACAAGCCCAGTTCCATCAACTTTTCCTCGTAGGAGAGGTGCTCCAGCCCTCTGACCATCTTAGTGGCCATCCTCTGGACCCATTCCAGGAGCTCTGTGTTGTTCTTGTGCTGGGGGTCCCAGGCCTGGATGCAGTACCCCAGATGGGGACTCACAGGAGATCACCATGTTCCTTAGTACAGCTTCTACATGTTTCTTGAACACCTCCAGGGAAAATGACCCAATAACCTCCCTGGTCAGCTCATTTATAATGTCCAGTCTTATCCCATCCTGGCACAACTTAGAATAATCAAGGTTAGAAAAGACCTCTAGGATGCTTTTCTCTTTCATTCTATCACTCGTTATGCAGGAGAAGAGGTCAACTCCCATCTCACCACAGCTTCTTTAGGGAGTTGTGGAGAGTGATAAAATCACCACTGAAATACAATATGATGATGACTTCAGCCTGCACACAATTCTGATGAGGTGAAAATAGTGGATTTTGTCTTACTAGATACAGTACAATACATTTCATCAAGAAATCATTCAAAAACTATGAAGAAAAATACAGATTTCTAAGTATTTTTTGACAGAAGCAACTTTTTACACTATTAAATAGAGGAAACCAGGCTTGTCTAAGCAGATGTAATATGTGTCAAATATTTTTCACCAGTAGGTAGATATTGGTTTGTGCAGACTCTATCTTTCCTGCAAGAGCACGTGTACATTGCTAAGTCTGCACTCTCACTTTTTTACACACACTCCCAGTGCTTCTATTTCATCTGTGCATGCTCAAGAACTTGCCTATCTGTATACAGACACAGTGTTTACAGCTCAGAAATGTCCCTTTCTTATTTTCTGTGCTATGCTGCAGAGCCAGGGCCACTGCCACCCTGTCTCTTTGACACTGACATCTCTATTCCTCATATTTTGACAGAACATGCAACTTCTGGCATGTATTTTAGGAGCTTGGTGTGTTCCCCTTTCCCTGCAACTTCTCCAGACTACGGTTTTGAAGAGCAGTAATGAATGTGCACACAACAGACTGTACCTGGTTCCCCACCAGCAGAAAGTTGATGAAGGGTGAGACATGTTGGGAGAATTTATGTTATACTGATGGTTTTTTAAATGACCTTAGGGTTCTTTTCCAACCTTATTGATTCTAGAATTCTATTATTCTGAGACATACAAAGCTTAGTCCTTCAGAAATGCCTGAAGGTTTCTTGATACCTTGAAGTACACAGAGCTGATCCTGATGTTGAGACTGCCCAGTTCACACCTTCAGGCCGATTTGAAAGCCAACTGAGAAATGAGTGTCCAAAATGTGAATGATAAACGACCTAGAGGGACAGCATTCTAGTAGATACCTAGGTGTAAGTATGACAGTGAAACACATGGTAGGGAAATTTCTTTGTAGAATTCTAGTCAGAAATAAATGTGACATCATTTCACTCTTATGCCATATTAATATGGGATTTAAAATTTAACATAACTTTTCTTTTTTTTTTTTCCTTGATAAGCAGCACAAAACAAGCTTAGCAGTAAATTACAGTTTCACCTTCATTTAAGAGTAATGCCTTATTCCAGTCCTGCCTGAGAAGTTTGAATTTGAGATCTCTTTCTAGAATATTATACACTGTGGTAATTATTAGGAGAGTCATGCCTGCATAGCAATACATCTACATTTTTAATGCAGAGTTATCATAACTCAAGTTGAAATGATTACTTAATTTTCAGTCTTTAAAGAAAAAGGATATATGACTTTGTTTGTGCAAGAAATTGATTTTAAATCAATTAAACTGGTGAAAGCCCCTGTGTGAATTCATCTAAATTGGTTTATATCTGGCTTGTATTAATTTAACTTCGGTCAGTTTTCACCAAATCAACGCAAATGTGTAATTAGCTTAATGGTTCTTGCTCTTGCAGAACAATGGTCTTTCATTCTCAACAACAGGGAGCTGTTTTCATTTCCTACAAATTCCAGAGGAGATGTCAAGCTACTTTGATACAAGCATTTCTACTACTTCTTTGTGCCTTCCTTTGACTGTATAGGAGATGATTGCATGCATTAAATAGTCAAAAGCAGCATGCTGTGAGGCCAGGTGCACAGTAACTCAGTGAAATAAATTTATCTGCTCTATTCTGGGCTCATACAAGAAAATGCAGAAAGTCAGAGACAGAGCAGGTCACTCATGTCTGGCTAATTATTTGTAGGTTGTTGGTTTCTCCATATCTCCAGAATTAGTCTGGTCTAACATGCTTAGGTTGCCCTTTCACAGCCACTAATTAAGTACATTAACTGATGTAGCTTTTAGCTGTCTTTTTTTTTTTTTTTTTTTTTTTTTTTTCCGCCTGTTGTAGTATTTCTTGCTTAGAATAAAGCCATAATTTGCAGATTTCTCTAGGCTGATAAAAACTTTTGAGATCCTTGCAGGAGACCTGTCTCCTGAGATGTCTGCTTGATTGCCTTGTGTTGCCTTGCATTTATTTCCATAAAACATTTACATCTAGAAACATGTTTGCATAGGGGCAGATTCTGACAAGTACTGTAAGCTTTGAAATTTCCAGGTGCTTACTGTGGAAAACAGAAGTGTGTGCAGTTAGCAGCCCTGTTAGGTGCCCAGCACTCAATGCCATCCAGCCTCAGACTTCACTGGAGGTTTAAAGAAAGAAAAACATCATTCACACAAAAATAACAGATTACACATAATAACTCTCTGCTCTGAACTTCTCACTTGTTTGTTTTCTATAACACACCATTCCTTAGGCGAATACAGGAAGAATGCCAGAAACATTTTGTGGGATATTTCTTGCGTAATAGATTGGGTGTCATCAGAAGAGCAGCGAGTTCATCCTAAGGCCTTGGGAATATCAAACTTATAAAATCAACGAAGTTTTCAGCTTTACCAAATGCAGTCATTATGTGAATTCTTTTTCCATAAATTATCCTAATATTATTTTCAATGGTGATTCAATATAAATCTTTTTCAATCAGACATATCTATGGTATGAAATACCGAAGAAAACCATGAAAGATGCTTTTGTTAATTCACTCTGGAAATATAAATAACTGAACTACTACTCTTCTGCCTCTGACATGGGAGAAGTGCTGGAGAAATTAAGATGCCAAAGGATAGTCTGAAATATTCAGTAAATTACATACTGCAAGCCCTGATGGAAACCACACATTGTTCGAAATGATTGGCATCTGAGTTAACATTTTGTGGCCAGTATTGACCTTGGCCTTCTCGGCTATAAATTTCTATAAATGAATGTATTTTCCTGAACCTTGTACATGATTCTAACCAGTAAAGTTCAAAAATAAAATCCTATTTGTGCTGTGGAAAATAAAATTAAATTTCAGTTGGAAATAGCTGCCGTGTTAGGATAACAGTGAAAAATATGTTATAGAAATTCTTTTCAGTAATTTTAATTCTTTTAAGTAATTTGCTTATCTAAACCTCTTATTAATATTTTTCCCTTTAAAATATACTTTTATTTATTATTCTCTGTCTTGGGGACCTGTTAAGTAACAAGTTACTGAAAAAGAGAGAGGAACTGATGAAGAGAACTTTGGACAATCTATTTTCAGTAAGTTCAATCCAGAATTGAATTCATGGACTTAGATACATAAGTATGCTTATACACACGGTGTCCAGTGGAACCTTTTAATAGTAGATACTGATTAATATATAATATATTGAGTTTTATTTTTTCATTTGTATATATACAAGCAAGGAATTACAGATATGAATGAGTTCTGTCCTTAATCAGAATGGGAAGTCGAATGTTCAGTTATGAAATGGTATGTTGAGAACATCACTGGTTATTGTTAATCCTCCTCTTCAAGAGCAGAATAAGGTGGTGTGAGTGTTTGATGTTTGCACATCATGCTACTGCATACCAGGCAATTTCTAATTTGAATACATAGACATACACGAAAGTACAAAGACATATAGAATTGTATCTTCAACAAATGTAATGTATTGAATATACAGCAGACAATTCATTAATTTGAATACCAAATTTCTCTACAAAAGTTAGATCTCTCAAAATCGTTTGTGTGTAGCATTTAAGAAACAACAGCTGATACATGCTAATTAGATATCTCTGTTTCTGTTTTACTTCAGCTTTCTGTTAAGTAGAGATAAATATACATACACACAGGAATTTGTCCTTCTATCAAGGAAAGAGCACAGTGACATAGATTATGTTTTCTAAAACCACCTACCCTTTTTTTTTCTTAAGTTATTCAATCAGTCTTTGGGATAATATATATTCAGTGAACATACATTTGTTAAAATTAACAGAAAAGCAAGCATTGATTCCAACAGGAAGCTACTCTTGTTCTCATAGTGGGATTTTGCAAGGCTTGTTGTTTTGTTCTTTATTGCTTCATTGCGTTTTCTTTTGCCAGCTGTAACATTTACAATAGTCTGTATCTGGCATCCTGGGTTGAAGATCCAACAGATAAATACGATAATATGTGAAAAATATGATACTCTGTGATTGCTTGACAATCTTTCTGTATAGTCAGTGTAATCACAGCATTGTCTTAGATCAGAATTATATGATTATTTTCTGATATGTCATACAATACTGGTGCCAGAGGGTAATGGCACTGGTGACAAGATGCTGAGATTTTATCCAAGTCAGACTAAAAGCTACAATATTCCAACTTTTTTACTCTTCTTTTATGACCAAGTTTAAATTTAATAGCCTTTCTGATTTCTTCTTGGTTGAACACACATTTTCCCCATCAAGGAGAAAATGGGAAAACTAGGTGGAAGAAAAATATACATTTTGTGGGTATGAAAACTACTTTTCTGGAATTCTATGTGTTTGGAGAAGGTATAATCATCACAAATGGCTCACTTAAGGCTCTTAGTGTATAAAGTCTCACCTGCTGTGCATTACAAGGCTATAATTTTCATCTTGAAATTCCTCATTGAAGCTATAACCTTGGGAATAACATGCAGACCCTTTTATTTCTACTTAGAGACTCAAATTACTTGTATGTCACTGCAAATTAACAGTAAATAATAAAATTCTATGACTCTTGTTTAACATAGAAGAACTGTTTCTTTAGGTTAAATAACTCACCGACATCCATAGTTTAAAAGAATGAAGTGTTACTTTCTGTGCTTTCTTCTAGTCAGCTGTGCACTAGAACAAGATTCATGTCCTCAGAAAATGGGCACACCAGTTTGGTCTTCCTGAGCACCAAGACAATCCCTCTGTAAATTTCTGTTATATAAAAGGACAAACTATGTTAATTTTAAACTTAATTTAAGCTGCTCTTCTTGATGTTTGCATCACCCATGAGAAGGACAATACTTCTAGAAAAAAGGAAGAACCCCTTTTCAGAGGAATCCAACTGCATGTTACTGTTAAGAGAAAAAGAAAGCCCAGGCTGTACATAAGAGAGATTTGAGCAATAGTCAAAAGTTATGAGTAAATCAAATCAACAGATTTCCAGAGGTTTGTTTGTCACTTATTACCAGCATTTGATTTATATTTGTTTCATCTTGATATCTGCTTGTAGCTTACAAATGTAAACCTACACTAAAACACTATCAGTCCTTGTCTTTATTTTACTGTGACAGTCCTCTCATCTGCCTCACATCTGCTATCACCATGCTCCTGGTTATAGTGGAGAGGAGACCTTCCACCACCTTCTAACAAGTTCTGTTTTTTAATGTGTTTGGTATTGAGGAGCTCTTTCACTATTTTCTGCCAGCAGCCTGACCCAGCTGTACTTTTTGCACTGCCAGAGGCACACAAGTTCTTCAGAGCCTCTTGACAGAGGGACAGTGTTTCCAAGAATTAAACCATTTGAAGATTTGTATATTATAGTCTGTCAATTTAGCATTTTCTCAAGACTTTTTCTCTTGTGATTTATCATTGAGGTTGCAATTATTTTCTTTGGTTATTCTGCTCTTCTTTCCCTTTGCTGCAGCAAGATGCAGAGTCAGAATCCCAAACAGACCTCACCGATGCTCCTCAAGAACCACTTTATGACCCTCATATAACATTTTACATGACTGTTTAATTTCCTATTTAAAACAAATTAACTGTTGCATGCTCTAATCGGGACACAAAGGACCCCAGATCTTGTCTGGAAGTATGTGGAGGTTACTGAGAGGTTTTCCAGATTGATGGCTTCTCTAAGTGTATGACCTGAGGATGAACTTTGACTAAACTTTGCTCTTTGTGCACTTGACCATCTGTATTTGGAAAATATCAATTGTCTACTTTCAGAGTATTAAATGTAAAGCATATACTTGCCACAGAATTTGAGCTTCTTTTTTTCACGGAAGCAAAAAGCTTCATCAATGTTATTTATATTGGTTATATCAATTATTTCATGACTTTTTCAATCTGCTTTAATAAGCATTAATTTCATTTAAAAAGATGTCAGTCAGCTCAAACTTTCTCACTATGGCCTCTTCCAGATGCTGTACCCTTCTTGCCACCACTGTGGAATTGTGCCCTGGTTAGTACAAAATACAAAATATATTCTGGACGAAAACTGTTCCACCTATTACTTAGCAACGTTGTATGTACAGCAGTAGGAATAGAGCTATAAAGATTTCTAGAGAAAGGGGATATATATGCATGAACAACTTCACTGCTCTTAACGTATCTTTCATTCACAAAACTCTCAGGCTTACTTAAAATCAGAGTTACCACAAGCATGCTTCTGGGAATATCAGACTAGGACTCGAGATCGGATCTCTGGGAATTTCAGCATTTTAATCAGATAAGTAACAAAAGCTCATCTCTCAAATGGAACACCTTTCCACGAGGCTCTGTTCTAAGTTGCAGAAGACACATTTGGCCTCACTGTCTCCTCCAAAACCCCAATTATTTCACCTAACCAGTTTTAGGAATGACCCAAGTATTCAATCTCAATTCCAGGAGTTCTGAAAGTTCAACAAACCTGCTTGTGTCTGCCCAGAGACACTGCAAGGGTGGACCTCAAAGAGAAGGTGCAGGAAAGAGATCATGCTGGTCAAGAGTACTTAACCTAACAGTTTCAGGTAAGCATCTTCTGCATTTACAATCAAGCCATATGAGCTTTACAGAATGTTTCAGACGTTCCTAGACCGCCCAAGTGTTTGATGATATTCCACTTTCTTATTTCGTTTTATAGGAGTTTTTAAGTGAAAAACATACTGAATCCCACAGTCCTTGTTACACAACTCAGTGTGCGTGCCGAAAATTTCTTTTTTTTACATGCCGGCCACATTGCCATGACATCATGACACGTTTTCTGGTATCTATGTTTTGTGCACTTGTTTATAAAAATTACAGTTGAAACATCATCAGTAATCTATAGTTGTAGCTCAGGGACAGAAATATATCAAGGCCACAGCAGAAGGACTGTGGGCTGACCATCATTCTTCCAAATCCTTCAATATTGTTCAAATTGTAGTGTTGAGATAGCCATAGCCTTCTTTTGAACAATACATTATTTAATCTCCATTCTGATCCAGATACCTCATTCTGCACTGAAGAATGTTTGCATTTTTCCAGTCTCTCAAAAAGCAACACATTCTCTCAAAAAGTCAGTGTCTATATTCTGATACTTCTCAGACACAGATGAATGCAGAATTGCAACTTACTGAAGCTCACCCATAGAGGAATATCCTATTGTAACCAAATAAAGAAAATAAAAGATTTTCTGCTCCCATGACATGTGACATTACCTTTTTAACCAGTTGCTTCCCCATTGATTAATCAAACAGACCAATGAAGGTCAAACAATAATCAGTATTTGTGATAATTTTTCAGAGTAAGTGACAGATAGATGCAATTGCTTTGTGTTAGCCTCAGAGTCTTTGAGGTGTTTAATTTTCTCCTGTTATGCCATGCGCATCTCCTAGATAACAGGTGTCCCACAATCTTTAGCAACTCAAATGAGTTCTTCAGTTACCCCTTGTTAACTTCACACATGAACTGTGTGTTCATTTAACTTTAGCTTTGCACATATACCCCTGAACAGAAGGTCTTTTTTCTCTGTGCATTCCACTCCCAGTACAAAATTAGTACACTTGCAGGCCAATGTGACTGGCCCTCTTCACACACTAAAGACCTTGTCTGTGCAGCTTGGAGAGGGGAATCTTCCATTCTGAATGTACTCAGATAATCATTTCTTCAGACCAAAATGAACAATATTATGCTCTCCCATGTTTTCATTCAAGAACACATAACTACTTTAGCTGCATATGACTTAACTTTTCTTTTTCCTGCTTCTTTTCAAAATCTCATCTCTCTCTTACAGTGCTGTAGGAGCTAGACAAGAAGTACTCCATATTTGGGCAAGCAAAGAAACAATTAAATTTCAGAATGATTTAGTAGGATGGAAAAAACTGTTGTTTAAAAGCTTTAAATGGATGTATAAGCTAATGAAACAGCATACATCTCTGAAAGGGAAGAACATGTTTGAGGTTTGAAAAATACATGATGATAATCCTGTCTGGTACTGAGATCCAGTCACTGTGACTGTGAGTGCTGCTCATTTCCAAACCCTTGAAGTAGGGGCTGGGGAGGGCAATCACAACCTGCTCACAGGCACTGTGATTAGGGCAGGGGGCCACTCCCACTCTTCATTTGGAAAGTCCTACACAGGAGGAAATTATCAGTCATTAAGCAGCAGGCACAAGGACAGCCTGTTATTTTAACACTCACTCCATTAGCACCACGCTCAGTCTCTCACCCTGTGAACAGAGACAGGTCCTTTGTGACCTCTCTGCAGCAGTGTTGTATAGAGACTTGAAATGTCCTCCCTCATTAGGGTTAGAAATGAACTTACAGACTTCAGCCAAAGTATTTCCACACAGGTTTCCAAAGATCCAGATGGCAAGTCTGGAAGTACGTCATCCTTCCAGAGAATTTAAAAAATAGTATCAGTCTCTCTGGTTCAGCCCTTAAACTGTCATTGTGCAATCTCCCCATTTGACGAGGAGAATGACTCTGCTAACATACTAGATTAATGCCTAAATGAATGCTGTGTGAAATTGGCCTCACTGACACTCATGCCCCAAGGGCTGAACCTTTCAGAGAGGTCGTTGTGTTATCTAAAAATGATTGCTTGGAGAATGAACTAGAAATTCACTGCTCACTGCTTCAGGAAAGTAGATATCTCACCTCTAGAACCTTGAGGCTGGCTACCAACACACTTTGTATAGATCTGACAATTTCACCACCCAAACAACTGTTTGCTTTTTGAAGGGTGAAGCATCCTTTTAAATAAATCACATCCAGACAAAAAGAAAAGCATTACATCAAAGTGTTTTACTAAAAAATTAAGAATAATAATTATTAATTTACTATATAATTCCAAATGTGTAGAAAAATTAGTCATTCTCATCTGAGAAGGAAGACAGAATGATCATGCATCTTTGATAATCGTTATATTAGACTACTGTGAGGGGTAAGACATGGAGACTTTATATAAATGATAACTGATTCGCCTGTAAGTGGTGGAAATGTAATAATAAAAATAAAAATATTATAATGCCAGGTGTACTCCTGCATTGATCCATCCTGGCTGCTAGGATCATCAGACCAGAAATCTGTAGTGGAATTGAAAAGCAACTATTGGAAAGAACTCCATTTTTCACCAGGAGACATAAAGAAAATGTCTCTTCCTGTGGCATCATTCTTTTTTCTTTCTGACATCATTACTGTGGTTTTGTTTCCAGACTTCTGAAAAAAAGACCAACATCGGGCTTTCTGTTAAGGCTTAAAAACATCTAGGCATAAAATATGCACTTCATCTCTGATTTCAGCCAGAATGTTGCATTGCTGTATTTTGAAATCATGACTGTGTTACAAAGCTGACAGTTTTACTGGAAAAAGCCACTGCTGAATACACATAGAACAATTGTGACTGTCTCACTACCTGAATGTTAGAACTGCAACACAACTTTACTTAATTCTCCATCTTATTCTCATTTTTCTTTGGAGAAATATTCAGAGGAAATAAATAAATACACTGTTTTACACTTGAATCAATACAAACACCTTGTGCATTTCAAACTACTCGTCATCAGAAATGACCCTTCCAAAACATATCATGTGACAAAAGCTGCTACTTGCCTTCCTTTTTGTTCCTCTCTTTTACTCTCAACCCACATGGAGACATGAGAAACTCCAGCTTCTCTGGTTCTTCTGTAGGGAAGTTTCAGAGATGCAGTCTGTTAGCATGACACAAGACTTAAGGGGCAGAAAGTGGTTAATCATAACAAAGCTCATTGCTACACCGAAGTGTTTCTAAAGCACTCAAATAACTTAGCAAAAAAAGGGCAAGCAAATAAAGTGTTAAACAGTGTAGTAGAGATAATTCCTTCTGTCAAATAATCAGGCACCACTGGTACTTTTCATATGACAGTGCTACGAATTTTCCAGTCTGTAGAGGAGTCTTCTAACATGAGGGTAACACAGGCCTGGATTTTAATTTATAGCCTAAATAAAATCCAAAAAGGAACATTTTATTTTAAAATTCTTCCCTTAGACCTCCCTTATATATCAGTTTTAAAAAAGAAAGAGATCAGAT
Source organism: Callipepla californica brunnescens (assembly GCA_023055505.1). Lineage (NCBI taxonomy): Eukaryota > Metazoa > Chordata > Aves > Galliformes > Odontophoridae > Callipepla > Callipepla californica. The sequence continues at coordinate 8,138,876 of JALIRH010000023.1, read as the reverse complement.
GCATTTATTTCCCTTTTTAAAGGGTCCTTGAGGCAGATTTCTGCTGAACCTTACCCATAACCTAGGTTTATTCAGACACATTTTATGCTCCACAGGAGATATGGTTGTCTCTATCCATCGCTTAGGAAAGACTGAATAGTGGAAGCCACAGCGTATTACTATAAGAATTATTTTTATTGTATTTTCTGAAGTTCATGTCCCATTCTACCATAAACTGGAATAACACAGATGCAAAACTCTGTTAGACAAAGAGCATCTTCCATTTTCTTTAATTTTATCAGTCCATTTACTCACCAATAAACAGCATTCAGTCATTTGATTCACAAGCAGAGATGCAAGTTAGTGGAGTTTCCCCAGAGCATGTGTAATAAAGATGCTCTATTGACAACTGTGGCCCAAAAGGTGACATCACAGACTTTGATTCTGCACAGTACTGTGTAAAACTACATACAGATGCAGGTAAAATAGGAGAAACTCAACATATTCTGATCAAATCAGCAAAAGCCTTCAGGATTTTATTGACACTGAATAATATAAATTAAATGAAATACATATGTACCAGTCACACATAGATCATGCAATCATAGAATATTAAGGTTGGAAAATACCTCTAAGGACATCTAGTCCAACCGTCCACCTGCCACAAATGCTTCCCACTAGACTATATGGAAAGTTGAAAGGAAAGAAATCTTTATAAAGAAGGCACATATATACAAGTCAATACTTGTGAAGGGAAGCAGTCGCATCTCAGCATCTCTGGTTCAATCCCTTGATGAAATCTGACATGAAAGCTGTTTCCAGTAGGCATGTGATCCATACTGGTAATGTATAAAAATCCCAAATAGAACCAAGTGGATGGCACAGAGACAAACTCATGTGAAGCTGGTGTCTTCTAGAGCCTGTACCAAGGCAGAAGAATGTGTGCCATGATGGCACTGCCACCATGCTAAAGCTTCCCTTACCTATGGCTGTGCTTCAATTCAGGAAACAGATGGTTTCACTGTTATTAGGCACAACATCCAAATGGGAAGGGATCTAAAGAGAAAAAAAAAAAAAAAAAACATGAAAGGAGTGAATTTTAAATGGTACGAAATCATCCAGAATCTCAACATGGGATTTATACTCACTGCTACCTATTATGTGGAGATTGTTGAGGAGATATACACTGATTAATAAAAAATGAATGTGTTACTGGGAAAGGTGGACAGAAAAAACGATACATCCCAAATTTCATGAATGTTAAATAGCAATGAATATAACTAACAAAAGGTGTGCTGCAGTGGTCACTGTATAGTTCCTTACTGTTCAAACAACAGTTTCTGCACAAGAATTTTCTGGTAAATACTGTGAAACATACACAGAAAATGAAGAAATGAGGGGGTTATACATGTTTAGGAGTATCAGCATTACTTGGTTTAAGATTGACAGAACCTGATAAATATTAATTGTTGTTTTTTTTTTTTTTTTAATTATTTCATCTGTGCATGTTTTATTCTCTAGGAAAAGAGTAATTTTCATTTTAGTTGCCTTTCTGACAAAAAGAGGTACAACAAACAGTAATGTTCTGTGTGAGCTTGTTTTAAAGTCTGCCTCCCAGCTGGTTCTGCTTCACAATGTGAAAGGGTGTGAAAGATAAGAAAAATACATTTGTGACTTAGCAAATCACAGAGTCATTAATTCAATACCCAAGATTCAGCAGTCAAAAGCTGAACTAGCATATCCACCTGCAAAACTTCCACTGCATTGACTTTTCAGTATACACATGGGACTAATTCGCCCTAGTTTGAAACACAGAGAAAAGATTCATATCGTTTTGCAGATGTACTTAGTGGCTTGAGAGTTTTTCAAGATCTCAGTTTCTCATGAGCAGAATGTCTTAAAAATGAGACAAACTGCAAGAGAAATTGCACTATATTTTATTTCCTATATAGCATGTCTCCTAGCCCTTGTCTACATTAAAAAAAAAAAAAAAAAAAAAAACTGGATTTACTTAATACCATGTCCTCTCTTTTTCACTGGAAGGGAGCCTGTACTTCCTACTTAATGTATCCATTTAATGCCAGGAACATTCCCTGCAGTTTGGTGAAGGAGCCTGGAGGGTACAGGTGGGTGGACCGATGTGAGCGGCGTTTGAGTTTGTTCTTACCAAGGAATGGCATCCTCTCTTCTGAATGTAAGGCTTGATGAGAAGTAATACTCTTGCAAATCACTTATTAATCCTCTTACAGATCACAGAGAAGTCAAGGAGTGAGGGAGGGGAGGAGGAAGGAATGAAGGAAGGGAGGAGGGGCAGAAGAGAGGGAGAGAGGAAGGGATGGGGGCACAAGTATTCAGAGAAATTCAACAGTGCCAGAGGTATTCACTGAAACATCAAAGGCCTTAGAGAAGTCCAGACAGAAGACATCAGTGGCTCTTCCCTTGTCTATTGATGCAGTTACACCATGACAGAAGGCCACCAGGTTGGTCAGAAAGGATTTGCCCTTGCTGAAGTCATACCAGTTGTCTTGTATTTGTTACTGATGTAAGGGAAAAAATGAACAACAACAAAAACCTATTAAATTAAAAACTCAAAAACCAAGAACCACATAGAAGAAAATACTTAAGCCACTCCTTCAGACAAGATTACCACCTATTTTTTCAGAGAGATGTTGTGGTTTCTTATGCCACTGGAAGATCACTTGAACATTTGCACGTAAAATGCTCCTATACCCCTTCTGAATTACTTGTAACTTACTCATACACTCCAGCAGCTACTAGTAAAAGTTTCCAACTCCCAGGTGATATATAAAGCTGGAGAGCCCATGCTAGTTCAGTTTTCTTATCATCCTCACTGCAGACCCACACACCAACCTCGCAGCACCCAAGATCCCATCAGGACAGCCACGAGGAATGGAGCAGATTGGGCACCTCTTTCCCTCTTACCAGCCGTGAGGACATCTCACACAGCTGAAGAAGGGCCCTTGGTGGTGGAAAACTGAGGGAGACAAGCAGCACTTTGGGAGGAGTCTCACCCACACACTTAGCCATTAGGGAGAAGGTGTGCAGTGCTACTGTTTCACTCTTGAGAGCACTCCATGCATTAAGTTTTCCCCAGAAGGCTCTTTCCGCAGGTACATTTTCAACTTTCTTATTTTGCATGATGTGCTTCTGAATATATTCTCATGTTTCCAGCAATTACCTGCTTGCAGCGTGCTGTAGGCTACCAATCCCATGCACATATCTTCAGCTATTCAGCTCCAGTGAACACTGAGAGCCTTTGGATAGTGAGAGTTGCCCAAAAGAAAGAGAATAAAACCATTCCTGACCAGACAATAATAGGGGTGAGGTGTGAGGAAGCCTGGACCCTTGTCATTTTGGAAATTAAAGGAGAGCCCTGAGTTCAGCTGAATCATATGCAAGTGAAATGCTCCCTGCTTGCTTGTTAACATGAATCTGCAGCAGAGTGGCATGCTGCTGCATGACACATAAGATCAGGAGTTGCTAGGTTACCCTGGGCATCGAGAATTCAGAGAACAATGTACTTATATCTTTCTCAATTTTGAAAAATAAAATAGCTATTGACATAAAATGCAGTGTGCCACTGTGGTAATTTGGTAGTGGAGAGATCAGATGATGGCAGGCCTTCATCTCAGTGTCAGCAGTTCAGTTCTGGCTGCAACTCACAGAGGGCAGCAGCAGCAGGATGATGTTCCTGCACCCCAGCAACTTCAGCCCCAGCCTCAAATCCCAAAGCCATCAGACAGTGCTTCTCACATCAGCAGTGGCTGGTCCTACAGAAACCCATGACACTGTGACTTATGGGCCTCAAATAGACAGGGAGTGGAGAAACTTTTTCATGTTGGAAACAAATCTGACAGCCTCTTGAGGAGGCATTTAGCCTATGACATTATCATTTTTAAGGTTGTTATCGTTATCACTCTCTGTCCATAGATAATTTCATAATTTACAGATATGCATCATGAATGCTGATTTGGGCATGATTTACCCTTTCTATAGGATTAAGAGAAACAGTCCTGGCAAGGGGGAGGCACTGGGGGAAGTTGTTCTTAAGGGCTGTCTTTCCTCACGTATTCTGCTCAGTATGGTCAGAATTTCTTCGAAACCATGCATGGTGTTCCTGCTATCCTTAAACAAAAACATTCTAGAAACTTGTTTGTTTCAGCCAACTGAAATGTCTCACAGAATAAAGAGACCATACACTCCTGACATCTTTCAGACTAAAGTGGCATGTACATTTGTACTTCAGCAACCCCACTAGGTCTTCTGTGCTGGGCAAGGGTAGTAGAAAGAGTCATCCTCTCATAGCAACGTCATGCTGCAGTTAACCACAACCCTAACATCTCATTGTCAATTCATCAGCACTGCTCAGGCCACGCTGAGGTGAACCTGGAAAGGTTTACTTTATTCTTGATGCTTTTCGCATTCGTCTTTTCAGATTGTCAGCAGATTTTGTGTTCTGTGAAAATGAATGTGAATAAAGGTTGCATTATTGTGAATGGATTCTGATGACACAGTAAACTCCAAGTGCAAGATCTGAAAGGCTGGTAAAATCCTACCACTACTCAGGTCAAATAAATTTTTATGATTGGTAAAGGAATAGTTTTGAAGTGACCAGGACTTCAGCTTTGTTTACTGAATCTATAAAACTTCAGTTTCAGTAAAACTGCAAGTATTCTATCTACACAAAAGTCAGATCTTGTTGTACAAGCAGAACAGATCTGACCTTATTTATGGAAGTGATCCTTCATAGGTTCAGGTTTTTAAAAACAGGGTTGTAAGGATATCCTGTTATTCATACTGCTACCTAAAGGCACAGTCAACTACATATAAGCCTTTCTACATGCACGTTTTCTTAACATGCTTTCAAAAATCACTCATGGTATTGATTGGTATTTCAGCACTTCCCAAAACAAAACATAGATCCTAATACCTATCAATCCTTTAAGCCCATTAGATTTTCCTCATATTTAAATCCCATCATATTCTTCAGAAGGTGGTATGAACTCATAATAACTTTCTAATTTACTGCAGACAGAAAGTTACTATGAGTTATGTTTATTCTTCTCTTTCTTCAACTACTATTTGGTATAAAGATGATCATCAGTTTCCCCTTAGTCATATGTTCATTAAACTAAGTGAATTCTCATATCCTTTTACTTCTCTTAACACTTGTTTTCTAGAGCTCTTCAAGCCTCATTACTATCCTTCATGTTTAGACCCCTTCCAACCACTCTTTCTTTCTCTCGTGCATCTTTACAACTTACTGTTTCAGCCAGCCCCTGAATATCAACAGCAGGTCCTCTTGCTACACAAATGAAATCAAGATGACCTAAGCCAACTGTTATCATCATTACAGTAGTTATGAATATGCTTAACAAGTGCATGAAATGCACAGGTAAGAAAACATTACAAAAGCAAACCTTACAACTATTCTTTCTGCTGTTGTTTATCATAACTCATCATTCTCTGTTTCTATAATAATGAACCAAAATAATCATCGCTAAAATCATTTGAAAAAAAATCCACAAAAGTATGTCTTTGTACTTAGCCTTAATTTGGATTGTTTTCTTTGTATCTCATTTCTCAGCTCACTTGAAGCTGTGTTTTGCAGTATTGGCCATTTATTCATGTTAGACAAAGTTTTTTGCACCTTTTCTATTGTGTACGTCAGATTCTCACCAGCTCTAGTACTAAGGGCAAAAATTATGCTTAGTTAATTAGGGATTGGATGCAAAACTTGAGAAGTCACTTTCAAAGTTCACCTCACAGTGGTGGTGGTGCTGATGCAGAGTGCATACGAAGAGCTGTGTATCATGCCTTGGTCCATAAACCACTGTGTGCTCACCAGGGTGGGACTTCCTGTGGCAGAGATGGGGTTTGTCATGGGGTCACATCAAAGCGACTCAAAAATGAGATTTTTCCATAATAAAGACAAATTAGAGTTGTGTTACTTTTCTGTTTCTTCCCCTGTAATAGATTTGCTATAAACATTTCCTACCTCATGGAAATAGTGGCAGCTAAGGCAGTTTATGTCACACAATTCTGGGACACTAACCCAAAATAGACAACAATAAAAACATCTATTTTTGAATCCCTTGATGAACTGTCTTTCCCCAGTACTGTCTTAGTCTTTCTGTTTATGAGATAAACGTAACTTGAAAATGTTTTCCAGCATACTGAACACTAAATTGTCACCTGGAGTTCTAGAAATCAGATTGATTTTTAATTTTATAACAATTTTAATTAAAAACACAAATTATAATGCAAAATTCGATTTTCAGTAAGATTATAGAACTAAAACTTCAAGTTTTAACAGAGCATGGAATTTATGTTGCTTGGTATCCATGATTTTAATTTGATAGTTTAGAAGTGCCTCTCTTCTCTGAGAAGAGCATTTGTAAAGTGCTGTCATGCAGAACATATTTTTTAACTCTCAGTGATTTACAAATCCAAATCTGGTAAATTTTAAAGCAGAGATTTCTTTTTAACTCCTGCTATACTTTTCTGTTACGGTCCTTATCTGTAAAGTGTTTCACTTGTCCTTTGCAATAAGTACATTGTTCATGACAGCTGAAATAAAAGCATTTAAATTTCTCTAAGTATGTTGACTACTCATTTTTCTTCCTTTTATTTCCTTCAGCATTCACAGTATGTGATGCAGCTGTGGAAGAGTTTAATCTTTGACATCTGTAAGTGTTTTCACTGTTCGCAGCCATGTTGCAGTACTCAGTGTTCTTCAGAGAGATCTTGGGCTTAAGGTGAAGGCTTTGCACCATCTGAAGGTTCTCAAAACCTGTGTGGAACCTTATTCTGAGGTGTACTCTACCAGCAAGTTCCCAGTGCCTTTGTTTTGCTGTTGCAAGAGGCTGTGGATCACAGTTTTCTTCTGATGGAACAAAACACCTACACTTACCATACCAGGATGCTGCCCCCTCTATGCTGTATACCTAACACACTTCTCCTCTTCTCTCCCTTTACACAGCTTCCCTGTGTAAAGATAGGCTTTGGTGGTAAATAGCTCTTCACCAGCTGGCCTGAGGCCTCTCCTAACCTGTGCCAGTCACCCAGGCTCATCTATATACAAAAAATTCCTGGGTGCCTTTCAGCTCAGGATATTCTGTGATTCTATTCATGCCTTATGATACTTAACTTCCTACATTCTCCCTATAAAAACATCTACAAGCTTACCTAGCAACAACAACGTGCTGCGAGTGCTCATAAAGAAACCAAATTCAGCATTTCTGAGGTAAACAATTACAGCATTTCAACTATTACAATGTGTAATGCACACTCAGCATGAGTGCCCTACAGAGAAGAGCCTAAATGCTTGCCTGCATCCATCTGGCTGCACAAGACGTGCATGAAGAATTTGGTCTTTCATTTCTGAAGGAGAGTTTCATAATGCTATTCATCTGCTCCTGAAGATTTCCGTTCCTCTGCTCTTTGGGTTGCGCACATTGTTCCTCCATTCAAGAGGCATATGTTAGTGACACAACTGCGCCAGCATTGCAGTAATTCCAGATCCTGTGTAATAGGCTTAGAAATCAAAACCCAGAAAATATAGGGGAAAAATATGCACTAAGATACACAGTGCAAATCTCCTGTGGTGAGTTTATTAAGGTTTTTTCAAAAGCAATAGTAGATACAGGGTAATAAATGGACCAGCAATCACTAAACAGCAGTAATCAATGTGAAGGGCTCTGTTCATGTCATGAACAGTGCTAAGGATGAATTCAGCTGCACGGGTCAAAACCAAGGATTAGTTCCCCATTTATATTACAATCAGTTTTGTTTCCTCATTCTGTCCCCCAGTAAAAAGGAAACATGAGAAAAAATAAACACAACATCACAGTATAAAAGAAAACAGGAAACAGAGGTTGTTCAGTTGCTCTCTCCACTTTTGTTACTTGCAAATCTTGCTTCTGGACCACTTCGTTGCCTGTAAGTGAAGGAAACACTTTCAGGACATCCTGGAGCAAGACTAAGGACCTAAATCACTTTGTTGACCTTATAGTGCACATCAGTAAAAGTGGCCAGTAGAAATCAAGTCTCCACATCCTTAAGCCCTCTATGTTCTTCTAGGTGCTCTATGTGATTCAATAGTGAATAATGTATTTAAGAGGAATGGAAAGTGTGCTATGACAAATTGGAGATATAGCAGTGGTTCCTTGATGGTGGGGAAATCCCTCGGGCTGCCTGAGGACTTCCAGGGGAAGCTGCCCAGGCCTGGCCATTGTTATGGGCTGGTTTTTCTTTAGACTTCATATTTTGTAAAGCACTTCCTTTGAACTAACAACCTACTTCGGGAATAAGAGTGGTAAACAAACCTATAAACCAGCATTAATACTTGGCTTCTGAACTCTCCTTGTCCCATGGCTGCAGTAAAAGCTGCAGCACTCAGATGCTCAGCTTCTCAAAAGCAATTTGGGCAAATTTTATTCAAGCAGCAAAGAATATGTATCAACCATTGTGTTGAAAATCTCAACCTACTTTGTGCACATCTGAGCACAATTGGAAGGTCATTATATTACACCTCTAAAGCATTCTATAATGTAGAGAAAAACAAGGTTTGTAGTTAAAGGTAGAATCTACTATGTGACCACGAAGCACCATCAGAAAAGGGAATATTCTGGGCTCTGTTGCAGTAAAAAAAGAGACATATTTCCTGTTAGACTCTTTTGACAGTCAAGTTCAAGGCACAGATGCTGATAAAGCACTAAAATTGACAGTGGTTGAAACTTGAAAAGTTATGTTAAAAAAGAGCATGCTTAAAGATCATCAATTCTATAAACAGTGGCAAAGTCAGAGTCACATTCCAACAATATGCATTTTGCATCAGACTTGTAAAATGAATTAAAATCTATTATCTATTAAAAAAAAAAAAGAAAGAAAGAAAAAAAAACGCAATCGTGGTATGGACAAGAAAACATACAGTAAACAGAAAATAGAAAGTAGATAAAGAAAAAGACAAAACGACACATTTTTTTGTTAGTCTGCTTGAAAGCTGTGACAACTAACAACGTAAATTGCACGAATGATCTCTGGAGTCCATCTTCAGGGGAAGGCAGGCGGATAACATCTCCAAAGTATGCTGAGTGATAGTGGCCTACAAGGACAACTTTTGTATGGAGGAAATACTTAAAATTCAGGCCTGAAGTTTTTAGAGGAGTAGTCTGGAATGAAGAAGATGGGATATTGAAATTGAGCAACTGTACCAATGATCCTGGAAAGAAGAGAGAAGTCATGACAGTCAGAGAGAAGTGAGAGAGAATTGAGAGAGATTAAACATTCATCATTCATTTCCTGTGAAATCTGCTGCAAGGAACCAGTTCTAGCAGAGTTAGACTCAATCTAAGAGGTTCCTTACAACCTCTACCATCATTGATTCTGTGATTCAAGGAAAAACTCAGAAATTTTAGAGGATTTTTACAGGTTGGAAATCTCTGAGAAGATAAGAGTAGAAATAGGAGGTCTTGATCAGGGAGAGGACAGGTCTGAGAAGATAAAATATCCATCTTGTAATGCAACAAGAGATTGTTAATTCAGAAGATAACACAAAGGGACATATTTTTAACAACAACTGAAATTGTTTTATTGCTCGAAAGATCAACATGTAGACATTGATATCCACATACTTGATATTAAAGAGAAGAATTTCTTTTTTTTTTTTTAAGTTACTCTGTTGGGATGCCTGTTCACATCCAACAAAGCAAACCAGGGATGTATTTAACTAAATTAGTCAAAAGTTAAAATTAGGAGCCAGCCTACTTCTTCTCCAAGTGCCCTTTTCAAATGGCACAGAAAACTTTACAAAATCTGACAGAGCCTCTGCACTTAATTCCTCATGGCAGTGATATTTCCACAGCTCAGCTAGCACTCTGATCAGGTACTGCTGAGTCAACCGGCTTCTGGGACTTTCTTTGCTGTGCATAAGCCTTGAGATGTCATTATTTTGCTGCTCAGCATTGCAGCAAAAAAAAAAAAAAAAAAAAAAAAGGCTTGCAGGCTTGCTGCAGCTTAGAAGTAAAGGCTTAAAAATCTTTGGTATCATATTTACTTCCTTTAAATCTGAATCTTAAATGCCAGTTCACACTTTCATGCTGTTATGTTATTATACTTCAGTCAGGTACTCTTGCTGTTATTTGGACAATCAAGGACACTGAATTTCATAAAACTTTGAAGTCTATTTCTATTTATTTTCTATTTCTGCAGGGCTGTCAAGCCTGCCATACTAAGGCTTGCACCATCACAGATTTTTAAAACTGAAAAATCTTCTGTGCACATATTATTTTGAAATGTGGTTATACTGTTGCTGTCAGTTTGCCTCATGCTCCTCACAGAAGTAATAAGTGTACAAAGTCCAGAGGGAATGTCTCCAAATGGACCTTGTGGCCTTCCAAAAGCATTACCATGGGAGAGTGTTACTGTGCTCTGTAAATACGTGGGCAAGAAGGGGAAAAAAAAGTGAAGGCATTGCAAGTGAAAGGAAATATTTGGCACACAGGAGATAATGAGTACAAACCAAGCGTGAAAAAATTTAAAAGAGAAACTCTAACAGGCATATTTCACTGCTATAAAGCCATAAAGTAAAATTAGTATTTCTGTCCCATAAAATCATCATCATAAAGACAAAACCTGGGTAAGGTTGATGAAACCAAGGTAGAAGAACCTGGTCTCTGTTCTCTGCTTCCTTGAGAAAAAACTTGCAGATTTCTTTTGAAGGAAATCCTCATCTGACTCCAGAGAGAGTAGGAAGAATCAGCTTGGGTGTGACCTACTACCTCACTGAAACATGTTCATTTTATTAATCATTTCAGGGATTTTGGCTGAATTTGGTGAAGAACCCCTTTTAATTGCTCCCTTTTGACATCATACATGGCCAACATACACTTAAGTGAATTGGAGTACAGCAGTAGGGAAGCCAAGCAGGAAGGGAGGCAACCCATCTATGGTGTATGGAGCAGAGCCCACAGGTTCTGCAGAGCAGGTGAAAGGTGATGCTTCAGTTGCCTGCTCTTTCATTCTTTTCCATGAGGCTTCATTTTGTTTGCTATAGCTAATGTTAAATATTGTTACTATTTGTTATCATTTTTACTAGAACTTAACAACTGTACGGAGGAAAATCTTGTGGAGTTCTATAAAGAAAAAGACAAGAGAAGACAACAAAACCATAGTAATTTTTTAAATATTTTTTTAATACTTATTCATTGTTTATATTAAAACTTGTTTTCTTCTATTATTTAATTAGTAGTGTCTATGAATGAAATTTAGAAAAGTATTAATATATTAGTTACATTTATCAACCTCAAAGAAATTCAGAGAAAGCCTGATAAAATATCAGCCCTACTTCAATTCTGCACAAATCACACATACAGTGAGGAAATATCCATCCACATACAGAAAACAGACCTGAGAATATTGTCTCAAGGGAAGGCTTCTCCAAAGGAGATGTCCCAGACCTGTGCTGCAGGTCTACAGGATACTGTTAAATGAAAATGCCATGGACAGCGAGGATATCTTCTGCCATGAGTCAAGTAAAACATCGAGATGATTGCTGAAAGTCCTGCAATTTGGGACAATTTCAGGCAAATTCCAAGAATAAGAATTGGTTCATCTAGCCCACAGCCCACATTTTTCATTGTCCCCAGAAGCCCAAGGAGAGTGGCAGTGCTGTTTCTCTCACAGCATGCCCGCAAAGTACTTCACTAGGAAACTGATTTTATTGAAACAGAAAGTTTCGTACAATTACTGAATACCAGATCCTTTCTATTTTATTTCCACATTCTTTTCCATCCTTGGTTGGGTCACATGAAACCCTGGAAACTGGGAACACTTCCATAAAGTGTTCAGATGAGCACTTAGGGAACTTGAGTTATTACTATATACAATGATAAACAAACCTCTGTGTTTCCCAAATCCATGCCTTCCTAAAAAGCCAACAAGTTCCAACAAGGAGCAAAAATTGTAGGATGCTCTTGTTCAATTACGGAATGTATGTATTTTTTCATTTTTCCCATGTGGCTCTTTCCTTTTATGCAGTACTGTATACTAATGGTAAGCCAGTATAAGCTGGCTTATGTACTCTTCTATTTATTTCTGAAGTAGTTGCTTTGTTCAGAGCTAACACAGAGTTTAGGGATCTCATTTCTAAAAAAAGGTGCAATAGACTGAAATTATACAATTTAGAACATCTTTCCAGAATTTCCACTGTAGTAAGTCAAACCGTGTTTGAAATGAATTGGCTAAAAATGTGATTATAGGCACAGAAATATAATATATGTTTATTACATAAATATTATTGTATTCTTCTTCATAAACTCTTTAGTCTGAGGCAAAAACATCTTCAGTTTATCGAGCACACTTAATTACGTTTAATTAAAGATATTTCAATTAAGCATAGTTCATTATGCTTAACATAAAGCATATGAGCAATTGCATCACCTTCACATGTTCACAGCTGCAGGAGCTGACGAGCACAAGGACGGCACTGCTGTATTTCAGCTAGCTCGTTAGTTAGCTGGATAGTTAATTAATTAATTAGCTAGTCGGTTAATTTGAAAGTGGTAAGGGATATATGCTGTGATGTGGAGCCACCCAGAACAACCAAAAAAAGGCAAACTTTGAAAAATAGTTTTGACAGAAGAGTGGAATAGAGAGACCTGATAGTGGTCTTTCAGTATTTAAAGTGCATGATAAGAAGGAAGGAGACAGGCTCCTCAGTAGGATCCCTTTCCCAAGTGAAAATGGTCTCAAGCTAAAAGTGGAGACATTTAGAGTGGATTTAAGGAAGTTTTCACAGTGAGGATGGTGAGATACTGGAACTGTTTGCCCAGAGGTGGTGGATGCCCCATCCCTGGAGACACTGAAGGTCAGGCTGGATGGGATTGTGAGCAACCTGATCTAGTATAGGTCTCCCTGTTCACTGAAAGGGATTTGTCCCTTAAGGCTCCCTTCCACCTCAAACTATTATATTATGCTATGAAAAATGACAGAAGAAAGGCCCAGGAGGCTGTGTTACATACAGCCCACAAGCTCATGTTTATTGAAGCAGCCCTGAAAAGGAGGGGAGGCTCTGGAACAGTCAGAGCAGGAGTCTTTGCCATTTATCCTTAACAAGAAAATCTCACTGACTTCAAGTCACTTCTCTCTCCTATTCTCCCCAGGTCCTGCACCCCTGCCAGGGAGGTCACATAAATGCCAAGTGCTGAGAGTGCAGCCAGGGAAGAGGTGAAAAAGATTACACATCCCCAGTGTGATAAATTGGAAACTCCTTTGCACTGGGATTCAGACTAGCTATCCTCAGTCAGAAGGCAAAATGCTATTTATGCCCAGTCACAACTGAGCAGGCAATGGGTTTCAGAGGGATAAAGCAATGCGTGAGAGAGACCCAAAGGTCATTCCAAGTTTGTAGTACTGAAAAAAGATCAATCGTCTCAGAAAACGTAGTGTAAATTTGTCCTGAAGAGGAAATGCAGTATTGATGGAATATGTGAATGTTCCTCATTATTTTAAAGCAGCACCTCTGTATTGTAGAATGACCACTTTCCTGCACTCCAGCCTGACTAGGATGAGTAATTGTGATTGCCAAGCAAACTGAGCTAATCTCATGCTGCTCTGCAAAATAAGAAGGAAAATAATAACAGGGGAAAGCCGTGATTTACATTCAAAATAACCAAATGATGCCATCATGTAAGATGGTTTAGAATACCTGAGATCACTTTGAATAACAAATTAATTTTGTGTCTGTAAGAGTTAGTACAAAAGTGACAGCTTAACAGAGACTTTTTTTTTCTAAGTATGCTAGGATGCTTTTTTCCAACAGCACACCTCTTTTCTGGTGTCAGTTTTGCAGACTGTACGGTCTGTGGGCACTTGATGATGCAGTGTACCCTCTTTGTACAGAAAAGTGAGCTCACGTAATGCCATACCTGAGCTGTGACAGTGCTGCGAGGATCCCTCCCCAGGCAGTCAGTGTTATGCAAGCATCTCCTGATTAGCAGAGACGTTGGCACAAGTATGGCATCTCACAGGTGGCAGCATCAACACACGGGGATGGGGTAAACAGCACAGAAGACCACAGGGAGTTTTATGGCAGAGATGTTCAAGTCTCTAACAAACTTTACAAAACTTTTACTCTGCAGTAATTTTGAATCGCTATGAAATGGTCATGCTCCAAAGAATCAAGCATTACTGATGCAGATGAATAAAAGGAGCAACATCAAAATGACAGCAGTCACTCTCAAGTGCAAGATTCTGTGTTTTTCTTGTCTGTTGTGTTACTCAGCAAATGCAAAAAATAAAAATAAATAATAACAAGAAGGTCACAAGGACTCAAGGGTAAATAAAATCCTTCTTCTAAATTCCTTTGCAATCAAAATTCAGAAAACCGTTTGGGTTAAAATAACTTCAGCTTTCTTTTGCGAAGCTGACTTAAGATAGTATATTTAATTACCCACTCCTGAACACAAATAAATCCCTGAAGGGTACGACACTCTCCTCAGATACCCCCCATAACAGTGAAAGTGTTTGCTGGTCGGAAGAGGGAGAAGATGCACACTTTGAAGCATGCTGTGTTGGATACTGAAGGTAACATAGAAAATGTGTTAAATTTAGTATTTTTCCAATAACTCATACTGCACAGCAGAGAGCAGTATTGAATTGTCTGGGTCAGCTGCTCATAACCATCTGCTACATGGGTAATTGGTGTCACAATTTAGCTATTGAACCAAAAGAACATCAGTGCACAGGGGGGAAATTTCATTGTAACTGAAGAGAATGTGAAAATAATTTCAACTTCAATTAAAATAATAATAATAATTACAAAAATCCAAGGCAGTAATTTTAAAAAGAATGGGAATTAGGTATTTCAACTTCTGCACGTAAGAGGAAGGAAAAGATAAAAAGAGAATAAAACAGCACCATCTTTTTCCCACAAGTACTAGAGTAACTGACAGATAATTTAGTGCTCCATTTGGGCTTTTCCTTTGATCAGAACACATTTCCTCTCATGCCGCAGCCAGCAGGTATGTGCACTTCTGTATATGCTGTTATTGCAAAAAAAATCCTTTTGTCCTTGTCTGTAGAAACAGGCCTAAAGAGAGAATACCCACTGAATCTTGTTACAGAGCAGCAGCACAGTGTGGAATGTAAGCACAGACACAAATCAACAGAGACGTCTGCAAGGACGAGAACTGAGTTCTGAACAATACTGGAGCAGTGTGGGATGTGCTTGCTCTTGGTTTGCATTGTGAGCTTAAAGCTGGTATTTCACTCATTTTGGGACTATATTTTGTATCAAATTACACAACAGATATATCACCTAATCCAAGATGCTTCAAAGATGCAAAGTTTATTTGTTTTTAAAATTGACCAAAATCCATTCCTTTTGATTCAGAAGGGTCTAAAAAAGCATTGATGCTCACAAACTTCCCACGTGCATAGTGTGTAAAACTTACATTGGTATTTAGCACTGAAATGTAGGTGAAAAGGAGAATGGTGCCAGGGCAAGCTATCAGTGCTACCTCACTCAAAGGACAAGAAAAGCCATGCAAAGGACCATGACCAGAACAGGAAACTTGCAGAGGCCTCCCTAAGAGAAAAACACAGGCACCAACAAGCAAGTATTTGTCAGGTGTCCCCTTTCAGCCTTAGCATTCCATGTCCCAGCAGGTTTCTGTCAGCATTCAGCTTACACCCTTGCCTTGCATTTGGCTCTCCTATGGAAGGGCATACACTTAAGAGATGCTTTAAGATCTCAAGTAACTTTAACGCAGGGTTTAAAGGAGAGTTGGAATGTTTGGGAAGAAGTATTCCACTACCTTGCTTTACTTGTGCTTGCTCACACGTGACACCAGGGAGCTCCCCTGAAATCAGGTTTGCCATGGAACACTGTGGGAAATTTTTGGAGGAGAAAATCTTATGGAGGACTGGGTGTTAAGTTCTGCATGTCTGGGGAGGCTGAGCAAGATTTGCTTGTGCTCCCAGCACTTGCTGCCAGTATGCAGGTAGCCAGACTGCTGAGTCTAAGCCTCTCAGTGGGTACTTGTGTTGTAGCCTTGTTCTAAAGCCTCATTTCACAGATCCACAAAATGGCTGAGGTTGGCAGGGACCTCCAGGTGCACACAGCCCATCCCCTGCTGCAGCAGACAGCCAGAGCAGAGCATCCATCATCAGCATCCCAAGGCCTTCTCTGCAGAGCTGTTTCCAGGTGGGTGCCCTCAGAAGGCCTGCTGCCTGGGATTGTTCCTCGGGGGCAAGACTCTGCACTTGGCCTTTTTAATTGGATGAGGTTACATTTGCCTCCATCCTTCCTTGCTTTCTGCTGCAGCAGATTACTTCATTGAACTTTTAAGAAGCACATGCATTCCTTCATCTCTCATCCTGGAGATGAAATGGTGAAAATACATGTGTACGTACAGGCAAGCAAGTTACACTGGCCATCCAGGAAACTTTTCTGGGATGAGGGGCCAGAGCCCACACTTCATTATCATGTGGTGCTGCCACATGGCGCTTTTATTTGGATACAGAATGACAAAACCATCAGGAAATAAATATGTTTGGTCTCTACCAGTTGTGCCGTCTCCTGCAACAGAACACGCTTTCAAACACACAAGCACTGGCAGGCAAAACTTCTTCCAATGTTTTGGCAATTTTATTTTTTATTAAGTATACAAAATGTTTTTGTGTGAAAGGCTTACTGCAGTCATTTTCTCAGACACGATACCCTTCTCACAGCAAAGAGCTTGGGAAAAAAATACACTTTGATGCAGTTAAATCAAAAGAAAGTGGAAACAAAAACAGAATTAGCAGATAAAATTTCAAGAAATATTATTTTATATATGCAGTACAAGCCTGGTCAGTTCTAATCTCTTTTTCCTTTTTTTTTTTTTTTTTGGGGGGGGGGAAGGGGGAGGGGGAGAGGGGTGGGTGGGGGGATCTTAACGTTTCCTAATGTTTTAAAAAGCAGAAATACTACTAAGTCAGTTAGGCAAATATGCAGCTTTCGGGTCAGGCGTTCTGACCCGCACTGTCAGGACAATGTAGGAAACTTTGGGCATATTGTTCCTACTCAGCCTTCCACAAAAGGCCGCTTCCTTCCCTGGCACAGGTCTGCAATGGAGAGAAAAATACCTACAGCTCTTTGTATTGTGAACAAGTTCAGAGCGCGCGGATTGAAATATTAATCAAAACTTTGTTTTAAAAAAAAAATCACACTGAAGGCAACTCTTGGTCCTGCGATAGGATGACTTTTTTCAGAATAGCTTTGTTTTGTGTAGGTAAAATGAAGAGTGCTGGAGACTGCAGCCTGCGGGGTTTTACAGAAGGCAGCAGCATGACTTCACACGTTTTGTCCAGGAGCAGACTGGGATGAAAGCAGAGCTAAGGACATCCAAGGGACGAGGGAGGCCAGAAGGAGAAATGAATAGCTGTCTGCTGCTTCGATGGGAAATTAAGCAAGCTGCCAGGCTGCACCTTAACCTTTCTGTTTACTATGGCCTGTGAGGAAACGTGGCATGAAATTTTCTAAGCAAACCAGAATATATAGATTAAGAGTACAAAGGAGGTACACACCAGCCAGAGCACGATGCGGAACAGCTGTGAAGAGCAGTTTGCTTTTAAGGCAGGAGTATGGAGCAGAATGGTGTCTATAATGTAAAAACATATACCTGTATACATATACAAATACATATGAACTAATCATATAAATATACATATATGTGCGTGCACGTTCCTATAAGGACAAAATACTTCAGCATTCTCATTACTGTTAGTATATTTGAAAACACAGCCTATATCTAACGGACCCAAGTTACTGTTATTCTGAATTTAAAGTAACACAGACTGGGAGAAAGAGTCTGAAATAAGAAGTAGTAAATACTAAATAAATGAGCCAAAGTTCTAGGAGAAAAGAGAAATACATAAATAAAAAACCAGGAAGTATTTGTCTTGCAACAGCCCAGGAGAAAAGCAATTCAGAACTATCCAATACCAAATGACACCTGGTATTGAGAAGTATTTTCTTTTTTTTGCTGAAAAGCCCGTGTCATAAATGCAGAACCTTGGAACAAGAAGCTCAAGTGAAGACTTCCAGTGCTGTAAGAGCAACGTTCTGCTCTGCTCTTGGCATGCAGGAAGATTCAGCACCTTCTAGAAAGAATCCCCAAGAAAAGGTTTCTATTCAAAGACATTCATTACCCTAGTAGAAAGACAGCATGTAATGTATACATGGCAACATGTAGTCCAAATTTCAGATGTGGTAAAGAAATGCATATCCCCTCTCAGCCATGCGACATTCAGCTACAGCAATGCCAGAGCAGAAGTTCCCAAAGTCCCAATCCTTAGCAGAAAACTAAAGCAGACATTTGTCCTCTGGTCCCTTTACATTTCATCCTTGCGTGAAGAGCAATAACTTGCTTACCTAAAGCATCATATGGAGGATGTCTGAAGACAACCCAGTGGAGAACTGACCACTTCAGGTTGTGATGTAACAGGTGGCTGCAACATCTGCATTGTTTACTCTCTAATTCACCTAGCACCCGTCTCCAGATTCTGGTTCCTGTCCTGCCTTGCTCTAAGATGAAAGAGCCCTCCCCCATGCAGCTTTTATTCTGGCTTTGTTAGCCTCTGAATTCTCTTGACACTGCAGAGAGTTCTCACCTTTTCCACCAATTGTTTTTTAACAGGCAGACCAAAACACCCATTTTTTATGGCATCCTTCTGACTGAGTTGATAGCAGGAAGGTGGCAAGGGCCAGTACGGACTTAGATGAGGAACATAAATGAATTTCAGGACCAAAACTTGCAGTTAACTCCTTCTACCAGCAAAACACAGGTAAATAGGAAACAACAGGGCATCTGTGCTCCTCAAAGAGCACCTCCATTTATCTCCAACCAACAACTTGTTTGCTTCTAACATGATAAATGGAGGACAATTCATGCTACACGTCCATAAAAACCTAAATCACACTCGTTCTGCACTCACTGAAAAAGTGTGCTCAAGTTTGACAGGTGGGAAGAAAGGCTAGGCATGAGTTACTTATCTGTCCAGAGTTGTAGAAAGAAGTCTGTGAGACTCATAATTCAGAAAGAAGGATGTTTTGTTTTCCTTTCAGCTTTCAAGAGCAACAAAACTGAACTGGTGCCCCTTATGCCATGAAGAAAGCAGCCCTGCCCCCAGACCCATTAAGGCTGCACCACCTGGGTAGCAAAATGCTGATCCTCAGCAGTGTTCCAGTGATGTCTTCGAGCACTCAGGTCTTACAAGTAGCATGAAATATTGCAGAGCTCACCCACTTCCAGAGCTAGAATGATGCATTACTACCCAACTAATGTGAAATAGCCCACAGATGAGGTCTGGGAGAGAAGAGGGCCCTTTCATTCCCTAGGAAGGTGTGTTGCTAGCACCACAAAAATACCAGAGAATACTGCTAAAAGTGAGTTTTAAAAAGCTGGGCAGTCCTTCAGCTGCTACGGTGAGCAGCAGACAAGGCATTGTTTGTATTTTACAGCACAGGACAGCTCTTCTTGCCTTCCTTGCTGAAGTCCGTTTGGATCAGTTGGGCTTTGGGCAATGTGAACCTTGTGGGTTCAGAAGCAGGGCTTCATCAAACTCACAAAAGCACAGGTTTAGTTTCACTGCAGGAACACGCTGCAACGAATCCCACAGCAACCTTCTGCTGCAGGGTGGGCAAAGAGCTGGAAAAGCAGAGCACACACAACTCTTGCTTTCTTGAAGGACAGATGGATGGATCATCCAGACAGCTGCAGTCTGTGCTCTGCAGCACTGAAGCACTCATCCCAGTCATGGTGCACACAGGTAAGATGCCGTGGAGTTAACTGCCTATATTTACTCATTCTGTATCCAGCCAAAGACATTTTGAAGGTTAAACACAACAAACTCCATAAGGCACTAGCACCTAGCCTACAGTAAACCTTGAGAACCATCTAGACCGCACTGGTGCTCACTAATGAACTTCAAGCAGCATATGAGAATCAATGCATTATGTGAACTGGAATTATAGACTATAAAAACAATTAAGTGCTTATACAAAACATATTTTCTACTGCAGTTTCAGGGGCTGAAACTGATGCTTCAGGCTGGATGGAGAAACTAAATAGCTAAGAATGCTGTTCTTAGTTTGTACAAATCAAACCAAGCTAAACATACACACAAATCCCACCGCAGCTCATTACCTTCCTCCTAACGCTGATCTTAATTCATCCTGTTCTTTGCAACGTGTCAGCCCCTTCCAGGATGAGGCCTCATAGCTCAGATTCCTTGTGCATTTTCAAATGCATGCTCCCTATTTCCAATCAAATTCCAATTTTTCCAGTTACCTATTTTCCAAAATTGCTGGTAATGTATATATTTTGCTGCTGAAGAACCACTTGAGCAGCTTGGAATCATTCATTTAACTTGTAGAAATGCATGCGTGGATGGAACCAAAATTCATGCATTACCAAGTTCAATATTCCAAAAATATTTATAAAACCCAGAAAAGTTACAAAACATCACTTTAGACCTACTGCTTCTTGGTGCTGTTATGATGACACAATTAGAAGAGACCACAGTGTCTTTAGCAAAACTAAGTGGTTCTTGATGGGTAAACAGCTATTCACATGATTAAGACAGTCTGCATGCTCACCAGTGAGGTTGGATGGGGGAAAATTATTCTGCTGCACCCCAACCAGTGAGGAGAGAAGCAAGAAACTGACATATTTCTGAAGAAGGTAATTTAGGCTATTATAGAAATAGGTAAGTTTGGTTACCATAGGTTTCCTAGCAAGTCTAGAGATATTGTACATTTAAACAAGTGGGATGTATTATACAAAATAGGAAAAAACCCACACTGATAGACAATAAACATTTATTGATCTTTGGCTTCAGAAATTGTCCTATTTTGGATATGGGAAATACTATATAAAATAATGTGTTTTTAAACCTACAATAAGTACTGAAAAACAATTTACCCTTCTACAATGCACAAATGCAAAAACATGCAGAGTACATGTAGGGATACTAAATATTGTATTAGCATAACTGTAGTAGACATTAAATGTCTCATACGGATCAATGCTTTACAAAGGCAAGTTGATGGGGCAGTCAATACACAGCAGTTACCACAGATCTTCTTATTTGCTGTGGTTCTACCACTAGTACCTAAAAAACAAATTTAACAACATGTGCATTATAGAAACAAATATAAATTATAGCATTTCACCAGAATTACGTGAGGAATAATAAAGCATAATCTTGCTTCAACTCACAGCATTTATTGATGTTAAGGGTTTCAGGTTTCTGGATGACAAAACAACTTGCACTATTTTTACATTAAAAAAATGCTGCCTGGTATACGCTAACAAACAAGATAAACCAGCTTCTTAACGCTCTACAGTAAAATAACAAGCAACAATTTCTTACACACAGTGTAAGGAAATGTTTAGCACGCTTACTGGAGCAAGTGTTCCCCAACACGGTACTACACACAGCACAGGTTACTAAAGCCACTTCTCAGAGCTAAAAGCTCAAAATGGTTTTATAAGGCTTCCTTGGAGGAAGGCTTCCTTTGGTAGATTTAAACCTATAACAACATCTCATCTTACAAGCACTTCGCATTTAGAAATAATTAACTCAAGGGCAGGCTTCTCAGTTTTTCCTCCCCGACTCCCCAGTCAGACCAGGTGATAACCACTGCTCACCATTTTCAGAGGCAAGGAAGTAGTTGACAGCTAGGGATGAGTTTGTTATTCAATTACCCTAAAATGACTCTAAAAAACGACTCATGTAACTGGAGCCTTTTCTTCGCTCAGTCCCAGACAGTCATATTACAATCCATCACTTTTTGTAGCCCAAATCCATACAGGTGTGGTGAACTTCACTGCGGTCCTTCTGATCTCAAGCAGAGCTACTTACCCAGGTCAAAGCTAGCTGCAGAACTAGGGCATAAGCAGTATTAAGGGTGTCACTAGAAAACTTTGCTAAAGTCAACCGTTTCCAAGTTGTGCCAGTTCTTTCCAAGCTTGAATCACAAAAAGGGAAGAAAACTGAATGCATATATGGCAGTGGGGCTAGGCAGAGCTGTCAAAATATCGCTAAAGTAATAAAAATGGAAAAGATCTCTTCAAAATCTTATTTGCCTCCAGTGTATAATAACCTGTAAATGTACAGACATTCAATGTACCAAAAGCTGTATGGAAAGAGGTTTTTTTTTTTTTTTAACATATCCCCGTTTTAGGACTAGTAGTCCATGCATTTTCTTTCCAAACACTGACCTGTTATTTAGCAAAATGACCACAAAAGTACACGGAAGAAGTTTAATGCATGTCTTCTACAGACCACCCACGTTTAGGCACTTTAGTCTATGGTGCACAAAAAGAATATGACATTTCTTTAGATTGTTTATTATTTGTAGTAATTGCACCTAAGTATTATCCCCACTGACTTAAAATAATAAATAAATAAATAAAGTGCCAACAATCCCCCCAAATACAACATCTCCTCAGCTTTTCCAACTTGCGTTGCACTCTCCTGTTTCTAAGTCCTGATGAACTCCAACAGCACAGAGTAAAGGAGAATTTGTTTTTAAAACAGCAGGCAATGCAACACTGGTTGGGAGAGGTCTATATAGTGCAACATCCATTTGGTAACACCTTCGCTATATGAAGCATGCTGATCGTAATAATTTGCAAAGCTCTGACTATAAAATCATAGTTGATAAGTAATTTAGCAGTAACAGGAAACCAAAATTTATATTAGAAATTTAAGACTGTTTTCCATTCAGCAAATACTGAAACGGTGGATGGGGAGTCCCTCTGTTCTCAGATTTGTTCAGTATCATACAATGTTATGTGCTTTTCTCTTAAAAAGACAGAAAAGGACTCTTTAAGACGGAACAGCAACACAGTTTATGCATGAACGCAGCAACAGAGACACTGAAGTCAAATATTTACAACTTGGAGGGTGCTTCCTGTGTAATTCGTAACAAGTCTACTTTCTAGGAATTTTTAGGCTTAAATCGTTTAATAGTATGTTTACATTAGTATTTAGTCTCATAAATGGAACAGTTGTAACATTACACAAAGTGCCCTAGCATTGCTTATACAGGATATTTCCCCACGTGGATTATTCCTAGGAAACTGTATGTACTAACAACACATAAGAAAGATAACAACGGGACAAGACAACGATTGAAGACATCTAAAACAAAATACTGTTTGTTGGCACATCATGACACAGGTACAAACTGCAGTTACAAAGTAAATTTTTTTGTGTATTTTTTTTTTTTAATCTAAAATACAGTAAATACGCATTCATGAAATCAGGGTGAAGAAGGGAAGCAAAGTTCCCTTTGTGAACAGATAGAGCGAAGAGAGGAAAAGGGAGAAAAAGTTGACTTTACGAAGATATTTTAAGCCAAGCTTTAAAAAATACTTTGCACATCATTAAAATAAAAGGTACTAAGGAGCTTGTAAAAAGCTACTTCTAAAATCTAGTTCTTTGTTTGCCTGTGCTTTTGTGTCTGCTTATTTTAACAGCAGAGTCATAAGGATAAGATGCTGCTGAATACTGCAAATCCGAACTTCCTCCTTTAGTCTTGATTGATGCTTTGATGGCAAGTGAAAGAAGTTTGATATTTACAGATGGATTACATAAATCAATATAAAACTGCATACTTGCTAGCACTCCAGACTGGAAATCAAGTTTTAAAAAATGTTGAGTGTAGAAGTATTTGACTTCTAGTTGCAGGCACTGATATTAATAAAAATTAAAATATGATTGATGGTAACAGGATTAAAAATAATTTCCATTAGAAATAACACTAAAATCAAAGTTATAAAAGTACATATACACTGGCATGAAGTGTCCAGTGTTGCATTACTCTCCTGGCAGTCCACAGTGAGAGACTTGAAAGAGTTAAGTGCAGCATATACAGATTTGGAATAACATCTTGGCCTCATGATCTCTCTCCCACAAAGCAGAACACCTTTCAGACTAGTACTGGCAAGGAAGGTCACATATGCCATCAGTTCAGGACATGCACTGCAAGCACCATAAAGCACAGCAGTCCTTTCTGAAGAAAAAGGTGCACATAAATCACTCTGCAGTAGTCTGTCTGTCCTGCATTGGCTTGCATTTGCTAGGTGCTGCCTAGATGCTCTTCAGAACAACTACCAGCTGCTCTTAACCTATCAACTGGGATTTAGGACTTGGAATGCAGATGCTGAAAATAACAGCCTTACTTGTTTATAATGGTTAAGTATTTACCTTCCGTATATGGTTTATGACACGAGGGACCTGCTGCTGACTTCTCCTATCAGAACTTGCTTAGCCACAATACAAAGACTTCTCCAAGAAAACACCCAGCCTTGTTTTCATTCAAGACTGCCCATTTGCACTGTGAAGTTAATTCTTCAATTAGAATATTCTAGTTATTTGTTAGGGACAACATTAACTGTCGGGTGAATTTCTGTGGCACACATTGTGTCATATGCCAAAACAATGCGTAACATTTCAAAACTACTCAAAATCACTCTGGAAAAAAAAAAACCAACCAACCAACCAAACAAGACAACATCCAAAACAATCCTTTGAGAATAAAGAAGGATTTTTCCCTGCAGAGCCTTTACAAAGGCTTATCACATTTTCATATAAGATACTTTTTAATTTTCTATTCAACCCTAGCTCTCTATTGGAATTTAGCTGCACTTCAATACAGCATAACAAAAATAATTTTAATTGCTCCTTTGAAGTAAGTTGAAAATTCTGTGCTAATTACCTATCCATACATTACATTTATGCTACGTACTTGCATAGCTGATGTATCTCAGTGGCATTTTTCGTAGTGAGTATGACTTTACAATTCAGGTAAGTACACACTTCTAGTCACTTGTCTTCCAGATTTCTGATTAGCAGAAGTCAAAGAACAATTGCCACAGAAAATGAGCTTTCTAAAGCATTCCTTTCTGTACAAGGATATTCTCTTGTACTGATTTAATACTTATTTCTCATGTTTGCTTCTTATGCAAAAGACAGGAAGAGAAAAAAAACTGCCACAGTTCCTTTAACACCAGGAAAATCCTAACACCTCAAATTATCAAAGAAAGGCAAGTGCTGCCTGAGGATACTGCCTGCAAAGTAGAAAAGCAGGCTTGTTATAGTCCCACCTCCTTTTCCTACTCAACTTTTCTAGCCCAAGAGTTATATTTGGACTATCCTGAATCTTGCTGGAAGACTTGGATTTAGTACTGTCCTAACTTTGTCTAAAGGGACAATCACAATAGAAAAACAGTTTCTAACCTATTAGTAAGTCTCTTTCTATTTCAGCTGGACTTTGGAGTCATTTAAACTATTTAAAGGAACAAATCCTGCAATGATCAATTAATTTAAACCCAAAACTAAGCAAAAATCGAATATCAACTAATCTAGACAAGGTCAGTAGGTAATGTAAGGAAAAAGCTGTGGGCAGAAGAAAAAAAAAAAAAGCCATGAGGCTAACAAGTGACATTACCAGACTGACAAAGGTAGGTCTGAACTTCGTCAAAGGCATCTTCCCTTCTGAATTCTCTCAAAAATGTAGTAAGTACTGAAGAAAATAAGCAAGAATCCTGAATAAAAACTACACATCATTCAGTCTTGTTTTACCTGTTTTTCCATTTCTGTAAGCTGATTTTTCCCCATAGCGCCAATAAAGCTCTCCTGGGGTGGTGTTGCAGGGGGGAAGCATTTGCCAGCTGCTGCTTTAAAAGAGCTTCCTGAACAAGTGAGCAGATACTACATAGTTCACATAATATACATGGAAGTCAGAACTATCAAGGTTGCTATTTTATTTTAAAAGTCACTTTTGAGCATATCGTACTGGGTAGTTAAAAAGTGTGTTACTCATAACTGCAGCAAAATACTTCCTCCCATTTCACCGTCTCCTAAAAATTCAATGATTTTTATTGCTATATTACAGTTTTTAGTAAGCCTCATGTAAGGGTTAAATGAAACCAAAGAGAACTGCCTCCTACTCAGATCAAACAGCTGACGAGAGGGTCATCCTTCCCTTTCCGTGGATCAACAAAACAGCAACAACCAGAAGTATTATCTTAATGCTAGTACCATCCAATGCACACTCTACTGTGAAAAGAGTGATATTTGAAACATAAGACAGCGTGATTCCTCATAAGCTCTGTGAGGCTGACCTACACACAATCCTTTGCCAAATTCAGTACTACATAACTATAGCTCATTTCTACCTGTGAGCTCTCAAGAACATACATCCATGCCAAAGGAAACTGTTACTTGGCATTATCGTGAAGTCTTCTCCAGTATCTGAACATTATTCCTATCCTTCCATTGCAACAATCATACACATACATGGGCTTTTTGGGTCAAGTTACAATCAGAATCAATTTGCATTTTATTGTTTTAGTATTTTTGTGACTGAAACATTAAAGTTGGATACCTACTTATGACTTAAAAGCTTGCATTATTCTTATATTAATGAAACACCTTGAACTAACAAAAACTGGATCCAGCATTACTGGACCTGTTACAATTTCTCATTCTATTCATCTGAAATACATATCCTAGGAATATTTCAAGACCTGAATCTATGAAGTAAAATACTCTAGGCCAATTTACACAGACGAGTCTTTATCATCGTTAGTCACAGAAAGCTGGTGTGAAAAACAAAGCCTGCACCACCAGTAGCACTGAAACATTACATTGCAATGAAACCGGTCAAATCATGCAAGGTGTTCTCAAGACATCCCAAACACATGCAGTAGGTATTAGCTGGTGTAAGTAGATCTTTCCCTACTATTAGTAAATGCTTAAAAGGTGTCTGACATAGCAAGACAGTTTATCACCAACGTAGACTCTGAATTTTCTGCACGCACTGACAGTTTGCTTTCCCATATGGTAAGTTTGCAACATATTTAATATTTCTTAAGCTGTTTCATTTTTAAATGCTTATTATATACTAAAGTTGTACACAAAGTCAGCAAAAGAAAGAACAGTAACGTAAAAAAAGCCAGTATTAGTCAAAAAAGCACTGAACTCTGCACAGTGTAATATTAACATTAAAAAAAAATATACTGCATATGACTTGTCATTCCTGTTATCCCATTACACAAAACATCCAAAACATTCATAGTTTCACAAAGGCTTGATATGTAGGCTCTATCCCTCCAATTAAGCAGAAGTTGTGAGCCTGCTCCTCCTTACAACAACTGTTTTACTACACAGAAAATTTATTCCTGAAGCCGAGTGATACTAGCTGTTACTGAATGGCCAAGTTAACACAAAGTTAGACTGGTTAAAGGAAATGATCCGACACAGCAGAAATTTCAAGACTAAGAGATGAAGCAGAACTCTTCTTGTGGAACAGCGTTAAGTTCTTTAGTATAGCTAAGTACCTTTGTAGAGGCACCAAAAACAAATAGCCCTTTCAACTGAACTTTCAAAAAAATTTAATTTTCATTTCAAATGGGTTCTTGAAATTACTAGATACATATATATCCCTCTCCCATGGCCCTGTAATATACATTCAGTAATTTAAAATAAAGATTCCATACTTTAAAACTTCATATATATTATATATTTCATATATAATATATATATGTACATCACAGATACATACACTCTCAGTCAGCAGGATTAAACTGTATTGTTTTGAAATGTTTGATTGGCATCACTAGTCTATTCTATTCTATTATTTTGTGAATTCAATGGAATTTATCTATTATCTAAAAAGAAAAATTTTAAAAGATCCGAATGGAATCTGTGGATCAATATTAGCACCAATACAGATGGCCATTACTTCAAAATGACTTAGGGACTAAAATTATATATATATATTTATATATATAGGTTTTTTTCATAACTCCCCTTTCACTGCGCAAGCATTCCTGCATAATATTTAGGCAGCAATACCTGCCAGGTCCATACATTTATCTTATGTTAAATTGAAATTTTATACAACTTTCCTTACTGTAATATACAGCATTGCTTTTGTCCTGTTGGATTATTTCATTCTTCATGGTGAAAAGTGATCAAAAACTACCCAACAGAACTTTTTTTAATCCCCTTTTTCTGTCCATTGTATGGCTCAGTTTCAATATTTTACTCAACAGGTAGCCACCATCAGCATGACCAGTACCTACTCACACAGTTCAGTTACTGACTGCTGAATTCTTTAAGTGTTGAAGGCGACTTCTTCTTTATGGAAACCAAGATACTCTGAAGTTGTAACATTTCAACATGCACACCAATGCCTGCCACATAATAATATCAGTCTCACCACTATAATTGAATTAGTTACCTACCATTTGGGTAACAAAACTAACAAACCCAGTTGTGATTTTAAGCATTTTAAGAATATTCACCCTGAGAACACAGAGGAAGAGTTTAAAAAATATGATATGTTTTCTCTTCATAAATAACTTTCTTCTTTTTTTTTTCTTCACCTCCTCTTGGGTACCTGGGTTTGTATCTAGAATTTGACTTCACACTTATCAGTTGATCTGTTCATGCCACAGTCAGGTACTGGTGATAGAAAAGCCCAAAAAGGCTTGTAGAAAAGAGGCAAGCAGCAACCCACCAGGTAAGGAACGACAGGAGTCCCCGAAACAGGAGAGGAGTGAAAATATTCTTTAGGCTTCCTAAAGCCATTGTTATTTGTACTACGGTTACTTTCATCTTTCCATCAGCAGGTAGAGATTCGGAATAAGCAGAATTGGGAAGCAAACTGTTTTCTACTGGAGAGTTGGAATTCAGTTCTGGGTAGATGCCCCAAGAATAATTACCTGTTGAAATAAAGAAGTAACACATTTTTGCAGAATTAAGTTCTCTTCATTCTATACGCTGTATTTATTTTTTTTATATATTTTTTTTAAACACACATGCAAATACTGACAACTTAATAAATACTACCTATTTTCATCCACATGGCTTCCTGATCATACTAGTAAACTATTACGGCAGGATTCATCCTACTTTCTGATATCGTAACATCTACTTCTGAAACAGTTGCCTCAGAACTCATCAGCACTTGGTATGATTTATCTCACTAGATACAGATGCCTGCTTCAGGATGGGATGAATCACTACCTAAAGAAGCCTCTCCCTCTCTGCTGACATTTGCAAAAAGAATGCCACAATTGCATGGCAGGCTGTGAAAGACACTCCTCATAAGGAAGAAAAAAAGTTATATCAAGTATCCTATAAATTAAATGAACCTTCTATCTCAATTTCTGTTCAAAAACCCACTGAAAATTGACAAACTGGGAAAAAAAATGATAAAGATTATATCAACAGTGCTTTATACAGCTCACTTAAAATACTTAAAAAAATGAATATTTAGATAGAAATAAAAAAATTCTATTGTTGCAGTACACAATTTCACAAAAATAAAGCAATCAAATTAGCATATCACTGACAGATGTCAAAAGCAGCAGGAGGAGATCGCTTACCAGCTACATACCGATATATATCAGTGTGTGTATATATATATATATATATACACACACACATGTATATATGTTTTATATGGCAGGAAACAATAACATATTTCTGTACCACAATTACTCTCAAATTCTAATTCTCTATACTAAGTTGAAAATACAAAAGTCCTGTACAGAACAGAACACATTTGTCCATCAAATTTTGCCTACCTAGTGTTTTCAGAAGCAGAGTTGTGTGAAGGAGCATTACCAATGGTGCAACATATTGCAGTGCAATTACACAAAGGTAATAGAATACTCGAGCAACCTGGGAGAATAGAATAAAGTCACTGATGAGTTCAGAGCAACCTTCATGAACATGCAATTCATTTAAAACAACACACATGCACAAACACAATTTTAAAAGTTTCCTAACAACGTTTCAGTGTATAACACATTATCCCCACAATAACTAACGAAGAAAAGCCCTAGCTGATAAGCTCATCAAGGTGCATAAAAGTCTGAGGAAGCAGTAAAGGAAATAATTAAAAGCATCTGTTCTGCTACAAAAATTTAAACAATTCTGCTTATGAACATTGCACATTATTGGTTGAAGATTCCTATTTCAATACGCTAATAAAAAATTAGCTTTGATTCTATGTCCTCACTCATTTACAAAATAAATTCCACTATACAAACAAAATAGCCAAAATCACAAATTTCACCAAAAGTAAAAAAAAAAAAAAAAAAATGGTTAAAAAGCAAAACATTTCTAGTATTTCCCAACATAAAATACCAGTTTTAAAAACAATGACAAGAGGAATTTTCATTAGCAGATAATCAATAACGAAGCACTGAAAAGGTCTTTACTTCATATATACATTATTTCTTTTTGAAACCTACTCAGATTTATCACTCTCCCCTCCCCATAACCTGTTCCATCTTTCTCAAGATTTTTACATTATGTATTTAATAAAAGCTTTTGACCTGAAAGACTATATCAGATAAAGAGGAGGAAAAAGTCATAAAATCAATAGAAAGCGAGCAATGAATTAAAGGTAACCAGATTTTAGAAAAGAACAGAATAGAGGGTGGCAAAAAAAAAAAAAAATGAAGGGAGACATGACATTTTTTTAAATACTCCTAAAACATCTCAAAGGGCTTTCAGATGAGCAAGCATCAAAAACTAATATGAGAAAAGAAAATGTAGTAAAACACTCAGAAAAAAAGTATAGAGCATACCGTAAAATAAATGATGGAATATGATAAAAAGAGTGTCTAAGAGAGTAATGGTAATTCCTACAAGACACATAGGAAAGATTTTACTGGCAAGAGTTCCAGAAGAAGAGAGAGCTAACGTGGTAATAAAAAAAGACAGAACTGCATTTAGTGGCTGTGGGTTTCTTCAAGAGAAGACATGTAGGTACTAGATAAACAAGACTTAGGAACTAGAAGACATTTTTGTTTTACAGACAGGATGAAAGCCTTCAAAACTAAAATTATGTAGTCACAGCAATCTTCGATCATACAGTTCTGTCATAACCAACTGTTGCTACCTGCATTTCCCAACATTTACTATGAACCAAACACTAGTCATTAAAACTAAAAATATAAAGTAACTACAACACACAGTCCTCTAGTAACAGTAAGATACGCAGTGGCAACAAAGACAGGGCTGTTAGTGACACTGACAATTCTAAGGATGGAGTCCTCATCCTATGTCACATTTCAACATTCCCCCTGGAATACACCCCAGATCAGCAAGATCATCAGACAGCACTATCATGCAACGCTAGAAACCTAAGTTTAGTCTGCAAGCTTACACATTTCTGCCTTCTCAGTTTATTCTTTTTCCTAAAATAAAAAATAAATACATAAAAAAAAAAATCTTTCCTATCAATTTTGACAGTAACCAGACAGGAAGTTTTGTTGCCAGGCTGGCACATTTCAGAGTCATCTTACAGAACTAAATATGTCTTTATCCCAAAAGATAACTAATCTATCTTAAATTTTGCCTCAATTTAGAAATTAAAGTTCTGATTAGGTAACAGTATTTTGCCCTTCTTTCTAAACTCAAATTCTCACCATTCCTTCCACACTACAACAGTGAATATCTACAAGCCCCATGCACTCCACGGCTTATATCCATGCAATAGGAACAACAGAAGCATATTGTCTGCCATGTTATTTTTAAAAAACACTTCACAACGAGATATCTTCCAAAAATGCATGAACAGTTTAAGATAAAGTATCTGCAGAATATGGTTGACATATTCTGCATATTTTGGTTTACAGTATTTCTCAGTAAGTGCTATTTCTGTAGAAGGAAGCTTCATTCAGATTTGAGCCCCAGTGCCACAGAAGACACAACAAACTGGAAAAAAACAGACTGAAAAGAGCAAGCACTTCAAATGTGTAATCCCCAGTCCCACTATACTTACCATTTTTTGTAAATCTACTGTGCTTATTCTGCCAGCTTCTTTTTTCATCTGATCCACACTTTTCTGGGCTAAATTCAGATAGGCCTGCAAATGACTGCGCATCATAGCCAATCGTAAAGCACACAACAGGATTATAATCCACAACCTCATGGTGTCAAACGTATCTTCTGACATTCTGTAGATTAAAAAATAAAAAGTAGTGCTTTTTTCTAAACATCATCTACAGCTGTTTGCATCTTCTGTAAAGAAATCTTCAGGCACGTGGTCAGAAATACTTAATGCACAAAGTTAATGTGCAAATAAATATTAATTTCCCTCCATTTCTCTTTGTACTATTTCTTCTTAGCAGCTCTAATACAGCATTTAATTCCAATTAGTACCCATGTGTAAACAGTAACAGCCCTTGAATGACTAACTTTGAGTCAAGTACACAGAACATCAAAAACTTGCACGTAACTTCGGGTTTTCAGATATGCACAGTTTAAGATAGCAAATGTGGACCTCAAAAGCCTTAGGCACGCTGTTACAGCACGACCAACTCACATTTTAAGACAAACTCGTAAGTAGAACAGAAGCAAAAAAATCTCTATTTCCAAATTTTATGTATTAGCTTAATGGTTACAAAACTGTCTACAAGGGCTGCTCTGAAATTAATGCCTCCTATTTTACTATGTTGGTTCACAATATCAGAGGCAGACGTTGCTGGCATGGCAGTAGAGGCTGAACTTTCCCACCAATACTCCATTTTATTTTGTTGCCATAAGACAGACAACAGGAGGACAGTCAGACAAAAAGGCATCTGACACAGAAGTGCATTATGAAGCAAAGGTATGCCACTGAATTCCTCCATGCAGAAAAAAAACTGACCCACTGACATTAATTGACACTTGCTACATGTTTCCGAAGACCAAACAGTGGAGGCAGTACAGTGAGATAGCAGGCAGTATGCACAGTAGTGGCAACAGCAATGTGAAAGATGACCATGTTCCAGACAGTCATGCAGACTTTTATGAGCGCAGCATGCTAGCTCTTGTTCACCAGTGGTGAAATTGTATAAGTAATGATGGTAACTTTGTAGCTGAGTATTTGCTCTATTAATCAGTATTATTGTGATCTTTTAATTTTATGCAGCTTCCATGGAAATAAATAGGAGGCATTACTTTCAGAGTGACCTAAGTATTAAGCAATAGAACTGACAGCCAAACATATCAGTTACAAATCTATTCAATCAACATTACTCTGAATTTACTAGACTAAAAGCAGTAATAACAACCATCTACGCCACTGAAAACAGTGTTGTATAAGATAGCGTCACTCCTGAAAATTCTTCAATTTTTTCATGCTTTTAAGTATTTTATGTATTAATGAAACAAAATTAATAGTGAAGCTAGGCACTGCATATACACACAGATTTGGAAACAATTAGGCCAGTTCTCAAATCTGTGCATCCCATTGTTTTCTAAGCAACCACTTGTTTCTTATACCATTATGTAAGCCGTAAGGTTTTCAGAAGCTGGTAGTTAGGTGGTACTGCAGACCAAGGAAAAACAATCCATTAGTCTGCCTAAGAGATGCCAGAACATAGTATCTCTTCCAGAACCACCACAACATTCTGATTCATTCTCCCTGAGACAGCAGAACTCTAAAAGGCATACCTTTGATGACAGAGGCTATACAGTTCTTAGTCTTTCACACTGCTAAACTTTCAGAGGTCACTCCTTAAGACTGATAGCTTTATAGTTAATAACCCCAAATAAAGAATTTTTAAAGGGAATCTTACAAAGGTATGTTCTCTTTGCCCAAAGGTGGGTTCATAATGTAGTCCTTAGTAATTGGTTTTACCCATAGAAGAACCATAAATAAAGGTGCCAAGAAGTTTATATGTAGCAGTGTTCTGAAAGAAGAAAAAAAGGGACGGGGGTGGAAGTTGTTAAATGCAAACAATTACCATACTGTTCAAATTGGCAACAGAGATACAAAAAGATAAGTCCAGGTTTTAACACAGTTGAGAGAAAGGTAAATAATGAGATTACTTGTCTGTCTTTAAAACTATGTCTGTCATTTCAACAAAATACCAATACTGCATACTAAAACCACTAACTGTGGTTTTAAAAGTGCTCTTTGAAATAATTCTTTTTCCAGATATTTTAACAATCTAATCAAAGGAACTATATGCGCTGAATCACATTATAGAAAAAAAAGTAGTTAAAAATTTACATACTGTAGCATAATACCAAACTGCAGTAGCTTTTACAGCTTTAAGCTAGGCAGTCAGCATCTTAGATGGATGACATCATTTTAAGATTTTTTTGTTTTGTGATAAAGGTACTCAGATTAATTTCCATTATCTACACAAATCAGGGGAAGCAGTTCTTAGAGGTCAGTTTAATTAAGACTTCTCTTATAAATGATGAGGAGAAACTTGGTACTTGCATTCAATTAAAGATACTAACAAAGACACAGTTTAAAAAGCACAGTACAAAACTACACTGCCTACATTGTTAATTTGAAAGGAAGCCTGTCTTTAAAACAGTAGATTCAAAAGAAGAAAGTATTCTTCTGGAGCTCTCTCTGAAATTAACGTATTTTTTTATCCCTCCCTTGGAACAATCTGAAGCCCATGTCAATCAAAAGTCATTCTGAAATACTGTACTGATTTCAAACAAGCAAGCTTGCTAAACTGCTAGGGGGCACAACAGCACCGAAGAGCAGCCCAGATCATCTCAGTAACTGCTGAAAACATTTCACCTGAGCTCCTACTTAAAGACGTCCTACTGAGTCAATGGACTGGAATGTACCAAATGGTGGCAAGATTCCCTTTCTGTTTATTTGAGTAGAAGGAAAAAGGCTGAAGGATTCATGTAACTGATTCCGGAAAACGAGTGACTGTAGGAAAATGGTACAAATTAAGATAACTCCAAAATACAAACAAGGAAGGACTCTGCCCACAGCTATCAAGCTAACAAAACTAAAATGTTATCAGATTATTTTTCTCCTATTTTCCTCTACAGTTTATTCCTTGTATATACATCTATGGAAGAATAATGTTAATTATTTCAACCACACTATTCAAGTGGTAGTTCATCACTTACGGGGGATGTCACTGTTTTACCTATAAGTCCCCCATTTTATAACTGTGGTTTGTCCCCTCTGATTTCTTTTACAAAGTATAATCTTGTATTTGACTGCAAAGATAAGCACTGTTTTCCCACATCCGATTTAGAGAGCTTTGCATTGTCATCCTCACTTACTACGCCCTTTAGTCACTGCCAAACAACTGCAAACAGCAAGGCATGATCTGCTCATTGAGAAGAACATGTCACAAAGGGCAAATACTGATTTCTTTAGGTTCACGGGAAACTATCAGTGATAACTCTTTGTTTTTAACTTCATCACCTATTTACACTAATGACTGATCAAGTTTTAATCTATTCAACAGTATTTGTTTGTTTTACATTTTTTGGCTTGAATAGTCAAAATATTAGTAGACTTGTGAAAGAATTTGCTTGGTGCTGCATAATGTTATCTTCAACAATCACACCTAATACCCTGTAAACATCAAGTCACACAAGATTTATTTTTCAAAACCTCATACCAGAGATTATCAGTTGACCTTTTAGATCTTATGAATCAAGTCCTGTTTTAGAGATTTTATGTTCCTGCTAAGAATCTCATATTCACAGATCAAGGAATATGCTGGAAAATTACAACATAGTTACAGAAAAGGCACAAGACATTTTAAAATACTTATACACATAAAAATGAAAAAATGAGCACTTTATTTGCCTGAAAAGAACAGATTAAGAGTTGGCCACAGCCTACATATAGACAGAAAATTAACAGCAGATTAAACAGGAGCCAAGAGCCTGCAGCTCTAACTGCATGCATTCAACTACAAAGAGCTCAAATCAAAGTACTTAGTTAAAAATTTATCAGGAGTGAAGGATTCAATTTAAACACAGACTAATTTTTAAGTTGAGCACTTTTCAGAAAAAAACAGATTTCAGTTTATGCCTAAATAATTATTATATCCAAAAACATAATCATAGAATGGTTTGAGTTGGAAGGGACTTTTAAGATAATTTAGTTCCAACCTCACAGCTATAGGCAGGACCTGGCTGCTCACAGCCCCATACAGACTTGCCTTGAATGCTTCCAGGGAGGGGGCATCCTCAACCTCACCGGGCAACCTGTTCCAACATCTCACTACCCTCACAGTAAAGAATTTCTTCCTGATATCTGGTCTAAATCTACCCATCTTCCAGTTTAAAACCATTTCCCCTCATTCTGTCTCTGTATGCCCTTACAAAAAGTCCCTCCCCAGCTTTCCTGTAGACCCCCTTCAGGTACTGGAAGACTACTATAAGGCCTCCTTGGAGCCTTCTCCAGGCTGAAGACCCCCAGTTCTCTCAGCCCGTCCTCACAGGGGATGTACTCCAGCCCCTTGATCATCTTCATGGCCCTCCTCTGGACCCACTCCCAACAGCTCCATGTCCTTGTTGTGTTGGGGGCTCCAGAACTGGATGCAGTACTCCAGGCAGGGTCTCACGAGAGCAGATTAGATGAGCACAATCACCTCTCTCAACCTGATACTGTTTCTCTTACCAAAGTATCCAGACATCACAATGGCCCATGACATAACATCTACGTATTAAATATCAACAGTCAAGACCTATGAAAGGCATTTGGCGTTCTTCACTCAACAAGAGAAAGCTGAAAAGAAACAGTTAAATCTAAGAAAACATTTTACTGCTCAGGAGCAGTACATATATATATTTCTTTAAACCCATATTAACATCAGACATTTTTTAAATATTCTGGGTCATCACAATGTAAGTATCCCAGAAATACTAGAAAATGAAATATTACATGCTACTCTAATTTCTAAATCTATTAACAGAACTTTTCATTGAATTTTAGATTCACTTTAAACATTTTTCCAGTTTACTGCCTTTCTGAGGTTCTCCCCCCCCTTTTTTTTTTTTTTTTGTTTGTTTAGTTGCATTTTTGGTGTTTTTTGTTGTTGTTACTGTTGTTTGTGTTTGCCTCTGGATCTTCCCCTAAATTTATCAATAACAGCATGATGCTCACCTATTGGGCTGCTGAGGAAAACAAAAAAGTCTATGGCTGCATGTCTTCTTCCAGTTAACTGAACTTCTCAAGAAACATGACTGGGGAAAGAAAGCACTATGCAGAAACATTCCTTGGGGTGCTCTCACAGGAGGAAAGGAAAGAAATGCTCCTGTAACTGGGACTCTAGTCACAAGGCAAAGAATGAAAGGTCATCAAAGCATAGGTTGATCAGAAAGAGGCAGGTGGCAAGTCTGCTTGAGATACAAAAAGCAGGCAGCAGCAGAAGTCTTAGTCACTACCTTCATATTGGAACTGTTCATTTTATTTTCAGACATCAAAGACTTTAGACTGAGTAGCATATACCTATGTGCATATATTTTCTCTTACTGTGTTATTTTTTCTGTTGCTAAATTCAGAGCATCCAGATGCATTTGAGCCAGTCGCAAGCCAGGGAATGTCAAAAAAGCACCAATAAGTGAACACAAAACAGCCAGGAACAATTTGAAGGTTAGTTTAGACACAGGACCCCTAAAAGAAAAGAAAGGAAATAAGCATTTTCTTGAGGAGGAAGTGAATGTGCAGGGTATCAGTGATTATTTTCAATGCAACAGTATCTAATATTTAATCAAAAACCAAAAAGAATTGTACAGTTTTACTCTGGAATACCAGCATCATTAAAACCCATCCAGGAACAAAAACAAAAAACAAGTTACCTGTTAATTCAATAAAATGAATAGAAAACCTTCCTATTAAAAAACACTTCCTATAACAAAAAACCTCCTATAAGATGTTAAATTTGTTAGTGCAGTAAAACAAAAAAGAAAAAAAGCTACCAGAATGAAGCCAATGAAGGTTATTTTTTTTTAAGAGAACAGATATATCACAATTCTAAATAGTCAAAAATTTGAATTATATATTAGCTGCATTCTAATTTATCCATTAAGAGGCTTTGTCAAACTTATTACTTCAGTCTTCCAACAGATTTATCAAAAACATACACGTATCCAATTAGCTGTGTCTCTTCCAAGCAGCCAATATCATTTTTTTTTTTTTTTTTTTTTTTACTAACTGTGCATTACATCACAATTATTGAAAAAGGATCAAGGATTAAATGAATTACAGAATTAATAAACACAGAATTACACACATACATACACACACACACAAAAAAAGTACAATGACATAACGGATTAAGGAGGAACAAAACCAATTCTAGTTATCTAGGAAAGCATCAGACTTAGCTCACAACCTCAAACTACCAAGAGACACCATCATCAACTCAATCACTCCCATGAACAGCCAAAACACTGCAAATGTTTAAAAATAAAGGAATGTTAACAGGAAAATTAATAAAGAAGTTAGTAAATTTGCAATAGCTTAGGTAAAATGGAGTGAAGAAAGGTTAAAAAGTACATAGGATTCAGTTATGGGTTTCTCCAATATTCCTACCTAAAAATGTACTTTCTGAGGATGTATACTTGAAAGATCTGTTCTGCAGAAATAAAGACTTAATTCCATAGTTCAGACACGATACTTGAAAATTTCCACGTCAGGAATTGAAAGCTTATCCTTCATAGTAAAGATACACCCCATAATACATGTGACAGCACATGTGTAAAGAGTTGTACTAAAAGTCCATTTTACAATACACAAAGGCTGTCTAAGACAGTGACTGAATACACAAGTAACATCACAAGCAACGGCACACTCCTTTCACGGATCATACAAAACTTGAGATATCCTGTAGCAAGCAGATGTATTTGTGAAAGAGGAAAATATTACAGAAATTAAAAGATGCAACCAAAGGCCAAAATTTACTCCTAAAGACAACTTCATTGCAAGCTCCATCTGAAGTGTCTAAAGCTCTTATATATCATAGGAACAACAGAAAGATACTTTTCTGCTTTAAACAGTCCCTTCAGTGTTGCAAAGATTGCTTAAGAACTACCACGAAAAATATATTTATACATTTGAATTTATTTTTTTAAAAGAACTACAGTCAAACTACCAGGGTAGAGACTATATCCAAATTAAAGAGAAAACAAAGATACTTCTAAGTATTGGTGGATTATTTTCATTAATCCACCTCTTCACATTTTTGGAGAGACTGTAAGCATGTACAACAGCACAATATGCTAGACAAATGCTTGCTAAGAATATCCAAGTGGTTCAGTTATAAATGCAAACTTGATGTAGAACAATGTATATCTAGGACTTACTGGGATTCCAAACCCTGCTTTTCAAGAAACTGCATAGCACTTTCTGAGAAATTTGAGAATCCTGCAAAGACACATACATCATATGCATTTTATCACAGTAAAAACAATCTTTTTTTCCCCCCAAGTAAAATGCAACAGAACAGTACATCTTTTGAAAAGTATTCATGACCTAGGATAATACTTTCACATGCTAATTACTTCTCCACAATGCAATAAAACTTGGATTTCAACAGTCTTTGACAGTACCTATTTGATACTTGAACATTTCTTGAACGTTGATGGAATTAACGTTGACTTATTGACCAAGTACCTATTCCTTACTTTTTTTTTAGTAGAGGAACTCCATTTCAAAATGCAAGGCAAAACAGGTTAAAAATAAAACTGGAAAGCAAATGTAAACAAAACAACAACAACAAAAAAAGGCATTTTACATTTTTTAAAACAAAGCAGGGAAAACAGACTATTTTCCAGAAAAAGTGTATCACAGAGCAGTTAAAACTAACAAAGATATTCTCAAAAATATTCCAAACACCTGAAATAAATCCCATCATGCAATAAATAAGACTGTTGCAAACACTAAAGAAGGGAGTTACCTGATTCCAGTCCAAACTCTAGATAGTTTTCTGTCACAATCAAAATTGCCATTGCTTTCACAAAGAAGAAAAAACCAAATGTGACACAGACTGATCTTTCACCTCCTTCCTCTACTTTGAAATAATGAGTGGTCAATGAAAACAGTACCTTGCTGCACAAGAAAAAGGTCAAGGAAAATTAAAGATGAAAAATAACAATATTTAAGAATTGCAAAGCAGTATTTTGATCATCTGCACTAAGGCTGCTCTATGATGTGCCAATTCCACATTAATGGATAGTGAAAAGCAATGATAAAAAAGTGCGTAGCTAGGAACATGGTTCTCTGAAATATGGTTTTGTCTTAGACCTAATGATGGTCAATTGCAGTAATATTCTTTATTAATCCATGAGAATTTAAGCACAGTTTATACATACAAATTACACATGCTATATCGAACCAAAAATAGGCCAATTTTCATCTTCAGAGTAAAACATCAACCTAAATGAAGAATATTCCAAACTACGTAATGTAAGATTCAATGCATTCAAAATTCAAAATCTTATTAATAAATCCAACAACTATGATTCCAGGGAAGTGAATATAAGCATTTTTAACCAGAAGCTATACATGCTCTTCCAGAACACAATCCCAAGATGTATGTACAAACAGCAAGGGACTGGGTACTCCAACAAGGTCTACTATCAATAATGGGATAAACTTTCATTTCTAAAATGAGATAACTTCTACTCCCAAGAAGTACAGACCTGCCTAAAAAGAAGCTGTGAGAAATGTCATGTGATTGCTGCCTAGATTATTTGATGACTTTTACTAAGCAGAAAACACACAAAAAGACTGACATTGTGTTTCTCAACTTTCACATGCACGTATTCAAGATTTCTCAGCTATAAAATACACAAAAATCACGGCATGTTTAATACTACCTATACACCAAAAATCTATGCCATTCTCATTTTGGAAAGAAAAAATCCAATCTCACTTAGTATGATATATTAATTCTTTTTCATGTAACCCTATTGTCATAAATATGAACATCTAAGAGACTGCAGAATGGTAGAGGTTGGAAGGGACTTTTAGAGCTCTGCTGAAGGAGGTTCCCTGCAGCAGGTTACACCGGAGAATGTTCAGACAAGTCTTGAATAACTCCAGAGAAGAAGATTTGACAACCTGTCTGGGGAGCCTGCTCCAGAGCTCTGTCACCCTTTAACCATCACCTACCCTGTTACAAAATAAAATGCTCACTGAGCAACTAAATGCATTTCTATATACATTTAATGCATTTCTAAAAATAACCACCCCAAATTGAAGAATAGGTAAGTACAATTTTTATAACATATTGTCAACTCTTGTAAGCTGCAGCTCCGTTGTATTTGACATTTTTCCCTAAAAAGCTGTTACTATTAACTAGTTTATATTTAAACAAATGCTTGGAAAATATTCCAGGCATTATCTGGTTAGAAAAAAACAAAACGAAAAGAAGGATTTAAATCTGTCTTCTCTCATTTTTTCCAACTATGCAGTAATAACCATTTATATTTAGCACGTCTTTACATTCGCAAGTATTTTAACACATAGATTCCAAGATAATAGAATTTAGTGCTTCTATTCAAAACATTTGAACAGTTATCAGTAAATATCTCCTGGAACTAGTTATGCAATATCACACTCCATTAAGCAGCACATGTTTAACATATGCACTGCTACATTTCATATATTACATATTTCAGCAATATGAAGTAATAAGATACAGCAAAGTACTCGCTTATTGACATTAAGGCAGCCCAAGCACAACATCCAACTATTCCTAAGAGTAATCAACTTAAGTTTACTTTGTACTTTACTGGTATGATATCTGATACTTGTGCCTAAATGAAGTCTTACCTCATCCTAAAAAGAAATGTATGCTTGCTCTCCTCATGTGAGACATCATTTGTCAAACTGCCCCTTGGATGCCATCTGCCACACAGCAACAACTTGTAAAGGGATACAGATAGGAATGTTCAGCTTCTACCATCACATCATCAACATCTGCCTCTAACATCATGGACAAGCATCAGGAGACACTACTTTCAGAGCAACCCACGTAATTATTGACATCCTTTTGCACCCACTTTCTCAACTGAAAGCAGTGAATCAAATTTTTCCAACACTTAAATCATGATGTATCATTTCTGGCCCTGTCATACTGAATTACTACATAGCTTTATAGATCTTAAAAGGAGCACTGAGGCCTGATATCACAACACAAGAACACAGAAGTTTTCTTCTGAAATCTTTTCACTCAGCTAGGTTCCAGTGATTACAAAGACTGTTTCATCAGTACCACAGTGTATCACTCTCTGCACCAACTCCCTTCAATCAAACCGTTGCAATGCTAAGAATAAGTTACATTAACATGTTTATGTCAGTGTTAACTCTAATAAATAAACAAGTTTTGAATGTACTACTTAGTACTGCAGACTTCTGTATCACCACTAACCTCCCAGACTAAGTAATGGCCACAACATTTCACCCCATCAGTCCAGGAACAGTAAAGTCAAATCTCTGTTCAGTAGCAGGGAGCACTGACTTCATCAGGATTTCTACAAAATCATCTACTCTGCAGAGAAGCCTACCATAAAAGTAAGGTCAGTTTAATACTATGTGAAAAATAACAAGCAAACAAAAAAAAAACAAAAACACAGTAAATACAAGTTGAACGAAGTGGTACAAGACTAGTCCTAACTAGTACATTTCCTTCATACAACCAATGAATGACCTGCTACTACTGGGTTACAAATCAGACAGTCCATTGTATTATCTGAGAAGAGTATTGGTTCTTTAGTTAATACACAACTAGTTGCAAAAATATTAAAACATGAAGTTTGCTATTAAGATTACTAAATTAAATTTAGCTTCTAGCTTATGACTGTTTGCTTTCAATACTATCCTATCTGATCTTACAATTTAAAAAGTCAAAGTACTTTTACACATCATGTCAATATGTACACCAAACATGGTTTTCACAAAAGGTTCTCTCACACTGAAAAATTATTTGTTTCCTGCTCTGCACAAGAATCTCCACAGCAGAACTTACATTTGAAATCTGACACATAATCATGGGATTTGACAACACATTTGAAGATGTTTAGGGTGTGAAATGTCCTTTATGCCAGTGTTTTGAGAAACCAAAAATTAATTGCTCCTTGTCTTACGAATCCTAACATACAAAAATTTACTCTCTGCCATTCTTCCCTTTCTGTCGTGTATGAAGGCTGGTGAGAAAATACAGCTAATGTTCTTCTAACATTCAGGGAACTCTCACTCTGTTATAACCTCCTTCAGGTCCAAATGTGCAATTAAGACCTCAAATGCTTGAGCCCTGAGAATAGGACAAAACCGAAAACGGTGGTTTAGGATCAATTTATATAAAAATTACATGTCAGAAAGAAGCAATCATAAAAAGATCTTAATAATCACTTATATGTTCATACTATTGAGAAAACTTGTCCTGCCATGTAACTTTATACTTTTAAATGTCTACAATCGGTTTTGCTCTGAATTGGCAACTAAACAAAGGCAGTGATTAGGACTGCCTCAAAATACCACTCTAAGAATGGAACATTGCAGCCTTCTCTCCTATGAAATCTATGCCAATATATAATTCACAACTCTATTCCACTGAAAGCTGCAACCACTGTAATATTATTTAAGTTGGTTATGCCCAAGTCTAAAAAAGGAAGCAAATAGAGTATTGCCACCAATAAACTTAACACTGTATGAAGCTTTTTTTTTTTTTTTCATAAACTCAGTAATCTCATGCTCCTTCTCATTATGGGAGTCAAAAGTGCTGGTTTTCATCAGTTATTTCCTAAGCAGTGGCTGTGCGCCTCTGACAAGATTCCTGTCCTTGCCAGACCAAATAATAATAAAAAAAAAAAAGGGTGCCTGATTACATAGCTATAACATCATTAAAAGGTGTACAAGAGCCAGACACTGATACTCCTGTCACCATGCAGCAGATCAGAAAATAACCTTTTGTTCTGTGGATCTGATAAATACAAGTCAATGGAAAAAAACCCTGGTCTGGAAACAAGGTACTGACAGGCATTTCTTTCCATACCTTAATCAGCTCAGTCACCTAACAAGTTCATACTCATGACCTGGAAAATTACGCATTTCACTTACACTTCAGGCTAGTCAGAAAAGGTATTTGTCCTTACTGTAAAGGCATAGGAGAGTAAATTTTGAATATATAAGTGTTATATCTAACAGTACTTTGTTAGTTCGTCAGTTGTTGAGGCAGCAAAGGAGTTGCACAGATTTATTTTCCAACTCCTCTCTCCCTAACCTGCACTACGCAAGGACTTGAGATTCTTTTGCTCCATCACCTCTCCTGTCTTTAAAAAGCAACTTTCCTCTCCAAAGAAACAGACCTCTTCCTGGTCTGTGGAAATCAGTAGTTAATTATGGTGAAACCATCCACTGTCTTCTCTACCAAATGGAAAGAGAACAGCTGCTTCTTTTTATGGTTCAATATTGCTTGTTTTCTAAAATACTCTTTTTTTTTTCCACTTTCAGAACAGAACGTTGCTTTTCACAGATCACTGAAAGCACGGTACCATCTCAGCACCTACAACTATACATTTTCTTTTGCACTGTATCTGGAAAAAAGATGAAGTTTTGAATGCTAAACTTATGAATTAATGCAAACAACTTTGCAACAAATGATGATTTACATTCTTGTATTATTTAGTTCAGGAAGTATGAGGCTAAATGCAACAAGAAATAGTATGCAGTAAATTGTATGCTTCAAAAATTATGAACAAACTGTATGGACATCAATGTTTGACTGACAGGCTGGGCAAAATTTAGTTCAGAACAGCTAC
Source organism: Callipepla californica brunnescens (assembly GCA_023055505.1). Taxonomy (NCBI): domain Eukaryota; kingdom Metazoa; phylum Chordata; class Aves; order Galliformes; family Odontophoridae; genus Callipepla; species Callipepla californica. Next base: position 8,094,257 of record JALIRH010000023.1, on the reverse strand, counting down.
ACATTACATTATTTCCACATTCACACAGCCGTATTTTTTTTATAAATGGTTTGGTATGAATGTTTATAAGCCATTTATATCAGCACGTACAAAGAAGAATGTCACAGCATATACATTACCTGAAAATGATGCTACCTTATACAACTCTTTTTCCAAATGATAAATATTTATGTATTCTGTAAAACAACAATAGAGAGCTTTCTATGAATTTCTATGATACAGAAAACAGAAAAGGATACACTGCAAAAGCCAAGACAAGTAGACACCACACTACGCTGATATTCATTTCTTGTGAGGGCTTCATAATGCTGTAATACGCTTCGGTCACTACATACACAACTGTAGCTGCAACAGTGAAATCCACCAACCACTGATATTCAGGAAAGTAATGCAATGCTAAAAAATACAAGTTTGCAAACATTATATGGCTGTGATATTTTTAAGGCAATTATTGTCATAGACAGAATACATGACGACTAATTGTTTTCAAGTAACTGATTTAGACATAACCAGATTACTGAAGTTAAGAGCATCAGCAACAAAAATGTCACACTTTTTTCTGTTCTACAACCTCTCCTTTTAACCTGCACTTCTCTCTTCACCTCTGTGAAGATTCTGGGTTGGTACTAAGCAATTTTATAAGGCTGAGATTTTGTATTTACCATCTCAGCTTTTACACATTAACCTAATTAATTCAAAGACCATAACTAGTTTTCATCTCAATATCATGATAGAAAATGGCTCTCCTCTTTAGCTACAGTTCTAGGAAAGGGTTCAAGATTAAAAGGCAACCAGCTATCACTTTATATATATATATACATATATAAATACATATTCTCTTAAAAAAATTCTAAGCCATTCACAGTTTGCTAAACATCATTAACATCTTCTGCACAGTAATAAATCACTGACTCCACTCTAAAAATTCTATTATTTATGAAAAGGAAGCATCCACAGATGCTGGGAAGTGTGAAGAGCAATTCATGATAAGGAAGCCCAGCTTGCTGCTCCCTAATCATATCTAGGTCAGAAGAGTTAAAAAGCCACAAAACACTACGCAGCATTTGTCTGCTGACTGTGAGATACAAGATGACTAACACAGGATATTAGTTAAATTCAGGTATTTTCAAATTCTGTACTTACTTTGAAACAATAATTTTGTTAGATTTAAAATGCTTGTATACATAGCTTTTTAAAAGCAGTTAAATCCTAAGTTGCATTCATACCATAAACATTCACAAAGACATTTATGCATATGTATACAGCATGGGCATACAATAATGTAAATAAGGAAATATACAGCGGAAATGCACAGAAAAGCCTTAAGGTTACATATGTAAAAGAAATCGGTTATGATTAAGGAATCAAAAATTATCATTTAAAAAAACAAGCAACTTTCAAAACATTTAACATTGCTTATTTCTGCACTGTCATTTTTGGTAACTAAGCATTTTAACTCAGTTTTACCTGTGTAAGTCTAGGTTTCAATGCAATAGTACATCTCCTATTCTAGGTCAGCAGAAAGCATGTTTCAACATCTGTCAGTTGTCATTTTTTTCTACAAAGCTACAATCTGTTTCAAATACACCACAATTTGACCCTTTCCATGTTGCCTCATATTGCTTTGGATGCCTACTGCAACAATTTCTGTAATCTCATTTAACACTCTTTACATCGGTTGTCAATAAAAACATTTCCAACATTTATTGCAAATAAATAAATAAATAAATACATACATAAAAACTTCATAGAAAATACCAGGATGTATTTGATACAGTACATCACTGACAGCATCCTTATTCTTACCAATAGTGTCCCTCTCAGTCACAGACTTTGTTTCCAGATGAAGGTCGATATCTTTTGGAATGGTTAAAGGCTTGTTTTCAATGTGACCATTATATTTTCTATAACAAAAACAATACATACATACATGAATTCCACAAAATCAACTTCTTTGTACGTATAACGACATTTCAAATTTAAGAAGAGTGCAGACTGATTTTCCCTTAAATGGAAACACTTCCATCTAGGTTGCTAAAAGCAATAATTCAACTTTAAAGAGTTCAGAAACAATAAGGCGTGCCAATAATTACTGGGTTTATCTTTTAAGGTTCTAATATACTATGATGGTTATGCACATTAGTCTAAGTAGCTTCTACATGCAGTATCCTAGATATGCAGTAAGACAAAAGCTGGTGGGCACTGTTTACTCCATCCCACTGTTCAGACAGGAACCTGTACAGTGATCTCATTAGTAACCACAGTTCCAATAGTTCAGTAATATGAGTATCACAATACAAAAGAATATATCTGTCCTGACAAACAAATGTCTTAAAAAATCAAAGCTGAAGTGAAGCTTTCCAACTGAAGTCTAGGCAACATTCCAAGTGTACTCCCCCAAAAAAATCAGATTTCCTAAAACAGCAACAGGCTTTTTTGTCACAACAGTGTTCAAGTTTGTTGCCTAAGCTAGAGTAACCTAGATCCTTGAAAGATGCATCTTATCCGCCATCAAGAACTGTAAGGCAGTTTTCTGATTTAAAAGGATGGCTGCAGAAATGGCATTGACCAATTTCAATCCATATCCTGCCTGTGAAGAAAAGTAAAAACAATTATGACTATATTAATAGCAATCCTAGAAATATAGTAGATCTCAAAAAGAAATAATACATCATAGATTCATAGATACATTAGGTTGGAAAGGACCTACAAGATCATCTAGTCCAACCATCCTCACACCACCATCCCTACCCACCAAGCTACTAAATCAAATCCCTCAGCACCTCATCTAAACGCTTCTTGAGCAGCGCTAGGGACGGTGCCTCAACCACCTCCCTAGGCAGGCCATTCCAGTGCCTGACCACTCTGTCAGAGAAAAAATTTTTCCTCAAATCTAATCTAAATCTTCCCCAGTGCAACTTGTGGCCATTCCCTCTCGTCCCGTCATTAGTTATCTGGGAGAAGAGACCAATAATGAGAAAAGGAGAGGTGGATTCTCCAGAGAAAAAGGAGCTATCAGCAAAGAAGCATTAAAAAGAAATTAATGTAACTATGAGCATGTTTTTAAAGAGTAAGATCATCTTAGTTAACATATGAGCTGAGAGTACAACCAGAAAGAATTAATAAATACTATTTTTTCATGTGATAATAGTTCTTACTATCACTCAAAGCACAAGAATTTTAATGGACAAAATGAAAAATGAGGACAAAAATCTAAAGCACCATTCAAAAGTCTATCCAGGTCTACATGAGAACTTGAAAAGAACACCTTAATACAAACAACTGCCTTCAACTATTGTATTTTCTTGGTTACATATTAATGCATTATGGTAAGTATATAAACCTTACTGTAATTGAATGACAGCAACAAATTTGACTGCGTAGACACAAAAACACTGCACCACATTTGAGACATTAAATGAAGTATTTTAACAGTTGAAAAGTGATTCAATGTATATATGTGGCTTGTGATACAGTTTCCTACTACTTTTCACAGTACATTTTCCTAAGGTTGCAATGTTTACGTATCAGTACAAAATAATGTCATGTTTCCACAAAGCAGTGAGTATGCAATTGATCTGGTGAAAAAGATACATGTGCTTTAAAAAGCAGAAGGTTGGCAACACTAACAAAAGAGATTAACAAGGTAAAATTATTTTGTTGACATGATTTTTGCATAAGTCTCCCATTTATGGACTTGAACATTCAGTTTTGTCATATAAGTTATTTTACATATAGATATTACTGATTAGATGAACATTTATAAACTGTAACACTAGTCATGATTCTTCTAACAAGCTGAAGGAAAACAGCAATATTGTTAGATAAGTAACTTCCAAATTTAAGAGTACTGTGACAAATATGTAAAATAAAAGATACTTACGTTAAGGGAACAACTTTTTACCCAAAAACTGAGCAAGTAAGTTTCTTGAGTAGCTTAAAAGCTTTGAAAAAAATGCATTTAGGATAGATTACATGTGAACTTCGTGAATTAATACAGGTGTTAGGAATTGTATGACAGCATTTCATATCAGACTAAAAAAGGATGAAAGGAAATGAAAGACAGAGTGTATTTTGCTGTGTATTTTAAACAAAGCCAATTCTGATTTTTTTATTTATTTTTTAATCACCACAGTAAGCTCCACCACCTCATCAACAGTCTTGGCTCTTGGTGCAATTCTAATTTTGGTAAATCTGCTGGAGACCTTCACGACTGAATGTGAGAATCCTGTTTTCAGCTGAAGCTGATGGACAGCGATCTCATCACTCTCTGTTTTCCTCCTGCTAGGTCAACCAAGCCAAGCTGTTGCAGACTCCTCTTGTAAGACAGGCTGTTTCCTGGACGATCCCGGCAGCCATTCTGTTCACCTGTTCAAGTCTGAATTAATTTTTCTTGAACATGAGTGAACAGAACTTTTCACAGTAATAACAATAAAGTTCTACACCAGTGCTTTGTGCAGAAGTATTAATACTTCCACTGGAAGTAACTCAACTAATAATTCTAGGAGCACGTTTACCTTTTTCACACCTGTTTAAGACAGTAATGGTTCAGAACAACAACCCTATATCCAAGAGCTATACTCAAATTTTGCCTAAAAATGAGGAACTTCAACCCTAGAGAAGACTTGCTTTCCTTAGGCTCCATGAAACGAGTAAATTGATTTAAAAAATCCCTGTAACCAAATAAGCAATTTCACAAATTACATTTAGGATGGGGAAACATTCACTGCTGAACAACTTGGGAATGTTCAATCCTCTACTACAACAGAAGAACACAATTCAGTACAGAGCTGTGACAACACAAGCACTGCAGTCATATGCAACAAGCAGTTTTAGAGTCACAAAGACAGAAGTTGGCCAAAGCTGTTATACAGATCACACACACACACACACACACACAAAAAGAAGAAAAAAAAAAAAGAGGAGAAATAAGCTTAAAACAAGTACTGACCTATCTTTTTTGCTCTTCCCTCTTTGTTTCCCTGCAAGAATCCGTAGTTCTTCTTCAGTAGGATGTTGATACCACCGTAAACTAAGGGAAAAGAAAACTGCAAGTAAAATAATGCCAAAACTAGCAAAGGAGAATGATTAAAAAAATTCACACATAACTACATGTCAACATGGATGTGTACGTATACTAAAATAGCAGTCACTGGACTGAATAACAACAGCTAACCTTCAGTGCACTTCAGCACAAGTTATTTACTAGATAACATCAGAAAGTTTTACAGCTACCCCTTCACTTCTCAACTAGTAACTGTTACCTGTCTTTTTTCTTAGACAGCCAAGATCATAATATCTGTATTTCTGCCCTAAGCACCACCATCCCAGGGATACCTTCAGCTCTTACTACAAAAAGGACAGCAGCTTACAACAGCACAGATATGTAAACATTAAAATATGTAACTGCTGTCTAGAAAAATAGTTGCATATTCTACTACCTCAGTTATGGATTTCACACAAGAGTTACTGAAAAAAACAAAAATCACTAATTTACATGTAAACTCTACGATTTTCCACTTTCACACATAAAGGTGCTATCCATTTATCCATTCATTTAAAAGTCAAGTCGTGGCAAGGAAGTTCTGAAGTGGGAAAAACGATGGTTCAGTCTCAGTAATTTTATTCAGATTTCTAAGCAAGAACATTAGTAGCTCAAGCATGTTCTTTCCTACACAGCAAAGGTGAGCTGCTCTTCAGATTTTGGATGGCTGTCACTCTGAATCTTCTGCTAAAATGTTAAGGCAGAGAAGTCCAAATACAAACAAACATACTTATACTTGGAAGATTTATCTGTATTAATGTACTTTTTTTTTTTTTTTTTTCCCTGGAGAAGACCACTAATTTATGAAACAGTTTAATACAAGGTAATAATCAAGACAGAGCACTGGTATCCATAACTATCATTACTACTCAAATTAGGAAAATCTCATTAAGACCACCCAAATCTACACTGGTGAATCTGAGACGCTTCAGACAAAATTCTGGTCCTGTTTAGTATGCTAACACAAATCAAGAATACTTAAGCCATAACTTGGCCTTCATTATGCTACAAAAATTTGTTGCAAGTGATTCAAAGTTACAAGTAACAGTATACAAAAACATTTTATTTAGTTAACAAAGCTTACCAGTCTCCAGTTGAAAATCACAGAAGCCAAAAAAGGTGAACACATTTTCATTAAGTTAGAGGTCAAAAAAAAAAAGTCTACATTTGCTTTAGTGTGTTTAAAACTGAGATCCCAGAACTGATCACTCTGTAGCTTGATAGAGCATACTCTGAAGACCTGCACAAACATGCCCCAGTTAATCTGAATGACTGCCTATAATGACTGTAGAACAGAACATCAGTTTTCTCCTGACGTGGCCTGGAAATAGGACAAGAGACACTGAGCAACCTAAAAGCAACTTTTTGGTAGAGACAGACTTACTAGTTAAAAATGCAAAGGCCTAGGTAGATACTTGGGCTGCCAATTCACTGACCTCAATAAATATGAATGTTCATATTCTGTTCAAGACCTGAAAAAGTTTGTATTCCTTTTCAAATATAAGTAAACTGTGTTTCAGCAGCTAAAGATAGCCATCCACTCTACAAATGAAAAAACACCTTCCGTCTGTATATTCTAACAACTGTTTTAAATTTTGACATGTCTACATTTTCTTTTAATAGGCTTTGAATGTACACATACAGGCATCATGAAACAAGCTCGTCACTTAAAGGTTCTACATTTTCTCATGTGTTTGTCTTCACTCCCCTTTAGCAAGGACTATCTCTTGATGCAATTTCAGATGACTTCTTTGGGGCCTCCCAACTCTTCCAAAGAAAAACACTTAGGCCTAATAAATTAAACTGGCTTTGGCGATTACAGTCTAGCTGAAAATAATATATTGACAGGAAACAACAAAGAGGTAGTAACATCTCCTAGGAAAGCTGGACTTAAGTATGTATGTAAAACATTCTACCACCTTGCTTACAGAGGTCCATCTGAAAAAATACTTCACAAATAGATGGTGCTTAGAAAAACAAGTTTACATATGCTTGTCATATAAACTATAAAAAGAAAAATGATGCCTTTATGACATAAAAATTCAGATCCTGTTTCAGTAAAGCTCCTGACTCGATTTTATTTCTGAAACAGAAAAGTCTTCACAGCTTTTTACAAAATTCTAGTATTCAGAGTCTTAGTCATAATGACTGAAACTGCAACAAACTAGAATAGCTACCTTATAAATAGAACTCTGAAAAGCAACAGTGAGATTTTCAAGGTTACTAACATGAAAGGCAGTGAGACACCCACTGACCTCAGTGGGACCAGAATTCCAAAGTGCTGGTGCAGAAATCCTGCCTTATGTACTTAGCAGTCTGTACACGTGCAAAGATTAAAAAGAAGAAAGGGTGACCAAAAATATATCTGAACAGCAAACCTTTCACTGGCAGAACATTTGCCTTAGAATATGACTACAGAAACTGAAAATGCCTTAAGAATGAAGGACACAGGCATATTACTGAGCAATTCTTAAAACAAAAATTAAAATTCTGAACTGAACACTAAAACAAATGTTTTAAATACAATATAAAAAGTAGGAGAAATAATTTGAAATCTAATTGATACACTACGACAGTAACACACTAAAAACAATGAAGATATGAAGTTTCATATTTTTAAAAAATTTTTAAGAGCTCGCTTATGATATAATATTCTTTTTAGAGGAAAAAAAAGAGGTTGTCAATATCCTACGTGTGTTAACAATGAAAATTCTCAAAGCAGTTAAGAATACGATTTCTTTTCCCATCATCTGCCCATTGATTACTCAGTTTCACTTCAACACTGTTACAGTGATGTTTAACACACATTTATTTAACTATGTTTTAAACGTCACACTAGTGACATTTTTCATGGGTTTAAGAATTTGAAAGGGGAAAAACTTAAAACAAAACAAAACAAAAAAACAGTAATTCCAAGATACTGAGGGGAAAAAAAACAGCGGATAACTATACAAGACCATTAAGACTACTGTGAAATATACTTTCGTTCGAGGAAACTACTTCAGAAATCACAGAGCAGAGATCCAGTGTTCTTCAGATTTTAACAGTTCCAAAAGACATCATACTACCTCCTGATCATTCAAAGTGCTTTTCTTCCCAGAAGAAAAAACAAAGTGTTTCTGTTACTTTTAATATTTAAGATACTGATTTCTATTCCAAACAGCTGCTGTTTTTAGTTATTATGGATACTGCCACACAGGGAATGCTCCCCTTGCAACACATTATGTCTGTTTGATCTATTGTTATGAAGAACTACTATACTGAAATTTATAATGATTCCACCCTATGAAGTTTTAAAAACCACCATTTTTAATAAATACCTAAGCACTCTGTTTATACAAGGCTAATCAGTACAACTGTCATAAATACTGAAGTACTGCAGAGAAAGAAGCCCTTTGGTTCCAAACAGCATTCACCTTAGCTTTTCAGTATTAAGTTACATAGCTTGTACCTTTAGAAAGGTAAGAGCTGGAAAACAGCTAGCTTTATGACTGGTACAATTAACAGCAACAAGTCTATTCTTTTTCAGCAGCACTACCTTTATACCTTCAATCTGCACCAAGTGTCACCATGCTGTGTAAAGTTCAAGAATAGCAAGCAAATTAATTACTTTTCAAGAAAAACTAAATTAGTAATGTTGTACTGTTTCTACTGTGATGCATAATTGCTCTACCACATTCACACACCATGTATCAACAGTTTCTTATCTTACCTGCCACTACAGAGAAGCCAACGAGCAAGAGAATAGTGAGGTATGATCTTCTGTATGACACTAGCCATTACCATGGTAACCACCAACTGCACACCTATCACACCCTGTAGAGGAATAAGTTAACAACAAGTCAATATGTGCTTTTAATATCTGTTGAAATACCTTCACGCTTGTTGTCACATTTTAAAAACACCTCCATGTAACAGGGATAATATTTTTTTTATTTTTTAATCTAGAATGCAAAAACCCCACGCTGTATCAGTGTTCAGGAAATCCCCTGGAACCCGCAATAAACAACTACATCCTTTCCAATAAGAAAAGACATCACGAGTCCAGCTGGTGCCAGCTCCCAGCAGAGTGCCTCAGCTCAAGAGATGAGGATGCCACATGTTGTTATCACACTCCATAAGATGTTCCACTGTACAATTACATCACTGATCACAACTCACAGTCTGTGGTCTCTTCTGTTCTGACATCATTTAAGACCTGATACCCTACAAATCCAGCTTAGTTCACAATTTACAAAATCCACCTCCTGAAATTTCAGCCTCCTGTTAATACAGAGCATTTGCTCCGTACTGCACTAACAGCACAGACAGTGAAGGGAAGGTGCACAACAATCGGTGTAATGTATCTTGTATTAACTTCTCATCTCTTCTCTCTTCCAAAAGTTTTTTTTTTTTTCATTTTAAACACTCATCTGCACATATTATCCACTACTTATTTACATGCACGTTAATACACTCAGGAAAAAAATATATACACTATCCCAAGCTATCTTAAATTACAAAATTGCTTTTCCCCACAGAAAACCACAAAACAGAGGGTTCGTTCCAATTCAGTTTCTGCCTAAATCAAGTCTCCCACATACTTTAAGGTCTTCCCATTACCACTAATATTAGTTTACTACTTGTTTCAAGAATACAGATTAGGTACTGGTTCCAACCAGTATCTTCTGCTTTACTTGACAGTCTAAATTAGCAGATATGGTTCAAGATTTAAAAGATCTATCCCTACTTAACAGAATATGACTTGTTTAAAGGGGAAGATATTAAAGGACAAAGCTCTTTTACGAGACAAAATCTTCTGCAAGAAACAATGATCACAAACTGGATCACAGGATGTTCTGTCTGAAGACCAGGAAGTCACTTCAGTGCACTGCAAGACAGACTAAACAATCATTAGAGACAGAAGTCAGTACCTTACAGATCAGAGAGACACTTCTGTCAATCTGTGTACAGCTGAAAATCCCTCACTCCCAAGGTAAGAAGACTGTGAAAGACAGTTAAATCAGTTTCTGTGCAAAACAAAGGCTGTCCAGAAACCTCATGGTCAATGCCAAGAACAAGACAGAACAAACAGATGGTGATTACAATGCCTAATAAGTTGCAGACTTGTGTTCTTGTGTTCCAATTACAGAAGAATCTTTGGTCAGAGGTCTCTCAATATCAATGATCAATTCCAGGAGCTTGAAGTATTTGTGGCATTATTACTTGTGTGTGTGCTACACAGAACATTTTTTATAAGAAAGCTTTGAATAAAACATAATAAAGAATGTGTAAGAAGTCTACAATAGAAGTGTTTGCAGTTACACTGAAGAACAAGACAGACAAAATCCTAAAATCTTTAAAAATGACAGTCCCAAAAGGCAGTATGGTAAGTTTGAACCAAGTACAACCTAGATTTTGGCCTTCACAGTCCATACCTCCAGCACTGCATAATTAGATAAACTGTTGCTGATAATCAGGAGAACAAAAAGTGAGAATAAGTAATTATGATAAAGCTACAATACTCTTATCTACAAACAATGTGAGCTTATAACACAAACACAGCTACCTCATAATTAACAGAAAATAAGAACACTGTTAGAACTACTTCATATTTCCATTCACAGAACATGCAAAGCAGGAATAACCAAGGTTAATAGTTTTATCAAAGATAGGACTTCAGTCTCCACATTTGACCTTGCCCAAGGTTATTCTCCCACTCTGACTGTACCACGCCAAGTTTTTTTTTCCTTGTTCTATCAAATACATACATGCTACTAATGTTCAGTAGGTCTACTCAGGGCTTCAAAACTACTTCACATATAACAACCACCAACCCCTCCCATTGCAGGATGGGGGCCGCAATCTGAAGCCAGCAGTTGCATACACTGGGATAATGTGGAACAGCACACCAGCCAAACAACTACATGCCTGAAAGAACAAACAAGAGAACACAGCCTTTTGTTCAGAAATACAGTGCCAGCTACTTACTTACTGAAGCAACAATTCTTGTAAAAACAAGAGTTTTACAAAGGTGCACTGGAGTATTCTGCAGATGGTCATTAACCCCTCACAGTGGTAGTATACAAAATGTGAAAAACCTTTTATACTAGTAACAATCAGCAAGATCTATAGGAAGATAAGGTAAGTAACTCCTATCATACCAAATTCCGAAAGTGCAGTAGTGTTTTTCAAGTCTAGCAGTTAAATAGATACAATACTTGAAATGCCATTTAATCAATAACATGTTATAGGTCTTATTATTAGATCAGACATTCCCACAGGATACATTTTCTCCATGTGTGTTTATGTGCACACTCAAGCTGAAATTTACAAAACCAAACTAATGCTTTGCTGAAACATCAGTGCAATTCAAGGTTGTTAAGTGGTGTAAGATACTACACCAGACAGACATAGGGAAGAGAGCTCTCAGTACAAAAAATTTAAATGCATGCCTCCTGTGAAAAAGTTGGTTTTCACAAAATACTTGGAATGATATTTGACACAGTAATCTGACTATTTGTAAGTTTCAAATTCTGGAAAGACACCTACAAAAAGAGACCTCCTCACAATTTGGATTTCTTTTTTTTTTTTTTTTGATGACCAAGTTTCCTGATGTTTGTAACTCAGCAGAAATGATGCATCAAGTGGCAAGAAGAATACACAAGGAATTCAGGACTACCAACAACTGCTCACCTCCATGTGCCAGTTCTGCCTTGCCCAGTGCCCTTCCCCATGTTCAAAGAGAGTCATAAGCAGGCAGACAGGAGTCAGAAGCAGCATGACCCCCTTTGAATCAAGGTGTGTTGTTTAAAAATAGAACTACAGTCTTGTCAGACAACATTATTTTAGCCTCTGAGAAACAAGAAACAAAATTGCTCCCTGACCACCATGATTACAAAATTAAGAGTAATTAGGAAAATCAAACTGCTGTTGTAGAAATCTCACGACTGGAACCAAACCACTTTTAAAGTCACAGAATAATCATTACTACTGAAGTAATCAATAGAGATTTCTGCCCCTTGAGCAGAAAATCAGTACATAGTCAATGTAGTATTAAATTACAAGGAAAACCAGTTCAGAGATCTGATCTACAACAAAGGACAAAAAGAAAGGTACAAGATTACGTTAAAAGAGTTTTAAAATCTACCATACCCATATTTACCTAATTGACACATTAACTGTGGAAGCTCTCATACTCCCAACCATTAACTTCCTTTATAGAAAGCTTTACCATTGCAAGAATCATTCCAAGAACAAGAAGTGGAAAACAACTGGTGCATCTACAGTACAGTCTAAACACTATGGCAGTATTAAGATGCTTGTGCAGAACTGTGAGCATTACAGCTAGAAAGATAAGCCCTTATAGTCACAGCTAAGAGTTGCACAAACTGCTGCCACAGTACAGGCTGTGAGCCTCCTGATGCAAAAGACTGTTTTACATTTCATTCTACCATTGAGTCAGAACTGGAGAATGCAGTTTCCATACAGTTTACAAGTATACTATCGAAGAATGTATTTTCATGAGACTTATAATCCTTAGCTGTGATTCCATAACATCTGTCCATACAGCTAGAAACTATCAAGAAGTGGAAATGATTTCTCAAGCTTATCGGGAAGCATTTAACAGACTACACCCTAAGTGCTGAGGCAGTAGGCGGATGTGGTTGCCAAGCCACTCTCCATCATCCTTCAACAGTCCTGGCTAACCAGGGATGACCCAGTGAACTGGAGGCTGGCAAAGGTGACATCCATCTTCAGAAGAGCCAGAAATATGATCCCGGTAGCTAGAGACCTATCAGTCCCACCTCAGTATCAGTGCCTCGGTTATGGAATGGATAATCTAAGGACGCATCACAGATCAAAAGGTCAACCATGGGATCAGGCCCAGTCAGGATGGGTTAATGAACAGTAGATCAGGCCTGACAAACTTGATATCATTGTATGACAAGGTCACCTGCTTAGTGGATGAAAATGAGGCTGTTGATGTGGTCTACCTGGACTCCATTAAAGCCTTTTACACTGTCCCTCACAACATCATCATGGAGAAGTTGGCTGCCCATGTTCTGGATGGGCATATGCTTTGCTGGGTGAAACACCGTCTGGATGGGTAGGCCCAAAGAGTTGTGGTCAGTGGAGTTAAATCCAGTTGGCAGAAGGTCACGAGTGGGGCCCCCAGGACTCACGACAGGGGCCACTCCTACTCAACACCTTTATCAATGATCCTGGTGAGGGGATCGAGCACACCCTCATTAAGTTTGCAGACAACAGCAAGTTGGGAGGAAGTGTAGATCTGACAGAGAGTAGCATGGCACTACAAGGGGACCTGGATAGATTGAATTGATGATTCAAGTATGAGTTTCAAAGAGCCAAGTGTCGAGTACTTCATTTTGTTCACAACAACGCGAGGCAATCCCAACAGGCTTGAGGAGTGGCTGAAAAGGTGCCTGACACAAAGGGTCCTTCATGATGAACATATGAGCCCACACTGTGCCCAGACGGACAAGAAGGCAAGTGGCATTCTGGCATGCATCAGGGATTGTGTCATAAGCAGGACTAGGGAAGTAATCCTCCCCCTGTACTCAGCACTATTGAGGCCCCACATTGAGCACTGTGTTCAGTTTTGGGAACCTCAGTACAGAAAGGACACTGAGGTGCTGGAGGAGCTCCAAAGAAGGACAACAAAGCTCATGAAAGGCTTAGAGAATATACCCTATGAGGAGTAATTGAAGGAACAGTGTCTGTTTAGTACTGGGAAGAGGAGGCTGAAGAGAGACCTTACTGATCTCTTCAAATACCTGAAAGCTGATAGCAGAGAGAGAGAGTTGGTCACTTCTCACCAGCAACAGAACAAGGGAAAATGGGCTGCAAGTTGTGCCAGGGGAGGTTGAGGTTGTATATAAGGAAAAACTTCTTTACAGTAAAGGTTGTTAAGCACTGGAATAGGCTCGCCAGTGAGGTGGTTGAGTAACCATCCCTGAATGTGCTTAAGAATCATGAGGACGTTGTGCTCTGGGACATGATTTAGCAGTGGGTTGTGAGAGTTAGAGTAATATGGTTACGTTGTGGTTGGACTTGATGAACCTGAATGTCTTTTCCAACCTGAGCAATTCTTTGATTCTGTGGTTCTAATGGTATTTTAAAAAAGGGCCTACACTGAAAAGAAAACATGCATGTGTTTACAGCTTTCCAGTATCTCCTAATGGAGTGGTGGGATAATGGAATAGTACAAATAACAGGAATATTTCAAGTACTTTAGAGTCAATACTCTACCCTCAAATGAAGAATAGGGAAGAGAAAGGAAAAAAAGAAAAGGAAGAAAAGGCACAATGGGAAAAAAAAACAACAGAGTTATTTTTATGTTCCAAGGAAAAAACAATCAGAATCAACTTGTTAAATATGTCACTGTTAGAAGAGCTAAGTATCTGACTTTACCCAAAGCATAACTATAAAGTGGAGATATTAAGCAAGATCTCCAGCACTTAGATGAACGCTGTCACCACAGATAAAAATGATACACTGACATTTATACATACACAGAAGAAATATGCAAGAATGGGATAGACTCTTTCAGCAGTGTGTGGAGACAAGACAAGGGGAAACAGCCAAAAAGAGCAGCACAGGAGGTTCCGCACGCATGTGTGCAAGAACTTCTTTATGGTGAGGGTGACGGAGCACTGGCACAGGCTGCCCAGGGTGGTTGTGGAATCTCCTTCTCTGGAGATATTCAAGACCCGCCTGGACGCCTACCTGTGCTACCTGGTGTAGGGAACCTGCTTTGGCAGGGAGGTTGGACTCGATGATCTCTTGAGGTCCCTTCCAACCCCTACAATTCTGTGATTCTGTGATACACAGTATATCTTTATACCAAAATCAATATATCGCTGCGGTGTCCCATTATATATACAATTAAGTGTCTTGAAAGCGGACCCACTAAACTCAGGTAACTCATGTGTTTTATATTATAACTTTGTTTTGCAATATCAGGCAATTTATATCGCAATATGGGGTCCATCCCATCTTCATAGCACAAACAGGCAGACAAGGAACCCCCACACCTCCACAACTCAACCTAGAGACATCCCCACTGCTGTTACCACTACCAGTAACAACACCGAGCAGGCTTCGTTCTGCTGCCGCTGTCCCTCGAAACTCATTTCGCACATATTACCCCACACGTTCTGCCCGAACCGAGAAATCGGGAACGCAACCTCAAGCAGGACTTATCCACAAAACCCAGCGTCCCAGCACGCTGCGCACACACAGCACAGCTCCGCCCAGCCTCAGGGAACTGAAAGCGAGGCAGCCTGAACACCGACTGAGGCGTGCAGCAAAAGCGCGCAGGTAAACCCCAGGCCGCCGGAACAGCCGCCAGCCCCCCCCCGTCGGCGCCGCGACCCTCGGCCCCGCTCACCATGCTGCTCCAGCCGGCGCCGCCCGCCGCTCCAGCCGCCCGCCCTCGCCCCGCTCGCAGCGCATAAATCCGCCGCCCGGCCCCGCTCTGCCCGGCACGACCCCGCTCCGCTCCGCCGCGGCGGCCCAGCGCCCGCCAGGCCCCGCGCCGGCAGCCGACCGCCGAGGTCACGCAAGGGCCCTGCCGGCGGCTGGACCCTGCCGGGCTGCCCGAACAAACGCCTGAGCGAAAGTGCTAACGGACAGAACGGGCCGAGCAGCAGAGACGACCCCGCGCTGGGTGTTCAGATGCCGCCTGGAGGGAAGATGGAAAAGTCGCACTGAGACGCCCGGTGGTCTGAGGTGCCGCCCGGCTGCTCGTTACCGGCCAGGCAGGCATAGCGTAGGCCACAACGAAACGGACGGCACGGGCTCAACCATAGCGTCATCTAAAAGGACGGGCCGAGCAGTGCGCGTGCGCCGCCGGCACGCATGCGCAGTAACCTCAGCCGCGCAACGCGCGCTTTCTGACGTCACGCGAGGGCGTGCACGGACAGGGCGCGCAGTGGGACAGTGGGACGGGGCAGGCGCGGGAATGCGGCGTCCCTTAAACGGAGCGCGTGCGCGGGAAGGGCGAACTGTCTGCAAACAAGGACGAGAGAAACAAACCCGTGCTGCTGCGGTTCACTCTTTTATTGGAAAAGCTAATAAGCCCCGCTAGCGGCTAGGGGAGGCCGCCTCTTGCGGGGCGGAGGAGCGCGCTGGGCGCTGGCGGCCCTCCTCTTCGTGGGGCGCCGGGGCCCACCGGCCGAGCGCTTCCCGCCCCGGCCGCGAGCGGAGGGGCCGCGGCTGCGTCCCTGCTCGGAGGGACCGGCCGCCTCGGGACCCGGCTCGTCGCCGGGCCGCTCCCGCTGCGCGGGGCTGGGTGCGGCGGGGAGCTCGGCGGCACCCCCGCCCAGAGCCCCGCCGGACGTGCCGGGGAGCTCCTCCGCTTCGGGACCCGCGGAGCCGTCGTACGGAGCGGCGCTGGGGGCGGCGGTGCCCTGCGGGGACGCGGCGGGACCGGACGGGGCCGCGGGACCGTCCTCGTGCGGTTGGGTCACGTCAGGTTCTTCGTGGCCATCCCCGTGCTGATGGACCACGCCGGGCACTTCGCGGCCGTCCTCCTGCTGCTGGGTGTTGTTGGGCTCTGGGAGGCCCAGCAGCCTCCGGGCCTCCGGGCCGCACAGTATCACGATGACATTGATGAGCCCTTCCATCAGTGGTGCGGCGACGGCTCCAAGGATGTTATGGGCGCGCCGCACCAGGGCGGCCCTGTCCAGGCCCACCTGGCAGAGCAGTACCTGGATCGTGCTCACCGTCATAGCGATCTGCCAGGGGTGAATCCCCTGGATGACGGAGAGCATCTCCTCCAGCCAGGGCAGCACAGGAAAGAGGAGGTCGCGTCTCTCCCTGAAGAGTGCTGCCCACTGCTCCGGTAGAAGGCCGCCCACTGTCTCTGCTTCCACATCCCTGTGTTCAGCAGCTGCCGCGGTGCCGCTGGGGCCGAAGCAGATGGGAACTGGCAGTGCGGGTGGGCACACCATGTATACGAGGAACTTGTTTCCCCGCACGGAGACCTGGATGGTGTTCATGGCCGCCCTGCACAGTGGGCACGTGTCTTTCATCCTCGCCCACCGATGGATGCAGCCAGCACAGAACGTGTGGTTGCACGGAATCACACGTGCAATGTCCCGTCGCGCATCGCCGCAGACGGGACATGTCCATGGCTCTTCCGCAGCCATGGTCTTCTCGCTGCAGCGGGCTGGGAGAACTGCAGATGACAAGCTGTTCTTCACCAGAGCTGCAGCGGTGGTGTCACACTGCAAGAGAGGAAGAGGCTCACAGTCACTCTCTGTCCCAGCGTCTGAACGTCCTCAGCAGTCCATTCCTCAGCAGGAAGCCTTCCCAAGCCCCGCACTGGTTTATCTCGTGCACCCTACCCTAACCCACAGCTACCCAGGTGTCCCCACACCACTCACCTCCGCTGCTGCGGGTGCGCTCTGTAGCGCCCCGGTTGCCTGCACTAGGCAGGGCCGGGGAAACGAGCAATGCTCTGGGCTCGGGCACTGAGATGCTGCAAGCAGCCCCAGGCACGACCCAGCACAGCACAGCACAACCAAACACTTGCTCGACCTCCAAGCCTCGCACAACTGCTCAGCAGGGTCCAGGAGCCAGAATGAGCCGGGTTCCGCCAGCGCCCCAGGAGAGGAGCAGCGAGGGCTGAGCAGTCACAATGCGTCACCCGGTGATGTCACAGTCTGCTGCTCAGTGATGTCATCGACATTACTCATGTCCATTTTTATGGACGTGTCCCTCCATAAACATCAAGTGTAACCAGAAATTTACGTACAACAGCTATCCCATCGGTGCTGGCTCTCTCCCAGGTGTATCTTCCCAAGCTGTGCAGTTTTATGGGAAATCCAAGTGACTTAACTCGTGGCATTGGTGATTTTAGTTGAAACTGCAAACTTTTAACTTCATGTTGAATCTCATACTTCTTCATAAACATTCAGGTTTAGGGCCGTATTCTTCACTATTTAGGAGAGAACAAGTGGATTTTCTTTCTCTCTCCTTGAAACTCACACTACTGATTTACTGGAAGAATTGTAAGGTAAAAAGCCCGGAGCGGGAAAAATAAACCAAGAGATTTTTCACATGCATTGAAGCATATAGAGATGAAGAGAACGTGAACTTCCAGTAATTGCATCTTATCTATTTGATACCTGAATCTTTGAGTCTTGACTTTGCATAAAGTATCCCCCAAACAACCTATTTTCATCTTTTAGAAGTAAGAAAGCAATGCTCATTTTTATGGGTAAACAGAGCTTTGATCACCAGTATCTCGCGTATGGAATTTGAAACTCTTCAAGGTACTTCCAAGGGAAATTCCTTTGTCTTTTACAGTTCTTTAATTGAAATGCATATTATGTATCTTAGAAATGTACGTATAGAAACACGTACACATACATATCAGTGCTTTGGTTCTCAAGTCACTGGCATAGAATATTAACCCCATTGAAAACTATGACTGAAGCATTGTAAGAAGCAACAACATACAAGGTTGTTTCTGTTAAAATCTTGCAAACTGCAGCTGGTAGGCCAGGCCACCATGGACATGTAGATGTAATAAGAAATTCTGAAAATAAATATTTCCCACTCTGTAAAAATATCTTTACTTCAATTGTTTCACAGGAAATGTAGGATAAAAGGAGCATCTCGTCCGGGGAAAAAAACAAACAAACAGAAGCCCTCACTTTAGAATAAATGAAGAACAGTATTAAACATGATGTATCACTCAACTTATTACTGATGTACAAGCTATACATCTGATGGAATTTCTTATTTCCCATCTGAACAGTTTTGCTTCATATCATGCCAGTCTGAAGAGTTTAAAGCTGACAATTTCCCTCCCCATTGTTAGTATTCATCTTACGCACACAAATAAATGTATTTGGGGGAGACGTGGGTGCACTGTACCTAAGTGTGTTAGCAAGCTGTCGTGCAATGCAGTAAAGCTGGTGCTAAAGCTCAGATGACCGCCACATGAGTGCTGCAAAGTCTTAGCTCACACTAGCTCTAGTGTCCCTGTGGACCAAACACCCATCAGGGGCTGGTACAAACGATCCAGTTCCTCGCACATGAATACAAGTTGACTGTTCTGAGGTCATCTCCTCACACTACTTAGAGCATAGAAAAGAGATATGCTAAAAACTTTGCCCCCAATAAAACCTAAAATGTTAAAAGTTACACATTTGTTAGTTGATATCCCCTTCTGTGTGTTCATCATCTTCTGCTATATGTTTTGTGGAGAAGTTTTGGAATAGTACTTCCAATCATTTAAATATGAGTTCAGTGCAGGAGGAAGTGTAAAAGTATTCAAATTGAGGGGTTTGTTTGTTTGCTGTAATCCGTTAAGTATTGAAACAGATGAAACAGCAATTCCTACATTCATATTTTCAAGCCTGCTTAAAATAAAAATAAAGGTAAAAGCATAGAAAAAATAACACTTCATTATGATGTTTGAGCAGATAATTCTGCTTCCCTTCGTCCCATGCTTTCCCTCCAGCCCCCTGACTCTAATACTGCTATGCAGCGTATAAAGCAAATTTTAACATGTTAAATTTTAACATGTTAATGTTGCGTTAAAAACTGCTTCAACTCATGCTATGTCACTACTTTGTCAATTGGATTACAATAAAGTCCGCACTGAGGTAACAGGTGACAATGACAAATTAATGACAGATTACTGAAAGCAGAGATGACGAGTCTGCTTCTTCTGTTGGATAAAAGGAACCCTTCATTTTTTTCTTTACTAGGAGAAGAGTTCTGTTTAGACGTTGATGTTTCCAGAATACATTCACGTTGTATTCACTTGCTGATACTAATGGAATCCTTTCAACCACTTGATTATTAAAGTTATATTAGCATTTTCTATGAAATTGAAAAGAGGGACCTCTGAAGGCCATCTAGTCCATCACCCCTGCAATGAACACGGAACATCCATAGCTAGATGAGGTTACCCAGGGCCTAGTCCAGCCTCACCCTGAAATGAGGGGCATCCACCAGCAAAACGGGCAACCCTATACCAGTGTGCCATCCACCACCCTCACTGTAAAAGATTTTTTCTCGATAGTAACCCAAATCTACCCTCTTTGAGCTTGAAACAATATCCCCTTGTTGTATCACCACAAACCGTGCAAAAGTGTCTGTCCCCTTCTTCCCTGTAGCTCCCCTTCAGATACCGAGAGGCCGCTATCAGCTCACCTTGCAGCATTCTCTGCTCCAGGCTGAACAGCCCCAGCTCTCTCAGTCTGTTCTCATAGGGCAGGTGTTCCACGTCATGGATCATCTTTGTGGCCCTCCTCTGGATTTGCTCCAAAAGGTCTATGTCTCTCCTGTACTGAGGAATCCACATCTGGATGCAGTACTCCAGGTAAGGACCACCTCCCTCGACCTGCTGGCCACTTCTTTTTATGCAGCCCAGGACACAGTTGGCTTTCTGGGCTTCAAGGGTGCATTGCTGGCTCTTGTCCACCTTCCCATCCACCACTGCCCTCGGGTCTTTTTTGCAAGGCTGTGCAGAATCCTTTCATTCTGCAGCTGGAATTGATAGTCAGGGTTGCCTTGACTTAGATGCAAGACCTTGCACTTCAATTTGCTGAACCTTGTGATATTCACCTGAGACCTCTGCTCAAGCCTGTTTAGGTCTCTCTGGATGGCATCCCATCCCTTTGGTGTGACAACTGCACCCCACAGCTTGGCATCAGCAGCAAACTCGCTGAGGGTGCACTTGATCCCACTGTCAGTGTCACTGATGAAGATAACAGAAAGTACTCTGGGGGACATTGCTTGTCATCCAGACACTGAGCCATTAACCGGTGGCTGTCAGGGCTATAGGATGAAATATAAAAAATGCACGATGAGGGACAAAAACAAGGAGTGTGGAAACTACAGATAACCTATGCACAGATAGGTTATTTCACAGGCAAAACCACAAAACTCAAGGCAGCCAGCATCCCATCAGACTGAGGAAAACATTTTTTCTGGGGTCACGTGTCAGAGACTTCAGGAAGGCTCTGCCACATCTGATGACTACTACCAGCTCACTGTCATTCCAGTAGGGTCTCAGGACACTGAATCAGGGAAAGTACAAAACATTTCAAGGGCCTTTACATCCCTTGGAAGCATGCTAAAGGGACTAGCTGTGCAAGCAGTGCTCTCTGTCCTCCCAGCTGGCAACCCACAAGCAGGCTGGTATCAAGAGACAGGGAGAAGGCTGAGGTACTTGACACATTTTTTGCTTCGGTCTCCCCTGATAACTGCTCACCCCAGAAAAATCCTCTCCAGAGGGGTTATCTGGGCAGCAAATGGGGGCCTCTGTGTCTCTGAGCACTAATTGGAATCCCCAATTAGTATGACGCTTTGCTTTTTTTGGTGGCATTAGTTTCAATATGAATCATCAGGATGGCCCAGCTCAATGGGCGCGGGTTCTATGGCACAGAGTGTGTAGGAGGTGCTCGTGAAGGGCGAACCGTCTCGAAAACTGGACGCTAGGAACAATGCGTGATTCCACACTTACTTTATTTTTATAATATCCTTTATTTGTTATACGCTACATCGAAAGGGACAGGCGGTGTTAAGAACGGCTAGGGGCGTCGGGGAGGCCGCCTCTTGCGGGGCGGAGGAGCGCGCTGGGCGCTGGCGGCCCTCCTCTTCGTGGGGCGCCGGGGCCCACCGGCCGAGCGCTTCCCGCCCCGGCCGCGAGCGGAGGGGCCGCGGCTGCGTCCCTGCTCGGAGGGACCGGCCGCCTCGGGACCCGGCTCGTCGCCGGGCCGCTCCCGCTGCGCGGGGCTGGGTGCGGCGGGGAGCTCGGCGGCACCCCCGCCCAGAGCCCCGCCGGACGTGCCGGGGAGCTCCTCCGCTTCGGGACCCGCGGAGCCGTCGTACGGAGCGGCGCTGGGGGCGGCGGTGCCCTGCGGGGACGCGGCGGGACCGGACGGGGCCGCGGGACCGTCCTCGTGCGGTTGGGTCACGTCAGGTTCTTCGTGGCCATCCCCGTGCTGATGGACCACGCCGGGCACTTCGCGGCCGTCCTCCTGCTGCTGGGCGTTGTTGGGCTCTGGGAGGCCCAGCAGCCTCCGGGCCTCCGGGCCGCACAGTATCACGATGATGTTGATGAGCCTTTCCATCAGCGGTGCGGTGACGGCTCCAAGGATGTTACGGGTGCGCTGCACCAGGGCGGCCCTGTCCAGGCCCACCTGGCATAGCAGTACCTGGATCGTGCTCATTGTTATAATGATCTGCCACAGGCGAATCCCCGGGATGACGGAGAGTATCTCCTCCAGCCAGGGCAGCACCGGCCACAGGAGGTCGGGTCTCTCCCTGAAGAGTGCTGCCCACTGCTCCGGTAGAAGGCCGCCCACTCTAACTGCTTCCACATTGCTGTGTTCAGCAGCTGCCGCGGTGCCGCTGGGGCCGGTGGTGGTGCCGAAGCCGATGGGCACTGGCAATGCGGGTGGGGACACCGTGCATTCAAGGTACATGTTTCCCCGCACGGAGACCCGGATGCTCTTCATGGCCGTCCTGCACAGTGGGCACGTGTCTTTCAGCCTCGCCCACCGATGGATGCAGCCAGCACAGAACGTGTGGTTGCACGGAATCACACGTGCAGTGTCCCGTCGCGCATCGCCGCAGACGGGACATGTCCATGGCTCTTCCGCAGCCATGGTCTTCTCGCTGCAGCGGGCTGGGAGAACTGCAGATGACAAGCTGTTCTTCACCAGAGCTGCAGCGGTGGTGTCACACTGCAAGAGAGGAAGAGGCTCACAGTCACTCTCTGTCCCAGCGTCTGAACGTCCTCAGCAGTCCATTCCTCAGCAGGAAGCCTTCCCAAGCCCCGCACTGGTTTATCTCGTGCACCCTACCCTAACCCACGGCTGCCCTGAGTGACCCAGGTGTCCCCGCACCACTCACCTCCGCTGCTGCGGGTGCGCTCTGTAGCGCCCCGGTTGCCTGCACTAGGCAGGGCCGGGGAAACGAGCAATGCTCTGGGCTCGGGCACTGAGATGCTGCAAGCAGCCCCAGGCACGACCCGGCACAGCACAGCACAGATAAACCGTTGCTCGACCTCCAAGCCTCGCACAACTGCTCAGCAGGGTCCAGGAGCCAGAATGAGCCGGGTTCCGCCAGCGCCCCAGGAGAGGAGCAGTGAGGGCTGAGCAGTCACAGTGCGTCACCCGGTGATGTCACAGTCTGCTGCTCAGTGATGTCATCGACTCACCTGGGTTCTAAAAGTACTCCAAGACCATCTAGTTCCAAAACTACCCTAGAATTGAGAAATCTGCCACTACACCGAGTTCCCAAAGACTGAATCAACATGTCCTTTAGATATACTTCAGAGATGTGGATACAGCTACTTTCTGGCAGCCCGTTCCAATGCTTCGTAACACTTTTAGTGAATATAATTTTCCTAACATCAACCCAAACCTTTGCTGGTGCAGCTTGACACCATTGCATCTTGTCATTTGTTTCCTGGGAGAGCAGACCAATTCCCACCTCCATTCTGACTCCACTGAGATGACTGTAGAGAGCAGTAAGGTCTCCCCTGATGCCATTTTTCTCTAGGTTAAGTAACCCTAATTCCCTGCTGCTCACAAGACTTGTCTGCAGACCCTTCCTCAGCTGGCACAGAGGTTTCCCAGGGGAGGTCAGCCCTTGCCTGCCAATCATGCAGGCTGTTAGGCATGACACAGGATGCTGAGCAAGAGACACTTTCACTGTTTGTCTACTGAGGCTCAGGATGAGGTTCAAGCATACACTTTGGCAACGACGTGAATGTAACTCCCTGCAGCTGCCCCATAAGCCCCAGGTGTCCCCGCACCACTCACCTCCGCTGCTGCGGGTGCGCTCTGTAGCGCCCCGGTTGCCTGCACTAGGCAGGGCCGGGGAAACGAGCAATGCTCTGGGCTCGGGCACTGAGATGCTGCAAGCAGCCCCAGGCACGACCCAGCACAGCACAGCACAGATAAACACTTGCTCGACCTCCAAGCCTCGCACAACTGCTCAGCAGGGTCCAGGAACGAGCCAGAATGAGCCGGGTTCCGCCAGCGCCCCAGGAGAGGAGCAGTGAGGGCTGAGCAGTCACAATGCGTCACCCGGTGATGTCACAGTCTGCTGCTCAGTGATGTCATCGACATTACTCATGTCCATTTTTATTATGTCCATAAACATCAAGCGTAACGGGAAATTTACATACAACAGCTATCCCATCGGTGCTGGCTCTCTCCCAAGTGTATCTTCCCAAGCTGTGCAGTTCTATGGGAAATCCAAGTGACTTAACTCGTGGCATTGGTGATTTTAGTTGAAACTGCAAACTTTTAACTTCATGTTGAATCTCATACTACTTCTTAAACATTCAGGTTTAGGGCCGTATTCTTCACTATTTAGGAGAGAACAAGTGGATTTTCTTGCATCTGTTCTGGAAAACTTTAGGCCTTTAGAGTCCTCTTAAATTTTTGCTTGTGTTGGAAAATGTGCACATGAAACATTCATGACGAAAATTTTACCTGGTTCGATCACCCACGCTTTTAAGAATTCTAATTCGTCTTCTGATATATATATGAATAAGGTAATCTACTTGGAACAGTGCAGAAATTAAACAAAAAAGGGTTGTTGTATGTCTCTCTCCTTGAAACTCACACTACTGATTTCCTGGAAGAATTCTAAGGTAAAAAAAGCCCGGAGCGGGGAAAATAAACCAAAAGATTTTTCACACGCATCGAAGCATACAGAGATGAAGAGAACGTGAACTTCCAGTGATTGCATCTTGTCTAGCTGATACCTGAATCTTTGAGTCTTGACTTTGCATAAAGTATCTCCCAAACAACCTATTTTCATCTTTTAGGAGTAAGAAAGCAATGCTCATTTTTATGGGTAAACAGAGCTTTGAGCACCAGTATCTCGCGTATGGAATTTGAAACTCTTCAAGGTACTTCCAAGGGAAATTCCTTTGTCTTTTACAGTTCTTTAATTGAAATGCATATTATGTATCTTAGAAATGTACGTATAGAAACACGTACACATACATATCAGTGCTTTGGTTCTCAAGTCACTGGCATAGAATATTAACCCCATTAAAAACTATGACTGAAGCATTGTAAGAAGCAACAATATACGAGGTTGTTTCTGTTAAAATCTTGCAAACTGCAGCTGGTAGGCCAGGCCACCGTAGACATG
Organism: Callipepla californica brunnescens; assembly: GCA_023055505.1. Lineage (NCBI taxonomy): Eukaryota > Metazoa > Chordata > Aves > Galliformes > Odontophoridae > Callipepla > Callipepla californica. The sequence continues at coordinate 8,069,065 of JALIRH010000023.1, read as the reverse complement.
AAGATGTAATAAGAAATTCTGAAAAAAACAGTTCCCACTCTGTAAAAATGTCTTCACTTCAATTGTTGCACAGGAAATGTAGGATAAAAGGAGCATTTCGTGCGAAAAAAAAAAAAAAAAAAAAAAAAACAAAAAAAAAACCAACAACAACAAAAAAAAAAAACAGAAGCCCTCACTTTAGAATAAATGAAGTATTAAACATGATGCATCGCTCAACTTATCACTCATGTACAAGCTATACATCTGATGAAATTTCTTATTCCCCATCTGAACAGTTTTGCTTCAAATCACGCCAATCTGAAGTGTTTAAAGCTGACAATTTCCCTCCTCATTGTTGGTATTCATCTTATGCACACAAATAAATGTATCTGGAGGAGACGTGGATGCACTGTACCTAAGTGTGTTAGCAAGTTGTTGTGCAATGCAGTAAAGCTGGTGCTAAAGCTCAGATGACCGCCGCATGAGTGCTGCAAAGTCTTAGCTCACACTAGCTCTAGTGTCCCTGTGGACCAAATACCCACCAGGGGCTGGTACAAACGATCCAGTTCCTCCCACATGAATACAAGTTGACTGTTCTGAGGTCATCTCCTCACACTACTTAGAGCATAGAAAAGAGATACGCTAAAAACTTTGCTCCCGATAAAACCTTAAATGTTAAAAGTTACATATTTGTTAGTTGATATCCCTTTCTGTGTGATCGTCATCTTTTGCTATATGTTTTTTGGAGAAGTTCTGGAATAGTACTTCCAGTCATTTAAATGTGAGTTGTTCAGTGCAGGAGGAAGTGTAGAAGTATTCAAATGGAAGGGTTTGTTTGTTTGCTGTAATCTGTTAAGCACTGAAACAGATGAAACAGCAATTCCTATATTGATATTTTCAAGCCTGCTGAAACTAAAAGTAAAGGTAAAAGTATAGAAAAAAATAACACTTCATTCTTATGTTTGAGCAGATAATTCTGCTTCCCTTCCTCCCGTGCTTTCCGTCTGTCACGCTCCAATATAAAGGAGGGAGACAAACGGTTTAAATGTTGGTCTGACCAGTTTATTACCAGTAGAGACCAGGGACATGGGGAAGGGGAAGGCGGACACTGTTACCAGTAAGGGTGATGGGGAAGGGAAGGCGAGCAATAGGAAAGATAGGAAAGAAGCAAGGGCTTGCACAGCGCCGGGAAAGTCACCAGCCGGGATCCGAGGGGCGGCCTGGTTGCTAGCGGCTCCGACGGTCTGAGGCAAAAGAGCAGGGGTGGAAGAAGCGGGGAGAACAGCAGCAGCGACGGGCAGCCTTGAGCAGCAAGCAGCTGTCCTGGAGAAGCGGCACTGGGTCAGCACCGGAGAAGCGGCAAACAGTCATCAGCTCGTGAGGGTTCAGATGGCAGAACACCTCAATGGAGCAGCAAGGTCCAGGAGAAAGCAGCATGTCTCAGGCAGCAGGCCCAGGAGGGAGTTCAGCAGCAGGGAATCAGCTCAGGAGGCTTCCGATGGAAGAACGCACACCAACAACACCAACAGAAACAACTCCAGCAGTCTCATGGCAGTCGATCTCTCTTTTATCCTCCATTTCTCTTGCCTACGTAACAAATCCCGTGCTAGTGTGCCAGGCAAGCGTCTCCTGAGATGGCTGTCTCCCCACGGAGATGAGTACCGCACAAAAAAGTGTTAAGCGGACACTGAGCAGCAGCTTATCTCCCTTTCGTTGCCCCAGCACAAGCCCATCTGCTTGTCCCTTAGACAAAGGATTTGACAACCTCGTCCAGGACCAGCTTGGAGACGTTTGGACACGTTCATCAGCAAACTCTGAGGCAACGGGATAAAATAATAGTCTCTTACACCACCCTCCAGCCCCCTGACTCTCATACTGCTATGCAGTGTATAAAGCTAATTTTAACATAACATGTTGCGTTAAAAACTGCTTCAACTCATGCTATGTCACTACTTTGTCAATTGGATTACAATCAAGTCCGCACTGAGGTAACAGGTGACAATGACAAATTAATGACAGATTACTGAAAGCAGAGATGACGAGTCTGCTTCTTCTGTTGGATAAAAGGAACCCTTCATTTTTTTCTTTACTACGAGAAGAGTTCTGTTTGGACGTTGATGTTTCCAGAATACATTCACGTTGTATTCACTTGCTGATACTAATGGAATCCTTTCAACCACTTGATTATTAAAGCTATATTAGCATTTTCTATGAAATTGAAAAGAGGGACCTCTGAAGGCCATCTAATCCATCACCCCTGCAATGAACACGGAACATCCATAGCTAGATGAGGTTACCCAGGGCCTAGTCCAGCCTCGCCTGGAAAGTCTCCAGTGATGGGGCATCCACCAGCAAAATGGGCAACCTGTAACAGGGCTCCACCAACCTCTCTATAGAAGGTTTTTCCTTGATAGTAACCCAAATCTACCCTCTCTGAGCTTGAAACAATACCCCCTTGTTCTGTCACCACAAACCCTGCAACAGTGTCTGTCCCCTTCTTCCCTGTAGCTCCCCTTCAGATACCGAGAGGCCGCTATCAGCTCACCTTGCAGCATTCTCTTCTCCAGGCTGAACAGCCCCAGCTCTCTCAGTCTGTTCTCATAGGGCAGGTGTTCCACGTCATGGATCATCTTTGTGGCCGTACTCTGGATCTGCTCCAAAAGGTCTATGTCTCTCCTGTACTGAGGAATCCACATCTGGATGCAGTACTCCAGGTAAGGATCACCTCCCTCGACCTGCTGGCCATTTATTTTATTCAGCCCAGGACACGGTTGGCTTTCTGGGCTTCAAGGATGCACTGCTGTCTCTTGTCTACCTTCCCATCCACCACTGCCCTCAGGTCCTTTTTGCAAGGCTGTGCAAAATCCTTTCATTCTGCAGCTGGAATTGATAGTCAGGGTTGCCTTGACTTAGATGCAAGACCTTGCACTTCAATTTGCTGAACCTTGTGATATTCACCTGAGACCTCTGCTCAAGCCTGTTTAGGTCTCTCTGGATGGCATCCCATCCCTTTGGTGTGACAACTGCACCCCACAGCTTGGCATCAGCAGCAAACTCGCTGAGGGTGCACTTGATCCCACTGTCAGTGTCACTGATGAAGATAACAGAAAGTACTCTGGGGGACATTGCTTGTCATCCAGACACTGAGCCATTAACCGGTGGCTGTCAGGGCTATAGGATGAAATATAAAAAATGCACGATGAGGGACAAAAACAAGGAGTGTGGAAACTACAGATAACCTATGCACAGATAGGTTATTTCACAGGCAAAACCACAAAACTCAAGGCAGCCAGCATCCCATCAGACTGAGGAAAACATTTTTTCTGGGGTCACGTGTCAGAGACTTCAGGAAGGCTCTGCCACATCTGATGACTACTACCAGCTCACTGTCATTCCAGTAGGGTCTCAGGACACTGAATCAGGGAAAGTACAAAACATTTCAAGGGCCTTTACATCCCTTGGAAGCATGCTAAAGGGACTAGCTGTGCAAGCAGTGCTCTCTGTCCTCCCAGCTGGCAACCCACAAGCAGGCTGGTATCAAGAGACAGGGAGAAGGCTGAGGTACTTGACACATTTTTTGCTTCGGTCTCCCCTGATAACTGCTCACCCCAGAAAAATCCTCTCCAGAGGGGTTATCTGGGCAGCAAATGGGGGCCTCTGTGTCTCTGAGCACTAATTGGAATCCCCAATTAGTATGACGCTTTGCTTTTTTTGGTGGCATTAGTTTCAATATGAATCATCAGGATGGCCCAGCTCAATGGGCGCGGGTTCTATGGCACAGAGTGTGTAGGAGGTGCTCGTGAAGGGCGAACCGTCTCGAAAACTGGACGCTAGGAACAATGCGTGATTCCACACTTACTTTATTTTTATAATATCCTTTATTTGTTATACGCTACATCGAAAGGGACAGGCGGTGTTAAGAACGGCTAGGGGCGTCGGGGAGGCCGCCTCTTGCGGGGCGGAGGAGCGCGCTGGGCGCTGGCGGCCCTCCTCTTCGTGGGGCGCCGGGGCCCACCGGCCGAGCGCTTCCCGCCCCGGCCGCGAGCGGAGGGGCCGCGGCTGCGTCCCTGCTCGGAGGGACCGGCCGCCTCGGGACCCGGCTCGTCGCCGGGCCGCTCCCGCTGCGCGGGGCTGGGTGCGGCGGGGAGCTCGGCGGCACCCCCGCCCAGAGCCCCGCCGGACGTGCCGGGGAGCTCCTCCGCTTCGGGACCCGCGGAGCCGTCGTACGGAGCGGCGCTGGGGGCGGCGGTGCCCTGCGGGGACGCGGCGGGACCGGACGGGGCCGCGGGACCGTCCTCGTGCGGTTGGGTCACGTCAGGTTCTTCGTGGCCATCCCCGTGCTGATGGACCACGCCGGGCACTTCGCGGCCGTCCTCCTGCTGCTGGGCGTTGTTGGGCTCTGGGAGGCCCAGCAGCCTCCGGGCCTCCGGGCCGCACAGTATCACGATGATGTTGATGAGCCTTTCCATCAGCGGTGCGGTGACGGCTCCAAGGATGTTACGGGTGCGCTGCACCAGGGCGGCCCTGTCCAGGCCCACCTGGCATAGCAGTACCTGGATCGTGCTCATTGTTATAATGATCTGCCACAGGCGAATCCCCGGGATGACGGAGAGTATCTCCTCCAGCCAGGGCAGCACCGGCCACAGGAGGTCGGGTCTCTCCCTGAAGAGTGCTGCCCACTGCTCCGGTAGAAGGCCGCCCACTCTAACTGCTTCCACATTGCTGTGTTCAGCAGCTGCCACGGTGCCGCTGGGGCCGGTGGTGGTGCCGAAGCCGATGGGCACTGGCAATGCGGGTGGGGACACCGTGCATTCAAGGTACATGTTTCCCCGCACGGAGACCCGGATGCTCTTCATGGCCGTCCTGCACAGTGGGCACGTGTCTTTCAGCCTCGCCCACCGATGGATGCAGCCAGCACAGAACGTGTGGTTGCACGGAATCACACGTGCAGTGTCCCGTCGCGCATCGCCGCAGACGGGACATGTCCATGGCTCTTCCGCAGCCATGGTCTTCTCGCTGCAGCGGGCTGGGAGAACTGCAGATGACAAGCTGTTCTTCACCAGAGCTGCAGCGGTGGTGTCACACTGCAAGAGAGGAAGAGGCTCACAGTCACTCTCTGTCCCAGCGTCTGAACGTCCTCAGCAGTCCATTCCTCAGCAGGAAGCCTTCCCAAGCCCCGCACTGGTTTATCTCGTGCACCCTACCCTAACCCACGGCTGCCCTGAGTGACCCAGGTGTCCCCGCACCACTCACCTCCGCTGCTGCGGGTGCGCTCTGTAGCGCCCCGGTTGCCTGCACTAGGCAGGGCCGGGGAAACGAGCAATGCTCTGGGCTCGGGCACTGAGATGCTGCAAGCAGCCCCAGGCACGACCCGGCACAGCACAGCACAGATAAACCGTTGCTCGACCTCCAAGCCTCGCACAACTGCTCAGCAGGGTCCAGGAGCCAGAATGAGCCGGGTTCCGCCAGCGCCCCAGGAGAGGAGCAGTGAGGGCTGAGCAGTCACAGTGCGTCACCCGGTGATGTCACAGTCTGCTGCTCAGTGATGTCATCGACTCACCTGGGTTCTAAAAGTACTCCAAGACCATCTAGTTCCAAAACTACCCTAGAATTGAGAAATCTGCCACTACACCGAGTTCCCAAAGACTGAATCAACATGTCCTTTAGATATACTTCAGAGATGTGGATACAGCTACTTTCTGGCAGCCCGTTCCAATGCTTCGTAACACTTTTAGTGAATATAATTTTCCTAACATCAACCCAAACCTTTGCTGGTGCAGCTTGACACCATTGCATCTTGTCATTTGTTTCCTGGGAGAGCAGACCAATTCCCACCTCCATTCTGACTCCACTGAGATGACTGTAGAGAGCAGTAAGGTCTCCCCTGATGCCATTTTTCTCTAGGTTAAGTAACCCTAATTCCCTGCTGCTCACAAGACTTGTCTGCAGACCCTTCCTCAGCTGGCACAGAGGTTTCCCAGGGGAGGTCAGCCCTTGCCTGCCAATCATGCAGGCTGTTAGGCATGACACAGGATGCTGAGCAAGAGACACTTTCACTGTTTGTCTACTGAGGCTCAGGATGAGGTTCAAGCATACACTTTGGCAACGACGTGAATGTAACTCCCTGCAGCTGCCCCATAAGCCCCAGGTGTCCCCGCACCACTCACCTCCGCTGCTGCGGGTGCGCTCTGTAGCGCCCCGGTTGCCTGCACTAGGCAGGGCCGGGGAAACGAGCAATGCTCTGGGCTCGGGCACTGAGATGCTGCAAGCAGCCCCAGGCACGACCCAGCACAGCACAGCACAGATAAACACTTGCTCGACCTCCAAGCCTCGCACAACTGCTCAGCAGGGTCCAGGAACGAGCCAGAATGAGCCGGGTTCCGCCAGCGCCCCAGGAGAGGAGCAGTGAGGGCTGAGCAGTCACAATGCGTCACCCGGTGATGTCACAGTCTGCTGCTCAGTGATGTCATCGACATTACTCATGTCCATTTTTATTATGTCCATAAACATCAAGCGTAACGGGAAATTTACATACAACAGCTATCCCATCGGTGCTGGCTCTCTCCCAAGTGTATCTTCCCAAGCTGTGCAGTTCTATGGGAAATCCAAGTGACTTAACTCGTGGCATTGGTGATTTTAGTTGAAACTGCAAACTTTTAACTTCATGTTGAATCTCATACTACTTCTTAAACATTCAGGTTTAGGGCCGTATTCTTCACTATTTAGGAGAGAACAAGTGGATTTTCTTGCATCTGTTCTGGAAAACTTTAGGCCTTTAGAGTCCTCTTAAATTTTTGCTTGTGTTGGAAAATGTGCACATGAAACATTCATGACGAAAATTTTACCTGGTTCGATCACCCACGCTTTTAAGAATTCTAATTCGTCTTCTGATATATATATGAATAAGGTAATCTACTTGGAACAGTGCAGAAATTAAACAAAAAAGGGTTGTTGTATGTCTCTCTCCTTGAAACTCACACTACTGATTTCCTGGAAGAATTCTAAGGTAAAAAAAGCCCGGAGTGGGGAAAATAAACCAAAAGATTTTTCACACGCATCGAAGCATACAGAGATGAAGAGAACGTGAACTTCCAGTGATTGCATCTTGTCTAGCTGATACCTGAATCTTTGAGTCTTGACTTTGCATAAAGTATCTCCCAAACAACCTATTTTCATCTTTTAGGAGTAAGAAAGCAATGCTCATTTTTATGGGTAAACAGAGCTTTGAGCACCAGTATCTCGCGTATGGAATTTGAAACTCTTCAAGGTACTTCCAAGGGAAATTCCTTTGTCTTTTACAGTTCTTTAATTGAAATGCATATTATGTATCTTAGAAATGTACGTATAGAAACACGTACACATACATATCAGTGCTTTGGTTCTCAAGTCACTGGCATAGAATATTAACCCCATTAAAAACTATGACTGAAGCATTGTAAGAAGCAACAATATACGAGGTTGTTTCTGTTAAAATCTTGCAAACTGCAGCTGGTAGGCCAGGCCACCGTAGACATGAAGATGTAATAAGAAATTCTGAAAAAAACAGTTCCCACTCTGTAAAAATGTCTTCACTTCAATTGTTGCACAGGAAATGTAGGATAAAAGGAGCATTTCGTGCGAAAAAAAAAAAACAAAACAAAAAAAAAAAAAAAACAACAACAAAAAAAAAAACAGAAGCCCTCACTTTAGAATAAATGAAGTATTAAACATGATGCATCGCTCAACTTATCACTCATGTACAAGCTATACATCTGATGAAATTTCTTATTCCCCATCTGAACAGTTTTGCTTCAAATCACGCCAATCTGAAGTGTTTAAAGCTGACAATTTCCCTCCTCATTGTTGGTATTCATCTTATGCACACAAATAAATGTATCTGGAGGAGACGTGGGTGCACTGTACCTAAGTGTGTTAGCAAGTTGTTGTGCAATGCAGTAAAGCTGGTGCTAAAGCTCAGATGACCGCCGCATGAGTGCTGCAAAGTCTTAGCTCACACTAGCTCTAGTGTCCCTGTGGACCAAATACCCACCAGGGGCTGGTACAAACGATCCAGTTCCTCCCACATGAATACAAGTTGACTGTTCTGAGGTCATCTCCTCACACTACTTAGAGCATAGAAAAGAGATACGCTAAAAACTTTGCTCCCGATAAAACCTTAAATGTTAAAAGTTACATATTTGTTAGTTGATATCCCTTTCTGTGTGATCGTCATCTTTTGCTATATGTTTTTTGGAGAAGTTCTGGAATAGTACTTCCAGTCATTTAAATGTGAGTTGTTCAGTGCAGGAGGAAGTGTAGAAGTATTCAAATGGAAGGGTTTGTTTGTTTGCTGTAATCTGTTAAGCACTGAAACAGATGAAACAGCAATTCCTATATTGATATTTTCAAGCCTGCTGAAACTAAAAGTAAAGGTAAAAGTATAGAAAAAAATAACACTTCATTCTTATGTTTGAGCAGATAATTCTGCTTCCCTTCCTCCCGTGCTTTCCGTCTGTCACGCTCCAATATAAAGGAGGGAGACAAACGGTTTAAATGTTGGTCTGACCAGTTTATTACCAGTAGAGACCAGGGACATGGGGAAGGGGAAGGCGGACACTGTTACCAGTAAGGGTGATGGGGAAGGGAAGGCGAGCAATAGGAAAGATAGGAAAGAAGCAAGGGCTTGCACAGCGCCGGGAAAGTCACCAGCCGGGATCCGAGGGGCGGCCTGGTTGCTAGCGGCTCCGACGGTCTGAGGCAAAAGAGCAGGGGTGGAAGAAGCGGGGAGAACAGCAGCAGCGACGGGCAGCCTTGAGCAGCAAGCAGCTGTCCTGGAGAAGCGGCACTGGGTCAGCACCGGAGAAGCGGCAAACAGTCATCAGCTCGTGAGGGTTCAGATGGCAGAACACCTCAATGGAGCAGCAAGGTCCAGGAGAAAGCAGCATGTCTCAGGCAGCAGGCCCAGGAGGGAGTTCAGCAGCAGGGAATCAGCTCAGGAGGCTTCCGATGGAAGAACGCACACCAACAACACCAACAGAAACAACTCCAGCAGTCTCATGGCAGTCGATCTCTCTTTTATCCTCCATTTCTCTTGCCTACGTAACAAATCCCGTGCTAGTGTGCCAGGCAAGCGTCTCCTGAGATGGCTGTCTCCCCACGGAGATGAGTACCGCACAAAAAAGTGTTAAGCGGACACTGAGCAGCAGCTTATCTCCCTTTCGTTGCCCCAGCACAAGCCCATCTGCTTGTCCCTTAGACAAAGGATTTGACAACCTCGTCCAGGACCAGCTTGGAGACGTTTGGACACGTTCATCAGCAAACTCTGAGGCAACGGGATAAAATAATAGTCTCTTACACCACCCTCCAGCCCCCTGACTCTCATACTGCTATGCAGTGTATAAAGCTAATTTTAACATAACATGTTGCGTTAAAAACTGCTTCAACTCATGCTATGTCACTACTTTGTCAATTGGATTACAATCAAGTCCGCACTGAGGTAACAGGTGACAATGACAAATTAATGACAGATTACTGAAAGCAGAGATGACGAGTCTGCTTCTTCTGTTGGATAAAAGGAACCCTTCATTTTTTTCTTTACTACGAGAAGAGTTCTGTTTGGACGTTGATGTTTCCAGAATACATTCACGTTGTATTCACTTGCTGATACTAATGGAATCCTTTCAACCACTTGATTATTAAAGCTATATTAGCATTTTCTATGAAATTGAAAAGAGGGACCTCTGAAGGCCATCTAATCCATCACCCCTGCAATGAACACGGAACATCCATAGCTAGATGAGGTTACCCAGGGCCTAGTCCAGCCTCGCCTGGAAAGTCTCCAGTGATGGGGCATCCACCAGCAAAATGGGCAACCTGTAACAGGGCTCCACCAACCTCTCTATAGAAGGTTTTTCCTTGATAGTAACCCAAATCTACCCTCTCTGAGCTTGAAACAATACCCCCTTGTTCTGTCACCACAAACCCTGCAACAGTGTCTGTCCCCTTCTTCCCTGTAGCTCCCCTTCAGATACCGAGAGGCCGCTATCAGCTCACCTTGCAGCATTCTCTTCTCCAGGCTGAACAGCCCCAGCTCTCTCAGTCTGTTCTCATAGGGCAGGTGTTCCACGTCATGGATCATCTTTGTGGCCGTACTCTGGATCTGCTCCAAAAGGTCTATGTCTCTCCTGTACTGAGGAATCCACATCTGGATGCAGTACTCCAGGTAAGGATCACCTCCCTCGACCTGCTGGCCATTTATTTTATTCAGCCCAGGACACGGTTGGCTTTCTGGGCTTCAAGGATGCACTGCTGTCTCTTGTCTACCTTCCCATCCACCACTGCCCTCAGGTCCTTTTTGCAAGGCTGTGCAAAATCCTTTCATTCTGCAGCTGGAATTGATAGTCAGGGTTGCCTTGACTTAGATGCAAGACCTTGCACTTCAATTTGCTGAACCTTGTGATATTCACCTGAGACCTCTGCTCAAGCCTGTTTAGGTCTCTCTGGATGGCATCCCATCCCTTTGGTGTGACAACTGCACCCCACAGCTTGGCATCAGCAGCAAACTCGCTGAGGGTGCACTTGATCCCACTGTCAGTGTCACTGATGAAGATAACAGAAAGTACTCTGGGGGACATTGCTTGTCATCCAGACACTGAGCCATTAACCGGTGGCTGTCAGGGCTATAGGATGAAATATAAAAAATGCACGATGAGGGACAAAAACAAGGAGTGTGGAAACTACAGATAACCTATGCACAGATAGGTTATTTCACAGGCAAAACCACAAAACTCAAGGCAGCCAGCATCCCATCAGACTGAGGAAAACATTTTTTCTGGGGTCACGTGTCAGAGACTTCAGGAAGGCTCTGCCACATCTGATGACTACTACCAGCTCACTGTCATTCCAGTAGGGTCTCAGGACACTGAATCAGGGAAAGTACAAAACATTTCAAGGGCCTTTACATCCCTTGGAAGCATGCTAAAGGGACTAGCTGTGCAAGCAGTGCTCTCTGTCCTCCCAGCTGGCAACCCACAAGCAGGCTGGTATCAAGAGACAGGGAGAAGGCTGAGGTACTTGACACATTTTTTGCTTCGGTCTCCCCTGATAACTGCTCACCCCAGAAAAATCCTCTCCAGAGGGGTTATCTGGGCAGCAAATGGGGGCCTCTGTGTCTCTGAGCACTAATTGGAATCCCCAATTAGTATGACGCTTTGCTTTTTTTGGTGGCATTAGTTTCAATATGAATCATCAGGATGGCCCAGCTCAATGGGCGCGGGTTCTATGGCACAGAGTGTGTAGGAGGTGCTCGTGAAGGGCGAACCGTCTCGAAAACTGGACGCTAGGAACAATGCGTGATTCCACACTTACTTTATTTTTATAATATCCTTTATTTGTTATACGCTACATCGAAAGGGACAGGCGGTGTTAAGAACGGCTAGGGGCGTCGGGGAGGCCGCCTCTTGCGGGGCGGAGGAGCGCGCTGGGCGCTGGCGGCCCTCCTCTTCGTGGGGCGCCGGGGCCCACCGGCCGAGCGCTTCCCGCCCCGGCCGCGAGCGGAGGGGCCGCGGCTGCGTCCCTGCTCGGAGGGACCGGCCGCCTCGGGACCCGGCTCGTCGCCGGGCCGCTCCCGCTGCGCGGGGCTGGGTGCGGCGGGGAGCTCGGCGGCACCCCCGCCCAGAGCCCCGCCGGACGTGCCGGGGAGCTCCTCCGCTTCGGGACCCGCGGAGCCGTCGTACGGAGCGGCGCTGGGGGCGGCGGTGCCCTGCGGGGACGCGGCGGGACCGGACGGGGCCGCGGGACCGTCCTCGTGCGGTTGGGTCACGTCAGGTTCTTCGTGGCCATCCCCGTGCTGATGGACCACGCCGGGCACTTCGCGGCCGTCCTCCTGCTGCTGGGCGTTGTTGGGCTCTGGGAGGCCCAGCAGCCTCCGGGCCTCCGGGCCGCACAGTATCACGATGATGTTGATGAGCCTTTCCATCAGCGGTGCGGTGACGGCTCCAAGGATGTTACGGGTGCGCTGCACCAGGGCGGCCCTGTCCAGGCCCACCTGGCATAGCAGTACCTGGATCGTGCTCATTGTTATAATGATCTGCCACAGGCGAATCCCCGGGATGACGGAGAGTATCTCCTCCAGCCAGGGCAGCACCGGCCACAGGAGGTCGGGTCTCTCCCTGAAGAGTGCTGCCCACTGCTCCGGTAGAAGGCCGCCCACTCTAACTGCTTCCACATTGCTGTGTTCAGCAGCTGCCACGGTGCCGCTGGGGCCGGTGGTGGTGCCGAAGCCGATGGGCACTGGCAATGCGGGTGGGGACACCGTGCATTCAAGGTACATGTTTCCCCGCACGGAGACCCGGATGCTCTTCATGGCCGTCCTGCACAGTGGGCACGTGTCTTTCAGCCTCGCCCACCGATGGATGCAGCCAGCACAGAACGTGTGGTTGCACGGAATCACACGTGCAGTGTCCCGTCGCGCATCGCCGCAGACGGGACATGTCCATGGCTCTTCCGCAGCCATGGTCTTCTCGCTGCAGCGGGCTGGGAGAACTGCAGATGACAAGCTGTTCTTCACCAGAGCTGCAGCGGTGGTGTCACACTGCAAGAGAGGAAGAGGCTCACAGTCACTCTCTGTCCCAGCGTCTGAACGTCCTCAGCAGTCCATTCCTCAGCAGGAAGCCTTCCCAAGCCCCGCACTGGTTTATCTCGTGCACCCTACCCTAACCCACGGCTGCCCTGAGTGACCCAGGTGTCCCCGCACCACTCACCTCCGCTGCTGCGGGTGCGCTCTGTAGCGCCCCGGTTGCCTGCACTAGGCAGGGCCGGGGAAACGAGCAATGCTCTGGGCTCGGGCACTGAGATGCTGCAAGCAGCCCCAGGCACGACCCGGCACAGCACAGCACAGATAAACCGTTGCTCGACCTCCAAGCCTCGCACAACTGCTCAGCAGGGTCCAGGAGCCAGAATGAGCCGGGTTCCGCCAGCGCCCCAGGAGAGGAGCAGTGAGGGCTGAGCAGTCACAGTGCGTCACCCGGTGATGTCACAGTCTGCTGCTCAGTGATGTCATCGACTCACCTGGGTTCTAAAAGTACTCCAAGACCATCTAGTTCCAAAACTACCCTAGAATTGAGAAATCTGCCACTACACCGAGTTCCCAAAGACTGAATCAACATGTCCTTTAGATATACTTCAGAGATGTGGATACAGCTACTTTCTGGCAGCCCGTTCCAATGCTTCGTAACACTTTTAGTGAATATAATTTTCCTAACATCAACCCAAACCTTTGCTGGTGCAGCTTGACACCATTGCATCTTGTCATTTGTTTCCTGGGAGAGCAGACCAATTCCCACCTCCATTCTGACTCCACTGAGATGACTGTAGAGAGCAGTAAGGTCTCCCCTGATGCCATTTTTCTCTAGGTTAAGTAACCCTAATTCCCTGCTGCTCACAAGACTTGTCTGCAGACCCTTCCTCAGCTGGCACAGAGGTTTCCCAGGGGAGGTCAGCCCTTGCCTGCCAATCATGCAGGCTGTTAGGCATGACACAGGATGCTGAGCAAGAGACACTTTCACTGTTTGTCTACTGAGGCTCAGGATGAGGTTCAAGCATACACTTTGGCAACGACGTGAATGTAACTCCCTGCAGCTGCCCCATAAGCCCCAGGTGTCCCCGCACCACTCACCTCCGCTGCTGCGGGTGCGCTCTGTAGCGCCCCGGTTGCCTGCACTAGGCAGGGCCGGGGAAACGAGCAATGCTCTGGGCTCGGGCACTGAGATGCTGCAAGCAGCCCCAGGCACGACCCAGCACAGCACAGCACAGATAAACACTTGCTCGACCTCCAAGCCTCGCACAACTGCTCAGCAGGGTCCAGGAACGAGCCAGAATGAGCCGGGTTCCGCCAGCGCCCCAGGAGAGGAGCAGTGAGGGCTGAGCAGTCACAATGCGTCACCCGGTGATGTCACAGTCTGCTGCTCAGTGATGTCATCGACATTACTCATGTCCATTTTTATTATGTCCATAAACATCAAGCGTAACGGGAAATTTACATACAACAGCTATCCCATCGGTGCTGGCTCTCTCCCAAGTGTATCTTCCCAAGCTGTGCAGTTCTATGGGAAATCCAAGTGACTTAACTCGTGGCATTGGTGATTTTAGTTGAAACTGCAAACTTTTAACTTCATGTTGAATCTCATACTACTTCTTAAACATTCAGGTTTAGGGCCGTATTCTTCACTATTTAGGAGAGAACAAGTGGATTTTCTTGCATCTGTTCTGGAAAACTTTAGGCCTTTAGAGTCCTCTTAAATTTTTGCTTGTGTTGGAAAATGTGCACATGAAACATTCATGACGAAAATTTTACCTGGTTCGATCACCCACGCTTTTAAGAATTCTAATTCGTCTTCTGATATATATATGAATAAGGTAATCTACTTGGAACAGTGCAGAAATTAAACAAAAAAGGGTTGTTGTATGTCTCTCTCCTTGAAACTCACACTACTGATTTCCTGGAAGAATTCTAAGGTAAAAAAAGCCCGGAGCGGGGAAAATAAACCAAAAGATTTTTCACACGCATCGAAGCATACAGAGATGAAGAGAACGTGAACTTCCAGTGATTGCATCTTGTCTAGCTGATACCTGAATCTTTGAGTCTTGACTTTGCATAAAGTATCTCCCAAACAACCTATTTTCATCTTTTAGGAGTAAGAAAGCAATGCTCATTTTTATGGGTAAACAGAGCTTTGAGCACCAGTATCTCGCGTATGGAATTTGAAACTCTTCAAGGTACTTCCAAGGGAAATTCCTTTGTCTTTTACAGTTCTTTAATTGAAATGCATATTATGTATCTTAGAAATGTACGTATAGAAACACGTACACATACATATCAGTGCTTTGGTTCTCAAGTCACTGGCATAGAATATTAACCCCATTAAAAACTATGACTGAAGCATTGTAAGAAGCAACAATATACGAGGTTGTTTCTGTTAAAATCTTGCAAACTGCAGCTGGTAGGCCAGGCCACCGTAGACATGAAGATGTAATAAGAAATTCTGAAAAAAACAGTTCCCACTCTGTAAAAATGTCTTCACTTCAATTGTTGCACAGGAAATGTAGGATAAAAGGAGCATTTCGTGCGAAAAAAAAAAAAAAAAAAAAAAAAAAAAAAAACAACAACAAAAAAAAAAAACAGAAGCCCTCACTTTAGAATAAATGAAGTATTAAACATGATGCATCGCTCAACTTATCACTCATGTACAAGCTATACATCTGATGAAATTTCTTATTCCCCATCTGAACAGTTTTGCTTCAAATCACGCCAATCTGAAGTGTTTAAAGCTGACAATTTCCCTCCTCATTGCTGGTATTCATCTTATGCACACAAATAAATGTATCTGGAGGAGACGTGGGTGCACTGTACCTAAGTGTGTTAGCAAGTTGTTGTGCAATGCAGTAAAGCTGGTGCTAAAGCTCAGATGACCGCCGCATGAGTGCTGCAAAGTCTTAGCTCACACTAGCTCTAGTGTCCCTGTGGACCAAATACCCACCAGGGGCTGGTACAAACGATCCAGTTCCTCCCACATGAATACAAGTTGACTGTTCTGAGGTCATCTCCTCACACTACTTAGAGCATAGAAAAGAGATACGCTAAAAACTTTGCTCCCGATAAAACCTTAAATGTTAAAAGTTACATATTTGTTAGTTGATATCCCTTTCTGTGTGATCGTCATCTTTTGCTATATGTTTTTTGGAGAAGTTCTGGAATAGTACTTCCAGTCATTTAAATGTGAGTTGTTCAGTGCAGGAGGAAGTGTAGAAGTATTCAAATGGAAGGGTTTGTTTGTTTGCTGTAATCTGTTAAGCACTGAAACAGATGAAACAGCAATTCCTATATTGATATTTTCAAGCCTGCTGAAACTAAAAGTAAAGGTAAAAGTATAGAAAAAAATAACACTTCATTCTTATGTTTGAGCAGATAATTCTGCTTCCCTTCCTCCCGTGCTTTCCGTCTGTCACGCTCCAATATAAAGGAGGGAGACAAACGGTTTAAATGTTGGTCTGACCAGTTTATTACCAGTAGAGACCAGGGACATGGGGAAGGGGAAGGCGGACACTGTTACCAGTAAGGGTGATGGGGAAGGGAAGGCGGGCAATAGGAAAGATAGGAAAGAAGCAAGGGCTTGCACAGCGCCGGGAAAGTCACCAGCCGGGATCCGAGGGGCGGCCTGGTTGCTAGCGGCTCCGACGGTCTGAGGCAAAAGAGCAGGGGTGGAAGAAGCGGGGAGAACAGCAGCAGCGACGGGCAGCCTTGAGCAGCAAGCAGCTGTCCTGGAGAAGCGGCACTGGGTCAGCACCGGAGAAGCGGCAAACAGTCATCAGCTCGTGAGGGTTCAGATGGCAGAACACCTCAATGGAGCAGCAAGGTCCAGGAGAAAGCAGCATGTCTCAGGCAGCAGGCCCAGGAGGGAGTTCAGCAGCAGGGAATCAGCTCAGGAGGCTTCCGATGGAAGAACGCACACCAACAACACCAACAGAAACAACTCCAGCAGTCTCATGGCAGTCGATCTCTCTTTTATCCTCCATTTCTCTTGCCTACGTAACAAATCCCGTGCTAGTGTGCCAGGCAAGCGTCTCCTGAGATGGCTGTCTCCCCACGGAGATGAGTACCGCACAAAAAAGTGTTAAGCGGACACTGAGCAGCAGCTTATCTCCCTTTCGTTGCCCCAGCACAAGCCCATCTGCTTGTCCCTTAGACAAAGGATTTGACAACCTCGTCCAGGACCAGCTTGGAGACGTTTGGACACGTTCATCAGCAAACTCTGAGGCAACGGGATAAAATAATAGTCTCTTACACCACCCTCCAGCCCCCTGACTCTCATACTGCTATGCAGTGTATAAAGCTAATTTTAACATAACATGTTGCGTTAAAAACTGCTTCAACTCATGCTATGTCACTACTTTGTCAATTGGATTACAATCAAGTCCGCACTGAGGTAACAGGTGACAATGACAAATTAATGACAGATTACTGAAAGCAGAGATGACGAGTCTGCTTCTTCTGTTGGATAAAAGGAACCCTTCATTTTTTTCTTTACTACGAGAAGAGTTCTGTTTGGACGTTGATGTTTCCAGAATACATTCACGTTGTATTCACTTGCTGATACTAATGGAATCCTTTCAACCACTTGATTATTAAAGCTATATTAGCATTTTCTATGAAATTGAAAAGAGGGACCTCTGAAGGCCATCTAATCCATCACCCCTGCAATGAACACGGAACATCCATAGCTAGATGAGGTTACCCAGGGCCTAGTCCAGCCTCGCCTGGAAAGTCTCCAGTGATGGGGCATCCACCAGCAAAATGGGCAACCTGTAACAGGGCTCCACCAACCTCTCTATAGAAGGTTTTTCCTTGATAGTAACCCAAATCTACCCTCTCTGAGCTTGAAACAATACCCCCTTGTTCTGTCACCACAAACCCTGCAACAGTGTCTGTCCCCTTCTTCCCTGTAGCTCCCCTTCAGATACCGAGAGGCCGCTATCAGCTCACCTTGCAGCATTCTCTTCTCCAGGCTGAACAGCCCCAGCTCTCTCAGTCTGTTCTCATAGGGCAGGTGTTCCACGTCATGGATCATCTTTGTGGCCGTACTCTGGATCTGCTCCAAAAGGTCTATGTCTCTCCTGTACTGAGGAATCCACATCTGGATGCAGTACTCCAGGTAAGGATCACCTCCCTCGACCTGCTGGCCATTTATTTTATTCAGCCCAGGACACGGTTGGCTTTCTGGGCTTCAAGGATGCACTGCTGTCTCTTGTCTACCTTCCCATCCACCACTGCCCTCAGGTCCTTTTTGCAAGGCTGTGCAAAATCCTTTCATTCTGCAGCTGGAATTGATAGTCAGGGTTGCCTTGACTTAGATGCAAGACCTTGCACTTCAATTTGCTGAACCTTGTGATATTCACCTGAGACCTCTGCTCAAGCCTGTTTAGGTCTCTCTGGATGGCATCCCATCCCTTTGGTGTGACAACTGCACCCCACAGCTTGGCATCAGCAGCAAACTCGCTGAGGGTGCACTTGATCCCACTGTCAGTGTCACTGATGAAGATAACAGAAAGTACTCTGGGGGACATTGCTTGTCATCCAGACACTGAGCCATTAACCGGTGGCTGTCAGGGCTATAGGATGAAATATAAAAAATGCACGATGAGGGACAAAAACAAGGAGTGTGGAAACTACAGATAACCTATGCACAGATAGGTTATTTCACAGGCAAAACCACAAAACTCAAGGCAGCCAGCATCCCATCAGACTGAGGAAAACATTTTTTCTGGGGTCACGTGTCAGAGACTTCAGGAAGGCTCTGCCACATCTGATGACTACTACCAGCTCACTGTCATTCCAGTAGGGTCTCAGGACACTGAATCAGGGAAAGTACAAAACATTTCAAGGGCCTTTACATCCCTTGGAAGCATGCTAAAGGGACTAGCTGTGCAAGCAGTGCTCTCTGTCCTCCCAGCTGGCAACCCACAAGCAGGCTGGTATCAAGAGACAGGGAGAAGGCTGAGGTACTTGACACATTTTTTGCTTCGGTCTCCCCTGATAACTGCTCACCCCAGAAAAATCCTCTCCAGAGGGGTTATCTGGGCAGCAAATGGGGGCCTCTGTGTCTCTGAGCACTAATTGGAATCCCCAATTAGTATGACGCTTTGCTTTTTTTGGTGGCATTAGTTTCAATATGAATCATCAGGATGGCCCAGCTCAATGGGCGCGGGTTCTATGGCACAGAGTGTGTAGGAGGTGCTCGTGAAGGGCGAACCGTCTCGAAAACTGGACGCTAGGAACAATGCGTGATTCCACACTTACTTTATTTTTATAATATCCTTTATTTGTTATACGCTACATCGAAAGGGACAGGCGGTGTTAAGAACGGCTAGGGGCGTCGGGGAGGCCGCCTCTTGCGGGGCGGAGGAGCGCGCTGGGCGCTGGCGGCCCTCCTCTTCGTGGGGCGCCGGGGCCCACCGGCCGAGCGCTTCCCGCCCCGGCCGCGAGCGGAGGGGCCGCGGCTGCGTCCCTGCTCGGAGGGACCGGCCGCCTCGGGACCCGGCTCGTCGCCGGGCCGCTCCCGCTGCGCGGGGCTGGGTGCGGCGGGGAGCTCGGCGGCACCCCCGCCCAGAGCCCCGCCGGACGTGCCGGGGAGCTCCTCCGCTTCGGGACCCGCGGAGCCGTCGTACGGAGCGGCGCTGGGGGCGGCGGTGCCCTGCGGGGACGCGGCGGGACCGGACGGGGCCGCGGGACCGTCCTCGTGCGGTTGGGTCACGTCAGGTTCTTCGTGGCCATCCCCGTGCTGATGGACCACGCCGGGCACTTCGCGGCCGTCCTCCTGCTGCTGGGCGTTGTTGGGCTCTGGGAGGCCCAGCAGCCTCCGGGCCTCCGGGCCGCACAGTATCACGATGATGTTGATGAGCCTTTCCATCAGCGGTGCGGTGACGGCTCCAAGGATGTTACGGGTGCGCTGCACCAGGGCGGCCCTGTCCAGGCCCACCTGGCATAGCAGTACCTGGATCGTGCTCATTGTTATAATGATCTGCCACAGGCGAATCCCCGGGATGACGGAGAGTATCTCCTCCAGCCAGGGCAGCACCGGCCACAGGAGGTCGGGTCTCTCCCTGAAGAGTGCTGCCCACTGCTCCGGTAGAAGGCCGCCCACTCTAACTGCTTCCACATTGCTGTGTTCAGCAGCTGCCGCGGTGCCGCTGGGGCCGGTGGTGGTGCCGAAGCCGATGGGCACTGGCAATGCGGGTGGGGACACCGTGCATTCAAGGTACATGTTTCCCCGCACGGAGACCCGGATGCTCTTCATGGCCGTCCTGCACAGTGGGCACGTGTCTTTCAGCCTCGCCCACCGATGGATGCAGCCAGCACAGAACGTGTGGTTGCACGGAATCACACGTGCAGTGTCCCGTCGCGCATCGCCGCAGACGGGACATGTCCATGGCTCTTCCGCAGCCATGGTCTTCTCGCTGCAGCGGGCTGGGAGAACTGCAGATGACAAGCTGTTCTTCACCAGAGCTGCAGCGGTGGTGTCACACTGCAAGAGAGGAAGAGGCTCACAGTCACTCTCTGTCCCAGCGTCTGAACGTCCTCAGCAGTCCATTCCTCAGCAGGAAGCCTTCCCAAGCCCCGCACTGGTTTATCTCGTGCACCCTACCCTAACCCACGGCTGCCCTGAGTGACCCAGGTGTCCCCGCACCACTCACCTCCGCTGCTGCGGGTGCGCTCTGTAGCGCCCCGGTTGCCTGCACTAGGCAGGGCCGGGGAAACGAGCAATGCTCTGGGCTCGGGCACTGAGATGCTGCAAGCAGCCCCAGGCACGACCCGGCACAGCACAGCACAGATAAACCGTTGCTCGACCTCCAAGCCTCGCACAACTGCTCAGCAGGGTCCAGGAGCCAGAATGAGCCGGGTTCCGCCAGCGCCCCAGGAGAGGAGCAGTGAGGGCTGAGCAGTCACAGTGCGTCACCCGGTGATGTCACAGTCTGCTGCTCAGTGATGTCATCGACTCACCTGGGTTCTAAAAGTACTCCAAGACCATCTAGTTCCAAAACTACCCTAGAATTGAGAAATCTGCCACTACACCGAGTTCCCAAAGACTGAATCAACATGTCCTTTAGATATACTTCAGAGATGTGGATACAGCTACTTTCTGGCAGCCCGTTCCAATGCTTCGTAACACTTTTAGTGAATATAATTTTCCTAACATCAACCCAAACCTTTGCTGGTGCAGCTTGACACCATTGCATCTTGTCATTTGTTTCCTGGGAGAGCAGACCAATTCCCACCTCCATTCTGACTCCACTGAGATGACTGTAGAGAGCAGTAAGGTCTCCCCTGATGCCATTTTTCTCTAGGTTAAGTAACCCTAATTCCCTGCTGCTCACAAGACTTGTCTGCAGACCCTTCCTCAGCTGGCACAGAGGTTTCCCAGGGGAGGTCAGCCCTTGCCTGCCAATCATGCAGGCTGTTAGGCATGACACAGGATGCTGAGCAAGAGACACTTTCACTGTTTGTCTACTGAGGCTCAGGATGAGGTTCAAGCATACACTTTGGCAACGACGTGAATGTAACTCCCTGCAGCTGCCCCATAAGCCCCAGGTGTCCCCGCACCACTCACCTCCGCTGCTGCGGGTGCGCTCTGTAGCGCCCCGGTTGCCTGCACTAGGCAGGGCCGGGGAAACGAGCAATGCTCTGGGCTCGGGCACTGAGATGCTGCAAGCAGCCCCAGGCACGACCCAGCACAGCACAGCACAGATAAACACTTGCTCGACCTCCAAGCCTCGCACAACTGCTCAGCAGGGTCCAGGAACGAGCCAGAATGAGCCGGGTTCCGCCAGCGCCCCAGGAGAGGAGCAGTGAGGGCTGAGCAGTCACAATGCGTCACCCGGTGATGTCACAGTCTGCTGCTCAGTGATGTCATCGACATTACTCATGTCCATTTTTATTATGTCCATAAACATCAAGCGTAACGGGAAATTTACATACAACAGCTATCCCATCGGTGCTGGCTCTCTCCCAAGTGTATCTTCCCAAGCTGTGCAGTTCTATGGGAAATCCAAGTGACTTAACTCGTGGCATTGGTGATTTTAGTTGAAACTGCAAACTTTTAACTTCATGTTGAATCTCATACTACTTCTTAAACATTCAGGTTTAGGGCCGTATTCTTCACTATTTAGGAGAGAACAAGTGGATTTTCTTGCATCTGTTCTGGAAAACTTTAGGCCTTTAGAGTCCTCTTAAATTTTTGCTTGTGTTGGAAAATGTGCACATGAAACATTCATGACGAAAATTTTACCTGGTTCGATCACCCACGCTTTTAAGAATTCTAATTCGTCTTCTGATATATATATGAATAAGGTAATCTACTTGGAACAGTGCAGAAATTAAACAAAAAAGGGTTGTTGTATGTCTCTCTCCTTGAAACTCACACTACTGATTTCCTGGAAGAATTCTAAGGTAAAAAAAGCCCGGAGCGGGGAAAATAAACCAAAAGATTTTTCACACGCATCGAAGCATACAGAGATGAAGAGAACGTGAACTTCCAGTGATTGCATCTTGTCTAGCTGATACCTGAATCTTTGAGTCTTGACTTTGCATAAAGTATCTCCCAAACAACCTATTTTCATCTTTTAGGAGTAAGAAAGCAATGCTCATTTTTATGGGTAAACAGAGCTTTGAGCACCAGTATCTCGCGTATGGAATTTGAAACTCTTCAAGGTACTTCCAAGGGAAATTCCTTTGTCTTTTACAGTTCTTTAATTGAAATGCATATT